>CAWUFW010001118.1:2400000-3148918 GCA_963921515.1 Calotriton arnoldi | reverse complement strand
AGGGACACTCTTGGGACTCTTAGCCAAACAACTGCCAGGACAACACTCCCAGCCATCCTGTCAGCACAGCCAGCCCACCCCACAGGGAAGCAGAGTCAAAGGAAGGAAGCATGGGCATGCTGGGAAGGGGGTGGAGGCAATAGCATGATGGGAGTCGTAGTCACAGACATTGCTCACCCCCACAACTGTCCCATCAACACCACCCTGAACCATGCTCACATCACAGGGAGTGGAGAAGGACTCACAAGATGGCTGACACTGGCTACTGCTGTGGGGAGCACAAGGCCCTGCTGGCAACTGTGCACCAACAAACAGCAGGACACCACTGACTGACATCCTGAGAGACAACTTACACTCCCTGCAATGCAAGCACGTTCCATGGTGGGATATCTGGCTGGCTGGCTGGGTGGGAAGGGGGACTTGCAGCACTGACTATAGTCACCAGCACCTCCCCTCACCCCCCCAACACAAACTCCACAGTACCCACCTGGTAGAATGCAATGCCCTCCATCCTAACACAAGATCCCACAAAGCACCACCACCCTGGGTTATGTTGTGTGAAGCACAGGGACACTCTTGGGACTCTTAGCCAAACAACTGCCAGGACAACACTCCCAGCCATCCTGTCAGCACAGCCAGCCCACCCCACAGGGAAGCAGAGTCAAAAGGAAGGAAGCATGGGCATGCTGGGAAGGGGGTGGAGGCAATAGCATGATGGGAGTCGTAGTCACAGACATAGCTCACCCCCACAACTGTCCCATCAACACCACCCTGAACCATGCTCACATCACAGGGAGTGGAGAAGGACTCACAAGATGGCTGACACTGGCTACTGCTGTGGGGAGCACAAGGCCCTGCTGGCAACTGTGCACCAACAAACAGCAGGACACCACTGACTGACATCCTGAGAGACAACTTCCACTCCCTGCAATGCAAGCACGTTCCATGGTGGGATAACTGACTGGCTGGGTGGGTGGGTGGGAAGGAGGTCTGGCTGTCAACCAAACACAATCAATGCAGACCATGTTCACACCCCAGAGAATACATAGAAATGCCCAAATAATGCAGGACAATGTGCCACACCAATATCAACCCCTGACTGTGACGACTTAGGACAATACAATGTACAGGCCCGCACCCCGAGGCACAGTCACAACTGTCAGGTGTGTCAACCACTGATGCCTGCAGAAACATGAAATACATTGTTTGTGTCTCCCAAAAACAGGTGATGATAGGGACACAGCAGCAGACGCTGAGAGTCCCAGTCCCAGGCTCAAGAGGATGCCGAGCTCACTGGCGTCGTACAGCCTCTGTCCTCCTCGGACGATGAACAACCTGGCACATCCGGTGCAAGTCAACTTGCTGCACCAGCAGGACCACCAGCTGCAGCACCAGCAGGTCCACCAGCTGCACCCCCTGCACCCACCCCTCCAACGACTGTCACCACGAATACCATCCCTGCCGACATGGACAGAATAAGGAACAACACCAGCGCAGTGACCCTGGACCAACCTGGGGCCATGGACACCACCACCACCACCACCCCCAAGGTGGACCAGGGTTATCTGTGCGTGCAACTGCACACACTGCACATGTCAGCAGGGGTGGTGGGAGGGGTGGGAGACAGAGGTCGCTGCTTGCAGACGTTGCTGGTGTGCATGAAGACCCACAACTGGTACGCATAGCTGATGCGTACCAGTCCAGCACCGGAGAGCTCAGCCAGGTAGTGGGGCTCCTCAGAGACATCAAACAGCAGCAGGCTGCCCATCATGCCCGCTTGGACTCCCACATGTCCCACGTGGAGTCACACATGTCACGTGTGGACTCCCACATGTCCCGCGTGGAGTCCAAGTGGGATGTACTACATGAGATGACGGCGGTGCACAGGGACATTTTACAATGCCTCCGCCAGATGAACAGCAACCAGTCCACACCTCCCTGTGTGCCAACAACATCTGGTACAGAACAAACTGCAACTGCCACAGGGAGGGAGGAGGACTCTGGCGGAGAGTCCCCTGCACCGCAGCAGCCTGCACTTGAGGGCCCCCCCAAGAAGAGGGGTCGTCCGAGGAGGGGAAAGTGAGAGGCTGATGGCCAAGCGCAACTCCCAGGAAGCCTGAACCTGTTCTGGATTTTCGCCTTTGTGCACAGACTGTTCACCCTGTTGATGGCAACACTACTCCCACACATTGCATGGGGAGTACAAGTTGGAACAATGTGTCAGACAACTGTGGCCCCGATACTGGGGATCCTGTCTACCTGGACTTTCAATTCACCTAGGAACTTGGGATTGCAAGATTCATGTACAGCACAATCCATCCTATGCACTATTAACACAGATGTATCACAATAAACACACTAATACACCATACTTGCCTCTGTCGTGATTCCAACGTGGGTGCTGTTATGGGGATGATGAACTGCAAAATTACACTGTGTATGCGAACTGCAACAGCAAGGACAACACAGGCATGTGAGTACAGGCAACGTGACACATATGAGGGAGACACACCACCAGGGCTACACAACACATACACACCTAGGCCATCTGACTCATTGCCTACACTGATGTTGCCAGGGAAGACGGTGCAATGCACAGACACCACACCCATTCCCAGTTGTAGTCAAGTAGCCCACAGGTGCAGTAAGCAAATGGCAGTCAAATGTGTGACCACAGACAACGCACATCACTAAGTGAAGCACAGGTTTATTACACAGTAGCAACATGCCGTAACCACTACAGATGCAAGGTAACCCCACCTGGTAGCGGGCACACAGTCAACAACTGTAGACGGAAGGAAGTCCATGGGTGTGGCGCACATCACCTGTAGGGACACAACAGCTACCAGCCTGGATGTGCAATCACGTCGTCGGTGGACACAGTTGAGCAAACGAATCTGAAAGTACCCTGTGAAGGACAGAAATGACACACAGTCAAAAGCAATGCAGTACAGGACAGATCAGCAAAACTCATGCACAATACATGTTACAAGATACCCACCCAGAACCAAGTTAGCATGTCAACACTGTTGGGGAGTACAGCCCACCTGTCACCACACATCGCAACACACATCCTGTCAAGTAGCCCATGGACACACTCCAACAGCACCAGAGCACCACCCACACATCATGCCAACTCACATCATTGACATGACACCTCAGGATACTCACATTCAGCTAAAGAAGTTGGTGATGAGCTGTGTGCGGACATCACCATCACCATCATCATCATCATCATCGTCACTGGCATCGTGGTCCAGGCCAGGATCCTCCACAGGTGGCGGATGTTGGTCATCGTCATCCTGGATGAGAGGCAACTCCTTCCGCACTGCCAGGTTGTGGAGCATGCAGCAGACGATGATAATCTTGCACACTTTCGCAGGGGCATATGGGAGGGACCCTCCGGTCTTGTCCAGGCAGCGGAAGCGGCTCTTCAGGAGACCAAAGGTCCGCTCAATCACTCTCCTGGTCCGACCATGTGCCTCATTGTAGCGCATCTGGGCAGGTGTCACAGGGTTCCTGAGGGGTGTCAGCAACCACGGCATGTTGGGGTATCCCGAGTCACCTACGGACAGACAAGTGCACATCAGCTGACTTGGAAAAGTGGGCGGAATACTACAGATCAGATCACACACAATGGCACAAAGTCAGTACACACCGACAAGCCAGGCACGCTGGTTCTGCATCTGTGCCATCAACCTGGGGATGCGACTACTCCTCATCACAAAGGCATCGTGTGCTGAACCAGGGAAACGGGCACACACGTGTGTGATGGTCATGTCTGCAAGACACACCACCAGTGCATTGACCGAGTGGTAGTGCTTGCGGTTCCTGTAGGCCTGCTCCTGGGCCTGTGGTGGTACCAAAGCCACATGTGTCCCATCAATGGAGCCAATGACATGCGGCATCCTCCCCAGGGCATAAAAGTCACTCTTCACGTCAGTGAGTCGTCGCAGTCTAGGGAAATATATGTACCGGTTCAGGAAGAGCAACATTGCCGCCAAGAAATCGCGGAGCACACGGCTGAACATGGTCTGTGACATCCCACCAGCAGACGCCACAGTATGTTGGAAGGTACCGGTGGCAAAGAAGTGTAGGGCTGCCATCACCTTCACCTTGGGGGTCAGCGCTGTAGGATACGGCCGGCCAGGCTGCAAATGTGGGGACAACTGCACTGCCAAATCCTCAATCAGCTGCCTGGTGAAGCGGTACCGTCGGATGCTGTCCCGTTCCACCATCGTTGCCAGGTCTGGGAATGGCCGATGGACAGCAGGAGCCCTGCAGTGCAGAGGAGAAGTAAGCAAGATCGTCAGTCACCCCACATATGCGGCATTGAACACACTCAAGTTCCCAACATACATCATCATGAGGCACAACTACATGAAGTGTGCAGTACCGGAACGACATGTATGGTACATACATGGCCAACATCTGTCAACACGGTCCTACAGGTGGCATCAATTTGTCCCAGGTTGGCCCATTGGATATCATGATGCTGTGTCAAAGTCACCCCCCAGTGACATGTGAGGACAGATGTGCCCCAGGCACCACAGCTCAACGACAGGCACATTCCCAGGGACCCTGTAATGCCACATGGACACTGGCATCACCTGGAGTATCATGTGTACACCACAGCAAAACAAACATGACCCCCACAGGTAGTGGCCACACTTGCCATGGCAGGAGAGCCATGGACGTCTGTGACACACACGCACAACATCAGAGTCCATGCACACACAACGTGGATGTGGAGACTGTCTCCCATTGTGCACATGAAATCAGAGACATTGTAAACACTACATGCACAAAGACTGTGGAGGGCCATCACTATTGTGCCACTGGGACACCCTGGCTCAAACATACCGTCCCACATGGGACTCACGGGGTATGTGACATGACATACACAAACACCACTGTGAAATGTGACCATGACACATGCACAGATATGAACAGTTGCACATCACAGTGGTCACGTACACGTAACACCCAGGATCCTGTCCCCATGAACACGTGCACAGCCTGGGGGTGGCTGCCCACAGGTGACACCCACAGGACAACATGTACACCAACATACACACAATAGGAAATGCAGCCTTACATGCCTTATGATAAGGTTTGGACAGGCTGTCGTGATGTAGGTGTGCCCCTCACTCCCTGGGAGCTATCTGTGGCTGGCATATGTCCATCTGAGACAGGCATGCTGACCTATGCCAGTCACATATACAGTGATGCGTTGAACAGCAATGGACCGATCGGTGCCTCCGGCCGGCCCATTGCTTTCAATGTGTGCGGGTACGCGTTGTACCCCTGTGCGCGTTGAACTGCAATGGACCGATCGGTGCCTCCGGCCGGCCCATTGCTTTCAATGTGTGCGGGTACGCGTTGTACCCCTGTGCGCGTTGAACAGCAATGGACCGATCGGTGCCTCCGGCCGGCCCATTGCTTTCAATGTGTGCGGGTACGCGTTGTACCCCTGTGCGCGTTGAACAGCAATGGACCGATCGGTGCCTCCGGCCGGCCCATTGCTTTCAATGTGTGCGGGTACGCGTTGTACCCCTGTGCGCGTTGAACAGCAATGGACCGATCGGTGCCTCCGGCCGGCCCATTGCTTTCAATGTGTGCGGGTACGCGTTGTACCCCTGTGCGCGTTGAACAGCAATGGACCGATCGGTGCCTCCGGCCGGCCCATTGCTTTCAATGTGTGCGGGTACGCGTTGTACCCCTGTGCGCGTTGAACAGCAATGGACCGATCGGTGCCTCCGGCCGGCCCATTGCTTTCAATGTGTGCGGGTACGCGTTGTACCCCTGTGCGCGTTGTACCTCAATGGACCGATCGGTGCGCACCCATTGACAATGGGCTTGCCTGGCAACGGACGCGTTTTCGAATTTCGAGCGAGTCGGTTGCTGGAAAATCAGTTGGTCACCCACAACAATGTTGCAAAATCATGTATGTCATGAAGTTGAAGTTTTGAAGGATGCTGTGGGCGTGTTTTGGTGCTGCTATTCCATGGATTGGCCAGATTCAGAAGATGCAAACGACTTGGACCTATCACTTTGGACACAAGGGACAGTATCTGCCTCTCCAGCACATATATATTGCTGCCTGTTCCCCTGAGAGCCCACTTGCCTGCACTACATGCTCCAGGACGACATCTGCCACTGCACTGCTGCTGTCTCTGCCCCTCTGGACCCTGCAATGGCACGTACTGTGGAGAGAGCCCCAGCCTTCAGCCTTGAGGAGAACCAGGCCCTGCTGGACAGCCTACTTCCACAGTACAGCAAGCTGTATGGGACACCAGGGGAGCAGGTGAGTGTTCTGTGCACTGCCTTTCTGAATGTGCATTTTGTCTGACTAGCAAGGCTGAGAGTCAGCACACCACTGGCTAGCAGGCTCACTGAGTAGTTGTCACCCCCCATAGTGTGTAGTGACTTGCACTGGACAGGTATGGTGCAGTGACAGTGCTTCTGAACAGGGTTTTACTCCCCATGCAATGATACCATGTAGTGACTTCTGGAAAACTGTCCATGGGCAGCCGTGCACTGCCTGTGTACACCATGTGCCCCTGTGATTGCGACATGTATATGCAACTGTGTCATGCACGGATATGTTGCATGTGTAGTAATGGCCTTATCACTTTGTCATCCTGACAGGCTTCTGCCCATCGGAAGCATGAGATATGGAAGGACATCGTCCGGGCTGTCCGGTCCGTGGGGGTCTACAAGCGCCGGATCCGCAACTGCCAAAAGAGGTGGCAGGACCTTCGGGGCTGGACCCGGAGGATTGCACGGGTCCAGCTGAAGCTGTCGCCTCCTCGCAGGAGGGGCGGAACACGGACCCTGACCCCCACATGCTCAGGATCCTGGCGGTGGTCTTTCCAGACCTGGATGGGCAGCTGAAGGCCAGAGAGCAGCAAGGAGGGGTGAGTCAAAGACTGCACTGTGTACTCTGTCTAACATGCTATGTGCCCTCCTCGGGCCTGGTTAAACTGCCACAGTACAGCAGTCATGTTGTCCAGGAGCCATGTCCCTCTATTGTGCACTGCCCACTCCTCATCTGATACCCAGGTGTGGCCCTTACATGCAGGGAATTCTGTCACTTAGGACTGTGTCCTTGCAGTTTGCTTGACTCAAGGTGGGAGACAGCATCTGTTTCCCTGACTCTGTGGTGGGCATCATGGGTGGGTCCATTGCTTACACAATGCCTGTATTCTGACATGTATTCAGCGTGTTACTTTGATCTGTGGTCCAATTGCTGAGCTGATCCACCACATGTGGCTGGGGTACCTGGCACACACCCATGCTGCGGGTGGGAACAATGTTTGGGCCCCAGGAGTATGTATATGACGTGTGTCACACATACTTAGCCAGCTGCCTACAGTCCAGGGCTCATCCCTCATTCATGTGGGGCTGGACAGTCATGCCTACTCCAGGCCATACAATACACTCTGTACTCCCACTCCCGTGTATCAGCGGACACATTGTGCACAGTGATTTGACCCCTCAGGTGTCTGCCTCTGTGTCAGTGTGCTGTGGATTAGTCGCCAGGACTGCTGTGGAGTTTCTTGGTAGGGGCTCAGCATGCCACTGGAGATGTGACCATAGGAGACGATACTTGTGTGACACATAGGTGTCTGATCAGCTGCCCATGCAGACTGGGGCATGTAAATGTGAAGTTCAGGCAGCTGTTCCCCATGCACAGCAGAGTGTGAGGGCTCAGGTTCAGAGGGTAGTGTCACAGGTCTCCCATATGTCCAATAGGTATGACCTGGACAGATGAGGGTTAAGAGGATGTGTTGTGGGGGGGATGTACATGTGCACTTGTGCAGCTCCAGGACTTGCATTCCCCATGACCTACTATTGTGACACAGTGCAGAGTGTTGTTGTCTGGCTGCAAAGTCATACATCACTGAGCCAGTGATGTATGACTTTGCAGTCATGCCTCCGCCATGGCATGTGTCTACTGATTGGTGAGCCTGCAGGGGAGTGACATGTGCTACATGCACACCATAGTGGCGCTGGCTATCAGGACATGGGTGCATCATGGTGTCTGTCGCTGGTATGCATCACATGCATTTCCTATTTGACTCTGGGCATCCCTTACATCCGGAAACCTGTACTGACTCAGTGGCAAGAGCTGTGATGTGTCCACACCGTGTCCTCTGCACTGTCCAACTACTGTGTACTTGGTGCATGTGTCAACACTGGGGTGTTGCAATCCAACAGACACCAGACAGATGGGTGCAAGGCCATGTGGGATGTGAGTGCCATGCTTGGCATCAGACTGACAATTGACTTCTCCTGTTCAATTAGTGCACTTTTAGCAATGTACAACTAATGATGCCAGGGCTTGCTCTGTGATGTGCTGTGCTCACAGTGGTGTGTGCGTTATGTGCAGGTGACTGATGTCTGTCTGTTTCCCCATTGTTTGCAGATACATCCACGGCCACGGAAGGGGACAGCTCCACGGACCAGGAGGAGCCGGAGAGCCAGACTGGGTCAGCAGCCGAGGAGTGGTCGGAGGGACCCAGTGGCACGGAGGGCGAGGGGAGCCACACCGAGGAGTCCTCAGCAGCATCCACCTCAGCTGAGGACCAGAGCAACTCGGAGGATGACTCCCTTGTGGAGGCGGGTGTCAGCAGCCACCACACCCCAGCTAGTGTTGCTGTCCCCGCCACCACCAGCACCACCACCGCCCTCCCATCGGCTCCCATTCCCCAGGTCCGTGGAGGCTCCCATGTCCGGGAGCGTGTCTCCTTTGGGCCAGGCACCGCACCCCCTGCCCCTGTGTCCCCTGCTGCCCTGAGTGAGGAGTCTGTGTACCTCCTTCGCCAGCTCCATGTAGGGCAGACAGCCATGCTGAGTGTCCTCCATGCGCACACCGCGCTGTTGACTCAGCTGGTGTCGTTCATGGAGGGCATCTCATCGGGCATGTCTGACCTACAGAGGGGCAATAGGTCCATGGACTCCTCCCTGACGGCAGCAGTGTCCCTCCTCAAACGGTCCCTCACCCCTCCTGCCTCTGCTCCATCCACACTCCCCAGCACCTTACCCATCCCAGGCACACACACACCGGCACAGGCACACACCAGCACACACACATCCAGCACACTGACACACACGCCAATGACAAAACGCACACGCACGCACATTCAGGGGACTGAAGCCAGACTCACAGGGGATGGGGCCCTGGAACACACACACGCATCCACATGCACTGCGCAGTCCTCAGTTCCCTCTCCCTCCAAAGCACCCTCCCTTGCCTCACCTGCAACCCCAAAGTCACAGCAGCTCTTCCTCTGTGACCTCGGCCTCTTCCCCACCGATGAAGCTGCTCCAGCATCCCGGGGGAAGAGGAAGCCCACCCACACGGAGCAGAGTGCCCCTCGCCCCCGGACACCCTCCCCCAGGCGCAGACGGACTGAGGCCCCCACCCGCAAGTCCCCCGGAGTGGTAAGAGCAAGACCCCGCCACCGCCCTGCAGCTCAGGCACAAGGTCTCCGTCCTCCATCCCTCAGGCCCCCACTGCACAGGTGCCCCCACCACACCCTGCCCCAGGTTCCCCCACCCACAGATATACCATCCCCAAGATGCTCCGGCCTTCTCCCCCTGCCACTTGCTCTCCCAGCACCACACCCCCCGCTGCGCTTGTCTGTGCCACTGATGTGGTGAGGGTGTCCTCCCCCTCTGTCCAACCCACCTTGCCTGTTCCCCATTCTCCTCCCCTGGAGGTAGGCACTGCAGTGGAGTCCACTACCGCCCTGTCTGACTTGGGCACTGCAGTGGCGGACCTGTCCACCCCATCTGCAGGGTCCACTGCAGTTGTGCCGGCACCCACGACATCTGTGTCATGCCCCCCAGTTGTGCCGGCACACACCATGTCAGACACCTCCACTGCAGTTGTCAGTGGCTCTCCAGCACCCACCACCCCTTCCCTGACTCCCCCTGGTGAGCCCTGATCCTGTCCCTGCGGTGCCTGGCCTGCCCCCCGGTTGCCCCTCCTAGTGGATTGTCCCTGGTATTGTGCAGGCATGCGTAGGGTGACATCTGCCAGTGTCACCCTGTTTGAACTTTGACAATGGACTGGCCATTGGCCTTTGCTCTAATTTCTTCTGGACGTCGTTATCAAACAACACATATGCTGAATAAAGCAACTTTCTTTTCTCTAGTGCTCATGCTTCAGATGTACATGTTGTTGGTGCAGCTAACCATGCCCTTGCTGCAGTGATGGTGATATCTGGTCTCATGATTATGAAGTGTTACTGTGCAGGAACCCATGTGGTCCAGGGGGAATGTGTCCTATCATGTGGTGTATCCATGTCATCAATAGCAGCATCTGAGGGTGTCATGTGTTCAGTATTTGGCAATGGGTTTCCTACTTACATTGGCAATTTCATATCTGTGGCTTCCACCCCTGCACATCTGTTGTGCCTGCCATCGTTGCATTTGTCTACTTCCCTGACCGTGTTGCCATCTCCAGTGGACATGCAGGTTTGGGCATCAATGGGGAGGGACTCATCCGTGTAGTCAGTGCAACATTGCTATACAAGTGTGTTGGATCTGTGCTGATGATTCCGTTGGCACATCCATGACCAGGCTGATGTGATGGGAGCCCTCATTTGGTGCTAATTGTTGATTGTGTGACCAAGTGCTCAGCTGACATGATGGGGCCCTACTGAGGCAACATATGGCACAGCTTTCCTCACACAGGAGTGGAGTCCCCTCATGGCAGTGTGTACACGTGTGACATTGCCTGCGCCCAAGGTGTGTGTTGTATGTGCATGTCTGTGTGTTCACTTCCATTCATCTGCGCATGCTGTGATCCCTAGTGTTGTACCTGTTTGTGATGCTTGCTGACTTGAGCTATGTTCCCCCAAAGTCTTCTCCCTGTGTTCTCTGTGATGTGGGTGCATGGCACATTACTGGTCATCAGGGTGTCACCCATAGGTGTGTTTGCTGTCAGGGCAGAGTTTGTGTGCAGACGCAGATGGGTCACAGTCAGGTTTCCCTTTGGCACTTGTTGTTTGCCCCTGTCATGTGATTTCCAGTTTGTGTTATCTTTCAGTGATTGTGACACGTTGTGTGTGTGACTGCTGGCACTCCTTAGGGTCCGGGCTGCAATGTTGGTTGTTGTCTATGTGTGTTCTTTGTGGGTGACCTTGGCTTCTTCATTGGTGTGTGACTGTGGCTGGGATCCCATTGGTCGGTGTGGTATTGCCGTCATGTCCATGTACAGCGTAGTGTGCAGTGTGTCAGACATTCAGGAGTCTTGTTGAGTGTCCATGTGTGATGTGTTTCTACACCTTGGTTCCCACCCACCACCCTGGAATAGTCATGGGTGCATGTGCAATGTCACCAGTGCATGTGTACTTCACTGCTGCACATTGTTGGAGGTCGAGGGTGTGGTCTTGAGTGTGTGCAGATGAGAGTTGTTGCCCGGCTAGTCCCCTGCCTCCATGTTGGCCTTGGCTTACTGGCCATGCTGATTGATTTGTGCTTGTGTAGGTGTGATGGTAGTTTGTTGCTCAGGACACCTGACTGTGGTTCACAGTGTGAACGACATTTAGCTTTGTCATCACAGTGGTATTTTTATTCAGCCCAGGGTCACCACATTGTGGGGGCCCTGGGGGTGGTGCTGTGGTGTGTCTGTGACTTGCTGTGTCAGTTGTTGTTCCTACGTGCCTGTGTGACATGTGTGTTTTGTGCTCCCTCTCACCTGTCAATGCCTGCTTGCCCACATAGGGGATTTGGATCCATGAGTTACCTTAGTGTGGCAGTGTATGCACATCTGTATGATTGGTATTCAGCTCTCCTCATGTGTTGTGTTGTTGCCTGGGGACACTGGCACCCCCACCCCTCACCTGCTGTGTATGATGACAGTGTTGGTCTGCCTGTTTGTGTTTGTGCATCTGCACCACTGCATTGGCATATCTTGGGTGTGCCATTGGCTGTATGTTGTTTGGTGTGTTTCCCCTGCTGTCCCTGGGACTCCTAGGTCATCGGTCAGCACAGTGATCATGGTTTGTGTGTCCCATTGCTGCCATGGTATGGTATCTGTTCACCTCACATCTGCTGTCTCCACAGGGTATCTGCATTTGTGTGCCCATTGGTGCAAATATGTGGTTCTGCATTCTGATGGTCACTTCTGTCATTGTGTCATTGATGACTGTTGACGGTCTCAGCCCCCATGGGTGTTGTTTGTCTGCACATGGCCAAAGGAATGTTTCATTTGCACTGCAGTATTTGGCTCCCCCAATTTATGTTGCAATGGGACACATACACTACTTTGCCACACATGAGTTTTTGGTTCTGTGACCAGGAATGATCCATGCAGTTTGGCAGTTGCAGCTCTTTCTTTGTCAACAATTACCTTTTGGTCACTGTGATGATGGGGGTTTAGACCCCATTGCCACAATGGTCAAAATGTGCTTCAGCTATGGACCCCACACTTGCCTTTTGGTCACTGTGATGATGGGGGTTTAGACCCCATTGCCACAATGGTCAAAATGTGCTTCAGCTATGGACCCCACACTTACCTTTTGGTCACTGTGATGATGGGGGTTTAGGCCCCATTGCCACAATGGTCATGGGCTGCTTGCATTGTGGGTGCCACACACATATATGTGTGGCACATGTGCTAGGGGGTCACATTGTATGTTTAAAGTCATGTTCGGTGTTGTAGGCATTTGACACAGCCTACACACGCTTGTCATGGTGGTGGGGGGATGTCTTTATCTTGCATTCCCTAGGTTGTGGTGTGCTGGTTGTGTCATGCATTGTCCATCCTATGAGTGGGGGTGGTAGTAGTGGTAGGCATCCTGCCCCCCTGGGTGAGGGTGGTAGTAGTGGTGGGCATCCTGCCCCCCTGGCTAAGGGTGGTAGTAGTGGTGGGCATCCTGCCCCCTGGCTAAGGGTGGTAGTAGTGGTAGGCATCCTGCCCCCCTGGCTAAGGGTGGTAGTAGTGGTAGGCATCCTGCCCCCTGGCTAAGGGTGGTAGTAGTGGTAGGCATCCTGCCCCCCTGGGTAAGGGTGGTAGTAGTGGTGGGCATCCTGCCCCCTGGCTAAGGGTGGTAGTAGTGGTAGGCATCCTGCCCCCTGGGTGAGGGTGGTAGTAGTGGTGGGCATCCTGCCCCCTGGCTAAGGGTGGTAGTAGTGGTAGGCATCCTGCCCCCTGGCTAAGGGTGGTAGTAGTGGTAGGCATCCTGCCCCCTGGCTGAGGGTGGTAGTAGTGGTAGGCATCCTGCCCCCCTGGCTAAGGGTGGTAGTAGTGGTAGGCATCCTGCCCCCTGGCTAAGGGTGGTAGTAGTGGTAGGCATCCTGCCCCCCTGGGTGAGGGTGGTAGTAGTGGTGGGCATCCTGCCCCCTGGCTAAGGGTGGTAGTAGTGGTAGGCATCCTGCCCCCCTGGGTGAGGGTGGTAGTAGTGGTGGGCATCCTGCCCCCTGGCTAAGGGTGGTAGTAGTGGTAGGCATCCTGCCCCCTGGCTAAGGGTGGTAGTAGTGGTGGGCATCCTGCCCCCTGGGTGAGGGTGGTAGTAGTGGTGGGCATCCTGCCCCCTGGCTAAGGGTGGTAGTAGTGGTAGGCATCCTGCCCCCCTGGCTAAGGGTGGTAGTAGTGGTAGGCATCCTGCCCCCTGGCTAAGGGTGGTAGTAGTGGTGGGCATCCTGCCCCCCTGGGTGAGGGTGGTAGTAGTGGTGGGCATCCTGCCCCCCTGGCTAAGGGTGGTAGTAGTGGTAGGCATCCTGCCCCCTGGCTAAGGGTGGTAGTAGTGGTAGGCATCCTGCCCCCCTGGGTGAGGGTGGTAGTAGTGGTGGGCATCCTGCCCCCTGGCTAAGGGTGGTAGTAGTGGTAGGCATCCTGCCCCCTGGCTAAGGGTGGTAGTAGTGGTGGGCATCCTGCCCCCCTGGCTAAGGGTGGTAGTAGTGGTGGGCATCCTGCCCCCCTGGCTAAGGGTGGTAGTAGTGGTGGGCATCCTGCCCCCTGGCTAAGGGTGGTAGTAGTGGTAGGCATCCTGCCCCCCTGGGTGAGGGTGGTAGTAGTGGTGGGCATCCTGCCCCCCTGGCTAAGGGTGGTAGTAGTGGTAGGCATCCTGCCCCCCTGGCTAAGGGTGGTAGTAGTGGTGGGCATCCTGCCCCCTGGCTAAGGGTGGTAGTAGTGGTGGGCATCCTGCCCCCTGGCTAAGGGTGGTAGTAGTGGTAGGCATCCTGCCCCCTGGCTAAGGGTGGTAGTAGTGGTAGGCATCCTGCCCCCTGGCTAAGGGTGGTAGTAGTGGTAGGCATCCTGCCCCCTGGCTAAGGGTGGTAGTAGTGGTAGGCATCCTGCCCCCCTGGGTGAGGGTGGTAGTAGTGGTGGGCATCCTGCCCCCTGGCTAAGGTGTGGTAGTAGTGGTAGGCATCCTGCCCCCTGGCTAAGGGTGGTAGTAGTGGTAGGCATCCTGCCCCCCTGGGTGAGGGTGGTAGTAGTGGTGGGCATCCTGCCCCCTGGCTAAGGTGTGGTAGTAGTGGTAGGCATCCTGCCCCCTGGCTAAGGGTGGTAGTAGTGGTGGGCATCCTGCCCCCTGGCTAAGGGTGGTAGTGGTGGTGGGCATCCTGCCCCCCTGGCTAAGGGTGGTAGTAGTGGTGGGCATCCTGCCCCCTGGCTAAGGGTGGTAGTAGTGGTAGGCATCCTGCCCCCCTGGGTGAGGGTGGTAGTAGTGGTGGGCATCCTGCCCCCTGGCTAAGGTGTGGTAGTAGTGGTAGGCATCCTGCCCCCTGGCTAAGGGTGGTAGTAGTGGTGGGCATCCTGCCCCCTGGCTAAGGGTGGTAGTAGTGGTGGGCATCCTGCCCCCTGGCTAAGGGTGGTAGTAGTGGTAGGCATCCTGCCCCCCTGGGTGAGGGTGGTAGTAGTGGTGGGCATCCTGCCCCCCTGGGTGAGGGTGGTAGTAGTGGTGGGCATCCTGCCCCCTGGCTAAGGGTGGTAGTAGTGGTAGGCATCCTGCCCCCCTGGCTAAGGGTGGTAGTAGTGGTAGGCATCCTGCCCCCCTGGGTGAGGGTGGTAGTAGTGGTGGTCATCCTGCCCCCTGGCTAAGGGTGGTAGTAGTGGTAGGCATCCTGCCCCCCTGGCTAAGGGTGGTAGTAGTGGTAGGCATCCTGCCCCCCTGGCTAAGGGTGGTAGTGGTGGTGGGCATCCTGCCCCCCTGGCTAAGGGTGGTAGTAGTGGTGGGCATCCTGCCCCCCTGGCTAAGGGTAGTAGTAGTGGTAGGCATCCTGCCCCCCTGGGTGAGGGTGGTAGTAGTGGTGGGCATCCTGCCCCCCTGGGTGAGGGTGGTAGTAGTGGTGGGCATCCTGCCCCCTGGCTAAGGGTGGTAGTAGTGGTAGGCATCCTGCCCCCCTGGGTGAGGGTGGTAGTAGTGGTGGGCATCCTGCCCCCTGGCTAAGGGTGGTAGTGGTGGTGGGCATCCTGCCCCCTGGCTAAGGGTGGTAGTAGTGGTGGGCATCCTGCCCCCTGGCTAAGGGTGGTAGTAGTGGTAGGCATCCTGCCCCCCTGCCTAAGGGTGGTAGTGGTGGTGGGCATCCTGCCCCCCCTGGGTGAGGGTGGTAGTAGTGGTGGGCATCCTGCCCCCCCTGGGTGAGGGTGGTAGTAGTGGTGGGCATCCTGCCCCCCTGGCTAAGGGTGGTAGTGGTGGTGGGCATCCTGCCCCCCTGGCTAAGGGTGGTAGTAGTGGTAGGCATCCTGCCCCCCTGGCTAAGGGTGGTAGTAGTGGTAGGCATCCTGCCCCCCTGGGTCAGGGTGGTAGTAGTGGTGGGCATCCTGGCCCCCTGGCTAAGGGTGGTAGTAGTGGTAGGCATCCTGCCCCCCCTGGGTCAGGGTGGTAGTAGTGGTAGGCATCCAGCCCCCCCTGGGTTGGGGTGGTGGCGCGCATTCAGGCCCCTGTGTGCATATGTGGCATTGGTGATGGGCATCCCGCCCCTATGGTGCTGCTGTTGCTGGTGTAAGTATATTCAGATTCCCAGTGTATGTGTGTGATGTGTCGTGTACGTGTTGTATGTGTTTTGTGGTTGGTGTCTGACTTACCTTCTGCGCCGTACGCGTCCGTGCCTGTTCCGGTAGTAGATGTAGAATATTGGTATGATCGGGACGAAGGGATTCATGGTTGGTTCGTGTCGTTCGTCCTTCTCGTTGCTTCGCGTCGTCCTCGTCGCTTCGCTTCGTCCTCGTCGCTTCGCGTCGTCCTCGTCGGTGCCGTGTTCGTCTCGTAGCCGTGGATCGTGTTGTGGCGCGATTCGGAGCTTATGTGCGCCTCTCCCGGATGCTTTGACGTGCCGTGCGTAGCGACGGGTTCGGCGCGTACGGGAAGCGCATCGTACTTGTCCGGCCGGACGGAGCTGCATTTTCCCTTCCGTGCGACTCGATTCGGCGTTTCCGGATTCGCCTCGGTCGGAGAACAGGACCTGGTTTGGGTGAGTACGGCTCGGCCGGAATTTTTGCTGTTGTGCGCATCGTACTTGCTCGTTCGGTGTGCTGTACGGATCGGTCGGGAAACAGGCTTTCGCATGGCTTTTTTCCCGACCGAATGGTATTGGGTGCGCCTCCGACCGAGATCGGAATCGGCCCCAGTGTGTTCTCTGTAGCTTGGCTTCCGGCCTAGAAAGGGTATCTGCGTTCCATCTCGGCTTCTTCGTTTTTGAAGAGTGCAAAACAGGAAAACAATGCATAGAATGGTGAATGCCGAAAGGGAGCATCCAATGCACACTGACAAAGACAATAGGCTAGCTTTAGATTTGTATATCACACTTGAATATACAGCCTTAAAGGAGAAAGGGGCAGAATGCATGATCCGTGCTGTCGGTATTATAATAATAACACACCGGATGTGTATGTAAACCTTCCAGTAGCGGCTCGCATAGGGCGTGCTGCGAGGCGGTGAGGCAGGGCGGGGCGGGGGAGGGGCAGGGTGGGGGGTAGTAAACTCGGACATACGACGGAACGGAGGAAAGTAATTATTCCGTTCCTCCGTTCCGTCGTATGCCTGAGTTTACTATCCCCCCACCCTGCCCCTCCCCCACCGCCCTGCAGCACACCCTAAGCGAGCCGCCACTGAAACCTTCCTAATGTTGTAACTTAGTGTCACACTCCAAAAGAAGTCCAGAGGTAGCCATGGGGTATGTTGTAAGTAAGAGGTTTATTTAAGCTTAGTTACAGGTAGGTTTAGATGGTAAGTAGAAGATATAATGTCGATTCCCACCAGGAGCAGCATCCTTGCTGCTCAGCCCACACACTCCAACTGACTCTCTCTCCACTCCACAGGCACTCCAGCATTCCACTGCCTCATCAGGCATTCAAACATTCCACACACACATCACAGTCATACTGGCTGAGCAGCAGGGAACAGATATCTAAGGGAAAGGATGTAAAGCAACATTACAAGTTACAACATGTAGCAGTCCCTAATTTCAAAGAACAGGGGCAGAATTGCCTAATGGGAAACAATAGCGGAGAAGGAGGTGACCAATCCGGTGGGTACTTTGACCCAGGTTTTTATGAATTTTAAATCTGTCTCGTTGTACGAGGAAACTATTGACGAAATTGTACCACCTCTGGCACGGAAATTATTCATACAATTTTGTTATAAGTCATTACCCACCAAACTGTTTTGTAAAAAGTGGCGTATAAATGTTTCCTCTAATGATATTTGTCCAACTTGTAATGAAAGTCCTGAATCCCTGGTCCATTAGTTATTTTCCTGTCCCCATTACAAGTCCCTGAGGAAGAAGTGGATAATCCCCCTGTGTAAGCTAATTGGTCCTGGCCATTACCTCGATGTTTTGAGAATTTTATCCACCGATACTCGTAGTGTAATAGTCTTTGGCTTGGCCAAATATTGGCATGCACTATGGATCAAACGCTCTAAATATATTGTATGAATTCTTTTTATGTATTTTTAAACCTGTATATATGGAAGAATTGTTTCCTTTTAACCTTGGGTTTTAGCTCTATATCCATCTTAATCTGTGCTTTTTTTATGTACTTTTTAAAATCTCTGTGATCGAAATAAAGTTATATGATATGTAACGTAGCAGATAGGATAGTCAGCACATGCGTTGATTAAACAGCAAGCACAACTGTATTTGAATATTCAAACATTGTTATGTAGGCACTGTATTTCTACGCATAGAAGATGTTTGCATGTTATTTGGAGTAAAGTATTTCTAGTCATGTCTCTTTGGAAAGTGCACTTGTTAGTTTAAAGCACATCAGTGGAAGGTGACTCTTGTATGTCTGCAGCACATGCTGTACCTGTTTTTGAGTACAAGAGATCACACATTGCATCTGCCTGTCCTGTAAGTCCTTGTGTTAGGGGAGCTCGCAGCACTGCTGCCTGTGCTGTATGTTAGGGAAACCTGGGACATGCTGTATCTTTGTTACCCCAAATGGACTTCAGAAACTGCAGAGAAGAGTGCTGCTGTCCAACTGTGCTTCCTTAGACTTCAGACACCAGATCCCAGCCAGGCCACAGCGCGGCGGAAAAGAATGACTTATTGTCCTTGCAGTGAGGCTGCTGGTGTAGGTAGGCTGTGTGTCTTGGGCCTCATTACAAGGAAGGAAATAGGCCCTTGACCGCTATTTGAACTGTGAAGTATAACAATAATTAGGGTTCAGTGGGGCCCTTAGGCCTCTGGGCCACAGTACCTGCTATACCAGTGGAAGCTGCGCCCCAAGCGAAGCACTTCGATGGACAGCAAAGTCCGGCCCCACAGCCCACCCGCAGTCAATAGTAGTTGTGTTATCAAGTATTCTCTGTTCTCCCCTCCAAGGGGCGTACTGTGAATGTTCTTAGGTTCAGACCTTTGAACTAGTAGCTTTTGGAAAGGAGTAGACTCACACCTTTGACTTTAACATTTTTTTTTCAATCAGTCATAAGAAATGTCTCTGTACCTAGAAGGAAATGCTTCACCTTAAAAACAGTTCTACTTATTTAAGCACTCTACCTAGCGCCACAGCTTTTTCACTAGAGGGACATGAAATCAAAAACTTTTCTGTTCTTGGTTTACAATGCCTTTTTCTCTTTCCCTCAGGCTATCTTCACTTTCTAAAGGATGCCAATCAGTTTGGCTGAGTAGTGAACTAGGCGCCTGTGCCTTACCTTGATGATTTGTACACTCATTCTTAGGTGTCCCTTTTCTTTTCACAGGTTCACCTCTCTGAGCGACAAGTCTTCAGCTGGATGAGCGGTGTCTGGAGACAAGAACAGATACGTTCAGTCTTGAGTCAGGCTTCCAGCAACGCGTGCCCTTGAATTCCAGGAGCCTTAATGTGGAGCTCATGCTTAAGCCTTTTGATAGCAAGCACTGTGGGGCTGTGGGTATGGCCCTTATAGACATGCCATGGACAAAATGGCTGCCAATCACAGGGACACTCTAAATCTCGCAAGACACCGCGAATTAAGAGACCCTTTTGTATTGGCCATTCTGAGGGAGTGCATTAAGTCCCGTGCCACCCATAATTTCTGCAAGGTTGATTGATTTCTGTCATGTAACTTTTATTAGTACAGCCCATGATTACCACTTCACGTTTTTGTTGAGTGCATGAATCTCTACTCCTGTGAACCTATAAAAGTGCCTTATTTGGTATGTGTGCCAGAGCTTTTTGCCTATTCTCTGGAGTCAGACTTCATGTCGGTCCTCTTGTCAACTTTGTACTTAGAGATTTTAGAGACCTTTCCTTGCTTTCATACTGAGCAGTCCCTTTGACAGTTTGATCTTTGACTTTGCAGTTAGAATATTTTGAGAAGTTAGAATATAGATTGATGCTGATTTCTATTGACTAATCGATTGCCTTTTTGCTTCTTAATTTTAAATGATTCATAATTTTAAATAAACCTTCATGGTTTAGCCTTTGCATCTTGTGTTGTGTAGGATTTCTTTACTGTCTACAGCCCTCGTCATTTGGGACTCACATGACCCAATCCTTCTAATCAGCCCTTTGAGAAGAAAGCGCAGACACTAATAATATTTTATGTGTGAAAGAACATCCTTCCGGTACGATGCACTGTGGCGAGAGGGACACCACATGCATAACATTGCACATCACTTCGCTCCCATCATGAATCAAAGGTATTAAGTACGGCCATTAAAGGTACCAGAGAGAGATGCCACTTTGTAGGTAGGTGCTGTCCTTATGTTGTGAGCAGCTAGGCCATTACTCCGCTCTCAACCAGATTGTGGACCTGGACTTCTTCAGGTATTTTAAAACCAATTTCTGTCTCTCACCCAAGCATGAGATGTGTTTGTGAGGGAAATGTGGGCTTCCATGCCTGCCTAATGCAGTAATTGTAATATTTTATAGTTGTGTAATAGTGTGAGTTCAAAAGGCTCTATGCATGTGATTGCATTTGGAAGGAATTGGATTATTATTTGGGGTTGGTGACTACACTCTTCAAGGAATAATTACAATCCTATTCATGGTGAACCCTAAAGTCACTAAATTAATCTGAGTTAAACACTCTTGTAGCTATTGCACAGAAAAAATAAACTTAACTTAGGGCAATGTTTAAAGTATGTATGCAATACTGTGGTATCCTGTTAGAACATCTGGATGGGTGCGTGTGTGGAATGCGTGGATGTAAGAAGGGTGTGTGATATATGTGGATTCCCACAGGGGCAGTTGGCAGATGGTTGAAGGAGGCATCGCTGCTGGCCGGTGCCACTTGTGTTTAGGATACACTTGCTCATTAAAAGAAGTGTAATCTACCTACCGGCGTGGAGTTTCTTTTTCCAAAATGGCAACGAGAGTGGGATGAAGCAGCACCAGCGGTTGCAGGAAGGCTGTACCGAAGATGGAAGTTGTGACGCCGTGCTGAGTCTATGGTCTCCTTCATTGCGGCTTCAGTTCCTGTGGATTGAACTTGTGGTAGCTGGGGCGGAGTTGGTGTGAAGTGCCGGTGTCCATCGTGGATGTACGTGTCAGCCATATTGGATGTTTTGCCCTACGAGAGATGAAGTCAGCCTGAGCATGGCAACGTGTGCCGAGCTTGTTCTTCGTGCTAGTCATTTTCAGTGATGGGCCCACCGGATGAGCTCAACTTTGCTGTGTGGTGACTTCCAGCTCTTCAACGTTGCAGTGTGGTGATTGTTAGCTCCTCACTAGTTGTGCTTGTTGTCCTTCACGGTGATGGGCACATCTCAGAATTTTTCAAGGTACTTCGTTTTTGGATGATCTGGGCCATATTTATATTCTATGTGTGTCATTCCACGGCGATAGGCAAACCTTAATTCTGGCCCAGGTACTGTGGTCATTGGTACTTTGACTGTGCCTTACTGCGGATCTGGAACTGCCTGTCACATTCTGCGGTGATGGGCACACCTTAGGATTTTTCAAGGGTTCCTCTCATGCCAGTGGTTCAATACTATGGATACACCGATGTGAGTTTGGCGAGTGTATTGTTGTCATTAGGAATCCATTACAGACAGAAGAGCCTTTCAGGATGGCTCCAGCTTCTATGTTACTTCGGTACAGTAACTTGAAATTATCTAAGGTAATCGGTTGTGGTGTTTAGTTGGTGCTATGGCAATTATCCAACCACGGCCATTTTTTTAGCAGAATTGGGTGAACCTCCCATTTCTTGGGATTTATGGATTGATTTGTTTGAAGCTTATGTAGAAGTACTAGAAGAGGGTGAGTGTTCAGAAGAAAGGAAACTGTCCTTACTCAAGCATAGGTTGGGTGCACTAGGATTAAGAGAGTTTCAAAACTTGCTGATAATTGAGAGCCTTGGGGAGATAGGAGTTTATCAGTATGCTATTAAACAGACGCAAGAAAGGTTTGATAGGAAAATAAATGTAGTTATGGAAAGATTTAAATGTTATTCTAGGACACAGAAGGAAGATGAAAGCATTGATCATTTTGTATCTGCCTTAAGAGGTTTAGCTGTGACATGTGATTTTGATCATATGACATTCGATCAAGTTCTCCGAGACCAAATCCTTATGAAGACCAAATCAAAAATATTCAGGAAAAATTATGGTCTTGTGGGGAAATTTTCTTGAAAACTGCTGTGGATGTAGCTAGGAGTGTTGAAGTTTCGGATGAATGCATTCGGAAAGTAAGGAACGAAGGTGGTGGGAGTAACCAAGTGAGTGCTGTGGCAAAGGATGCAAAGGTCAGGAGCAAAAGTAATAAGGTGAAGGTGGGCGAGAGTGTAATGGGTAGTAAAACAGGTGATGCATGAGGGTTATCTTGTTTTATATGCGGTTAGGGTAATCATTTGGCCAATTCTAAATGGTGTCCTCCATTAAACAAGGTATGTAGTACTTGCAAGAAAAAAGGACATTTTAGTAGAGTATGCAAGAATATGGGAAAGAAGGTGAATCTTATTCTAGAAGACGCTTTAGAGGATGAATTGAGTTTAAGTGGAGTAGTCTTGAGTGTGCATGATGAGCTGACAGATGAAGTGGGTAGAGTCAAGAGTTTGCAACTTGTACGGTATGCATTGATGGGGTTGAATGAAAACTATGGTCGATTCATGTGCATGGTACACCATCATGGGTAAAAGCTTATTTGAGAGGTTGTGGCCAGGTAGGCCATTATTAAAGCCGGACGTCAATCCTGGCAGTTATTCTGGACATAAGTTTCCCATGGAGTTTCCCATAAGTTTTGTGTGGGCCGAGGTAGGGTTTGATAGTAAGAAATGTCAAGGTAAGGTCTTCGTAGCCAAGAAAGGAGCCACTATTTTGGGTTGGCTGCACATCACGGGTTTGAGAATGAAGATTGATGCTAGTCTGGATCCTCCAGTGTATGTGGTACAACAGGAATGTGAGGAAGGAGGAATGGAGGGTGGTACAAAGATGGGGTATGCTGATCTTAAGAGGATGCATTTGGATGTTTTTTTCTGACAAAGTGGGCAAAATGCTTGATTTCAAACACAAGATTATTTTGTGGGATGGTATTTTGCCCATAAGACAAAAATTTAGAAATGTACCAGTAAATTACCATGAAAAATTGAAAAACATGTGTCAGGAATTGTGTACAGAAGGGATAATTGAACCAGTGGAAAGCTCAGATTGGGTTTCTCAGGTCGCAATTTCCCTTAAGGCAAGTGGAGATTTATGTTTATGTGCGGATTTGAGGTGCCTAAATGAGGCAATAGGGGTGGACACTTTTCCATTGCCAAATCTGCAGGAATTGACGTCATCTATTGGTGATGTGGCTTGGTTCTCAAAAATTGATTTAGCAAGTGCATACCACCAAATTGAATTGGATGATGATTCAAAACATTGTACAGAATTTATCACTCCTGAAGGCATGTTCCGGTATTGTAGAATGCCTTTTGGGTTGGCGAGTGCTTCAGTGCTATTCCAAAGAGAAATGACGAGGATTCTTCGAGGGATTTGTGGAGCAAAGGTGTTCCAGGATGACATTTTCATTTTTGGTCAGCACAAAAATTCTCACGATGAATATCTTCATGCAGTGTTATTGGCTCTTAGGAAGCATGGTTTGACTGTCAGAAATTAGAAATGTGTATTTGGAGAACAGGAAGTAGAATATTTGGGCCATGTAATATCCAAGGAAGGGATTCGACCACAAATCAGCCATGTAGAAGCGATTATGGCTGCACCTGAACCACGTAATAAGGAACAGTTTATGTCATTTTTAGGTCTCACACAATTTTATTCACGGTCCGTAGAGAACTATGTATCTAAAGTGGAACCCTTAAGACTGTTACTAAAAAAAAATGTGTCATTTGTGTGATCGGAAGAACATGATTTATGTTTTAAGGCAGTGAAAAAAGAGATTTCTGTAGCCCCACGTTTGAGATCATTTATGAGTCAGGCTGATTGTGTGTTGTCTGTGGATGCTAGTGGGTATGGCATTGGGGCTGTGTTTTCTCAAAGAATGAGGAATGAGATGTGGATTGTGGAGTATGCTTCTCGGACTTTGACACCATCAGAACGCAATTACTCTGTAATTGAAAAGGAGTTACTTGTGGCAACTTGGGCAGCTGAATCATTCCGGATATATGTGTGGGGAAGTTAATTTAAGATTTGCATAGACCATAAGCCATTGGTAAATATTTTGAGACCCGAAGGAGGGAATAATTTGACACCAAGACTGGCAAGATTAGCGTCAAAATTGGAAATGTTACACTATGAGCTTGAGTACATCCCAGGGAAGAATAATTTGGTGGCTGATGGGTTAGCGCGATTGCCTAGTAGTAATGTGGCTGAACTGGGAATGAGTGTGAGGTCGCCTTTACATATGAGGATATTGTGTCTGGTGAAAATGAGAAGAGTGTGGGTGATTGAATATTATTGGGAGATGTGTGATTACAGGAAACGGGCACGATCTGGTGCTGGGGGCTGTGGAGAAATACATCGTAAGTGGTTGGCCAAGGGAAACGTCATTACGAGGCGAATGTAGTGCTTTTTGGAAGATAAAGGAGGAATTGTGTGCGTCAAATGACATAATTTTGAGAGGTGACAGGATTGTACCCCCTGTGGGAGTACTGAATCTTATTATTGACATGGGACATAAAGGTCATGGCGATATGTCAAGTACAAAGAGGAGAACGAAGGAAACATTTTGGTGGCCTGGAATTGATAATATGGTGGACCATTGGGTCCGGAATTGTAAGGCGTGCAATACTAGTGATAAGGTAGCTAAACCCTTGAGTGTTCCCTTGTTCATGGTAGAGGTACCGGAAGGGCCATGGCAAACGTTAGCTATTGATTTTATGGGTCCTTTTTCTGCATTGTCAGCTAAGGACAATTATGCTATTGTGTTAATTGATTATTACTCGAAGTGGCTAGAAATAAGGATGGAGAGTAGTGTGTCCATGGAGGTCGTCATTGAGTTTTTGGAGGATGTGTTTGCACGTGAAGGTGTCCCGGAAGTGATTGTTTCAGATAATAGTACGCAAATGACGTCTGATAAGATGCAAGGATTTTTTATAGGAATGGGTATCAAGCATGTGGGGGACATCATTGTATCATCCAGAAGGAAATGGCCAGGTGGAACACTTTAATAGAGTAGTCAAGGAGGCTATCCAATTCGCCTTGGTGGCAGGTTCACCTTGGAGGAAAGCATTGAAAGAGAGGCTGTTTGCTTATCGTGTGACACCTCATTCAGTGACTGGCCAAACACCTTTTGAAATGTTGAGGGGAAGAAAGCCTTCCATGAAGTTGGTTCCATGTTGGGTAAGGAGAAGGAGCAATGTGGAATACGATGAAGGTATGAGGTCAAGGGTTAAGGAATTTCAGGAACGCACTGTGTGTGCACGGAGTTGTAAGAATCGTTGGCCCATAGTTAAGGTGGGCCAGTTGGTTCGTGTGAAGAACCCTAGAGGAGTGGTAAAGGGAGTTACGAGTTGGTTAGGGCCTTTGAGGGTGAGGAAGGTGTTGGGTAGTGCTGTGGAGTTGGAGGATGGTAGGCGATGGAATTTGGGTTAAGGTGGTGTAATGTGCAGAATGATGTAAGTATGTCTAGAAAAAATGATGCAAATGAAGGTGAATGTAGCGGTTATGTTTTGGGTAGGGAAGAAGTGGTGGAAATGAGTAGTGGAAGGAACGATGTAACAAGGTGTGATGTGTTAGTAATGATTGTGGAAAAAAGGACGTAAGAAGGTGTGACGGTGTTGGTAATGATTGTGTTGTACGACGTGGTGGGAGGATGAGGAAACCCCCGGCTTATTTAGCCGACTATAAGTTGGGGTAGCTATATTTTGTTCTATTTATGTTTCTGCATTCCTGTTTTTGCATTATTGTAGTATGTATATAGGTGTTAGTTTTGGGGTGTGATTTTATGGGGGGAAGGTGTGTGGTATCGTGTTGGAATCCTCTGGATGGGTGCGTGTGTGGAATGTGTGGATGTAAGAAGGGTGTGTGATGTATGTGGATTCCAACAGGGGCAGTTGGCAGACGGTTGAAGGAGGCATCGCTGCTGGCTGGTGCTGCTTGTATTTAGGATACACTTGCTTATTAAAAGAAGTGTAATCTACCTACCGGCGTGGAGTTTCTTTTTCCACAAGTACCAAAACAGTAATAAAGTCAAAATACAAAAGTATAAACATCCCAAACTAAAATAGAAAAATAGAGTAAAATTTAATAAACAAAATGACACCAAAAAACCAATAAGGGGAACCGGAGATATTCATTTTAAAGTTTTAAGTAGAAACAGTGCTAAAAAGCAAAACAAGCCAATGATAGTCAATAGACGAGGTAGACTGGGACCTAGGCTCAGTTTGAGGCTGACCGCGATGGAGAGTGGGTTCGATACACTAACTAGGCTCATCCTTGTCAGAGATTTTACCTTCTGACTTAGGGCCTGATTACCAACTTGGCAGACGGGTTACTCCATCACAACGGTGACAGATATCCTGTCTGCTGAAATATAAATCCCATTATATCCTGTGGGATTTATATTTTGGCGGACGGGATATCCTTCACTGTTCTGATGGAGTAGCCCATCCGCCAAGATCATAATCAGGCCCTTAGTCTTTTAAGTTTCAACCAACACAGTAGTACATTTCTAATGCCCCCAGGACCTCAGGGGAGGTGATAAGAGACTTACAGGGTGTCAGGCAGAGGCCAACGCCAGGGTCCAGTCCAGGTCCAGGTGCCACTGGTCAGCTGTGTACTTCCAAGAAAAGACATCTTGCAGAGAGTTGTCTCCTTGTAGCCACACAGGATATCAGCCAACTGACCCTTGGAGTTTACTTCTTTTCCTGGGTACAAGAAGAAGCAGGTCCCTTTCTTGAGGGCTCCTTTCAAGTAATTTACAGCACATTCAGTGCTCTTCTGATCTTCGCAGGTCCCGACAATGCTTTTAGGTGGGTGCCTAGAGATGCCACATTTATGCCTGGCTGAACTAGTGGGTGGGGGTGACTCCTAGACACTTCCTATCCAATGCAGTAAAAGTTCCCAGGCCCTGACCTACCTACGTTTGCAGTAGTTTCAGTTGTTCTACTGCAAACAGGCCCATAATGAAATGTGTCACAGTAATCCAAGATGGCAAAAGTCTTCGTCCACACTAAACTTGGCTTCTGAGGGCTGGTGATGTGTGTGGGGAATGTACTATGGTAATTGTTAGAAATGGAGGTCTCTAGGTGGCAACGGTTTGCACCGTTGTCCAAGTAGGGACCCTTTTTTCTAGTCAGGGTAAGGGGGATACACTTCTAAAATAACCCCTGCTCACCCCCTTGGTAGCTTGGCATGAGCAGACAGGCTTATCTCAGAGGCAGTGTGTAAAGCATTTGTGAACACATACAGTAATACAGTGAAAACACTACAAATGGACACCAAACCAGTTTAGAAAAATAAGTAATCTTTGTCTAAATCCACAATACAGTAATAAAGATATGGCTTTTAAATGGTTGACACTGAACAGCAGTGGCAAAGTTCCCGAAGCATCTAGACCAGCAAAAACGAAGTCCAACACACAGCAACATAACCGGAGGTAAAGGCAAAAAGTACAGGGGAAACCCACGCCAATGATGCCAGGTCTAGTGTCCCCTCCAGCTGAAATGTGGAGAGAACTACCCACCCTCTTGGGAGTTCTCTTCACTAAGGTGGAAAAATCTGGACAGACCATCAGCATTGGCGTGTTATGCACCAGGGCGGTGTTCCACCGTGGAGTCCATCCCCTGTAGGGAAATGGACCACCTCAACAACTTTGGGTTCTCACCCCTCATCTGCATCAATCATCTGAGGGGCCTGTGGTCGGTCTGAACCCGGAAGTGAGTCCCAAACAAGTAGTGCCTCAGCTTCTTCAGCGCCCAGACCACAAAACAGAGCCTCAGGCTCAATCGCACTCCACCTCTGTTCCCGTGGAAGTAACCTCCTACTAATGAAGGCTACAGGTTGGTCTAGGCCCTCCTCATTTAGCTGAGAGCACAGCCCCCACACCATGCTCTGAAGCATCTGTCTGCACCACGAATTCCTGTAAGAAGTTGGGTGCCTTGAGCACGGGCGCCATGCACATGGCAGATTTCAGGGCATCAAAAGCTTTTTGTCCGGCGTCAGTCCAGTTCACCTTTCTGGGCTGCTTCCTGGAAGCCAGCTTTGTCAAGGGGGCAACAATGGTGCCATACCCCTTGACAAATCTCCTGTAATATCCGGTGAGGCCTAAAAAAGCTCTCACCTCTGTCTGGGTCTTGGGGGGTTCCCAGGCCAGAATGGTGTCAATCTTAGGCTGTGGGGGCGCCACCTGGCCGCTTCCTACATGGTGTCCTAAGTACACCACTGAGCCCTGCCCGATTTGGCACTTGCTTGCCTTGATCATGAGGCCTGCCCTCTGCAGAGCCCTCAACACTTCCCAGAGGTGGTGCAGATGTTCCTCCCAAGTGCCACTGAACACTGCGATGTCATCCAGGTAGGCAGCACTAAAATCCTCCAGTCCAACCAACACCTGATTGACCAACTTCTGAAAGGTGGCAGGGGCATTCTTCAACTCAAAGGGCATCACCCAGGATTGGTAGCGCCCCTCTGGGGTTGAAAATGCAGACCTCTCCTTCGCCCCATCAGTCAAGACAATCTGCCAGTACCCAGACGTTAAGTCAAACGTACTGAGGTACTGGGCAGCTCTCAACCGATCTATGAGCTCATCAGTTCTGGGGATGGGGTGTGCATCAGTCCTGGTGACTGAATTAAGCCCTCAGTAGTCCACACAGAACCGGAGTTCTGGTGTGGCACTGGGTGCAGCAGCCTTTGGGACCAAGACCACTGGGCTGGCCCAAGGGCTGTTTGAGGGCTCAATCACCCCTAGCGCTAACATCTTAGAGACCTCCTCCTTGATGCAAGCCTTGACCCTGCCAGTCACTTTGTAAATGTTGTGCTTCACAGGAGGATTGTCCCAAGTATCCATATCATGGACACACCACTAAGTGACACCAGGGGTCAGGGAGAACAGAGCAGCAAACTGTCCCAACAGTTGGCAGCAGTCACTCTGCTGTTCAGGGGTCAGGGCGGGAGAGAGGGTTATACCGTCCACTGACCCATCATGTTCCTTAGCAGACAGGAGGTCAGGAAGAGGCTCAGTCTCCTCCTCCATTCCAGCATCTGTCGCCAGGAGCATGCCCAATTCGGACCTCTCCAAGTGGGGCTTAAGGCGGTTCACATGTAGGACCCGCAAAGGGTTCCTTGGAGACTGCAAGTCCACCAGATAGGTGACTTTACTCTTGCGCTCCACCACCTCAAATGGCCCTGTCCACTTATCTTGGAGCGCACAAGGCTCCACTGGGGCCATGACCCACACTTTCTGGCCAGGCTGAAACTCAGAGTGGCATTCTGATGATACCACTGTTTCATCTCTTCCTGGCTGGCTTCCAGATTCACCCGAGCGAGTTGCCTGAAGCACTTAGTCTGGTTCCTGAAGGCCAGCATGTAGCTATATACATCCTGGGGAGGTTTACTGGGAGCTTTCTCCCAGCCTTCTTTTACCAGACTTAGAGGTCCTCTTACAGGATGCCCATACAGGAGCTCAAAAGGACTGAACCCTAAGGACCTCTGTGGTACCTCCCTGTAAGCAAACAACAGGCATGGTAAGAGGACATCCCACTTACGCCTCATGGGTTCACCAAGACCCATAATCATGCCCTTCAGGGTCCGGTTGAATCTCTCAACCAGCCCATTTCCTTGGGGATGGTAAGGAGTGGTGAACTTGTAGGTAACACTGCACTCCTGCCACAGAGACTTCATATACTTGAATATGAATTTGATACCCCTGTCAGACACCACCTCTCTGGGGAACCCACACGGGAGAAGATCCCCATCAATGCTCGACCCACCACAGGGGCCGTCACAGTCGGGAGAGGGATGGCTTCCGGGTACCGGGTGGCATGGCCCACCAAGACCAGGATGAACCTGTTGCCCATGGCTGTCTTGGGATCCAGAGGCCCCGCAATGTCAATACCCACCCTCTCAAAGGGGGTGCTGACTACAGGGAAAGGCTAGACAGGAGCTTTGCACTTCCTCCCACTCTTACCACTTGCCTCGCAAGTCTGACCAGACCTACAATGAGTGTCAGAGTTCTTACCCTTTCGGGGCCAGTAAAAGTGGGTGACAAGCCTTTCAAAGGTCTTGTCTTGGCCCAAATGCCCTGCCAAAGGCACATCATGAGCCAGCCCCAGTAGGAAGGCTCTGAAGGCTCATGGGCTGACCCAGGCTTAGCAACCTTAGGCTCCCAGTAAATCCAATGCGTTCCAGACTGATCACCTGCTGCCTGGTTTGTAGCCTGCTGCCGCAAACCAACAAGAGAAGGGCATTTCTGCTATTCCTGGCAGAATTCCTCCCTGGAGGGGCTCCCTTCCTGCTGCCAATGGGTCAGCTCAGGGAGGTCCCCCAGTTCGGCCACTTGCTCCCCTGTAGGCTCCAGGGCATCCCCCTCAAGGTTTGCCTCCTCCTGGACCGTGGGAACTTCGGGGCCGGTTTCCCGCGCCCCCTGCCTCTTCTCTCTCTGGCAGGCACCTGGGCCACTGTTTCAGGCTCCAGGTCCTCTTGATTGCCCTTACTGGCTGCCATAGACCGAGTGGTCACACACGCCCACTCAGGCAGACCCAACATCTCCAAATGAGACTTACGTTCCACCTTTTCCCAAGGGTAACTCTCCAAATCGTTGCCTAGCAGACAGTCAACAGGCATGGCTGGCCTCACAGCTACTTTCAAGGTACCTGAGACACCCCCCCACTCAAAGGGAACCTGTGCCACTTTGCAGAGGCACTCCGAGCTGTCAGCTGCAACTACTGGGTAGAATGTGTTGGGGACCACCTGCTCCTCAGACACTAGCCGACAACTGACAGCAGTCACACTGGCTCCAGTGTCTCTCAGAGCTTCCACACTATGGCCATTGATGGTCACCCACTGCCTGTATTTTTTAGTGTTATCAGGCAGATGAGCTCTTGTGACCATCTCACTGTCTCCTAAAGAGACCAGGGTCCTTTCTGTGGGCCCCCACCCCTCCTGCGAACCCGACTCCTCCACCAAGGCTACACTAGCCAACTCACGGGGCGGAGCACCTGAAGGGGCAGTAATGGCTTTCTTGGGACACCTAGGATCCCCTATGAAGCGGCCAACCTGACCACAAGCATAACAGGCCCGGGGGCCCTTCTGGGCAGGCTTACCTCCTGGGACCCATGGCTTCTTCTCACTGGGGGGCTGGGAACCTTTCCCTTGGGAATTACTTTAAGGCCCTTTTTGGAGCTCCTTCTGTTTACCCTTGTCCCCCCCACTCTTCTGCTGGGGACCCTGCCCACCTTTGGCGGAGTCTCCCACATAACCTTTGTGGACCCTGGTAATGACTCAGCGGTCCGCCTCCACAGCAAGCTTCCTGGGGTCAGTCAGCTTACCAGACAAGTGCTCCCATGCAACCAAATCATAGAGCGCCTGAAAATCATTTACCTGGCTACCCTTCACCCAACCATCCAGTGCTCTGCAAAAACAGGACACATACTCCACCCAAGTGCTTGACTCAAGCTTCTTACAGGCCCTCAACTTCTGCCTGTACAGTTCTGGGGTCAAACCATACCTCCTGATTACGGCTTCCTTCAAGTGGGCATAAGACATTTGCTCCTCGCTTGGTAAGGCTAACAAGGTGTCCCTCCCTACTGTCACGAAGCGGCTCCACAACCCCGTCCCCAGGCTCTTTCAGGATTCTGAGGGACCTCATATGCCTTAAACCACTGCCCAATATCCTCATTCTTTACAAAATCCTTGATCACTTCCCTGGGGATGTATACCTTCCCTTCTCCAGGCACTGGCAACAAGCTGCCACCATTGGAACTGGGTGCCACACTCTTGGCATTTATGTCCAGTTCCTTCAAACCTCTCTCATGCTGTAAAAGCATCCTCTTTTCCTCCATGGCCAGTTTCTGCTTCTCTAACTCCAATTTCTTACTCTCCATGTCACACTCCTTCCCCAACTCATGCACTCTGCTTCTCTCCCTGTCCTCCAACTCGTCTGGAGACAGACCCTTTGAAGACACACTGCTGCCCCCCCGGACGGTAACTTCCCTCCAGGCAGGCCCAATAGCCCATCCTGCTGCCCATCTAAATTCTCAGCCTCCACCATAGGCTACTCAGTATGCTCACTGGCATTCCTTGATTCCTCAGCGCCTTTTGGTATTCCTCCTTTCAGGTGAGGCCTCTTACTGAGATTTTAAATTTTCTGCAGACAGCTTTCAATTGAGGCACAGTGTAGCTTTCCACGCATGCTCTTTAAATTCAATATCCACAGATGCAAGTGATGCTGGTTTACTCATGGTGAAAATTGGCAGTTCTCAAGTTGCAAAAAATTCAGAGGAAAAAGTTCCACCAATTGTATGTGGTCGCGTGATGGTCTGCACTATACTAGTAGTGTACACCAATCATTGTATGTAAGACACAAATGCAAGTCCAGATCCTCACCGCTGATCACAAATGTTAGAAATGGGGGTCTCTAGTTGGCAATGGTTTGCACCGTTGTCCAAGTAGGGACCCTTCTTCCTAGTCAGAGTAAGGGGGTTACGCTTCTAAAAACAACCCTGCTCACCCCCTTGGTAGCTTGGCATGAGCAGACAGGCTTATCTCAGAGACAATGTGTAAAGCATTTGTGAACACATACAGTAATAAATTGAAAACACTACAAATGGACACCACACAAGTTTAGAAAAATAAGTAATATCATTGGAGAGGTGTGGTGCAGCGGCCAGGGCAGCTGACTTCGGAGCACAGGGTTCACGGTTCGATACCCGGCTCCGGCGGCAGGGCAGCTCAGCACCATGTGACTTTGGGCAATAGCTCACTTAATTTCCACGACGGCCCCCAGCACCTTGAGACCCGTAAGGGTGAGTAGCTGCGCTATATAAACACAGACTTACATATATCTAAACCAAACAAGACCAAAATGACAAAAATCCACAATACAGTAATAAAGATATGACTTTTAAATGGTAGAAATAGTTCTGTTCAAAGCAAATTGCTGATGTGACACTTTTCACACAAAGTACCTTGGATGCGTCGCGCACACAAACAAAAACTGTTGCAGGGAAGGTGATGCGTTGGTTCCTTACAACCAGGGCAGGTGATGCGTCAGTTCCTTACTTCAGGGGAGGTGATGTGTCGGTGCCTTACTGGATCGCAGTGGCAGTGATGCGTCGGTTCCTTACTGATAGGGAGGTGATGCGTCAGTTTCTTACTATGCTGGGAGATGATGTGTTGGTTTCTTGCTGCGACCTCAGTGTTCTAGCCGGCGTGGCGCCAGATGCGATGCGTGAGGATCGGGGATGCGTCGGTTCTCAATGCAGCCCTGGCAACAACACTGCATGGCTCTCTCCTGCCACGGTCCCACGATGCGTTGGTTCTTGCAGCCGCACAGCAGTGCCTGCGTCGGAATTGGTGCAGTGATCTCGGCCTTTGTAGATTGGTGCACTCGATGCGGCGTGCAGCGATTTCTCGAGCCAAGAGCAGGCGTTGCGTCTGTTACTTTGGTGATGTGTCGGAAACAGGTACGGATGAGTCGTGCTTCTCGAAGTTGCGTTACTTTTCCAGCTCCCAGCGGCAAACAGCCTTCAGAGGTCCAAAACAGCAGCAGGCACCACTTAGCAGATCAGAACTCCCAGCAAGGAAGTTCAGGGGAGCAGGTGTTGAAGTCTTTGTGTCCCTGAGACTTCAGAACAGGAGGCAAGCTCTTCTTTCAAGCCCTGGGAGATCTTCTTCAAGCAGGGGACACAGCACACAGCAAGGTCCTTTCTTCTTTCCTTGACAGAAATAGCCACTGCAGGCCAACCCCAGACAGCACACAGTAAAGGGACAGTACTTCTCCTCAGTTTCTCCAGCTCTTCTCCTTGCCAAAGGTTCCTCTTGATTCCCAGAATGATCTAAAAGTCTGGGGTCTGGGCCCTTCTTTTTTATAATACAAAATCCTTTGTTCTCTGGAGGCAGAGAGTGTCTTTGCCCAGCCAAAACCAGTTCTGTCCTCACTGGTGCAGCTTCCTGGCAGGAGGTGGAGACAGCATTGTCCTTAGCAGACCAGGCCCATTCAGGTGTGAAAGAAATCTCCTCCCCCAACTCTGAATGCAGCCCAGGTCTATTCAGCCCAGCCCTGACTCACCCTGAAAAGGCAGGACACAGCTCAACCCCCCAAGTGGCTGTCTGAACAGAGCGCACATCCCCAGCCCATGTCACTCCAAAGCCAGACAGTCAATACACAACCTAGCAGAGGCACACCGGATGGTTAGGCAAGAAAATACCTACTTTCTAAAAGTGGTATTTTCAAACCCAGAATGTAAAAATCACCCTCCCTAAAAGATGCATCTTAACATTCTGAGTTCAGACTTATCAAACTTTATTTTCCTATCTTGTTCCCATGGGCAGTAATGCTCATAAGATGTTATGAGCAAACTCCCCATTCTATCCTATGGGGACAGATAGCCAACAATAGTGAAAAGCGAAATTGGCAGTAATTCACTATCAGGACATGCCACACACATCAGGGCATGTCCCACCTTTCCCATACACTGCCCCCTGCCCACAGGGGTACCTTGGGCCTACCTTAGGGGTGACTAACATGTAGACAAAGGGAAGGTTAGGGCCTGGCAAGTGGGTGCACTTGATAGATCGACATGGCAGTACTAGACAGCACACAGGCACTGCAATGGCAGGCTTGAGTTACATTTACAGGCTGTTTATGTGGGTGGCACAATCAGTGCTGCAGGCCCACTAGCAGCATTTTATTTACAGGCCCTGGGCACCCATAGTGCAAAGTACTAGGGACTGACTAGTAAATCAAATATGCCAATCATGGAATCACCAATCAAAAACAACACTTTACAGGGAGCACTTGCATTTTGGCACTGAACAGCAGTGGCAAAGTGCCTACAGCATCTAGACCAGCAAAAACGAAGTCCAACACACAGAAACATTACCTGAGGTAAAGGCAAAAAATACAGGGGAAACCCACGCCAATGAGGCCAGGTCTAACAGTACTCCTAGTGCCCTCCCACCTAACACTATAAACCAGTTTGAGGCAGGCACTCTACCCAAAACAAACCCAGAAACAGAAGTCTGGTAGGACAAAAGCAGGGTCCTTCAGCATCCAAACAGGGAATTCACAAGAATTGTTTTGGCAACTTGTTCTTTCCCTTTCAAGTGTGCCCTAAATGCTACATGTGGCACAACAGTCCTGTCAAGCAAGATTTGATAATGTAGTATCAAAAGGAATCCCCACAAGTCCTATCCTGCATTGGCTGTGGAGTTCAGAGGATTTAAAACCGCCCATTCAGGTCAGAATATTGTTTGCCCCTGGGAGGCAGTTCACACCTTAGTTACACCTTCTTAAGGTTAAGCACAGGCTGAGAGCTGGCAGTGGCGTATGGTAATTAGCATTCTGACAGTTCAGAAAGGTAAAGGGTAACTTTCTAAAAATAACTTTCCTTAATATTTATTAAAAATCCAACTTCACAATTGAATAGTTTTTTAAAAATAATGTGAGGATCTGGGTGTTCTATATGATTAGGCTTTGGGGCCTTATTGTTGAGTACACTCTCAGATGCCGCTTTGAGTCCAGTCAGTATAGTTTACTCCACCTCAGCTCAACCCTGGATAGGTGTGGCTATGAGCAGTAAGGCGTGGTAAAGGAACTAATGGGCATATTTATGAGCCCATTTGTGCCACTCTTGCACCTTGCAACGTGGTGCAAGAGTGACGCAAATGAAAAACGAGATTTATGAGGCCACGCAAGGTGACCTTGCTTGACCCTGCATGGCTTCATAAATCTTGAGTAATGTAACTCATGGTAAATTGCTACGTTGCATTACTCTGCGGCAGGGAGACATTCCCATAGGTGCTGCATGGGTGTTCCCATGCAACATCCATGGATTTTGATGCATTCCCAGGTTCACAAGAACTTGTAAACCTGGAAATGCGTCAAAAAAATCTGCCTCCCCAGGAGAGGCGTAACAAGGAGAAATATGTTTATTTCTCCTCATTTTTCTCCTTTCTATGTGTGCTGCATTCTGCAGCACACATAGAAAGGGGAAGAAGTCTCCCCAGGTTTGTTTTTGGGCAGGAAGGTGCCCTTTCCTACACAGAAACAATCCTGCATGCAACGCAGGCACCCTTGCATCAAAGTGCAAGGGTCCCTGCGTTGGCGCTAGGCAGCCCATTGTGAGCCAATGCAGGTGAAAGGACAAGAATGCTCCGTATTGCCTTAAATATGGTGCATTCCTGCCCTTTCCCACTGACGCAGTGCAGTAAGGTGACTTGCTGCGCTGCGCCACTTTTTTTTATAAGTATGGCCCTTAGCGTGAAGCATTTAACAGCACCAAACAACAAAATAAAAAAATCACATACCAATAAAAAGATGCGACAACAATTTTTAAAAATAGAGCATATTTTAATGAATTTTTAGAGACCATAATCATTAAAATCCACCTGAGGGTTCCAGAGATACTGATTTTATAAGGTTTTATCACTTTTAAATGAAACCGCAAACAAGTATTAGTCAACAAAAAGTTTATAAACTTTTCAAAACTTTGGAAAAATGTTAGTGCAGGTACTCTGGCCCGAGTTGGGTGACACAATCTGACTTAGACAAGGTCTAGGGGGCCAGTATGGATGCTTTGGACAGTTACCTGGCCACCAGAGTGTTTTGGAGCAAGTTTCAAACTCTACAACACGACCGCCATAGAAGTCAATGGAGTGATCATGATGCTAAGGGAAGCAGGCAAAGATGCTCTAAAGTATGCTTCGGTTGTGGTCCGTTCGATGGGGGGTCTCAGTAGTGGTCCCTCGGACCACGGGTATTGTGGGGCAACTTTGGCCATCGAGATTGGGGTCCCTTGAAGTCCTCTACGTTGCAGTAGTCGGTCAGCCGATGCTGCACTTCTGGTCTCGTAGCACCCCGGTTGAATACAGACTTTTTGGTGGGGGCTGGTGTCCCTTGAGTGCAACGAAACCAGACTCTGACAGCACTCCCGGGTCCAGCAGACTCGGGTGCAAGCCTAGGCTATCTGGAACTGTCTCTTTGTGGTGCCCGGCGACATGTAGCGGCAAAACGTCTGCGGTGGCTACCAACTTGTCTGTTTGAGCTCATTCAGCTCTTGTTGTCCTGGAGCTGGTTCTAGGAGATCAGCAGACTGATCCTCAGAGTCACTGGGCTTGGTAAAGTCGGGAAATCGCATTTTCCCCATTGTAGAAGTTGCAGGCACAGTCCAAATCTTGCTAGCCCAAAAGTGCAGCAGGTGCAGTCTTCACGACGGTGCAGCCTCTCTTTGTGCAAGTAAAAGGCAGCAGGGCAGTCCTCCTTTGGTCCTCTTATCTTTCCCAAGGTGAACTGAGGGGCAGGGTGCCAGAGATGTCCTACTTATCCCAGGAAAGTGCCGCAAGAGAACCACACGGTCACTAGCCAATGGACTACTGGGTTCCCTCCTCTCTAGTGACGAAGTTCCTGTGATGTGTGACATCTGGCTATCCCAAAGTGCCTCAGTTTTGCACCCTTCAAGATGGCATGACTCTTCCTCAGTCATCAAGAGCAGGGTAGCTCACGCTAGAGGTGTGGCCACCAGTGGGCTACATGCTCACAGAAAAAATGGTTTGGACACAGGTTTCCCTCTCTTAGCTCTGTCTCCTAATTATCTGTGGGAACAAAAGGCATCCTGCTCAGGGATATTGTCACAAGCGGCCCTTCAAAGGCAGCTTCACCTTTGAAGCCTGCCTTTTAGGCTAACACCCTGAGTGGCCGTCCTGGGAGATGAGGTGATGCCTCACTCTGTGGCAACTGCCTTTGTTCCCGGGCCTGGGAGTCGCTCACACGTCTCCCCAGGCAGTCAGAAACCCGTCTATGTGTTAGTGCTTTTGTGAGGCCACTGGACTAGCTGGAGTGCAGAGTGTCAACTTTCCAAAAGTTGCTTAACTTTAATAGTGACTTTAAATGTGGCCTGGGCAACAGGTCGGGTTTAATGTTGGAATTAATTTGATACCATACTTGACTTTGTTAGATGGTCCCATTTAGAAGTTAGGTGGGCTGGGGTGCCAGGCGATAACCCTGTGCTAATGGGGCTCCTAACCTTTCCACAGCAAAACAACAATTTGGAAGTGTTGCTGCTAAGACATATACAAAATCATATGTCTTAGTAATATACAGCTCCCTTGCATCGGACTCTATAGTGCTTTCTTTGGGGAGAATTAAAATATTACTTAAGGGAAGTGGTGGCTTTGCCATTAGGTGTAATGGCAAAGTTGAACTGGCAGTGTCACACACTCCCCTGTCACTCTGCAGTGGCAGGCTGGTGTCCATTTTGTCTCTGTCCCATTCAGGGTGGCACACACAGTGCTGCAGCCCTAGGTGAAGACTCAGCCTTACATGGCCTGGGTACCTGGGGTACCATATACTAGGGACTTGTAAGTAAGACAGTGCTTGCCAATTGGGAGTATCTAATTCAATGTAACTTGGTACAGGGTTAGAACACTGACACTGAGGTCTGGTTAGCAGGCCTCAGTGCATTCTCAGAGTAGAAAAAACAGCGGCATCAGTCCAAAAATGTGGGGGTGAACATGCAAAAAGAGGGATTTCCTTACAAATAGCTATTAAAAATAGTGGTTTCATTATTTTTCTAGCTTTATGGGAAAAGGAACATGTGCCTAAACCATCTCTCATTTAAGGAGAATAAAGTGCAGCTAATCACTGAAAAGAAGACTAAAACGTCCCCAACGTAAGGGAAACTAAACTGTGAAAGGTGGAAGTCCAAACACTGTAAACTGTAATATAGATAAGACATTCAAAATTGTCACATTAATAATGAACAGTGAGGCATAGAACATGAAGCTTACAGATACAGATTTGCCAACATTGAACTCCATGTACAAAAACAGACAAGCAGTACAAGCAGTTGGAATAAATTCCATTCAATTTTCCAGCTTGTCACTAGATGGCAGCGTAACACAGGGCAGTGAATACAGAAAAAAAAACATAGCTGCATTAATTCACGATCTCACAATTTTGAACAATACCACCACGAAGAAAAATGAGACACCAACCCAGGAAAAAAACGAATCATTTAACAATTACTTTTGACATCACTGCAACCAAACCAGCAAGACCTGTATTAAGAGAGTTCTCCGACGAGTATGCTTACGAAGTCTCATCCCCGAGATAAAGTATTTGTATTTAATATTGCTTCCCTATGTTTCTCCATGTGCCAGCAAGCCTTCCTACAATGAAAATTGCTATTGGGTGCAAGTTACTGTAAGGACGTGTTAACTTTAAAATCTCCTTGTACTTCTATTAAATACCATACACGTTGCCTTGTGGGCTATCAGGCCAACATAGGAGTGACTTATTAACATTTAAAAGAAAGGTTTTTACCTGTTAAATGGGTTTATTTTGACAGGTGGCAGAGCGTGTTTTGCGCTGTTATAGTCAGACTACAGTGGTATACCTGAAGCCATGTGTGCACTGTCACTAAAGTTGATGCAGAATAGGTGCTACAGTCTACTAGTTGCATCTAATTTCCAGGCACTCGTTTTGTTTTGTACCATATACTAAGGATTTATAGGCAATGTAAATATACCAATTAAGAGTATGCCAATTCGACCATGTTTAAAGGAGGACGACAGGCACTTTACTACTGGTTATCAAGGATAAAGGGTATAGAGTACTAAAGCCAGTAAAACAGATAGGGCAAAATTATGGGGGAACACCACGAACAAAATGGTAATTCTACAACATCTATAAGCGCCCCATTGACAAAAAGGTCACCTAACTCTTTAAGATAGTGCTGTCTCCATTGCCGAAATCCTATGTTCAACAGTCCTGGTGTAATGTCTGGATTGCACACTATGGCTGACAAAGGGAAAGGGTATGACTTAACATGTCCCTTCCTAAGTGTTTGTGTTTAGACCAGTCTAATGGGGGGAGAATTTGGGCCCTGACGACACAGCATTCCTTTTTTAAAAAGTATGTGTTCTGTTTGCCACCATTTAATAAATAGCAATCCTGCTGAGAAGTGCTTGTACGGCCCCATCTAAAATACAACAACCCTATTGATAAATGCCCATAATGTCTCAATTTAAAATATGATGGCCCTGCTAAGAAGTGCAAACCTGTACTTTGCTGAGAAGTGCTAGTTTTGCTGAATTGAAAGTATGGCAGCCCTGCTGGGAAGTGCAAACACTGTTTCATTACAAGAATAGCAGCCATGTTAGGCAGTGTTGGTGCTTCCTTCCTTAAAGTATAGTGGCAGTGCTGAGAAGTTGCATCTCTGTCCTATTTAAATTATAGCAGCTTTGCTGAGTAGTGTTGTACAGGTGACCATCAAAAGTATAGCAGCCTTTCTAGGAAGAGGAGTCAGCTTATTCAGCTTCCTACTTGAGTGCTTATATGATACAGGGATGGTAAAACTGAGGTGTTTAAGTCCATCCCTCACCCTCTCTTTTGAGACTACCAACAAGTTAAATTACACTCAAACCATTTACTTTTTTTGTATTTGTTTAAATGAAGCCAGTGAGTTTAAAAAAAAAGAACAATAAGAAATAATGCAGTTTGAAATAAACATTGGCAATGCCAATAGGTCTGACTTATAAAGGTAAAGGGCTAATTTAGTCACTGTTGAGTGTAGGCACTCAATAAGTCACCCTAGATGCAGTCACTCCTAAAACAATAAAATAACAAGCATTTGCAATGCAATAGGTCTCGCATTTGTTAAAGTTAGAGCTGTTGGCGTAGAAAATGACAATATTTTTTACTTTTTGTTTTTTTGCTGTGGAGTAATTATATTTGCTTAGCGCTATTTATATTTCCTTCTGCATTAAGCCATATACATTTGTACACATTTCATCTATGTTGCTATTTTTTTACCTTATGTTTTGGAAAAAAATGAAGCTGAAACTTGTTTCTTTCCAGATTTATTTAAGCAATCCATGCACAGTCACACTGGGATATTTGATGGGTTGTGGTACTATGAGTAGCTGTCCGTAACATAATTAAAACAATTCCTAACAAAACATTAGCATTGTAATACAAACACACGTGGAGGTCAAAACCTGTTTAAGCTTCTTTAGAAAAACACTACGCCTTCCCCCCCACACACATGCGAACCTTCAAATCAAGCATTGTGAATAATAAAAACATGCATATTTGACATTGTTTTTCATATTTTAAAATACACTGCCTGATAATTAACTCCCTGTGCCTACCTGTTAAAATCAGTGAAACAGAAACGCTTTCATTACTGTGTTGGAGTGACTGAACAGCCTGGCAGACGCTATGCAGAACATATCAACAGGAATGACGCACACTATTAATGAAACAAGAATTGAACCTTGTTCATGTAGGCAACATTCAAGCCGCCGCTGGATTTTCAACAAAGACGAATCTTGAGCAATGTACACATCTGTATCGATAGACATGACTGTAGCTTTGAGAGAGATAAGCGATGAAAAACTCCCGAAAGTGTCTGCATTGCCACGGGTGAACAAATCCCATCGGATAAGGTAAGTCTGTTGGCTAAGAAACCCTCTGCACAGATTACTCTCAACTTCAGGCGAAAGGCTGCAAATCTAGTAAGGGAGGTCAGTGTGTTAACGCGCCATATACAGATTGTTTGTGAATTGCAGGTGGCTGGCTCATATGGCAGGGAGACTTCTCAGGTGGTGAATGTTCCTGCAGCAGAGATCTGAGTGCCAGCGGCAGGTTACACACAAACATTCTAGTAAGGAAGCACACAAGGTTAACGAACCTGCGGCTGAGACTTGAATTTTGTATCTCACAGGTTCTAACTAGAACAAGCCGGCTCAGTAGGCACCAGCCAAAGAGAACTGTATGTAGCCTGTAGGCCACAGGTTAGAAGTGCAGTATGAAGCGCAGAAAACTGTTGCAGACATTTGTATGTCATCTTCAAACCACTTTTTAAAACTGAAAGAGACAGCTGATAGGGTTCACCAGCCTGCCACAGAGATTTGTGCGTGACCTGCAGGCTGCAGGACTTCTTATACTTCTTTTCACTGTCACTATCCTAGCGGCACCTTCCTCTTCCCCCACCACCCTCCTCGTCCTCATTTCCATAACATGGCCACCACTCGAGTTAAGTCTGGAGTTAACTGCTTCAAAATCATTTATCCCCCTAATATGTCTAAAGCTTCAGCAAAACGGTTCAAGCATAACACCATTGAACAATTTCCTGATTCCCTCTTTGTTGACCAATTCCATAATGGTCGTTATGGGAGGCTCAAAAACGATTTCATTTTTTTCACTCACGACATTCCTTTCTGGTCCACCAGCTTCTATAACTCCTTCAACGTCACCTCCTCCTCATCTATTCCACATGGGCAACAGCTAAAAATTTCCCCCTCTACTTGTTTCAATGGCTCACTCACTATTTCACTTTATAACAATGGTACTGTCTTGATCCAAGCTAAAGACACCTGTCTCTCTCTCTTTGACCACCTTTTCCCTTCCCTACTCCCCACCCCTTCGACTGTGATCTCCCTTGATTCTTCATCTAGCTCCGCCCTTTACACCCTATCTCCTCCCATGACCCCCCTATACTCCAATAGGCCGCTCTCCCGGGTGGCACAGGCCGACCCTCTGCCCCCCCATTCCCCTACTTCTCCCATTCTTCCCCCCTCCCATTGTGAACTTCCCCTCAACACGCCAGCCATACCTCTAGCTAACACTCTCCTTTTCCACTCTGCACCTTCCCGGTATTCCAATGTTGCCTCTTCCCACCTAACCCTGCCCACCACCCCCTTATTTAGTCCACCTTTCCTACAACCTGATCTCCCCGTTAACTTTCCATACTTTCCCCTTGTTCCCCCCTTCTCTTCTTCCCTACCCGCTCCCCCCTCTCCTTGTACCCTGAACTCTTCACAAACCCCTTGCATCTCTCTTTATCCTCCCATTCCTCCTGTAATGCTGCTCAACCCTTTATCCCCCCTTGGTAATCCCCTCCTTTTCCCTCCCTCGGACCTAGCAGAACCATATTCTTTCTTCAACTACCCTCTAGCCCAATCCCCTCCACTCTGCCTGGTGCCTGTCCCTTCACATTAACCTCTCCTAGCTTACGGGACCTTTCCAGCCCCTTCTCCTCTCTTCTTCCCAAACCTCCTGCCATTCTATGACTCCCCTCTTTCCCCTCCCCACATTCCGCCCTCCCTCCTCGTTCCTCACCTGTCTCCTCCTAAATATGATCTCAATTCTTCTCCTCTGTTCAACATCAGCAATGATAACTCTCTTTCCACCTCAGATGCACCAACAACCTCTCTCAATCACCATCTATCCCCACCTTTTACTCCTGCACCCCAATACCACCCCGCATTCCCACCTCTCCCTGCCCTCCCTCGCCAATTGCACTCCCTCCTGTATCCATCGAGCCACCTAACTTTCCGTGCTCAGCCCTACTCTCTCTGGAAAATAAATTAGGATTATGTTGTGGTCTGTTGTAGAAAGTAGACGCTGGTAGCCAAGTAGATTTAACATGTACCTTTAATCTGTAGTCGGTTCAAGTACATCCAGATGGTTGGTAAGTACAACAGACAGGTAGACCAGGTAACAGGTGAAGTATAAGTAGATTAGCCAGTAGTCAAGCCATTAGTTCCAGGTAGTAGGAAACACCTTGTAGTAGCAAACCCCACCAGGAGCAGCCTGCCTGCTGCTCAGCCCCTCTCTCTCTAACTGTCATTCCTCACTCACACAGACACCCAACATTCCGTGCATCACTGCATTCCCAACACTCTACAGTAAACATGCTCACAGGCTGAGCAGCAGGAAGAATAGATGAAACGTAGAACATAGAATAACTATGCAGGGCATAACACATCCCTTTCCTTTTAAAATGAACAACGAAAGAGTAACAATACTGTAATAGTAGAACTATACACAGAAATGTACAAATGCAAGAAATAGTTCAAAACCCAGGGATGAGAAATAAAGTAAACATCACGGGAGGGTCAGAGCTATTCAAAACAGAGAAAATGGATGGTTTACGAACCAAAAATGGAGTAAAAAGACCCATCCTCTCCCAATAAATATAATGAACAAAGTTCTTTGAAAATTGCAGAGGGCAAAAACAAACCCGCAACTGCAAACCCTTCTGAAAGGGAACAAATCAATAGTAAAGATTCCTCATGTAAGGAAACTTACATTTGCTGTGAAAGAGGAGCTAAAAACCAAACTTCCACCCCTCATACGAGGTACTAACACTAGGGACTGTGACCCATAAAGTCCAGTAAGACTTTATACATGAATATGGGATACACCCTGTGTAGGGGAACCGTACCCATAAACCCAAAACCCACCCCGTGTAAGGGTTACATGAAATGCTGGTTGGAGAAATCCCCAAAGCATACCCCGCGTAGGGGTTATCAAACAAACAACTGTAAATGGGAATCATACCCATGACTAAAACCAACCCAGTGTAAGGGTTACCTGTTATGTTAATCGGCGGAGACCCGATAAACATACCCTGTGTCAGGGTTACTAAACAAACAACTGTACCTGTGAAACACACTCATGAACTCACCCCTGTGTAGAGGCTGCGTGTAACGCTTAAAGAGAAAAGAAGAACTCACAATACCCACCCCTGCGTAGGGGCCATGTGTAACATGTACCTAAACCCATGACCATCCCTCATGTAAGGGAAAACTTACCCCGTGTAAGGGTTCACCTCTCTGTAACTCTTTATGGGAAAAGGAACATGTGCCTAAACCATCTCTCATTTAAGGAGAATAAAGTGCAGCTAATCACTGAAAAGAAGACTAAAACGTCCCCAACGTAAGGGAAACTAAACTGTGAAAGGTGGAAGTCCAAACACTGTAAACTGTAATATAGATAAGACATTCAAAATTGTCACATTAATAATGAACAGTGAGGCATAGAACATGAAGCTTACAGATACAGATTTGCCAACATTGAACTCCATGTACAAAAACAGACAAGCAGTACAAGCAGTTGGAATAAATTCCATTCAATTTTCCAGCTTGTCACTAGATGGCAGCGTAACACAGGGCAGTGAATACAGAAAAAAAAACATAGCTGCATTAATTCACGATCTCACAATTTTGAACAATACCACCACGAAGAAAAATGAGACACCAACCCAGGAAAAAAACGAATCATTTAACAATTACTTTTGACATCACTGCAACCAAACCAGCAAGACCTGTATTAAGAGAGTTCTCCGACGAGTATGCTTACGAAGTCAGTTTTACCTTTTCTCACGAAAACACAGGACCACTATAAACTATAGTCCACAGAACATCTACATACTTTGATGAAAAAAAAACTGTAGATCATATCGGCACATGACCACGCAGTGAAATATGTCGAGAACAGCATCACAGGGCTGTGCGAGTCACCGGTGTCTCCAGGGGCAAGTTGAAGCTGCATTCCGACTGTGCACAATCTTTCTGACGTAGACATGCCCAACAGTTGGATGGATGGGGCTGAGCAGCTAGCAGGCTGCTCCCGGTGGGGTTGCTGACAGAGACCTACTCCTGGGCCTTATGATATGGACTTATACATCTCCTGATTAAGTTTATCCTACCTGTAACCTACCTGTGAATAAACCTACTTGGTCTACGTCTACCAGCGTGTCAGTCTTCACTACATTTACTTTGGCGACGAGTTGAAGACGTCCCCACGCTCTACAGTGGTACAAGTGGACGTGATACACAGCAACATGGCTTCTACAACGTTTCTGGATGAAACTAAAACAGGGAGGAAATGCTACAAAAGACAGGCACAAGAGGACACACAAGAATTTCATCGTAAAGACTTTATGAAACTAAAGAAACAAATGATAGAGGTACAACTACGGCACGCTGTGCAGCCCCACCGGTGCCCATTACATCAGGCAGCCCCCACACAAGCGTGCTGTACCCGGTTTCAAGAGCTTACTACTACAAGGTACTTCATGAATGCTGCGCAGAGCGAACCTACAAGTACATTGAACCATCCCATCCTCGTCGCCAAAATATGTTGTGGTCTGTTGTAGAAAGTAGACGCTGGTAGCCAAGTAGATTTAACATGTACCTTTAATCTGTAGTCGGTTCAAGTACATCCAGATGGTTGGTAAGTACAACAGACAGGTAGTCCAGGTAACTGGTGAAGTATAAGTAGATTAACCAGTAGTCAAGCCATTAGTTCCAGGTAGTAGGAAACACCTTGTAGTAGCAAACCCCACCAGGAGCAGCCTGCCTGCTGCTCAGCCCCTCTCTCTCTAACTGTCATTCCTCACTCACACAGACACCCAACATTCCGTGCATCACTGCATTCCCAACACTCTACAGTAAACATGCTCACAGGCTGAGCAGCAGGAAGAATAGATGAAACGTAGAACATAGAATAACTATGCAGGGCATAACACATTTCTCATCTCCTCTATTTCCCAGCTTGAAGCTTCCATCTCACTCCTAAGCACTAAGATATCCAACTTTACAAACACCCCTATTCCCTTGGCAAATACTCACTTCCCCAAACTCCCGAGGAGTACCTTGCTCCCGCGCCCCAAAAAAGCCAATCACAATCTGTCCTCTGCAGACATCGCTAACTTACTGGCTAGTTACAAGAATTTTAACGCCACCCCTCTTCCACTTTCCTCTCCAAATAAGTCTACTCTGTACACTATTCCGACCATCTCTTCTGTCAGAACTAATCTTCAGCCTTATTCTACCTTGGCACCCTCTTACAAGAACATTATCCCCATCACCCCTAAAAGCCCAGTCGCCCCCGTAACCAAAACAGTCTCATCAGAGTTGCGCTGTTTGCTCCACAACTGCAGATCTGCAATTAAACACAAACTGGAAATTTCTGACATCATCATTCCCCACAATCTTGACATGCCCTTCCTCACTGAGACCTGGTTCAACGACACCTCTCATACTATGTTTGATCTTCTGTTACCCACCGACTATTCTATCCTTGACAGAACAGACAAAGTTGGGGGAGGTGTTGCTATCATCTTCAGAAACTCCCTTCAACTTGAGGCTTTTCCTAATAGCTCCTTCCGTCAGTAGCGGCTCCTGGAGGGAGTGCTGCGGGGCGGTCGGGTGGGGCGGGGGAGGGGTAGGGTGGGGGGTAGTAAACTCTGGCATACGGACGAATGGAGTTAAGTAATGAAATAAATAAATAAAACGAATTACATTGCGCACGCTGCAACGCCAAATGGCGATGCAGCGTGCGCAATGTAATTCGTTTTATTTATTTATTTATGTACTTACCTCCGTTCGGCCGTATGTCGGAGTTTACTACCCCCCACCCTGCCCTTCCCCCACCCCGCCCCACCGCCCCGCAGCACTCCTTCCAGGAGCCGCTACTGCCTTCCGTTCATTCGAATACCTATCTCTGTAGCTTCAAGTGCAACACTGCTCACCCTCAGATTTCATGCCATTTATCACCCGCCTGGTGACTGCTCTTCTTTTTTGGAGGAGCTCACCGACTTCATCAGCAACCAATACTCTCAAAGTGACAGCAGGGCCGGCTCTAGGGCGGTGCGACCGGTGCCATTGCACCGGGTGCTGACTTCTGGGGGCGCCGTGTTTTCAATTATGTTATAGTTTTAAAAGCACCTGCTGCCCCATTCCGTGCATCCAGCAGTTTTCATACAAGAAAAATGTCTAGATAACTCCGGTTATTAACGTTCTTCCTGGAGTGAGATCGGAGTTTTGTTTAGTGGAAGTTGTGACTCAACCAAAAGTAGCGCAGTGGGTTAATATGCCTGATGCAAAGTACGTGTACCGTGCAGATCACAAAGTGCATATAATCTAAAGAGGTCAGTGCATCCTCGACTCAACGCTCTCCATGGCCAAGCAAGTCAACGCAGTCTCCTCCTCCTGCTTCAACACCCTCCGCATGCTTCGCAAGATCTACAGGTGGATCCCAACAGACACAAGAAGGACAGTCACCCAGGCCCTCGTCAGTAGCAGACTTGACTATGGGAACGCCCTCTACGCGGGAGCCCCGGCGAAGCTCATCAAGCGACTGCAACGCATACAAAACGCCTCCGCACGCCTGATCCTCGACATACCACGCCACAGCCACATCACCCCCACCTGAGGAACCTGCACTGGCTCCCCGTCGACAGGAGGATCTCCTTCAAACTCCTCATCCACGCACACAAGGCACTCCACAAGACTGGCCCAGCCTACCTCAACAGACGACTCTTCTTCTACGTCCCCAACCGCCAGCTCCGCTCCGCCGACCTCTCCTTCGCCACCGTCCCTCGCATTCGAAGAACAACCACCGGCGGCAGATCCTTCTCACACCTCGCCGCCAAGACCTGGAACACCCTTCCACTAAGCCTACGACAGACCCAAGACCTGCTGACCTTCAGGAGGCTACTCAAGACCTGGCTGTTCGACCAGTAGCAGCACCCCCCCCCCTTTCCTCTCCCCAGCGCCTTGAGACCCTCGCGGGTAGGTAGTGCGCTCTACAAATTCTGTGATTGATTGTGATTGATTGATTTTGTTCCTTGCAGTGCATCAGTTAAAATTCTAATATAGAACAGTGAGCTAATAGCGGACATCAAAGAGCTGCATGCAAACTGCAAGGTATATTATTATTATAGCGTTATGCTCCCCCCCCCCCAGCCTTTCATTATTCTAACCTTGCAAAATAGGCTCAATTCTGTAAAAAAAAAAAAAAGAAAATCAATTATTGTTCTTAAATGTAACCCCCAACTATGGTGTTATGTTTTAAATTCTGAGTTTGTGCTTCTCCACACCAAGCACTCTTAAACTATACTGTCTACCAGTATGAATGACATGTGACTCCTACACCTTGTATTCCTCTGTGTTATGTAACATTCCTATACACTGAATTACACACATGTGATTGATTATCTCTGTGTAATGTATGTGTGTGTGTGTGATTTAAAGTGCTCTGACACCCTACACTGGTATGAGCGGCGCTATAAACCTAAATAAATGCATCTCAGCGAGTGAGTGGTTATGGAGACACGAGGGGCACTGTTAAAGGGTGGTAGTGAAGGAATCTGTAGCGAAGATGGTCATTGGGGGGGCGCCAACAAACATTGTCGCACAGGGCGCCACCAGCGCTAAAGCCGGCCCTGAGTGACAGACAGATCTTCCTGGGAGACTTCAATCTTCACTGGGGCTCTTTGGAAGACTCTGCTGCCAATAGGCTTGCCACCTTTCTCTCAGCAAATGATCTTATCCAACACTGTACTGAAACAACACACTCTAAGGGCTCAATTCTGGACCTTGTTATATCTAAAGCAGACATGCTTACTATTGTTATCCCTATTCATGTAGACTGGTCTGACCACTTCCTCATCCCCTTCTCTCTTCACCTTTCACACTCTATAACTCTTGGCCAACCTAAAAGGAGTATTACCTGGTTCCGTAACACCAAAAACATTGACCTTGACACTCTTTGTGATTCTGCTACGCTATCACTTCCAAGGCTAGACCCTAACTTGGATGTCAACGATCTGACCTCCCAATGCCTCTCAGTCCTTGCAGTCGAAATCGATAATGTCGCTCCACTCCAAAGCAAAAGGAAAAGGCCTATTCCCTCAGCACCATGGTTCAATAAATCCCTTTATGAAGAAAGGAAGAACCTGAGAATCCTGGAGAAAAAATGGAGACAATCTACATCCACCACTAATCTCTCTATTCTGCGTTCAGCAAGCTCAAATTACCACAAACACATCTTCCATGAAAAAGCTTCACATTTCAGAACCCTCCTCGACTCAGCCAAAAACAGACCCAAAAAACTATTTGACCTCATCAAAAATCCTAACTGCTCAACCCCAACCATCAAGCCTGACGATTCTCCAAAGAAAGCAGCAGAATTTGCTATATTTTTTTATGAAAAAGTGAAATCACTGGTGGATCAGGTCATTCATCCTACCCCCCCAGAGGAGTGCAAATCCTTAGTCATTTGGCAGAACTTTGACGCCATCTCTGAAGATGCCCTCCTCAAATGCATCCTCGAAACAAAGCCCTCTAACCATTCTTTTGACCCCATCCCTAGTGACATTGCCATTGATTTCTACACCCATACTCTTTCCTACTGGAGCAGTCTGGTTAACCTCTTCCTCAGCCAAGGCTCTCGTCCTGTTGCCCTTAAAACAGGACAGGTTACCGCACTTCTTAAAAAACCCTCCGCTGATGCGAACGACCTCAACAACTTCCGCCCCATCACTAACCTCCCTTTTCTTGCGAAAATCACAGAAAGATGTGTAGTGAAACAACTTTCCCTACATATTAGGGATAATAATCTTCTTGACAATTTCCAGTCTGGTTTCATTCAAAACTGCAGCACTGAAACAGCCCTGCTGCAAGTGATCGACGATGCGCTGCGTATACTCGATTCAAGAGAGTCTTGTCTTCTGATTCTTTTAGACATTTCTGCAGCTTTTGACACTGTTAATCACAACACTCTCCTCAACACTCTTCAACAGAGAATGGGTTTGGAAGGCACAGTGCTTAAATGGTTTGCCTCATTCCTCTCGGACAGATCCCAAATGATCAAAATAGCGAACAGTCTTTCGTCTTCTTTGGCGGTAGGTCAAGGCGTCCCTCAAGGTTCTATCCTTGCACCCACTTTCTTCAATCTCTATTTGGAACCTTTGGGAAATCTCCTAAGTAAATCTGGGATCCTTTATCATCTCTATGCGGATGACACTCAAATCTACCTTAAGGTGTCTTCCGCACACGATATCTCAATCCTCAACTCTACTCTCAACTCTATCCAAAACTGGTTGTTAGCTCATCAACTCATTCTGAATCCTTCCAAAACTGAATTCCTCCTCCTCTCTACCTCACTCTCTCCTCCTCCTGTTCAATCTTGGATGGATCAGTTGAATTTACTCAACACAAAACCTATCGTTGTCGACAGCGCAAAATCCCTGGGTGTCATTCTTGACAAAAGGCTCAATTTACTCTCCCACATCAATTCCATGGCAAAGACTGCACAATACCAACTGCGCCTTCTCTGGGGGATTCGTCGTTTCTTTCCGGAGCAAGACCTAAAAACCTTAGTCCAATCTCTGGTTCTCTCTAGATTGGACTATTGCAATTCTCTTCTAGCTGGCCTCCCCAAATCCCACCTTTCCCCTCCTAAATCTGTTCTCCATTCAGCGGCTCGTTTTATATTTGGAGCCAAAAGAAGTGACCACATCACACCCATTTTGTCTTCTCTTCGATGGCTTCCCATCGAGGCAAGATCAATCTACAAGACTGCCTGTATCACCCACAAAGCCTTTCACACTTTCTCCCCTCGATACCTGGCGAATAAACTGAAAATCTCTGGAGGCTCTAGACCGTCTCGTAATGCGGAAAATGTACTGCTTGAGCCACCCACCTTCAAAAGGGAAAGATCGATGGCTCAATCCTTCTCAGGCAATGCAGTGAGAATCTGGAACTCGCTTCCTCCACCACTCCGTACCACCACCTCTACCCGTACCTTCAAAACTGACCTCAAATCTCTTCTCTTCCAAAGACAATTCCAGAACTAATACACCCCTTTTCATTTCCCTCAAGGAAGCTCTCTCATTACTGTAAATTTGTAATCTATGCCTGCACAATCTTCATCCTATTATGTTTTTGTGTTTTTGAGTGATTGTCATCTATTATTTTATATTACCTGTTCTTGTTTCTCGTTTGTTTCTGCAACGTGTAAATTTGTAATATTCTCCTCATGTAACGTACTTGGTTCTTTTGTGAAGCGCTCTGACACCTTTGGGTAAAGTCTGAGCTATATAAAAATGCATTAAATAAATAAATAAAATAAATAAATAAAAATTGTAGGAGAAGATGATGAAGGCTCGCGCACCTGTACCCGAAGGTTCAGGGTTTCACTTTCAGTTAGACACCTCAAAGGGTTATTGCACCTTCAGGGGATATTTCTTTGTCATCCACTGGTTAGAAGTCTAGTAAGACAACTCCGTGGGTTAATGCACATGCCGTAAATATCTGCATGTAACCTGCAAGTGACAGCATCCAGTCCAATAACACAAACATGAGCGCCATGCCTTTGGCCAAACGAGAGCACACATTGAGTGGTGAGAGAGCGTTTGGTTTGTGGCTTGCACAATTTCACTTGTCAGAGATGTATAATACTGGGCATCTAAATTCATAGTAATATAGAACGCCCGTGTTGACAATTTATGATCACTTCTTTAGAGTCGGGATGCACGAATTGATTTTTAAGTCGGCCATCGCTGTGAGCAGATTATGCAGTGACGGAGTTGTATTTGAGCTGGCAAGCACAGACCTAAAAGCCACTGTTACGCAGAAACTAAGAATTGGAAAATCGGTTGCCATTAGGAACTGCGTGTCACGTTTGTGTACACAAAGCGCCACGTCAGCCACTTCCAAGCTCTGTACACACACATGAATTATAACCCTGCGTTATGGAGCTCACCTTCTCAAGGTCTTCTAAAAGACAAAAGAGGTTCTCTGAATTTGAGCCGGTGGTCGGCAGATCTCACCCGCAGTGCACAACCCGCTGAGCTAAGCCACAGTGTAATAGAGGTGTCTGCCAGAGCACCTTGCTCGCTGCCTGCCACCGACCCCCTGCCCCTGCTCACGTCGTTACGTGCTATCGGACACCTCATTATTGCACTGCACTTTTTATGCACCGCACTGTCATTTTGTCAACTTATGTTGACAAAAATGCCCTGCTGTCAGCAGTTGAAGTGCATAAAGACCAGTATAGACACTGTGACTGAGAAGAGCAGTGTCCCACGAGTGGTGTGTGTGGTGGCAGCGGCCATTGTGAAACAAAAAATAAAGTGAAAGCGCGCAGAAAGTAAAGCTGAGAAGCAGCCGCCGTTACTCAAGAGCAGCGTCCCATGAGTGGTGTGTGCGGCGGCCGCCATTGTGAAACAAATAAAAATGAAAGTGGAAGCACGCATGTCGCACAGAAAATAAAAAAAAAGAGAAGCCCGCGACTGGTGTGTGCGTTGGCCACCATTGTGAAACAAATAAAAATGAAACTGAAAGCATGAACAGTGCTGCACTGATAATAAAACAAGAAGCGACCGCCTATTAACAAATCAAAAGCCAACATTTACAAAGGACAGCCACAGCAGCCAATTGAAAAGATTGGCGGAGAGTGGGTGGAGCTTAAAGTCCATAACTGAATACAGCATGCCTCGCAGAGCAGCGCATGCGCTGCCCAGGCTCGACCTAAAAAAAGTAGAAAGAAACAAATTCTAAGGGAGTTCTAAAAGGAGTAAATGGAAAAATAAATGACTGGCTCATCAACACGGGCACTGAGGTGCAGTCATTTTCAGATGGATGTGCACATGTGAACAGACAAAATGCTATCACTACAGGACAGCATCCAATGACTATGGTTGGCTGGCCAATTGCCCCTTGCTGTTTGCTGTTGTAGGCAGACGAAGAATGTGAATGACACAGTAACACTTCCATGGCAGATTAGGTCTGATCTAAAGGCCCTCTGTGTATTTATATATACGGATATATTTAAGGAATTTGACTTTAAGAACCTGGAAGACAAGTAAGCCTGGTCCTTTCTACAAAAAGGTCTAGAAAGGAATATCCTACCCCCCAGGGTTTGTGGGAGGTTAGCAACACACACCACATCCCTTAATTGCTATGTTAAATAGTGAGTTTACATATAACAAAAATACCCGTGTACAGGCTTTGACACAGTGTACTAACAATCCACCAATCAAGGTCTTTTGGTTTTTACATAGGCTTTCTACCATAAATAAGTCAGATTTGCTACCTTTGTCATAACATTTTAGAAGAAACAGATCAGACCTTTGGACTCTGACATAACATTTTCAAATAAATCAATCAGGACTATAGCAGTTACCATTGACTTGTCACCATAACTAACTCAGGTCTATTGTCTTAAGCGTAAGCACTCCCATAAGTTATAAAGCCATACAATTAAAATTAGTACAAAAATACATTTAGCAGAACAATAAACAACCCCTCTTAAGAGGGCCTGTTAAAGATTATCGCAGTGCAAAGCTTCAAACCCCAGGGTTTGACAGAATGATGACCAACACCAAACAAAAGGACAACAATCCAACAAGAAGATCTAGAGAGATGAATTTTTAAAGTTATATGTAAAAATAGCGCCAAAAAGCACAAACTGCCAATGATAGGCTATGAAAGCGGTAGACCAGGAACTAGGCGTGATTTGAGGCCGACCACAATGGAGCCCTGGTTGGTTAAGGTAACACCAATTGGATTTGTCCTGGTGAAAGTCTGGAAGTCAAAAAATTCATAAAAGTTTCTAAATCCCACTTCAGAAAGGGATTTTGTCACTTTCTTAAAGAAAAACGTTGAAATTTCTTCTCAGTCCCAATGAGAATGGGACTTTTTTGAGAAGAAAAATCCTTCCCACGCTGGACACCACTGAAATTGTAGCCACGTCCTATGAAACTAAGTCAGATACATGAAGCGTTGGTGTTGCGCTGCTACTCTGGAAGAGGTGGAGGCCCTGCTCACTATTTTGTACAGTTCAGATAGGAGCCGCTTGTTGTCAGGGTCCATAAGCAGCCATTGCTCAAAGCGGGTGAGTGTTCTAGTGGCATGGTGTTTAATGGAGGGGTGAGAGACCCAGTGGCGTATATGTAGATATTGCCACCGTTCGGAATCCGGGAGCCTATACGCCTTCTGAAGTTGGTCAAAAGACAATAGGCCCTCCAGATCAAAGAAATCCCCTACTCATTTACAGTTGGGATCCTGCCATGCCTGAAAACCATCACCAGTAGCAGCCGGAGGGAAGGCGGGATTGCCAATTACTGGAGAAGGTAGAGTGGATAGGCCTCGGGGAAGGGCCACCCTGTCTCAGGCCTCAAGAGGGAATCGAAGCACTGGGGAGGAATATACACCTCCAGATCAACAATGTCGGGGTAACGACGGTATCTTACAAATATGTATGCCGACAATCTGCTGGTCTGTGAAAACCTATTACTTCTCTGAAGCAGGTCTAAGCCATTCCAGCATGATTCGCAGCTGGGCGGCAAGATAATAATTATCAAGATTTGGAATCTTGGGGTCACCTTCTGCTAGGGGGCAGTACACCCTAGTCCGAGCTACACAAGGTTTATTTCCCTCCCATATGAAAGACTTGCTCATGCGTTGCAATTTAGTGAGGAGAAGAGGTGGAGGTTCAGCCAGGCGGGTCTGCATTACAAAGAGGATTTTAGGCAAAAGGGTCATTTTCACCTCTGCCTTACGGCCTAACCAGGAGAGACCCTCAGAGTGCCAACAGTGTAGGTCAACAGACGCTGCGGACTCAAGCGCTTTATAATTGCACTCCACCACGACCGCTACTGATATGCACAACTAAAGGCCCAAATATGTGATAGCCTGAGGCACCCACGTGAGTCGGGATATACCTTGTATGGTGAGGTGGTCGGGGTAGAAAGGTTATGGATCTGGAACTTCTGAACATTTATTTTAAACCCTGAAGCCTCCCCAAAAAGACAGAGCTCATCAAGAGGAGCCAGGATGGAGGCCCTCGGAGTCGTTATGAAACCAGAACATCATCTGCTTATAGCCAGTTTATGATCCCTTCCTCCCATCGCTATCCCAGTAATCTGCTAATTCACTCAAATCCGCTCAGCCAGAGGCTCCATATATAAAGCAAAAAGGAGGGAGGAAAGGGGGCGTCCTGTGGCATGCCTCAAAGGACTTTGAAGGGCTGTGAGAGGAGGCCATTGACCCTTACCCGGACCTGGGACAGGCAATAGCACCCCTGACCCACTTGCAATACCAGGGCGCCAATCCAAATTTCTCCAGAGTCGCCGGCAGGAAAGTCCTATGCACTCTACTGAACGCCTTCTTTGCATTGAGAGGCACCATTAGAGCAGGCATGCGAGCACAGGAGGCCTTGTCAATAGGGTGTAAAATGCGCTTGATTTTGTCACTACAACTCCTCTCCGGAATAAAGCCTGCTTGGTCTGGGTCCACAAGACCCTGCATATAAGGGTTCAGGTTATTCGCCAAGCCTGCAGTGAACAGCTTAGCATTGACATTCAGCAGCGAGATCGGTTGATATGAGAAGCAGTAGGCTGGGTACTTTCCTGGTTTGGGGATCACAGAAATTACCGTCACACACATAGTGGGCAGGAGTCGGCCTGCGGTTGACATCTTTTTACACAATGACTTTTAACACTCATTTGTTTGCGTGCACTTATGAGATAAAGTACTCAGAAATGGATGTACTTACAGTTACACTTCTTTGTAGTCACATTATCAAGCCTGAGATCATTCTGTACAAGGACTTATGTGTAGCAAAATGTCATTGTTTGTTGTTGTCCATTCGGCAAAAGCTCTGGATGGATAGAATCAACAATTACAACTGGACCAGGACTCAGGCATAGAACGAATGAGTGCAGTTTATTATATAAACAACACTGTGCCTCTGTTTAAACAGAGGAGCCTCTATATAGATTTTCAAAGGTTGCCCCAAGACTGAATTCTAGCCCAGCTGAATTCAAACACCATCCTGAAGAGGGCAGCTGCCTGTTCTACACCAAGGCTTGGTGCTTGATGACACACTCTTGCAGGTAAATGGGGAGTTAGACCACTCTAAGGTATTTGGCAGTCCTGCACACGCTATGCTTTATAGGATAGGCAGCGCTAGGTAGGAGTTGAATTATTCATTCTGTTCGCTATACTTTTAATCCTGGCAAATAGTTTTGCTCCATTTTATTAATCATTGCAGCACACATATTTCACACAAGAATACAATTGCTTCAATAAATGTTTGAAATGCCAATTTGACTACTTCTTGTGTCTACCTTTCAGCATGCCTGAGTTTGGACTGAAAGGGTAGAATCTGTTTCCACAATTTCCTTGGGGGAATTAGGGGTGTCATGTTCTGAGGTTGCAGATACCATCTGGTGCCCTGTCAGTTTAGGGGCCCAGATCTCACATTGTGAGCTAGCCAGGAATTAAGTCAACATATTCTGATGGTAGGAGTAGACTCAGTCACACATAGTTTTGAAGCTTATGTTGCCTAAACACACAGTCTTACTGAGAAGGTAGGAACCGTACAACACTATTCTATGCCCAGGGTATGTCACAGGGGTTAAGCAATACCAAACCCTATGCCTTCTGTGGTAATCTGTGAGATTTCATGAAACACAATACATATCTAAAATCCTGTGTAATTCTAACCCACCCTTAAATGGGTATTGGCATTTTCATGTGCTTTTCACAATAAATACATCAGGCCTATTAACTTTATTGTGCTAAGACCTTGACCATTGTGTGTCATTGTAAGCAACTCAGTCTCGCAGAATTGAGCACATGCTTTCACACTAAGCATAAAGTGTAATAAATGCACTTTTTTCAGTGGAAGTACACAACCTCTGTCCAATCAAATACTGTACTCATGGTAATCAATATGTGGGCAGAGCCAGTGCCCCTATCTCAGAATTGTTACTTAAAGTCTTTTTTCTCTGTTGATCACATACAATCTGGCAAAAGCAGTGCTGTCAATCCAGCCCTAACAAGCATGGAGACCAGAGCTAAATTTTAAGTGGTTTGTTCAGCTTGTAAGCATCAGCGGACCCTTCAGCTGCCTTTTTAAAGTATAGTGGGATGGGGCTTGGGATAATGGTAGCTTAGTAGCGACAGGGTACCAATTAAGAGGGGGGTTCACCATTTTGTATTCTGCCAGGGGTGCTGTTGGATCAAAGGCCAGCCCTGCCTTAAGGACACCAGATTTCATGTGTTAATTGCAGTTTGTGTGTTGTGGCAATCATATTGTGATGTCTCTGAGCTGAATGTTTTTGTATTTGTAGTGAAAAGGCAAATATTAGAGGAATTGGGTGGAGGATGTATGGAGTAACGGGGAGTATGGGGTTTTGGATTGATTGGTTGCCTGTTTGTAATTCGTGATCGTGAGCGCGTGGATTAATTTTGAGAGATTAGGTGGAAGAGTGTGTGTGTTGCACGTGGATTAATATTGAGAGATTAGTTGGAAGAGTGTGTGTGTTACGAAGGAAGGAGGGAGTTAATGGATGAGAGGGTAGTTAGACAGAGAGGAATGGTTTTTTTTTGAGTACGCAGAGTTGAGCCTTTGAAGTTAGGGGTACGAAGGTTTTTTCGGTATGGTTGTGTAGTTTAATAGGGCAATTGTATGTTCGGGCAGGGGAGCAGAGATGGGTTGAATTAATGAGTATCACTGAAGTGGACAACGGGAGGGTGTTTTAATACACTTTTGATTTGAATGAAAAGAATCACTGCAGCTTTTTCGACATTTCATATGTGTTACAATGAATTGGATGAGTTACACTGTTCATTTTATATGTTTTAGATTCCCCTGACGAAGAGCCCACACGGCTCGAAATGCATTGGGACATGTTGTGCATATTTCATATGGAGACCAATTTGTACGTACTGTTGTACAAAGCCTAGAATGGCATACAGCATGTATTGGAAATGTTTAATAAAGATTATGGATTGGATCTCACTGTCTCTGTTGTGGTGAAGAATACGATGACATAAGCCAGGAATAATGGAGGATTATATATTACGATAACTATGAGTACTGTGGTTTACCTGGATGAACTTTATACAATTGAGGGAGTTGTTCCCTTCTTTCAGCAGTGCGACAGTAAAGGAGCGCAAGTGTAGAGCTCTGTTTTTTTAATACTTTGTAGTATTTGTGGTTTGGGCGAGCCGCAATTACTGTTCGCACGCACTTTCTAGTGAAGTTTGCAAGTTACCTCGTATTAAGGGAAGGAGTGCATCCTCATCATTTTTTTCATTTTTAGAAAGTTGGCATCTTCTTACTTTCGCCATTTGGTGCCTTCTGCCTGTTTCTGAATACGCATCTGGGTTGGGTGACAGCTGGACTTTGTGCATTCCCTCTTGACAGCCACACTCAATGGGAACTTAGGTATGACTTAATGGGCCTTAATGGGCCATTAACTGACTTGATGTGGGGGCGAAGTTGAGCACTGCCTCACTTACACATGAATAGTCTGTGCCCTGTCCACACACAAAAGGCTTAATACCCCCAGAAGTGAGTCTGGAGCAAGGTAGGGAAGAGCAGGGACTCTGTGCACTTCAAAGACCTCTCTTTGAAGTCTCACCCACTTCAAAGGCACAACTGGGTTTAAGTACTGGATCCCTGACACCACCAACTCAGCACACTTCTGGACCTGTGGATACTCTACCAGAAAGAAGGACTGCTGTGCTGCTGAAAGACTGCCACTCTGCTGGACTGCTGAACAGGAAGAACTGATTTTCTGCTGTGCCAACCTGTCTGCTGCCTGCTGCCCTCTTGCCTGGGTGATAAGGACTGGACCCACACCACTTGAACCCAGATACTAGAGTGACACAAAGCAGTGGTGTAACAACCCTGCACAAAACATGCAGGGGCCCCCCCATGCTCCGGACTAGGCAGGAGCTCACAGGCCAGGGGCGTGCAGCCTGTGCACAGTGCTGGAGGCCCCCACAGAGCACAGGCCCTCCTCTGCACCACAGGGGCGTTGGGGACTATTGTTACACCACTGACGCAAAGGGCTTGTCTGCTTGCCTGCTGTTTTGAAGTCTCAGAAACATCAAAGACTTCCAAGCACCCTGCTACAGCACCTGGACTCTGCCATTTGTTAGTCTTGCCCTACGAAGTGGTGCCAAACCAGTCCTGGGCCCTTAAAAGTGGGTATAAAGTGCTGCTCCAGCAGAAAGCCTTGCATCAATGCCGTTGCGGTGCTCGGAACTGGCACAACTCCAGCGACACCGACTCATTGCCGCTGCTGCGAGGATCGATAGCATCGTATTGCCGACGGTGCCGCACATCGCCTCCACTCCTGATGCATCTTCAACTTTGCACAGCTTAGGGACGAAGCATCCGACTGCTCTGTGCCAACCTACCAGGGGTGAGCACGGGTTAATTTAGGGTGTTTATCTGTCTTACCCTGACTAGGATTGTGGTTCCTGCTTGGACAGGATGCATACCTTTGCCAACCAGAAACCCAATTTCTAACAATGACCTTTAAACAAATCAGTAACAAAATTAAAAAATCACCCATTCCGAGTATGCATAAATCCAGACAGGTAACCCTACATAATACCAGTACACTGTGCACCTTTTTTGCCCAGTCACTGATCTGAGGGTGGCTCAGCCATTGTTCTCAGACCCCACTGCTACTGGTGCAGCTTCTCGACTATGAGGAGTCACAGGTCGAGGTGGGTGATTAGCATCATGAAGTTGGGAAGGCGAGCTGTGCCAGTGGCCCTTGATTGTCATTCAAGGTCCAGGCGTATGGGTTACTGGAGTGCCAGGCATCGCCAACTGTCCACTAATGCAGGTCAATGTAAGGTCACCACTCCTTCTGATTTCTGCCTTGCCCTCCTACCCAGCTGGTGAATCATTAATTTTGCTAACTCATTCAATAAATCCTGACCTGCTGGTCCAGCTGACAATAATGATGACTAGTCACCGGCAAAGAGGGCAAGTCTGGCAGGAGTCATAGTTCTTCTCTGGCATGTACACCCGAACAGATCTCTTGTCACTTGCAGTCTCACTGTCTGCTAAGTAGTGCATATTAAAAGACTGGTGCCAATGCTTGTTCCAACTCAATGCTGAGCCAATTGGAGTCTGTAGTCCCATTGGCCAGCGTGGACTTGTGCCACCACCAAAAGGGCCAGACTCAGGCAACAGGCAGAGCAAGTGGTTTGCAGTGTGGCACATGAGCACAGGATTGCTAGTGATGGACTAAGGGTATTTAGGCCAAGTCAGGAGGTTTGGAGAAATACCAGCACATGCATTCACTGCATCCTGAGCTAAAAAGTGCAGCCTACCTCACCCCAGTGAAGCTATTCCCGGGCTCCAAATAACCAATGGGAGGTTCAGACTGGACGGGGGAGGGCAAGGCTCAGTGAGAGAGGATAAGGATTCACATTGATGGACTAGTCTTGGGGTCGTCATGATGTCACTGGAGGAACAGGAAAGGCAGCCACCCAGCCTTGGACCCTTCAAGATGATGATCAGGCGCTCCGCCCATTGGGGGGACTCAGATATGCCGTCCTTGTCAAATAGGTGAAGCTGCAGGGAAGCCCTGCCAGTAATCTTTACTCCGTAAAGGTGTCAGACCCAATCCCCTTTCCTTGAAGATGCAAGCCCCACTCAGCATTATCAAAGAAGAGTCTGGGCAGAAGCTAGCTGTGCTACCCCCTTGCCTTTTCAGGATAGCTTGGTTGAGTAGTCAAGGCCTAGATTAAAGGAGGGTGTGAGAAGGTTAAGTTAAGATATTACAGCTTCAACAAAGATACAATGCCTAGTCAAAGTTGTTATTTTATACAATGAGATGAATTTCAGAAATTACATCTTTATGTGCGTGTTAATTGTCCACCAAAGGCCTTAAAAAACAGCAATTCTCCCTGCAGTGCTTTTCCAAAATTGCTAACCTACTTTTTTTATCATGGTTGCGGTAGGTTGTGGAGTTATAACAAACAACAGAAGGCCACACTAGTGGCTGAGATATCGAAAAGCAAATGAAAGTGCGTGTCTACCTGCTCACACTTGTGGTAAAATCTGACTGGCCCAGACAAACACTATCTGTGGGAATACCAATGCACTATGGGGCCAGGCCTAGTAATGGTTTAGGCATTTTATAGTTAATGTTTTTTAAATGTTTTAGCACAGAAATATTGACTTGAGGTCTATGAACAATATATCTCAGTAGCCAATAAGGTTAGTCACTGCCCCAATTCAGGAAGGACCTCAAGAACTGGCTCTTCGACTGAACCACAGTGCCGTGCCACAAATCTGCGGTAACCCCCCCACCCCACCCCCAAGCCAGCACCTTGAGACCCTTAGGGGTGAGTAGTTGCGCTTTACAAGCCACTTAATTGATTGACAAGCCACTTGATTGAATAAGGAGGGGGAAAGGGAAAGAGCGAGTGTGGCTAAGTAATGCACGCATTTATTATTAGCCACAATTTTACAAATGATAAACTGATGAATACGCATTCCTACCTGACATGCAATAAAATAAAAGGGTAGGACCTGGGAGATTGCTTTGAGAAGCTGCGCGCTCTTCTAATTCTGTGATCCTTTTATTTGCAAGTCATCAATTTCAGATTAGGGTGACACATAAAGCCAAAACCAATATTTTAATACATCGAAGAAACTACGATGTGGGATCTGAGAGTATTATTAAATCCATGGTTCTCGATGTCTGTAATAAATTGTTTTAACATCTTTATCATTTTCAGTCAACATGTAGAACATGATTAACAACTGTCACATTATTCACTGTTTTTTCAAAGACATTTTTCGTTACACCCGCATTCTGTTCATTCCCAGCAGATACGTTTTCTTGGCTTCTGATTCTTCCCTCGTCTCCGGTTATGCATTGTTCTATCCATACGACTTGTCTATTTATCTCGTTCTATTATGACCCTACCTCTGATATTTCTGCCAGTCCTTGTGTCATTTCGGCCGTTATGTCTGTCTCTTCTGCTGCTTTTTCATCTCGTCTGACTGTTCTGAAGCAGGATTCTTCTGCTAGTGACCATTCAAATGTGACCTTCACCCAAGCGCTCCTGAGAGGACCCCAGGGTTGTATTCAATGTATGGCTATTTAGCGTTTTGCCAAGAGTGTCCCAACATGAATCTATATATTATTTTTTCTTTTTTGGGCTTGGTGAGATTGTTCAACAAACAATGCTTGATCAACACCTATACTATATTTGTAACCTTGTACAATTTAACTGTCATATTTTCCTAGTAATTCACTAATTCCCCGGAGTTCCACATTATATGTAACAGGCATTGGCAAAGCAAATAGGTCTCGCCTTTGCCAATCCCCGATGCGATGCGTCACCGCTAAGGATTTTTTTTTAATAAAGCGTTGCTTTTGATGCAGTCAAAAAAGAAAAAAAACGGGTGTGCCATTTTGCAGGCACGCAACAAGCATACATACACATGCCTACAAAATGATGCAGCTAATTTAAAAAAAATGTAAAGGAAAAAAAAACGTGTAAAAGCATTTTCTTTAAAGAGGATGGGAGAACAACACCTGCGGGGATGAAGCAACGGAGGTGTGGAGCAACGTAGGGGGAATGGGGCAGAAGCAACACAGCGGACTCGGGTGGAACCAACACAGAGGGGGCGTGGGTGGGGTGGAAACAACATGGGGGGCACGGGTGTGGGGAAGCAACACAGAGGGCACAGGTGGGGGAAAGAATACAGAGAGACAGCAAAGTGGAGCACCGGGGAGCCAAACAGGTAAAAGAGTGCAATGTGGAGCTGGTGGGGGGAAGCCCACCGGTGAGAAAGTAACACAGTGAAGTGGTGGGAGAAGCACACGGACAAGTGAGAGGAACACCGGAATGTGGTGGGGGGCGGCAGAGGAGAAGAGAAGTACACGAGGGGGACATCTGGGAGAAACATGCACTCTCGCAGAGTGCTTAAACAAAAAGAAAAAAGTAGCACCTGAAAAGAGAGCAGTGAAAGGACACAAGCAATGCGTTCATGCCCCAGGGGAGGTACAAACACAAGAAGAGGAAGAACATCCCACAGAAGCTGATGATTAAGAAGCAACAAAAGGAGAGTAACAATGAAGCCAACAAATAGTGAGTGGTGGGCGGGCTCTAAGCTCATTGTAAGCTAACAATACATCTTGCAACAGACAGCAGATGCGCTGTATAGTAAGCGAGACCTAAAGAGGAAGCACCATTCTCCCTACATCTTGGGCAAGGAGAGGTTCTGTCGGGGTATATCCTTTTTAATTTTCATGTTTATAAAGTCCCATTTATCACAGCAGGTGGTGGCCTCATTACCCCTGGTAAAAAGTTAAGGAGTTATAATTCCAACCTTGCATTCCCAAATGCAGTAATCACATGAATGCGTTAGTTTCCATTCACTATCATTGCTTCTTAACTTTCAGAGGTGTCGAACTTCAGCGTTTTGTAAATCTGTGCGACCAACCGCCTACAATGCCCATACCCAGTATTGCATTCAATGTCTGTGGTTCCTTAGGCGCATTGCAAAAATCTGTCTAAATCTCCGTGGCCATCCTGGCCAATTTAACATACTAAAGGAACAGGTTACGACCCACTCCAAATATTTCTTGCGCTTCTGCAAAGGTAACAATAACATCGACCTGGTATATGTCTGCCAGAGTTTAGCAATCTCCTCCTCTCCATCTCACTACCGACATGTCCTGCCCTATAAGTTTAAATGGCTGCAGAGACCAGATCTCCAAGTCTTGGGGAAATGGGGGTTGGTAGAGTACACTTCTCACTCACCTTTCCCACACATGTCCTGTTGGCTGAGGATGTATGGATAATGGTTTGCCATATTACCCCCTTGCATGAGCAGTTCCATTAGAGAATTCCTTCTTGTTCCTCCACTCAATTATCAGTTCTCACAATTACCTCCATCAGTGCACCATCTAATGGATACTATATCCGTGTAGCCATGTATGAGAACTCCAAGTCCGGTAGGCCAAATTCACCCTCCTCCCAGATGTCTCATCGGTTATAGCTTCACCCTACTTCTCCTGCAATCCCAGACCAAGTTTATCATCAGTCCATCCACTTTTTTGAACTTCTCTCGTGCTATGAAGAATATTTTATTCTGCAGCACATAAAGGCATCAGGAGAGAAAAAAACATTTTTGCAGCTGCTAAATGGATGCTGTAATGCCATAATGGACAAGGACAATGTATTGCAAAATTGTGATTCAACAAGACCATTAAGGGCATAATCAAGGGACTTCCAGACAAACTTAGAAGAAGATGGGATGTCTTACTGCCATGCTTCCTGTTTGCATACAGGGAGGTTCCTCAGAAGGAGGTTGGATTCAGCCCCTTTTAACTTCTGTTTGGACACCCTGTAAGGGGTCCTCTGGGTCTAGTGAGGGATGGTTGGGAGAAGCTCTCAAGCAACTGAAACAGGACATAGTGGACTATGTGATTGGCCTAAGCTCACGCATGGCTGAGTACATGAAAAAAGCAAACAAGAGTCTTCAGGCCAGCCAGGAGCTTGTGAACCACTTGCATGACCAGAAGGCAGCCTTGGTTGATCACCAACCAGAACAGTTGGTGTTGGAGCCTGTGGCTCCCAGGGCCCTCCAGGACAAGTGGACTGGGCCCTATCCAATTGTGGAAAAGAAAGAGGAAGTCACCTACTTGGTTGACTTAGACACCCCTAGAAGTCTTCACAGATTACTTCATGTAAATCACCTGAAAACACATCAAGAACAGGGCTGACATGGCCATGCTCATGGTCACTGATGCATATCAGGGGGACGAGAGTAAACCTCTCCCTGATTTATTGTCCACAAATCCACAAGATGGTACATTGGGGGGTGTTGAACTTTCTGACACACTAACTGTACAGCAGCAGACTGACTGTAGACACATTCTCAGCCAGTTTGCAGAGATCTTTTATTTGACCCCTGGTAAGACAACTTGGGGTACCCATGATGTGGACACTAGTGACAGCTTCCCTGCCAAGAGCAAAGCCTATAGACTGTCTGATCAAGTCAGGGCATGCATCAAAATGGAAATCAGTAAGATGCTGGAACTTGGGATAATTAAACCCTCTGACAATCCCTGGGCTAGCCCAGTGGTACAGGTCCCCAAACCTCATTTCAAGGGTGACAAGGTTGAAATGTGATTTTGTGTGGACTACAGAGGGATGAATGCAGTGACCAAGAATGATGCCCACCCCATTCCAAGAGCAGATGAGCTTATTGATAAGCTAGGGGCAGCCAAGATTCTCAGTACAGTTGATTTAACATCAGGGTACTGCCAGATTGGGCTAACCTAGGGAGCCAAGGAGAGGTCTGCATTCCCCACCCCAGAGGGCCACTTTCATTTCAAAGTGATGCCCTTTGGATTAAAGAATGCACCTGCCACTTTTCAAAGGTTGGTGAATCGAGTTCTTTCAGGCCTGGATGACTTTATTGCAGCATATCTGGACGATATAGCGGTCTTGCGATCCACCTGGGAGGATCACCTGGTCCACCTGAGAGAAGTTCTGCAGGTCCTGCAACAGACAGGCCTCACTATCAAGGTCAGCAGTGCCAGATAGAGTAGAGTTCTGTATTCGACTTGGGCCACTTTGTAGGTGGAGGCCAAGTTAGACCTCTCCAACCCAAGATCCAGACCATTCTGGACTGGGAGCCTCCCAAGACACAGACTCAGGTCAGGGCATTCCTTGGCCTGACTGAAAGCCAGGGGCCCCTGCCCAAGCAATGTCTGCTATTTGAACCTCAACAATACACACAAATGTGGACATTTGTTTTTTTGTGTGTGCTCTCATATCACCGAGCAAGCCATTGCTTCTGGCACTGATCCATTCGAGATTGACCACCATCTAAGTGCCAGTGATAGCCACTGCCATAGAGACGAGCCTCAAAGGCTCGTAACATACTGGCACCCAGGTATAATCATAGGACAACTTGGTGGTGTTACGTGTCAATCTTTCCTTCCCATCTCAAAAAACAATCCCAAAAAGTGGCATTTCCTCTCTCAACATCGAGAATATCTAATTTACAAATCCAGCAAACAGCCCTTACCCACATTTCCATAGAAGGGTCTATGGGACTGAGCCAATTCTTGCAAATTTCCCTTCTAGCAAGAAGCAACAGCTAAAATAGGAGGGACCGCCGTGCTACATTTAACGAATAGCCGGTTGCAATGTCTGTCCCAAATAAGATCAGTATGGGATTGATCGCAATAGCAGCTCTGAAAATCCCGACAATGACCTTGCTCACATCTTCCCAGAACTTCATGAGCGAATAACAAGAAAAGAACATATGTTCATCATTTGCCTCGAGGTGACCACATCTTTTACATCTCATAACTTGATTTTTTGTGAATCTCGCAATCTCTTGGGGAGACCAGAAAATCCAATTAAGTGTAAAAAAGTGGTTCCTTTTTAAATTTGCTTGTCAAACAACTTTATATAGGTGCCTTAAAGATGTTTGCCACAAATGTTGTAAGTCTGACCCTGGCATCCTACCTTCCCAGATCAAAAAAGGAGCCGGCAACTTACTATTCTCAGCATCCAGCAGCATCTAATACCACATGGGGACCTCCTTCTTTATAGACTCTGTGTCCTGTAGCCTACTCTTGATCTCCCAGGGGCCTCTAATTTCTTGCTTCTTGCCCATATACCAAGAGAGTAGCTGCACATATAAACCTTGAAAGCCGGCCCATGGTCTTGCTAGATAGCAATTCCCAAGGCCCCAGTCCCTGCGCAGTAAAGATATCTCCCCACAGTACTATTCCAGCGTCCCGCAAAGGAAGACTCAAGCTATCTTGTAGGCATTCAGGCATGCCCAGGGAGTCCCAGATAGGGGAGAAATCTGAGTAGTATTTTATGCCCAGGGCCTTCTTCATTTTATGCCAAAGCCTGATGGCTGCATTTACTACCTTAAGCCTGTCTTATTAAAAATATTTTGGGTCACCAAACTTGTACAGCAGACCACAAGTCCCCAGACTCCCCAGGTCCTTTATCATAGCCATTAGTAGTCGACCCCATGTTGTAAAATCTGTTGTCCTGAATAACATTCTATAGTTCTTAATCTGAAAACCATCCCAAACCTCCTTTCTCCAACCTACACCTCAGTTTCTTCCATGCCAGTCTCACTGCCCGCAGAATGTTATTTTCCCCTTAACAATGTGTGATTTGGGAAACGGGAAGGAAATACAATTAAAAAGGTATGTCAACTTGGCAAGAATGCTCATTTGATCAGATTGACCCGCCCATATATGGTTAATAAATGACGACGAACATGACCGTTCAGACGCTTTTCTTCTGAGCTCCTCGCAGCGGCCCGCATTGAATCATCATCCTGATCGATCCTGACCCCGACAACCAGCAGATTTGCAGTCCGAAGTGGCGCTGATCCGTGCCCGAGGTGTTCGGAACACGGAGAGAGTGGAAGTGGCGGTGTGCCGTAATAGCGGGGAAGACGAGGCTCCGGGAGACGCGAGGCGCCATCTTGGGCCTGGGACGACGGCTGGAACGGGAGCTCCTAAGAGGCCCGAGACTCGACTGGACGGCCCGGGTCTTGCGGAATTCATGCCGATTACCCCGGGGCTGGAGTCCGCGCTTCTGGTAACCTGAGGAAACTTGGAGGACCAGAGGAATCCGCAAGGAGCCGCGGCCGAACTCGGGCGCCGCTGAGGGGGACAGAGGTACGCGGCAGTGACGCACCGTGAAAGGAGAGGAAGTGAGGAAGTGCGTAGGGGGCTCCACAGGCCAAGACACATTCAGAACCGTGTTTCTTGGCTCCCGTAGTGCACATACGTGTCCATATTCACGGCGCCTTCCCGAGGGCTGCGTGGAAGAATACTAGGAGGCAGCCGGCGGTAATACCGGGGCCCTGCTGGGAAGCAACTAGGCTTTTGGTGAGAATTACGAGACCAACATAAGCAGGAAAAAGGCAAGAGACTATTGAAATATTTGGGCTAAAGGACCTGCCAGTGCTCGGCCAGTAGACTTGGAAGGACTGTTTGGAGCCGGCAGGGGCAACGGTGGGGCTTTGAACTGAGGTTGCTGTGACGGCTGCCACCCTGGCACACCGAGGGGGAGGTCGTCGGCCGGTGTGGCCCCTCGGAGTTTTTAGAGTACTCAGGACAAATTGCAGGAGATATCGTTACACACGCTGATCCATGAGGGTGATAGCATGGACCGCCGGCCGGTGAGGGCACGACCGCCTCAATTGAAGGTACTGCGACGCGGAGAGTGAGCGAGGTCCTTTAGGCGGCTGGAGGGCATTCTTATCGTCACTGGGAGGTGCGTGTGCTTCAGTTTTCCTAAATCCAGGGTGGAACAGATCATCTATTCGGGAGGAGAGTACGCCCCAGTTGACGACAATCATGGGGAAGGATAGGATCCCCAAGCCACAATCGAATAAGATCTCCAACTACGCACAGCCACTAGCGCAGGCGCTGGAACAACGTGACAATAATAGTGGGGGAGACCAGGGGCCTTCGGGTGGTAGCGATGAAGGTCTCCCCACGTTGGTAGGCGTGATCCAAGCCATCCAAACGACCAGGAACGACATGGTCAATAGAATTGACTCAGTGGCTATAGAAGTCAATTTACTACAGGCTGATCTGCGGAAAGTGTCGGATGGAGTGGCCACTACCGAAAAAGACGTGCATACGTTACAATCCAAGGTCAAATCCCTCAGCGCCACTGTGGTTGACCTAAAAAGACAGGTGATAAATCTGGACGAGAGGGCAGAGGACTCAGAGGGGAGATCGCGCAGGAATAATTTACGTTTTGTGGGATTCCCCAAAAAAGCAGAAGGCCCCTCCACAGAGCTATTCCTGGAGGAATGGCTCCCTAAGGTGATCGCTCCTAAGACCCTCACATTTTTTTACCTTTGAGCGCGCACACAGGGCGCTTGTTCCGCCCCCCAGACCTGGGGCTACACCGAGGGCCATTATTGCCAAACTGTTTAATTATAGAGACAGAGACTTCCTTCTGCAGATGTCACGAAACGGAGGCCAGTTCCTTTACGAGGGTCATCCCATCTCCATATATCCTGACTATACGCAGAGAGTACAAGATCAAAGGAAAATGTATGTAGTGGTCAAGCGCAGACTGCGTGAGTTGAACCTGAAATATAGCCTCATGTTTCCAGCGAAACTGCTAGTTGAAAACGAAGGATGCACTCTTTTCTTCTATTCAGCAGGGGAAGCTACCGAATGGCTGGATGCCAGGGGACCAAGAGGACGACGGTTGGTCTCATCTACAGAGTCCTCTGGAAGGCATACTGTGCCAGAGACAATGTATGACCGTCGACGGTCACAAAGACAACATCAGATGGACTCACAGAGGGGTCCCGGCCGTATCAGAGTACTTCAAGATGGCACATTGCACACATCTGACACTGAGACTGTTCCGGAATCTATTGTGGTGACCTAAGATCTGGAAACAGACACCGAAGAGCGGGGGAGTGGAGGGGAATGATGGCACCCAGTCTTCAATGGAACGGAAGTACAGATAAGTGCAACTGTTGGCGTACCAGCACTATTGTGGTACTGGCTATGCACAGACTGAGTGGTACAAGTGACTCATTAATAAGGACTTTTTTTCACTTTTTGAATAATGTAATGGTAGTGGGCAGCCGCGGGGCAGCGACGCCCCCCCAACAGAGTTTGGCCCCACGAAGGCCGCTTGAGAGCAATCTCGCACCTTTGTCCGGTCAGATCTCTTTCACAGCACTCAATTTGTTTTGGAATTTCCCAGGGCTGGATTCGGGCTCGGGCCCGGGCTAGAGCCTGAGCTGTGGCTCTGTATTTTATGGTCTACAAGACAAGTTGAAGGGTAGGGGATGGGAGGTTTGGGGCAGTGTGTGGCGAATTTTGCACTAGATTCATTGCTAGCAGCGGAACTTGCGCGACTGCCCATGGGGAGGGAAGGGAAATGGGACTGTTCAAGTTACATTGTTTTCATGGTTAAGGGGGGTTGTACACGGTCATGGGAGGAAATGGCTACTGGGCAAGATACATCAGGGCGGGAGAAGTGGGACGAACATGACAGATTTATCCTGACACACCTCATTACACGAACAGACAATAATGACGACACAAACTTTGAAACTACTTAGTTGGAACATCAGGGGAATGGCAGATCTGGAGAAAAGATGGAGAGTTTATGCTTTTCTAAAATGGTATAAAGTTGGGATTGCAGGGTTACAGGAAACGCATGTATGGGGGGGCACAATTGCGAGTATTTGCAGAAAATGGACAGGGCAGATGTATGCTACCTCCTATTCAGGATTTGCAAGAGGGGCTATGATTTGGGTGGCCCCCGGCGTCCCGTTTCAACATATGAGTCACGTATTAGACCCCGAAGGGAGGTATGTTATACTACATGGGAAATGGGAGGGTAAGGAGTTGTGTATTGTCTATGTATATGCCCCGAACATAGATTGCCCTGACTTTTTTCCAACTATCCTCAAAGCAGCGCTACCATACACAGAATGTTTCGTACCTCCCCCACTACATTTCGGACCATGCACCTCTCTTGCTTGTCCTGCGAGCGGACCTGGTCGTCCGGCCATCCCCCTTTGGAGACTTAGGGTGGAAGCACTATCGGATCCACCCTATGCTGCAGTGGTATCAGAGACCCTGCAAAATTACTTCCGAGAGAACTGGGGGTCCGCTTCTACCAGATCAATCGAATGGGAGGCCATGAAGGTGGTTATAAGAGGGGTATGTATGAAGGCCTCCTATGGGGTGAAACAACAGTTAGATAGGGACATCTCAAAACTGGAATGCCAATTGAAGGGGCTGGAGGGCACTTAACATGAGGCGCACGAACACTTGGCTGAGTGGACTAGGGTGCGTGGGGAGCTGTTGGACGCCTGGGCCAGGCTGAAAAAATTCACATATACACCGTATAGACAACGGCTACATATGCAGGGAGATAGGTCGGGGGCGCTACTCGCAAGGCTACTAAAAACAGAAAAGGAACATACGCCCATATTACAACTACAGACTACCGACGGGGTCCTATTGCAAACACAAGGGGCGATTCTGAGGGAATTTGCATCATATTTGAAATCCACATGCACGGGTGCCCAGCAAACTACCCCAGGGGGGCCACAGGAGTTTCTGGATGGTATGGTGCTCCCCACACTGGATGATGAGGAAGCGGAGGCCCTTGGGGCTCCGATCTCCAGGGAGGAAATCCTGGCCTCTATACGGAAACTGAAGTCGGAGAAGTGCCCGGGAGGAGATGGCCTCCCGGTGGAGTTTTACCAGAAATATGCGCCTTTGTTGGTGGACCATCTGTTGGACGTGTTCAATGAGGCCTTGGAGAGTAAAACGCTACCGAACACAATGTCAGAGGCAATCGTATCCATGCTCCTTAAACCGGATAGGGACCACCTCTTGGCGAGTTCCTACAGGCCAATTTCGCTCCTTAATGTAGACGCCAAAATCCTAAGTGGGATATTGGCTGCCCGGCTGCTACCGTACATGTCCCGACTGATCCACCCAGATCAGACGGGGTTTATTCCTAAGCGGAATACCACTCATAATTTAAGACGCTTAGTACACGTCTGGCATGCACTGAGTCTGGAGTCCGAAAATTGGGCACCGGGCCTACTAGATATCCAACAGGCCTTTGACTCCGTTGAGTGGGACTACATGTGGGCGGTGATGGATCGGATGAGGGTGGGACAACCATTTATAAAATAGATGCAAGTCATATACAGCAGGCCAACCGCAAGGGTTCGCATACGTGGGCAAGTCTCAGAAAGTTTTAGTTTGAAAAGAGGCACTCGACAGGGGTGCCCCTTGTCCCCGCTCCTGTTTGTCATCGCAATGGAGCCCCTGGCCATTACGTTACGAACCAAGATGGAGGGGTGGGGGATCAGTCTGGGGGAAATGCTCCACCTGGTCTCTATGTATGCCGACGACACGTTGGTATATTTGCGTCAGCCGGAGGAAGCAGTTACGGCGCTCACTGCGGAACTGGAAAGGTTTGGTATGCGGTCTGGCCTACGCCTCAATCCAGGGAAATCGAAGTTGTTTCCCATGGGGGGCTTAATAGGAAAGTCTGAAAATGAGCTGCCCGTTGTGGGGATGAGATGGGTTCCGGAAGGAGCACGATATTTGGGAATCACGCTGACTCATACCAGCTCAACATTTTTAGCCAAAAATATAGGGAAGCGAGTAGACGCTATTAGAAGATCTGTGGCCTTTTGGAAGGAACTACCATTATCATTGATGGGGAAGGTGGCATTGATTAAAATGGTTGTCCTGCCGAGATGTTTGTACACACTACAGAATTCCCTGTATTTGGTTCCGCAGAAGTTTTTCTTACAGCTTGAAAGTTTGATCATAGATCTAGTGTGGGGGCCCAAAGGGAAGAGGATAAAGTTAAGCACTGTGCAGAGACGATGGGGGCTGGGGGGTCTGGAGGTTCCTCGGCTACTTTATTATTACATGGCCGCGCAATTTCAACATGCGGTGCATTGGTTTGATGAACACGACAATTGGGAGAAGAGATTGTTGGCGGGCACATACCGGGGAATTCTGCTGCGGGAGCTTTTTTTGTTGGGATCCAAGGTGCCAGAGTCCTTTCCCTATGTCATACGCCACATCGCATCGGTCTGGGGAATGGTGGTACAGAAAATAATCAAAAGAATGCCGTATGCCACGGAGACTCCGCTGTGGGCGGTAGCACCCTTTAAGCAGATAGGGTAAATCATGAATGCTAATAGATGGAAGGAGAGGGGTTGTCTGGTGATGGGAGACTTATGTATTGCGCAGCTGTTTATAACGAGAGAGGAAGCAGGTAATACCTTCCAGTTGGGTAGGGGACAGTTGCTGCAATACGCCAAGATTTCGGCAGTGGCCAGAAAGCTGTGGCCGGCGTTCCCACAGGAACCACAAGTCACAATAGTACTGCAGATGGTGTCAACTTTGGCAGGGGGAAGACGGTTGGTTTCTCACTTGTACAGGGCGCTAAGGGAGGATACCCCCCTGCTCCCCTTCCGATACATACGAATGGCATGATGCAATAGGGGATCCTCTTATGGAAACACAATGGCAGAAAGTACATGAAGGGGCCAGGCAGATAAGTTCTAATGCACGTTTTAAATTAACTCAATATAATGTGGTACACCAGACATACCTCACTCCCCGAGTATTACATAAAATATACCCGGACCGAACAGACACATGCCCTAGATGCGGATGCTCGGACGCACATTTTATCCATATGTTATGGGATTGTCCTGGACTGGCGCGCTATTGGGGGGCAGTTATAGATACTCTGCAGGCTGTCACGGGATGGTCTATACCGGCCACTATTAAAGGGGTGGTGTTGGGATTACTACCTACGCCAAAAACCAAGAAACTCACTAGGAGGTTTATACAACTGGGCCTCGTCTTAGCAAAAAGACGAATCGCAATTCACTGGCTAAGTCCAGAATCGCCCACGCCTGAGAAATGGAGTAGAGATATGGTGGAATGGGCCACCACGGAAGTAATACGGATGAAGAAGGTTAAGAGGGATGACAAGCTTGAGGAGGATGCGAGGGCTTGGCATTTACTGATCACAGAATTGACCACGGAGAGGGGACCCTCAGAGAAGGAGGCGCTTCCCCTGAGTTCCACTCAGATAGAGACCGACAGGTCACGCTCACCTGAGGTTCCCCGCACGTTAGAGAATAACACAGGTAGTTGAGGTAATCAAGGACAAGATGGTCTCCAAGCCTGGCAATTAACATAATCACCCATGACGGGGGAGGGGGGGATAGTGGGGGGATGGGGTAGGGGGGGGATAAGTTTACAGTTATTGTTACCAATGGTTGAAAGACTGATAATGACATTTGAGATCTGTGAACACTGGTTGAAAGTTAAGCAGAATAATGATAATACCTTACGTTAAATACTTGTATATCCTGGTCGACTGGAACTGAGAACACTGTGATTGCTATAATATGCATGTTTGGAAAAGTGTTTATCGTGTAAATGTCAATAATAAAAAAAATACGGTTAATAAATGACTTATTGATATCTCTAGCAACCCTCTCCAGATTGAAAGCGGGGATTGCCTTTAAGCGTTGAAGGATGGATATGCCCAAATATCTAAATTCTGGCCTTGGGCGCCCCCGCTGCCCAGGAGTATTCCAACAGATAATATCTGATTTACCTTTATTGACGGAATGTCCGGACAAGGACCCAAACTCCTCTGCTAATTCCTCCACTCTAGGAATTATTGCATTCGGGTCTGCCGTATACATAACCAGATTGTCTGCATATAAAGTGATTTTAGTGCTGAACCTCTGTGATACGATTAGAATTACTTGCAGATTTCCCCTGAGCATTTGGGAAAAGGGTTCCATATAGATTTAAAAAAGAAGAGGGGATAGGGGCAGCCTTGCTTAGTACCTCTGTGAATATTGAAACTCCTGATCAGTACCCCATTCAACAGAATTTGAGCTGTTGCTGTTTCATACAGTCTTTGCAGTGTGGAGATAAAATTCGAGCTGAACTGCAACGCCCCTCCTGTGAGTACTCCCAACAAACTCTGTCGAAGGCTTTGGCTGCATCCAATGTGAATACAGCCAAAGGGGTGGTATAAGCAAGAGCGAGATCGATTGTGCCAATAAGTTGTTGTGTGAGCTCATGGATCTGCCGCTTGGAAACAAAACCTGTCTGGTCTGGGTGTATTAATTAGGGAGCTAGAGAAGCCATCCTCCTTGCAAGAATACTGGTAAACACCTTATAATGAATGTTTAACAATGAAATCGGCCTATTTGAATCCGCTATCTCAGGATCCTTCGCCGGCTTCAAAATCAGCACCAAGGTGGCTTCCTTCCATGAGTCAGGAATCTGCCCTCCCCCCTCAAGTGAATAGCATTAAATAATTCTCCCCATATTGGAATATTCACCTCCTTCAGCATTTTTTATGGGTCAGAGGGGAGGGCATCTGGGCCCGCGGACTTCCCATTTTTTGCACATTTCAGGTGTTCCCTAATTTCCGTTTCAGTGATCCTAGCGGCCAAGACATTCTGCCCCTGATCCATGAGCCCCGGAAATCCCCTATCTCTCTACCAACTCCTAAGCTTCTCTAGATCTGGCTTAACTTCCCCTTTATAAAGAGAAGAGAGCAAGTAAATGATCTTCCATTTCATCCACCCTCTCAGCTTCTCCCTGGGAGTTGACAACCAATTCTTTAATAGTATTCCTGGCGCTCTCTGCTCTCGCTTACCAGGCCAACAATGCCCCACTTCTCTCCCCATACTCAAAAAGCCTAGCACAGTTCCCCTGCCATTTTTCCCAACGCTTCCCTTCGAGCTTAATTTTATAACTGCTCTGTGCCTCCTCCAATCTCTTGAAGTTTCCCCCTGCTCTACCCTAGAGGTCTGCACTTATAGAAACTCCTCCACCTGGCCTATTTCTCGCTCGAGGGACCCCTTCTGCTCTCTAGTTCTCTTTTTTTTATTAGCAGCCTGACTTTGGAGGACCACCCGAATGAAAGCTTTATATGTGTCCCAGACTATAGCTAGGGGGAGCAGGCCCGATTTTATCCATACAAAGGCCTGACTGGCCTTGTCCAAAGTCTGCCCAGTAGTTGCATCTGAGAGTAGTGCCTGGTTAACAGTCCATCTGGATTTCTCTCATTGAATGGGTAGTTCCATCAGCACTGTCACAGCTGTATGATCGGAAAGGTGCCAGCAAGATTTTTGATCTTCTTACCTCCCTCCACAACAGCATTGTCAACAAAGAAATAATCTAATCGAGAAAAATAGCCATACTTCTTACTGTGCCCCATGTACCCTCTCTGCTCTCCCATTCTACGTCACCACACATCCACCAGGCTCATTGCCTGCAGCATGCTTTTCAGGGCCTGCCTGACCCTAGGGGTAATGATATTGTCCCTCCTGGTGGATCTGTCCAGATTTGCATCCAGGAGCGTTTTTAAATCTCCTCCCAGGATTATTGGCAGGGGAACCTCTAAAAGGTTCCACTCCAGGTTTGAAAGGTGTGACGGATCATCTGAGTTCGGGCCATAAAAACCAGCGCATAGAAACCTATAGCTGCGGCTCTTCATTTGTTCCACTACCCATCTGCCAGAGGAGTCAATTCTAAAACCTACCAGACCTACATCAGCCACTTTCCATACAATAATTGCCACCCCATTAGAGTATTCGGCTTGGTCGGAGACCGCGTATTGTCCCATTCAGTTTTGCTTTGAAAACAGTGCCCGACTCTATTGCCATCAAATGGGTCTCTTGCAAGATCATTATATATGCTGAACTGTCTTGCTAATATTGTAACACCATATTCTGTCCCCTCCTAGACCTAAGGCCGTTCACATTCCATGTTAGGAATCTGATTTCTTTACCTATACCCTTCAATCAAACCATTGATCCCCCATAGTTTACCCATACTGCCAACTCCATTGCTGCTGGACCTAGTTGCCTTTATTTGCGCTAAAAACCGGTGATCATGAGGACCATTGCTAGTAAAAGGGACATTTTTTTAAGCGCTTCCTAAGATGTGTTCTTTTGTTGTATATGAGATGAAATTGACCAGGATCTTTCTGGGTGTCTGCTGGTTTGTATTCCTCCTCAATGGGTCCTATGGACTCGTTGTACCTCCAGCTCCAGATTCACTTCGGGTCTACCCTTGAGAGCCGTGTCCTTAAGGAGTGATATAATAAAACACATTAAATCCTCCTTCTCCTCTGCCTCTGGGATATTGAGAATTCTGATGATATTTCTATGGGCACGGTTTTCAACTTTTTCCAGGTCATTCCTCATTCTGTTGGTTTTGTTTTGTCAGCAAATCAATGGCCGAAACATTCTTCAAGATATCAGATATAGCCTGGGTGACCGCTTCTTCCAGCACTCTGGTACGTTAAGCTACCTCACCCAATTTCTGGCTCAAGTCCTGACCTGAGGCCTGAATAGCCAACTGGTTGTTCTCTGAGATTGAAAAACTGTTCTTCATCTCGGTCCTAAGACTGAGCAAGATTTCTGCCACTAACCTCTCAGGATGTCTATATTGCTAGCTGGCATAAGATAGGGACTCGTTGTCCTCTTACCCTCCTGGCCAAGCTTCTCACCCCCGATGGGAACAGCTATCCCCCAAATATATTCCAAAGTGGTATCTGAGGCCCTCATAGAGGGGAGCCTCCAGTGTCCACATTGCTTTGTGTGCTAAGGACTAAGGTTGAAAGGTCTCCCTTGTTGACATCCGGCATGCCCGAGTTGTGCCCACCATTTTCATTGCTCTCAAAGGGGATCCCCTCCTTAGTTGATTGAGAAATGGCAAGTGACGCCATGACTTGGAAAAAGAATTAAGGGAAGGAGTGACCTTTGGCTGGATGTTAACCTTTTTCTTCCCTCTCCCTCTTCCTGAGGCACCTACAAGTTTATTGGATAGGCATAATGGTCTCCCCTCGACTGATTTTTTTACCTTGAGGGCTGCGTTCCCTGAGCTTTCCCTCTAGTGAAAACCTCCCTTTGCTGATTTTTGCCATCCAAACTGTTCATGGCCACTGCCTGCCAGGGGATTTTACCTGACCTCCAAACCAGTATCAGGAGGGTGTCTTCCTTGTAGGCCACGCAGAGAGTACCGGGTACGCAGGCCTGAGCCTGCCTCTTCCATAGATGCTCTCCTTGCTGAGACCACTCTTTCCTCCAGAAACTGCTGTCAGAGGGTCCTCGGCCGCACCAGGGCTCATCCTCTCAGCTCCCCGGGCAAGGAGCGTTAACGGTCTAGTTGTCTTTGCCGCTTCACATTAGTTCGGGACTCATGCACCCCTTCCATGCTTCAACTCCTGAGCGGCTCTCTCCCAACAAAGGAACCCCGAGAAGGCCAGAGCTGGGAACCGCTGAATCAATCATCCTGGGCATAGGCGGCACCCCGCAGCTCTCCTCGACTCACTGCTTCAACTTGCTTTGGGTAGGTACACATGGGGGAGGGAGGACACCCATGTATAAGAGACTTAAACCGTCACCATCCGCGTCCACAGCCCGCTAGTGTGCGTCCGCCATGTTTCCCCACCACAATAGATCAAAGATGCGGACATTAGTATACATTAAACAAATAGACAATTTATGAAATATTTTATTTAACTCACATATATTAACTACACAAAAATCTAAATTTTAATAGGAAGTTTGGAGCTCAGGTCATCAGGTCCTGTAGATCAATGAATCCAAGGGCACATTTACGAGGGTCTCACGTCATACTTGCACCATGCAACATGGTACATGCACAACACAAAGTTCCAAGTCATATTTATGAAGCCACACAAAGCCACTTTGCGTGGCTTTGAATGGCTTCATAAATATGGAGTATTGCAACGCATCACAAATCGCTGCGTTGCATTACTTTGTGTAAGGGAGGCATTCCATGGTCATTGCAGTGGGTGTTCCCACGCAAATTCCATGGGTTTGGTTGCATTCCCAGATCTACCAAAACTGGTAAACCTGGGAATCTGCCAAAAAGATACGCCTCCCTAGGTGAGACATATCTTTATTTCTCCTTTTTTTCCCTCTTTCTTTGTGTGCTGCATTCTGCAGCATACATAGGAAGAGGAAAACTCCTCTATGGATTGTTTTTGTAAAGGAAGGTGCCCCTTCCTGCACAAAAACAATTCTGCCTACAACACAGGCATCCTTGCACCATGGTGCAAGGGTGCCTGCATTGACGCTAGGCTGCCGAAACTGAGCCATTGAGCAGGAGGAAAGGACAGGAATGTACCGTATTGGGTAAATACGGTGCATTGCTGCCCTTTCCCTGTGACGCAGGGCAGAGCAGCAAGGTAACTTGCTGCGCTGCCCTGTGCCATATTTCCCATACATTTACCCTCCAGTCTTTTAAAATGAAATTAATTTATCAAATTCAGACTGAATGCTACCTCTTGAAAGGCAATAGTTTTTGGCATTTCTAGGCTAGTACTACACAATCCTTATATCAATTGGACATTCAAAACTATGGGGTACACTTATGGGAAATGTGGCACAGGGCAGCCTACCATTGCAGCCTGACTGTTGCTGTGCAAAACCAGCAGTGTGACCTGTTTAAATAAATAACTTTAACAGATAAAAACTTCCCTTTTAAATGTTAGTAAGTCACCATGTAAGCCTTGTAGGCCCCTAGGTAGAGTGCATGTATTTAAAAGTGGGACACATAGAAAATTAATGTTACCATGTCGCCCACTAGGTAGAATGCATGATATTTAAAAGTGGGACATATAGAAAACTGATGTTACCCTGTCCCTACAGTGACAAGGCCCAAAAAAGCTATTTCACTCTGAGAGGCCTAGCTGTTCTCTGTAGAAAACAGAGTACATATTAAAATACTAATACTGCTAACTCAGGAATGGAACCAGTTAGAAAAATAATTAAAGTACTGCTTGCAAGTTATTAAAAATCCACTTCATTGGTGAGTCAGAGTTTTTATAAATATTAAGGAAAAGCAACTTTTAGAAAGTTACCCTTTACCTGCTTTCATAAAGCTAATTTGCCCTAGCTCTCCAGCTACACCCATCCAGTGCTCAGCCTTGAATGAGGTGTGACATTACTCCCAGGAGCACACAACAGGCTGACCTGAATGGACAGAGATGAGTCCTCTGAGCTCAACAGAATATACAGAGTGGGGACCGTACCCCTCCTCTATACACCAGGGCCCATATTTACTATTATTTGGTGCAAGGAAATGCTACAAGACAACTTGCTGCACTCTGTCAAATGGAGAGAGCAGGAATGTGCCATATTTACTAATATATGGTGCATTCCTACTCTCTCTCTGGCAAACCCAGTGCAGCCTAGCATCAACGCAGGCACCCTTGCGCCATGGTGCTAGGGTGTCTGCATTACAGGAAGGATTGTTTTTGAGCAGGGAGGTATACCTGACGGACCTTATACCTGCATTTGCTCATTGAGGTGACAGCCATGCTTGAAGAGTGGGGGCTCACAGTGTGCGACTGGTCACCAAATACAATGGGATAATTGAAAGGGTCACTGTTGCCAGACTCCCTCCTAAGGCAATTTGTTGGAATGAGCATCACAGACTTGCCAACTCAAACAGTGCCACCGTGTGTCCCATAAGATCGGCTCAACCAGGGAAGAACCCCAGTGGCATTGAAAATGAACTGGGAGCCACTGGAAAGACTAGATTTTCGACTTGTCTTTGGAGGCTTTTAACAACCGGTGCTTATTAATTCCGGATCCTCTATGTACAAAAAAAGAATGCTTGATTTCCATTTCCCCTGTTTGTACTTATAGCTTCTACGCCTGGCAATAGCTAGACTCCTTATTGACTGGCAGGTGTGACTAACATTGGTCATTTACACACCTGGACCGATTCTTGCTATATTACAGATACGGCAGCAGATGATGAGATTATGATGCTGCAGGACTGAGGAGGCCGTCAATGCAGGGCCTTTAGAGTGGGACTAATGGATGTATTTATCTAAACCTTTGACACAAGGAACAGCCTGTGGGGTGCAGTTCCATGGGGAAAGATAGACAGATTACCCTCAACCAAAGGGAACATGATTCAGCAAGGCATAGCTTCCTTTATTTGTTGGTACCATGTTATGTTGGTGTTGCTGCCATTGTGTCTGTAGAAGGAAAGGTTGCTGCCAATGGTGAATCAGAGCGGTTTGCCATTTGTTGTCAGCTGAGATGCGAATCCGTCTAGCCTCTGTTGGTATCCATGTATGAATCGGGGCTCATCTGTTGCTATTTGTGAAGGGGATACATTTTTGGGGCATTATTCACTGAGAGGTGCTTGACATCCAGATCATAAGTCGTTCTATGTCGTTAGCGACTTATTTTTTAGGTAGGGTATTTGCCATTTGAATATTGATTAATTTTAATTGGACTACATGGAGATGGGGCTCTGGAGAGCTGTGCCTGATGCCAGGGGGTGTGACGGTCACACGCGTATTACTCACTACCTCAGCCACCTACCCAAACTTTGAGGCACTTACCTACTCATTCACCTTGTGTTGTGTTTGTTAAGTGTGCGCAAGAAGTGCGTGTCGGTGTAGTTTGGCTGAGTATATGTATCTACCTTCAGAGAGATGCTGGGGTCTGGTCCCCAGGAACGAACAGATATAGTGAGACAAGGTGTGCATGTGCTTGCTCACTCCCTCTCCCACCCTCTTGTGCACTGTGGACCTGTGTGTCTGGGGACACCCTTATTTAAATATTCTTCACATTGTAATTATCCAATGACCCGGAAATGCTTTCAGAAAAAAATGAAGAAAAGATGTCCATTTTAAGGAGACACAGTGATACATTTCTATGCAGTGCTACTAATGCAATGTGTGCCCACCTAATATAAAATAGGTTAAAGAGATAGGTGTTAATTTTATTTTTGTTACAGATTTATTTAATTTGTATACATTTTATGGAACTTTGCATGCAAATTAGGGGAGCCTCACACTTCTGTTTATGACCAGCTTCCTACAAATCCTAGGACATGCCCCGTCTCAGCCTATCACTTTGTTAGCAGGAAGTGAACCGCAAGGAATCACGTAAGCTACGCACGACTCAATTTGACAAATCATGAATGTGCTCTCCACCCCAAAGCGACCTTCATTCGAAGATATCTGGCAGGCTGTAGGTCCCCATGCCCACCTGACGGTGTCGCTCTCTCTCCGTGAACACCTCTATGGGCAGCATTCACTGTAAATCATTACTGCTCATCGGTGGCTTTTCTTATCTGTCTGGCAGGAAAGTCTGTAAAACGACACTATGATACTGAAAAGAGAAGGTGGTTATTATAACTGCAATATAAATAAGGGCTGCATAATGCATCCTGGTGTCAGGGCACACCTCAGTTTGCAGGAGCATTTTCCACAGAGGATTCAATTGAACGGAGTTTGACATTTGTTCGTTAGACCGAGAAGTCTTGTGAATCACAGTTGTGCTTTAGGGAACTACTTACCTGATCTCGTTCAGATGAACGTGCCGAAGCTTTCTTGTAAGTTCTGACTGGCGTTTGTAGTTGAAAACACTTTCAGAAATTCAACTGGAAAATAGCATTTTTAGCTATGACCTACGTCCACCTATCTGATATGTTCTCATCGCCAGCATTTTTCAAAGAAAGGATGAGGGGAACTGGTTTACCCGCCGGACACACGATAGACCCAGAGACCTCCACTGGTTCAATTTTGTCAAAAACTATGCGCCAAACTCAGAAATCAGGCCCCAGATTTACAAATGCTTTGTGTCAGGTTTGCTTTATTTTTCTAAAGTGCTGAGGTGGAATTTACTAACAAAAACAAATTGGATAGTAACAGGGCACAAGTCCTAAAAAACGAAGTGGGGAGACGCTGACATCACAACAGGAAGTGACGTCACGAAAGGTGGCTTGCACCATCAGACTCATTGCCTCCCCTCGCTCACCCCTTAGATGCGATTGCATCAGAGAAGCCAGCGCGTGAGCAGCGTTCTGAATGAGCTCCGATCTCGCCCCAGAGAGGCCAAAGAGTGAATGTGTGGCTCCATTTGCTCCAGTTATCGAGCTCCCGGTAAAATAAGTGGGGGACGCCGTCCACCCGCGTGGTACCCCCGCCTCGAGCCCTGGATAGTAAGGCACAGTTGTTCAATGTGTTGCTTTGTGTTACTTAGTTTGCATCAAGGGGTTGTTCCATGGGTGGTGCACAGGCGTTTCCAGGCACCCACCAGTGGATTTTGACGCAAATCCCTGTCTACAAAGAATTGTAGACAGGTATTTGTGCCCAAATCCTTCGCCTCCTTGAGGCACGTGCAACAAGGAGAAATGTTTTCATTTCTCCTCATTTTCCCCAGTTTGCATCTGTGCTGCACTGTAAATCAGACATGAAAAGGGGGAAAAGCCTTAAAGCATAGGTTTGGTACTAGATGGGTACCATTCTTGTGCAGAACCTATACTTCAGACAACGCAGACACTCTTGCACTACGGCGCAGGAATGTCTGTGCTGGCACATAGCTGCCTAAAGTGTGCATGTGAAGGGAGAGAGGAGAACTGTGCCACATCTTAGTAGATATGGCGTTGTTTTGCACTCTCACCATCACATCACAACTTTACTTGCTGCATTGCGTTGCTTCTTGGTAAATCTGGGCCTTCGTTCTCAAAGGTTATGTTTTAATAATGTGATTCTTGTCATCCTGAGCATGTATATCTGCCCTTTACTTCCTCCATGGATGTGGCCGGTCTCTACTGTGAAGACTATACAGTGAAAACAAACCTGTGAAATAGGATTATGAACCACATCCAGTGCCTAGGCATGGATCACTGACTAAATATCGACAACAAAAATATAGAATGGACAGAATATCAACACCAAAATATCGAAGATCAGAATATCGACTTCCTATCTACAAACAGGTAAGTACAAAAATATCGAAGACAAAATATAGTTGTTTAAAATATATTTTGTAAAAAATATCGAATTTTTTAAATATGTTAAAAGTAATATTAACTTAATTAAATAATCAATATAATTATATAAAACATACTTAAAATTAATTAAAAAATATTAAAATTAATAAATAATATATGTAATCTCTAAAAATAAATTTACATCAGCGTTGGATAGCGGGAGGGTAAAATTTACTATTCTCACTCCAGTGAGTGCAACAGTAGGGAAAGCGTTGGATAGCGAAGGGGTAAAAATTACTATTCCTACTCCAGAGAGTGCAACAGTAGGGAAAGCGTTGGATAGCATAGGGGTAAAAATTACTATTCCCACTCCAGTGAGTGCAACAGTAGTGAAAGCGTTGGCTAGCGGGAGGGTAAAAATTACTATTCCCACTCCAGTGAGTGCAACCGTAGAGAAAGCGTTGAATAGCATAGGGGTAAAAATTACTATTCCCACTCCAGAGAGTACAACAGTAAGGAAAGCGTTGGATAGCGTAGGGGTAAAAATTACTATTCCCACTCCAGAGAGTGCAACAGTAGGGAAAGCATTGGATAGCGGGAGGGTAAAAATTACTATTCAATCTCCAGAGAGTGCAACAGTAGGGAAAGCGTTGGATAGCGTAGGGGTAAAAATTACTATTCCCACTCCAGTGAGTGCAACAGTAGGGAAAGAGTTGGATAGCGTAGGGGTAAAAATTACTATTCCCACTCCAGTGAGTGCAACAGTAGGGAAAGTAATGATTTAATTTTTAAATAAAAATAAATTAATTATCAATACCAATAAAAAATTAATTAAAATTAATTAACAATGACAAAATATTTAATAATTAATTAATTATAAATACCAATAAATATTATTTATTAAAAATTAATTACCTATTAATAATTAATTAAAAACCAATTAATTGTCAATACTTAAAATGTAATAAGTAATAAAATAATTACCAATTAATAATTAATTAACAATACATTAATTATCAATACACAAAAATAATTTCAATAATTTCAATAATTACTTAATTACAATTAAATTACTTCCCACCCTATGCCCCTATAAACCCACAACCCGCTCCAAATAATAAATTAATACAATTAACATAATTATCAATTAATCAGTTCATAAAAATTAATTACCAATTAATAAAAATTAATTACCAATTAATAATTAATTAACAATAAATTATCAATACCAATAAATAAAAATAAATATTTACTTAATTACAATTAAATTACTTCCCACACTATTCCCCTATAAACCCACAACCAGCTACAGAACTAAAACGCAAAATTCAATTAAAAATAATTAATTATTCCTAATAAATCATATTTAATTTACTATAATTAAATTACTTCCCACCCTATTCCCCTATAAACCCACAACCCGCTACGGAATTAAATTATGCAAAAATTAATTAACATAAAATTAATTACTTAAAAATAAATAAACATACATTACAAAAATAATATACACTTTTAACACATATACTAACATACAAAACACTAAAAAAAATCGATATTATTAAAAATTCGATACATTTTAATGCCTATATTATGTACTTCGATATTTTGACAGTCGATATTACTTACCTGCATTTCGATATTATTAACCACTATAATATGTCCATTCGATATTCTGTCCATTCTATATTTTTGATTCGATATTGTGTCTAGTTACCCCTAGGCGTATCACTCACTCGCAAAGTGCTGTTTGTAACTTGGGTCGATACATTATGTGACAATTAGATTGCAAAAAGATGGCGCTCCTTAACAGGGCACAAGTCCTTAAAAATAGTGGGGGTACTAATTAACATAAGCAACTTAGAATGATGTAATAAGTAGTGATGTCACAGGAAGTGGCAATAAAGGAAGCGATGTTACAACACTATCAATACCCCTCACTTAAAAGTGAACAGGCCTATTTTACAGTCAAATCTGAGATACAGTCTTTAATATATAAATAGTAGGCACTATTCAGAAAGATATGTTTGGCTGTTAACATATGTTTATGGCCAAATACCGCCATTTATGTCTGCCAGGAATATACAAAAAGATTTGTGGCAGGTGTAAATGCATTTATGACTGCACATTTTCTGCCATGAGTGTGGACAAAACCGCAGTAACAAATCCCACTAAAGCAGTGCTTCCCAAACTTTTTGGAACCACCACCCACTTTTTAGTATAACAAACTTTTGTGACTCACCGATCTTTAATGGACATGATCGGAACCACGACCCACTTGTTAGTATAACAAACTTTTGTGACGTACTGATCTTTAATGGACATGATCGGAACCACGACCTACTTTTTAGTATAACAAACCTTTGAGACCCATTGATCTTTAATGGACATGAGGCGGGCGATTTTTTTTATGTAAAAAAGCATCATGTGGTAGTGCATTGTTATTTGCAGACAGCACCTTTTCCATTGAAATGGTCGCCAAATATGCACATACATACAGTTTTAGTGAATAGTTATTTGTGCATCACCAAGTAAAGTGTCTTGATTTGTTCTGATTGTACTAAATCTTTGTTTCCATCATACTTCAGAGTTACAATTTTTTTTATTTAATTTTACTTTCTAACTGCTGAATGTGTACAGTTTAAAAGAGCCGGGCCCGTAAGTTCTAGATCTGTTCTAAAGTCACAATTCGATTGTTCCTTTTCTCAGCATGTAAGTGTAGAGGGAAGAAAATCGTTGACAATGTCAATCAATTCAATAGTAATTTTTCCTAGACACATAGGGGCCGATTCCGATTCAGGCCGGAAATCTCCCCGACCGAGCCGGACCCGGAGAGATTTCCGACCGAATCGGACCCTAGCAGTCCGACCGAACGAGTACGATGCGCACGTATGCTATCGGACTCGATTCGGTCGGACTCCCATTGAAGTCAATGGGAGCCAGTCGTACGACGCGTACACGGGCTCCCATTGACTCAATGGGCACGACGCGAACAAGGGCGCCCCCTACAGCATGTTCGCGTCGATGCGGGTCGCACCGTACATGCACGTGTAGGGGGACCCATGGGTCCCCCTGTGTGCGACTCGCACGCCTACGCTTCCAGGGGGTCCGACACGGACCCCCAAAGTGCGGCTCCGACAGCTCCTTGGAGCCGGACTGCGCGAGTCGGTCGGAGCGATCGAGGTGCGCATCGTACTTACCCGGCCGGAGAACGTCTCCATTGCGAGGTGCGCGTCATCCCCATGCGAGTCGGTCGGAGCGGTCGGGTCCTGCGAACAAGTCGGTTGGAGATTTCGCGAGCGCACGCATCGTACTCGCTCGCCCGGACGCACGTACGACTCGGTCGGGAAATAGGGCTCCGAATCGGATCCGGTTAAGCTGAATCCGATTCGGTGCCCTACCGGCCGAGATCGGAATCGGCCCCATAGTAACCACAGACCACTACGTAAGGTTAGTTAATTTATTACAAAGCCAAAAAAAACTGGACATAAATACACCTCAAGATGAGGGTGTAGAAATACATTGGAATCAACATAAAGCCAAATTTGTGAATAAAGTTGAGTCAGTGCAACATGCACAAAACAATTAATTCAAGAAATAGGATGCAGAGGATCAAAAAGCATGAGTCCAAATTTCCCTGCATCTAGGGTTGATGAATATAAAGCGTCAATCTAGTCCTACACTAACGCTAGCGGGGCATCCGTACTTAAGCATCCTTCAGGGACAGAGATAGAAAGGTGTTAGCATGTGGAGTCTTCCTAAGAAGTCTCTCCACCATCGATGGATCGGAAAGCATAAAAATATCGAGTCGGAGCTCGTTCTGAGATGCTCTCTCTCTCAAGGCAGAGAAGAAGTGGGGCTCTTTCCCTACTTGCAACGTCTCAATATTACAGGTATGTTCCCAAGATTCCTTGCGGGTCACACCATCCACAGGACGGCGATGTTCCTGAACAGCGACATGATGACCTTGATTCCCAGGCCTTCTCCGGTGGGAAAATACAACAGTTCTCCTTATCGGCCTTAGCTCATGATGTATCCTCTTCGCTCTTTGCCTAACTCCTAAAACAAAGACATTATTCTAACTAACAAGGGTGCTTCTTCTACCTACAACACAAACGTGAGAAAGAACGAAATCCACAGCACACATGAAATTCAAACTGTTAATTCTGAAGCGAGAGCTTCCAGGGAAATTGCATTTCAGGCCTACAAGATTCAGCTAACATAAGAGAAATGGAGCATCAGCTTTACAAAATTGCACAGAAAATAAGGCACGTTCAGTTAATATTCCTACCTACATATAAAATGACACGATTATAAACACATTTAATAATAAATGGTTGAGAGTTGCACAACACGAAATCTTCACGTTAGTTTTTTTGCTAGTTACACTTACTTTCTCAATCAACTCTTCACGTTTACTATTCATGACTTAAATACATCACATTTTATGTTATTATATTACAAGGTCCTACCACTTTATGTTAACACGAGAAAGGATTATATGCGGGTGCGCTCTACACGTGTGATTATAATGCACCCCTACAAATGGAAAGGAATTTTTCGCTACATCAAGTTCATTTATAGGGACATTTTGTCCAGCTTTCCTTTTACTCTTCATGTACCTTAGCAGGATTGTCATATAATTCACTATGGGGCATATTAACAAGGCGGCGTTAATGAATTATCGCCGCTTTAGCGTCCGTTTTCTGCACGCCTCCCATCGCATCGCTAATGAGATGCAAAGGGGCGTGCCTGTGTAAACAACAGGGGAAATATCGCTAACCCAGGTATCGCCATATTAGCAATGTGGGTTAGCGATATTTTATATTACGTTAAGTATGCCTTAACGCAGGAATTTAACGTCTGCTAAATTCCTGACTAAGGCATACCTAACATGGGGGGTGGATTGTGTTGCTAAGACCACAGGCCCTATCGCCAAGTATATCGCCGTTTTCCATGGGACATCGCTGGAAAACCAGCAATGTTCCATGGAAAACATCGCTATCACTGGAAAATTATCGCCTTTGCGCTAAGCGTTGTTAATACAGCGCTAGCATGGCGATAATTTCCAGCGATAGCCGGCGATAGGATTCCTCACGCTAAGCACGGCCAGCGATAATTATCGCTGGCCGTTGTTAATATGCCCCTATATTTTTCTTTCTCTGACTGAACGTGAGAGGAGTTCGTAAACAACAGTCTCTGTGTTAAAAAATATGCAGCAGATGATATAGTTTGACATTGAACCTCTGTCTTTGAAGCACAGCAAATGTGACTACGATAAATACAGAATTTAAAGGCATCTTTATTTATTGTCTGGACTTTGGTGACCCACCAAACATCAGCTTTAGACAAACTAGTGGGTCAGGACCTCCAGTTTGGGAAACACTGTACTAAAGAGTTGGGAACGGGGCCTTTCATGCATGGCTGGCCTTGGTAGTTTGGAAATGCAAACAAGCATGTACATTTGTGGGCTTTCTAAAACTCCAATCTGACCTAATCTCACTCATGGAGGTCAATTCACCAAAATGCCAGGGGTAGCAGAAGTGACATCGCACGCCATTTGACCTTTACTTTGACTCACACACACATGCTTACACATACTAACACATTCACACACTCTTGCGCACATATACACACTCTCACCCGCAAGCATGCATGCATGCAAAATACATTTAACAGCATGTTTTACTTACCTTAGCTTCCAGATAGGGTCATATTCTGGCTAATGTACTCCATTTTTTATTACACTAATAGTGAATAATAATATTCACTATTTGTATAATAAAAGAATTTGACAGAAACCTCAATCAATCAATCAGGGGGTTATTAAGCGCGCTACTCACCCGTGAGGGCCTCAAGGGGCTGAGGGGGGGGGGGTCGTAGATCCGTTAGCCGAAGAGCCAGGTCTTGAGGGCTTCCTGAAGGTGTTCAGGGAGGGGGCGAGCCTGATGTCTGCCGGGAGCTCGTTCCAGGTTTTGGCCGCGATGTGAGAGAAGGATCTTCCACCTGCTCTTGCTCTGCGGATGCGTTGGAGGATCGGAGGTGTCTTTTGGGTTCGTGGAAGTTGATTCTGTTGTTGAGGTATTTGGGTCCGGTTTTGTGTAGGCATTTGTAGGCGTGCGTGAGGATTTTGAAGGTGACTCTTTTCTCCACGGGGAGCCAGTGGAGCCTTCAAAGGTGTTGGCTGATGTGTTCTTGCTGGGGGATGCTGAGGACGAGTCGGGCGGCGGTATTCTGTACCGTCTGGAGTTTTCGGAGTAGGGACTTGTTTATGCCGGCGTATAGTGCGTTTCCATAGTCCAATTTGCTGGTGATAAGTGTGTGGGTGACTGTCTTCCTTGACTCCGGGGGGATCCATTTGAAGGTCTTGCGGAGGATGCGGAGGGTGTTGAAACAGCTGGAGGTGATGGCGTTGATCTGTCGGTTCATGGTGAGGGATGAGTCGAGTATGTTGCTGAGGTTTTTGGCGTGGTTCGAGGGGGTCGGTGGGCTTCCAAGGGCTGTCGGCCGCCAGGTGTTGTTCCATGCTGAGGGGCTGGTTCCGAGGATGAGGACTTCTGTCTTCTCGGCGTTGAGCTTAAGGCAGCTGTTGGTGATCCAGACTGTGACCTCCTGCATTCCTTTCTGGAAGTTGAGTCTGGCGGTGGCAGGGTCTTTGGTGAGGGAGAGGATGAGCTGGGTGTCGTCAGCGTAGGAGACGATGTTGAGGCCGTGTGGTCGGACGATGGCGGCGAGGGGGGTCATGTAGATGTTGAAGAGGGTCGGGCTCAGTGATGATCCCTGTGGGACTCCGCAGGTGATTTCCGTGGGATCGGAGAGGAAGGGCGGCAGTCTGATTCTTTGGCTTCTTCCGGTGAGGAATGATCGGATCCAGTCTAGGGCTGTTCCTTGTATGCCGGCATCGCGTAGTCTGGCGACGAGTGTGCGGTGGGAGACGGTGTCGAAGGCTGCTGATCGGTCGAGCAGGATGAGGGCTGCGGAGTGGCCTTGGTCCAGGAGGGTGCGAATGTCATCTGTGGCGGCGAGTAGGGCGATCTCTGTGCTGTGGTTGCTTCGGAATCCGTATTGGGACGGGTCGAGGATGACATTGTCTTCGATGAAACGTGTCAGTTCCCTGTTGACCATTTTCTCTGCAACTTTGGCCGCGAAGGGGAGGAGCGAGATGGGCCGGTAGTTCTTGAGGCTGGTGGGGTCGGCTGTCGGTTTCTTGAGCAGGGGCCTGACTTCTGCGCATTTCCAGTCATCTGGGAAGGTGCCCGTTACGAGGGTGGTGTTGATGGTGCGTTGTAGTTCGGGTGCGATGGTGGCTCTGTGGTAGATGTGAGGGGGGCAGGGGTCGATGGGGGCCCCTGAGTGGATGCCTTTCATGGTTGAGGTGGTGTCTTCAGTTGTGATCGGCATCCAGGTGGCGATGGTGGGCTGGCTGGTGCCTCTGGGGGGCGGGCCGGCTGTGGCGTCAGGTGGAAGGTCGACAAAGTTGTCATAGAGGTTTGTGATCTTGAGGTGGAAGTAGATTCCAAGTTTGTCACAGAGGTCTTGGGACGGGGTAATGTCTGTGGCTTCGCTGTGAGGGTTGGTGAATTCCTGGATGACAGTGAAGAGTGCCTTGGAGTTGGTGGAGTTGGCGAGGATTCTTGTGCGGATGAAGGTCCTCTTGGTGGTTCTGATTAGGTTGTGGTAGTCCGTCATGGCATCCTTGTAGGTGGTGTAGTTTTCGGGTGTCTTAGTGTTTCTCCAGTTCTTCTCCAGGCGACTGCAGGTGCGTCTGGCTTCTTGTATATCGGTGGTGAACCAGGCGGCTTTCCTGGGGTGTTGTTTGTTGGGGTTGCATAGCAGGGCGAGCTCGTTAGTGCATTTGGAGATCCAGGTGTGGAGTTCTCTGGCTGCAATGTTGACGTCGGATGCCGTGGTTGTTTCGGGTGAGGGCAGAGTTGAGTTGGTCGTCGGTGACCTTGCTCCAGTTCCTTCGTGGTGGGCGTGGGGCTGGTTTGGGTGCCCTGGATTTGTCAATGGTGAAATGTACGCAGTAGTGGTTGGTCCATGGGGGTTGCGTTGTGTGGCTGAGGTGAACGGTGTTACCTGCTGCGAAGATGGGGTCGAGGGTGTGTCCTGCCCTGTGGGTCGGTGTGGAGACTAGTTGTTTGAGTCCGATGTTGGTGAGGTTGTCGCGAAGGGTGGTGGAGTTGGGGTCGCTGGCGTTGTTGAGGTGGAAGTCCAGGTCTCCGATGAGTAGGTAGTTCATTGTGGCGATGGCGTGGGGTGCGATGAGGTCGGCGATGGTGGAGGCAAAGGGAGCCCAGGGGCCGGGGGGTCTGTAGACGAGGGTTCCCCGGAGCGTGGAGTTGGGGCTGGTCCGGATCTGGAAGTGCAGGTGTTCGGCGGAGGGGAAGGTTTCACTGGAGCTGGTGAGCTAGAGGGTGTTCTTGTGGGCGATGGCGAGGCCCCCTCCCTGCTTGTTGGGGTGGTCCTTCCTCTGGATCTTGTATCCGTTCGTATTGGCGGTGTTGATGTAGGGGGCAGAGGAGGCGGTGGTCCAGGTCTCCGTGAAGAAGGCGATGTCGGGCGAGAGGGAGTCGAGCACATTCCAGATCTCTACGGCGTGTTTGTGTACGGAGCTCACGTTGAGGAGGATGCATCGTAGGGTGTCGCCGGTGTTAGTTTCTGCGGTGTTGGAGGTCGGGGTGGTGGTGAACGTCTGGCGGCAGCGGAGGCAGGAGAACGGTCTGTGGGTCATGTTAGGCGCGGCCTGTTGGTAGTCGCTGGGTCTTCCGGGGTTGAGTGCGTGGAGGGCGGCTGTGTTGTAGTGGTGGTTGGGACGAGATGCCGGGTCTCTGGTGCTGGTCGCGGTCGGGTCGCTGACGGGCGCAGACGGGCTTGCCTTAGGCGTGCCTTCGGCGCGCCAGCGGCGCGCGTCAGCTGCGCGACTGCGCAGCGGCCGCCATTAAGTAGGGGAGGGGGAGGGACGATCAGCTGGGAGGCAGGAACGAGCGTGGGCAGGGGGGAGGGGCCGCGGGGGCAGCAGCGGGGGAAGAGGGAAGCGGCGGAGAAAATGACAATTACAGTGGGGACACGATGGAAATACCAAGCGGGCACAAATCAAATAACAGGTACAGTGGGCACAAATCAAATAACAAGTACAGTGGGGGCACGAAAAAATACCAGCAGTTACCAACAGTACACAAGTAGACGCTCACACAGCGGGCACAGACGGAGCAGGCAGCGGCCTCGAACCCCTCGAGGGAGGAGGTTAGGGTTCAGTGGCAGAGTAGATGGCGCGGAGCTGCGGGGGAAGAGCAGGCCAGTGACCTGGGTCAGAGGTCTTACTTCTGGCAAGTGGAGCTCCAACCAGGGGGGCCTGGCTTGGCGCTGATGGAGTAGATAGGACAAATGGGTGCTCCTGCCAGTAAAGCCCCATCCATTGCCATCCTGGCACCATAAATCAGACTCAGGTGCTCTAACTAAGCCCTACAGGAGCCCTATGGGGCCCCCGGTGACTGGTATCTGACAGCAGATTAAGTGACTGGCTGACCGGATCGGCGTGGTGGGCGTCAGAAACAAAACAGCAGCTGAGTCTCCCTGTTAGGCCACGTACCGTCTATTTCCCGAGGGACCTGGCAGCAATCATCAGGCAGAGAATGGTAGCCCTGGGGCAGCGGCACCCATCCCAGTGGTGCCGGACAGACGAGAGGGGCAGTGGTCAAGCCCAGAGGTGAAGAGCAGCCGCGGTGGGGTGCCGGAGCGAGGAGGGCTTCGGACCACAATCAGCGGCCCTGCAATGCCCATGACAGGTGGGATCGGCGTTGGGGGGGCTGCCGCCATGAGCACATAACCCCGGAGAGCACCCTGAAGAGGACCGGTGTGAAGGAGGGAGCCGTCCCCCGTGCCATGGTCGGCGGTGCAGCGCCAGCACCCAGGACTGCCAGGGGCACTCCTGTTGCCACCCACGTGAAGTAACTGGAGCAGGGTCACCCAGTGGAGCTATGACTTGACAGGGGGCAGCGCCTTGGGTGGCTTGGAGAAGTGAATTGGCCTTCTCCTGCCCCCTGCTCCCACATCAGGACTGACAGGACGGGCTGGGGGCCTACCCGGCCGGTGGGACAATCTAGGGTGGTGCAGTGCTCCCTGGCCATGGCTGATGGCAGCGAGTGGCGGACTACGGCTGGGGAAGCTTCAGAAGCTGTGAAGTGGCAATGAGGGGAGCGACTCGGGCCGCGGTCAGTGGTATGGCACTGCGGAGATGAGGCCGGTGGCAACAGAGGGCCCCTGACTTCTAGTTGGCACTTCTGGTCAGCAGACATAACAAGGGGAGTCAGGCTGAGGGAGGTGGAGTGGCGCTGACATTTGTTGCTCGGAGAGCACTCCCCCACCACACTGATATCTGGGACTGTGAGCTTCCTTCTGTTGCCCCCATACTGGGTAAGCGGAGATGGAGAAGAGGTCCAGTCAAACAGTGAGGGCGACACAGGCATAGTGCCTGAGTCCCGCACTCCGGATCTGACACCTGGAGCTGAAGGGAGGGACCCCACTGCTTCCCACAAGTGGTGATAGACTCTGGGACCAAACTGGAGGGGCCTAAGTGGACCCAGGAGACCAGGCCTTGGGCCACGATTGGCGGTACAGCCTGCACCAAAATGTAATAGAGACCAAAGGCCCCCCCCCTCCATGCAGCATCAGAGGCGGCGGGGGAGAGGCGCTTTGGGCGGCTGCTGATGACCAAAATAGACAGTGGTACTAATAGTTGTGGGAAGGCTCACCCAATGCCTGGCTGCTGAGCTACCTCGGACAACAGGTACAGCAGATGGGGGGACTTTGGGGACAGTAAGAAGACCACCCACAATATCAGGCCAAGGTGACAGAGTGGTTGAGATCGAGGGTGCAAGGCCTCAACAACTCTGAGTGGAAGGGCTTGGATTAGGGCTGCGGATAGCCTGGTGGGTGACACGACTAGTCTGAATGAGAGCAGAAAGACCCACGGAGGGGGCAGAGTGAGAGACGAGAGGTGGGGGCTACACATGCTTATGCCTGAAGCAGCAGTGAAGGGGCTGCACTACAACGATTCCCATGACCATCAGCATGGGGAAAACGACCTGCAGGAAAGATCAGGACAATTTGGTAATGCTACAGGAAGAGGCGGAGGAACCCTGCAGTCGTCCGACAGCCAAAAATCTACAACTTGGCAGGAATGGATATTATGCAGCATTGGAGACCAAGATAGATACCCTGAGAGAAGATCTGGGCCTCCTACGTGATAATCACTGCCACTGGCCAAATGTGTGACCTCAGCGGAAAAAGAGCTTGCAGAGATAACCCCCCCCCCCCCTCTGAGCTTGGTATCGGCGGGCGCCAGGCTAGCCGTAAGGCTGTGTTGGAAAGTGGATTATTGATAGGGGCAAATGTATATCTGCCACTGGCAATAAGGCCACTAACACATGATAGGACTCAGCATAGGTCTTAGAAAATTATTCCCATGCTCAACCCTTGGTAGCTTGGCTGCGAGCAGGCAGGCTCAACTTCAAAGACAGGTATGTAAAGCATTTAAAAACACCAATTCAGTAAATAATTAAGACACAATGCATAATAAAAAATCCAACACCAATTTATAAAAATAGGAAATATTTTTATCTTTAAAATGACACCAAAACGACAAAGATCCAATGTAGGGAACGGGAGATATGAATTTTTAAACATTTATCACTTTATAGCACTTCGAAACCTATAGCACCTTATTGGGATATCTGGTCGCGATAGACCGGCTCAAAGTAAAAGTTTCAGGCCGACCGTGATGGAGCCCTGAGCTGATACCCCTCGCGGTAGGTCCCGTCACAGTTTTTACCTTCGGACTTTTCTGGAGCTTTTTCTCGTGGGATCCCTTGATGCTCTTCACCAGGCCGATTCGGTGAGGGTTCGCCGGCCCCGGATTTCTTCTACTCCCGGTCAAACTCTGGAAGCCGGACCTACGGAGCTTTCAGCGGGACGAACCTGGATGGCTTGGCCGGCTCGCGGTTGAAGGCAGGCGGCTTGGCTGGCCAGGTTGAGTCGGTCCCCCTATGGAGCTTTTTTTCAAAGTTGCTCCAAAGTTCTCCAAACCCCTGGAACTTCTTCCTGAAGTTCCCCAAAGGGTCCCAAAGTGTCTCAAACTCACTCCAAGGGTCTGGAAGCTCCAAGATGGTCCTTGAAAGTTGAGGACTTCAGTTCCCACAATCCACTTGGACAAAACCCTTACAAATCCACTGGTAGTTTTCCAGGTTGCGGATTCTTGGTGGTGATGATCCAGGTGAGCTCTGTTAACCTGTAGCTTGAAGGGAGTCCACTCTTTACTCTTTTTCACAGCAAGGTAGTCCACAGGGCTGTAGTTTCAGATGGTGCAGTCCTCAGAGGGCAGGCCTTAGCAATTGCACATCCAACTTCTCAGCATGGCACAACGTCTTGCTTTCTTAAGTTTCAAGCAGCAGATCTGAGGGGCTCTGCCCTTCTCAGATACTTTTTCCAAGTTCTCTGGGTCAAGCAGGAGGTAACTCCTGACCAATGGGAGCAGGGCAACTCCCCAAGGATATGACCACATCCTGTAGAGTGTGGCATTATTTTGTCCCAGAGTGCACCAAATCCTCCAAATTCATAATGGCTGATTTTCCAGCAGGGAGGTAAGAGCTGGCTAAACACACCCCTAGGATGGCTACTTTCCATAGACTCTCCCCCTTGCATCTGCTCATTCTTGCCTTAATCCTAGCTCTGGCTTGGGGTCAAAAGAGTAGAGTTGTAAATGACACTGAGGCCTTCCCCTTCCCTTTGAAGACCATGGTTTACGACTCCTACCCCTGCTCTGGCATTCCTGTGTAGCAGCACACTGCCCTCCCAGCAGAGCTGGTTAACCCCAGGGGCTCTTTATCACCTCTTCAAGGCAGCCTGGCTAATCCACTTAACTCTAACCAATCAGGACAGACCGCTGGAAGGCTGAATCTGGACTTACAAACAAGAAAATCTTATAACTTCTTGTCTGTACATTTTAGGAGAAATTTAAAAATAGGATATTGTTGGATTTATCACTACCATTCTGGGAAGTCTTTGAATGGAAGTTCTATCATTCTCCTATCAAGAGTTATTAGTTAATAACTTCTTGCCATGTTAACCTATGTGGCATGGGATTTGCAATGGGGAAAATGACTTGGGCCATTTTTCCAGCACTAGGAGCTTATAAAAACATATTTTATAAGTACTTCGACTTATATCTACAGGACCCCCACCCCATGGGACAACTAGGGAGACTTTAGGGGCTCTGAATCTGTAGAAATATTGCAGATCTTCCCTCCACAGTGCTCCTAGCATCAAAGTCGAATTTGGGCAGCACTTTATCACAATGTGGGGAGTGAAATGTGAAATTTCACTTAACCCAGGGCATATAAAACTCATTTTTATAAGGGTCCACCTTATAAATACCTGACCCCCACCCCTGGGACACCTAGGGGAGATCCTGGGGGTTCCTAATATGCCACAACATTGTAGATTATCCATTTTTGAGTGCCCCAAACACCAAAGTCGAGTTTGGGCACAATCTACTTTTTAAAAGCAGCCATGGAACCCAGGGCTGCTTTTAAACTGACCTCAGGCTTCAGCAGTGCACACATGCAAGTGCAGAAAAGGCTGCTGGCCTGTAAACTGCCATGCCCTACTATATACTAGGGACTGATAGGTAGTTTCAATCCCCCTGCCCTATTATGTACTAGGGTCTTATAGGGTAGGTCATACCAATCACAGGGGTACCCCAACCCATAGTGTACCCTAGTGTATGTAGGTGTTTTCACTGTATTCTAAGTGTTTTCAGCATAGCACTGGCCCTGGGCCTGGTTAGGCAAAGCCCAGGGTCAGTCAGAGTCAGTTACCACCAGTACCAGTCAGCAAAAAGTTGGGGGGTGCCCAGGGCACAGGATGACTTTGCAACAGGTTGGTACCCTCAAACGGAGAGCAGAAGATGCAGCGAACAGGTCATGTCGGAATAATATCCGAGTGGTGGGGCTGCCCGAAAAGGTTGAAGGCAACAACATGCTAGTTTATATGGAGTATATGGAGATATGGATTCGGGAGGAGGCTGCCGAGGAGGGCCTCCCCTTTTTGTGCCTATGCACGTGCTCACCAGTTGCCTGCTAAGCCCCCACTTTCAGGCGCGCCTCTGCGCCCGGTGGTAGCAAGACTTCTTTTTTGCAAAGATCCGGATCATATTCTTGGCCAGACTCGGCGGAAGGGAACGATCGCAGTAGACAATAGTGTGGTCAGAATTTTCCAAGACTTCTCCAAGAAAGTCCAGCTACAGCGTTTTACATACTTAGAGGCTAAGAAGAAACTTCGGCAGATGGAGGTCCCATACTCTGATGTTCCCAGTGCTGCTAAGAGCGGTAACCCCAACAGTTAAACGAATTTTCAATACCCCCCCCAGGAGCTCTGGGAATAATTGATCAGTGACCTCAGTCGGAGACTGATCGAGCCCCACGCAGTTGAAGAGCTTCCAAAACTGGTTTGCCTCGCGGGCGTGGTTCTCACACCTTTGCAGCCCCTATCTAGGGCTGAGACATGGCAAGAAAGACAGAAAGTGGTGGCAGCTGTAGCATCATTTAATACTAATGAAACCGGCAGTGACTCACCTACATCCGGAAGCGATGCCGAAGACTCAGAGTTGGATCATAGTACAAGTATATCGAGGGCCTCCAGCCAAGAGCTGCCCAGAATATCCCCAGGGACATCCGACAAAATCATTTAATGTGAAAAGGCAATAAGAAGCCTGCAGAGCTCAGACTAGGCAATGATCGCCTGAAGGGGGGCGGGGTGAGAAGGATAGGCTTTATCTCATTTTCAGTGTACAGAAACTCTAAAGGACTGCCACACTGGAGGGGTGGAACCCCCATGGGGACGGCCTCTACACCTCCTTTGAGTAGGCAGAGGGGACTACCACGCGCACTTGTAAATTGTGAGAGTTACGACAGTTTATATGGGGGGTACTTACTCGTCCTGGGGTATGGGAGTTGGGATGTTAGTTGTTCATCAGTTGGGGGAAACTATGAATGAAATCCAAGGCACCAATAGATCCGGGGGGGCAGCCTGTAGCAGAGTATGGAGTTCCACAGAGTGGGATGGAAGTGGGCTGACACAAGGCATGGCCATGGATACCCCTTGACCTACAAAGTCATCTCCTGGAATATTAGGGGGATGCACACTATGTCCAGGCAATATAAGGCATTCTCTTACTTGAACAGGTGGGGTATCCACATCGCTCTTACGCAAGAGACTCACCTATTGGCCTATTGGCCAAGGATGGGGCAGCATTACAGCGCAAATGGAGAGGACTGGCTTATTGTATCACCTACTCAGCATATGCCAGGGGAGTCCTGATTCGGATCAGAGCAGGGGTCCCCTTTCAACACACTGGAGACTTGATAGACCCAGAGGGACGATATATAGTGGTGACGGGTAGGTTGGACGGACGAGATGTGAATATAATAAATATATATAAGGCCCCAATGTGGAACAAGGAGCTTTCCTGATGAGCTGGTTGGGAGCATTGCCCCCCTACCTGTTCCACTCCATGATTATGGGGGATGACTTTAATTGTGTGGCGGCTCCACAGATAGACCACTCACACCCCCCACTGAGAAACTCACCTGCACATCGCGCAGCATGCACCTACATGGAATTACAAGTAAGATGGGGGTTAATAGACTTGTGGAGAAGCACTCACCCATAGGACCACAACTATTCATTCATCTCAAGACTTCATGAATTACATGTGCGATTGGACACCTTCCTCTGTACCCCAGATGTGCATGGCCTGGTTAACAATGTAGAATATTTGGCCCGTACATTATCTGACCACAATCCAGTCCTTATGCAATTAACATGGGAGACTCACCCTGGCAACAGAAATAGAGAAGGTCGAACAGGACTTGCGGGACATAGAAAAACACAGGCTGGGAAACCTAAGCATGCAGCAGGCCTTGCTAGAGACATCGAAAGGTTGCGATGTTTTGATTATAAAAGGTACCTGGAGCGAACCCATGCCAAAAGGGACCACTCAGGCTCACTGTTGGCATGGATAGCCAACCCAACTAAGAGAAGCTCAACCATAGTTGAGACTGAAGGTGAGAACGGCCTCTGGAAATATAGGCAGGAAGAGATCAATCGGCACTTCCTTGGCTATTATACCAATTTATATAGAAGTGTAGTGGGGTGGAACGAGGGTGCGATCCAGGACTTCCTGGCACAGAACCCCAAAACAACTCTCACAGCCAAAGAGGCGGAGGGGTTGGGGGAAGCAGTTACCCTACAGAAGGTCTGGCAAGGAGTAAACTCCGGGGAACAGATGGGCTCCCCGTGGAGTTCTACGCAGCTCACATGGAAGAGCTGGAACCTAGACTAGTGGAACTATACGAGGAGGCTAGGACTACTGGGTCCCTTCCCAACATGATGCGGGAGGCCCTGGTGGAGCCACTCTTAAAAACCTACTAAGCCACCACGAGACTGTAGAGCATATCGATGCTGTCAATGCTTAATCTAGAATTTGGAGTCGAATATTGGCCACAAGACTTCTCCCCTTCATGACTACATTGATCCATCCCGACCAAAAAGGATTCATACTGGGGCGTAACACAGCACTCAATATCAGGCGTCTGATGTTGATACTAGAGGCGCAGAACCGGGATAGGGGGCACGCAGCCGTCTTTGCAATCGACATAGAAAAGGGTCTTGATAGCCTCAAGTGGAGCTTCCTAACTAAAGTAATTGAACCCTTGCAGCTGGGGGCTTTCTGGCTTGGGTTAAATTATTGTATGCGCATCCTCAGGCCAGGGTTCAGACAGGCCAAAAATTACCAGAGCAATATACAGTAGAGCGGGGACCAGACTGGGCTGACCCTGTCCCCTTTGCTCTTTGCTCTGTCGGTGGAGCCCTTGGCCAGCCTGGCATGCTCCGGAAGGTACTATCAGGGCATACGAACAGGTAAGCATTGTCAACATATAGCGCTATATGAGGACAACCTGCTGCTTTTCCTCTAGGATGGGGGAGAAGAACTGAAAGGAGCCTGAAGAATAATGGAGGAGTTTGGGTCCCTATCAGGGCTCAAGGTCGATTGGCAGAAGTCTAGATTGTTCACGACGGAGGACCGCGACCAATCCGATAACCTAAGTGCTCTCCAATGGGAACCCCAATGCCTATCGTATCTAGGGGTCAGGATCTTTCACCACCCAACGGACCTAATAGAAGGGATCTTGGAACCGGTCATTAGATCACTGCGCTCCATTGCCTGCTGGGTTGTTTCCCTCACAAAGACAAAGGTGACCAGTAAATTCCAGGACTTAGCCTTCATACTAGCAAAAAGAGAAATAACTAGAAACTGGAAGGCCCTGGGGGGGGCCTGAGTGACTACATGGAGAAGGGAGCTGGAGAGATGAGCCTACTATGAGGGAAGGGTGCTGCTCACAGAGGCCAAATGGGGATCGGTTCACTTGAGAGGGCTAGAGCCTGGGAGACGCTTGTGGACAGCTTGAAGGACCCGATTGTAGGATTGTAGGATCAGGAGACACTACACCAGGGGGATCACCTATACATGAAACACAGAAACATCATAGGGAGTACTGGAATAATGGAGGTGATAATGGCACCCCGAGACCATGTAGTAGGAGGGTGCGGAGCGACACTCGCAGCGGGCAGTCCTTAGGACCTCAAAACCCCAACATGGCACACAATAGAATGGAAAGGATCACGTACCCAGATGTGATTCACGGGGGAGGTGGGTGGAGGGATAGGGTACATTATAGAAGTAAGAACTACCGAGAGTTGGAATGCAGATATATGTAACATAACCATGTAGACAGCTGATAATATGCAACAAACTAATATGATAAATATGATATATGAAGCACTAATTTAAAAACTAACAAAATGTATTTACAAAAAAAAGTGGAGCTCCAACCAGCATCCATTAGGAAGAGCTGCCCCTGTGTTCCAGCCACTGATTTTGCCACCTCACAGGCCAGGGGTCACAAAAGCAGTGCCAGGGGTTTCAAGGGGCAAGTCAGGAGTCGCAGCTGCAACCACTAAATGACGTCCATGATCTCACTCTGGAAATAGTCAGAGGTTTACTGCAGCCGAATGGTGGGATAACTCCCCTTCCAGGCTGGGTATGGAATGGGTCAACAACATATTTGGTGAGAGTTATAGGAGAAGTGCTTTGTCCACAGGGGGCTCATGTTCCCTGTGTGGAATTCTTCACTATGTAGAATTCCACACATGGAGAATAGGACTCTACCGAATATGTCACATCACATTCCCAGAAGTTAGCCTAGAAACCTGTGCGTGGCACACCTTTCCAGGCATAGTTCTGGAAATGTTTATGACTATGACTAGAAAAACCTGTAAAAAGTACGCGGGGCAGAGATATAAATCTCCACTCTTATTTTTGCATTTTTTTGGGTTGAATCAAGCCCGAAATATGAATGTAAACAAATGTATACAATGCATGTATTCACATCTAAATGAAACATCTAATTGCTTGTGAACGTAAATCAGTGAGGGGCATATTTAGAAGCCACTTGCGCCGCCGGTGTGTCACTTTTTGTGATGCACCATCGGCGCATTTTGCTTCTCCATATTTACAAGGACACGTAAAGCCAGCCTGCGTGGCTTTTCGTGTCCTTGTAAATAAGGCCCGTGGAAGGGGCGTGCCATGGGTGTTGCTTTGGGTGTTCTCACGCAACACCCATGGCTTCTGTCGCATTCCCAGAATTACAAGCATTCGTAAACCTGGGAACGCGTCAGAATGCTACACAACTCAACAAGGAGAAATGTGTTAATTTCTCCTCGTTTTTTCCACTTTCTATGTGTGCTGCATTCTGCAGCACAAATAGAAAGAGGAAAACATCTCTTGTGTCCCTTCCTGCACGAAAACAATTGTCCCCGCAACGCAGGCACCCTTGCACCATGCGTTGACGCATGGCAGCCAATTGTGCACCAGCGCAGGGGAGAGCTCAGGGATACGTCATATTGTTGTAAATATGACGTATCCCCTTGCTTCCAAAGTAACGGAGCTCGGCGCAGCCAAATGGCTTGCGGCACCGTGCTGTGTTTCTTTGTTGTAAATATGACCCTGAATGTATACAAGGTCGTACTGGCCTACAGGGCAATCTGGCAGTTCCCGATACGCCGTAAGTGGGCCAATTATTTGACTGCTTGTGGGCCTGATTTATAGTCTATTGGGCAAGTTTTTTTGTGAATTTCCCTGATATTATAAAAAACATTGCCTGCAGCAAGCACAAATCCATGCAGTCTTCCTTATCTTGAAAACACCTATACAGTGTGTCTTTACAAGTTCAAAACGGCCCCAATTTGCAAACATGGGCCACTTTTTTAGCTTTTTAATTCATTAATGGGGGCCAGTTTAATTTTGGTGCCCGGGCCTATATTCTTACCTAGTCCGACCTTGAATGTATTGACACTAAGCAAGCCTACATTTAAATATAAAACTATGCATTTATAAATGCCATCATTTGTATTGTGTTAACTAATAGACAAATGTGCATACCTGATGTAAAACTAAATAATATTTAAGAAATGCAGCTATTGATTAAGAAGCTAAGCACCCTTAAACTCATTTACATTTAAAACTCATCAAGTTGGATTCAGAGATGACGCGCGAGTATTATTAAATTTGCGAGCAGTAACATCTGTTATTTGCATCAGTTAGAAATCGCAGAAGTGCAGAATGAAGTACTGTATAAAAACAAGTCATCACATGAAGCCGAAAGCAATTATCTGTAATCCATTAAATCCATTGTGAGGGTGCATCATATTTGAGATCATATGTATGTATCAGTGCTCCCTTCACTGCATCCGAGTTTACAAACACACCAATTAATCTAATCCACATACACGTGAAAATTAAATTTTTGTTTTGTTTTACTTTGTATAATTCACAAATGTTTTCCATACATCAACATAAATGAAAATACCATGAGGCCATAGTACAAGCATATGCAATGCCATACAAAGTTTACAAATAGAAGTAACGTTCAACTTTGGGGCACAATGTGACGCTGCAAAACAAGGTCACACCACAAAACTCTAAAAATATTCACGGACCCCTACATCCATGTTTACTCCTGATTTGAGCCATGCTACGCAAGCAACATGTACCTGGATAAGGTCCCACAGATGTTTCTTCTCCATCTCAGGGATTCCCAAGTTGGTCCAAAGTCCATAAGACTTTACAGCACCATCTTACCATCATCAAAGGCTCAGTATTATCTGTGACTCTGTTCAGTAACTCGCAAGCATGAGGGGCTCAGGGTCATCAGTGGCGCAAGGTCACTGTAACCATTGGCTCACTACCACGAGTGGTTCAATATTGTTAGTGGGTTTGAACTATCCATTTATGGTGCAGTATTAGCAGTGAATTTGCATTATCTGTAACTCAATGCTACTGTTGACCCCGTGTCAGCAATGACAAAGTATATAATCAGCTCAGTAATATTTAGGGCCTGATTATGACTATGCGGTGGCGGTGTGAGCACTGCTGCACCGGTGGTCTGACCACCGTATTACAAGTTTGATGGTCGGTCCACCATAGGATCGCTGCCACCGCCAGGGATCTGCGACGCCTGGCAGTCTTGCAGCAGTCTGAGGCCCGTAATATGCTGGTGGTGCTGCTGCAGCACCACCAAGCATATTACGAGTTTCCTCACCTCCACAGTTTTCATGGCAGTGAGCCTGACATGAAAAGTGTGGTGGCGAGGAAACTAGGGGGGCCCTACAGGGCCACCTGTTGCCTCGGGACCATAGGGATGCATGCAGGGTGGGCACATGGTGTGCCCTCCTATATGCATGCACCGCCCGTTCCTGCATGGCATGGACTTAACAGTCAATGTAGTGCAGAAACTTGCTTTGGCGTTCCCATTGCAGTGCCTTTCCAAGGCTCACCACCTAGGACTGCCAAAACACCACCTGCCAGACCAGGAGAAAACTCCTAATCTGGCAGGCGGGCGGCGAACGAGTTTGGCAGTGTGGGAGCGGGGCGCTGGCGTGGCGGCCCACTCCCACACCGCCAAACTCGTGATCAGGCTCTTAGTCTTTTAATATCATCAGTGAGTCAGTATCACCAATGGTTCAGTATTACTACACTGTCATGAGTTCTCAGTCTTTTATTTCGTGTTGGGTCAGAATGTTTGGTTAATGGGGAATTTATTTCATCATCAGACCTGACCCAGAGCACAAGAGAGTAATGCAGAAAGGGAGAAAGAATTAAAGAACGAAAGGAATACAGTGATAAATGTAAAAAAGCAAGGATGGATAAGAACCTGTAGGAGTGAGATAAAGCGTCAGGAAGTGTAGGATGGTTGAAGAAAGAGACATGAGGGGAAATCAAGACTAGGGCCCTCATTTCGAGTTAGGCAGAAGAGGATGAGGTATTTACCACATGTGATAAATACCTCCTATTACAAGTTTTTAACTTATAATTGAGGCATAACATGTAGAATCAGTGTTTAACACACCAAATTCCATGTTTTTCTTTTTTATGGGACTTTTCCATCTATAAATTTCAGCAGGTTTGACCTGCCGGAATGTATCGTGAAAAAGTGCAAAAAGTATCACACATCTTGTAATTCCGATCCCTGTGCAAAGCTCAGTGAGTGGAATTTAGCCGTGAACTTGTAATGAGGACCTTGGTAGCCTTAATATTCGACAATCCTGGCATTTATCCTGCAGTGTGAGCAGTAGGCTCCTAAGAAATACTTTGGGCACTGCATTTACATTTTTTCACAAATTAAGCACTGCCATAGTACTGTACCTCCTGCAAGAAGCAGGGTTTCCATGAGGTATTTCCAGCGATAGGAGATGTGTTTCAGCATCGTGGTCACGCAGCCTCCCCCCCCCCCCCCTCTCAGTCCGGATTCGCGGCTCCAGCGCGGTACTGATGAATTAGCCTTTGCTGAAAGCAGGGTCTTGCCTCTTGTTACTCAATCATGCTCACTTTAGAGCCCGGGCCTTTGCCATTAGATACAGTGTTTAGTACAGAAAGGCATGTTAAAATTAATAATACTGATAAAAGTCGAATGCGTGATTTATTAGTCCATTTAGTAATACCTCCAGCGTCTAATGGGCCGCTCTAACAAGAACATTCCTGATATTGTTGTGCAGCGATCTGTAAAGCCTGGTATTTAGTTACAGACACAAAACCTTTACTTCTTGCGAACACTGAGGCTCTTTTATTTACCTTTGTAACTGCTCTGGTTGTAAAAGGAAATTGATTGATGTTGAGTTAATTGACAGAAATTACATGACAAACGAGGTCTTGCCTGTGACTAAATATCATCACAGAGCGAAACATGGCTTTTATCCATCAATTTTTTAAACCAAAATGCAAAAGCTTTTTACGAAAGGTTACTCTGCGGAGGAAGGTGCAGAAATACACACCACAATCTACTGCATGCTTTATTGTAAAGAGGCCGACATACTCAAAGATGTGCTTAATTACCTCCTCTTCACTCATCCTCGTCCCAGGCCTTACAAAATGATGTGTGTGTTGTTGAACAGACTAGATTTACCCAGCCGCGGCCGCTGCAGGTAAGAGCGGTGGGGCCAAAGAGCGGTGGGGCCAGGCGAGGGGGGATTTCGAGAGATAACCACCAGGGAGAATTAAATAAATAAATACTTTTCCCTCGTGGTCGTTTGTCGAAATCCCCCCTCACCTAGCCCCACCGCTCTTACCTGTAGCGGCCGCGGCTGGTCCAGCTTCTTGTTGGCAACTATTCTCCCACTACCTTTGGCTTGGGGCAAGGGGTTCTGGGTGATTCTTTCCGCTTCTGTTGGGATTCCACTGCACTCATGCCTATGGTGACTATGATCCCTGTTTTCTGATTGAAGGGAGCTATTCGACACTTACCATGGCTGGGTCAGCTTATGCGTTTATACCTGTTTCCTCCAAGTATTGTGGACTGACTACCAGCTCAGGGTTTTTCTCTCTGCACTGGATTCATCTCTGTCTTCCCTTTGGTATGTTCTAGAAAAGAGAGAGGCTCTGTCCTAGTCATGGGGGCAGTCATCCCTGTTCATCTGAGGGATAGGGTGTGGGCTATTTTCCCCAAGTACTTACATTTCAGAGCCCTTTTCTGGTGGATGCCTTTGATGGGCTTGATTCTGTCGATCTTTGGGCGCCTCTCTGCCTCTTCCATTGGTATCTGTTCCCGTACGGTTTCTATGCTCTTGCATCCAAAGGGTTCTTTTTAGATAAGGATTGTTTTTTTTTTTTTTTGTCAAACTTGTTTTTATTGATATTTGCACAATAAACAATACATCGTACAGCTTTACATCGGGGATACCGCTTCCCAGCCCCTCCCCAAGCCGCACCGCCGAAAATGCATAACTCTTTATTAGTGAGCAACAACCGCCTCCCACCTTCCCTAGATGGAAGCAAATGAAGTATACAGTGTCATATTACACAGGTGGTCAACAGTGCCCCCCATCCGAGCCGCATGGTGGAACAACCGAAAGGAGCTGACTGCCTCTCTTTCGCCTAAGAGGCATCCCCCTTAACCTTCGTTTACGAAGTCCTAAAATCCGATGTCCACTATAAATAATGAGGCGCCCCCAACTGCGGGGCAGCCAAAGCAAAAATAAAAAGAAACAAAAACATAAAAATGGCACATCCTCCCCCACCCCCCATCTCCCCCCTCCCCCCATGGCGGCGGCAACTAGTAGAAGCTATCCAAGGTCAGTAAACTCATCAGTGAGTTACCTCTAGATCTGGAATAGGTGTAGCTCTTTAACGGAGGTCGGATATACAGCCGACGGCAGGCCCTTGGAGAGAAATGAGACCAATGGGCCCCAGCGGAACTCAAAATTTTTGAATGTGTCCCCAGACACCTCCGCCATCCGCTCCATACTGAGCAGGTGCCACAACCTAGAGTGCCAAAGAGATAGCGCCGGCGCCTCCTTTTGTTTCAACGCTGCAGCTAGAGTTGTCTTCGCGGCACCTATGCATAACCACAGAATTGCCTTGTCTGCCCTAGTCTGAAGCTCCAGGGAGGGGTCGCGCAGGCCCAACAGTATACCCCCTATCGTTGTCGGAATAGGGTATCCCAGCATCAGCTTGATTTGAGCAAGTATTTCTTCCCAATATGGACGAATAGTCGGGCAGTCCCACCAGATATGACGGAAATCCCCGAGCATCCCACAACCCCTCCAGCACCTATCAGATGTGTTCGGGTACATCTGTTTAAGTCGCGATGGATGGAGGTACCAGTCCATCATAGTCTTGAGGTGGGCCTCCTAAGCGTTATGGAGTGATTGAATTTCCTAACATCTGACCATAGGTGGGTCCACTCCTCGTCCGAAATGGGTCTCCCCAGAAGCCCCTCCCACATTGCCATATAACGTGGGCGCACCGAGTGTAGGGTCGATAGCAAGTGTCGGTAGAGAAAGGAGATCGTGCCTCTCATCGTCGTGGTTTTTGTAAGAAAGGTTTCAAACTTCGTGAGGGGTCTGGTAGCGGCCTCCCGTATGTGTGGTGTCTGGGCCCAGTGCATCAGTTGCGTATAATGGTAGTGTTCATTGCTTTGTAGTTCAAAATCCCTCCTGCAGTTTTCAAAAGAACGGGGGTCATAATTGTGGAAGAGGTGTGTCAAGGCTAAACATCCCCCCTCCCTCCACCCATCAAACGGGCCAGGCTGCATGCCCGGCGGGAAGGCTGAGTTAAAATGCAGGGGCGTAAAGGGAGACGGAAAAGAGGTCCATCTTACATCCTTAGACACCGAATCCCAAACCTGAAGTGTAGTACGCGTGGGAGTGCTAAGGTAAACGTTTGGCGGTCGCTCCTGTCTGGAGCGCCAGATGAGGTCCCATATGGTCCGTCCGGCCACACTACGATCCATATGGAGCCAATGTTTATCGGAGTCGCGTTGAACCCATTCCACTAGAACCCTAAGCTGTGCGGCTTTGTAGTATAGTTGTGCATCTGGGAGCCCTACACCCCCCTCCTCCCTGGAACGCCGCAGGATGGAGAAGGAAAAGCGGGCCCTACGTCCCTGCCAGACAAAATCGAGAAGTAAAGATTTAACGCGCTTAAAGAACGCCCCCTCAATTGGTATGGGAAGAGCTTGGAAGAGGTAGAGCAGTTTGGGCATCATTGTCATCTTTATCGCATGTATGCGGCCCAGCCAAGACAAGAAAAGGGGCTTCCATTTGTTAAGTTCACTTTGTATTTGCGCTAAAATAGGGGGAAAATTAGCTACATATAACCCATTTACCCTCGCGGTGAGGCGCACTCCCAAATACGTCAGAGAAGATGTAGCCCATTGGAGAGATGTCAACGGCCTCAGTTTATCCACTTCCACGCTGGACAGGGTGAGGTTGAGTATCTGCGATTTGTCCATATTGATTTTAAAGCCAGCCTCGAACCTTGCCAACTCGTCCTGTAGGGGAGGCAGAGAGGTATCCGGGTCGGTGAGTGACAGCAACACGTCATCTGCGAATAGTGAGATTTTGTGTTGCTCGCCGGTAAATGGAATCCCGTGTATCTCCGGGTGGGCCCGAATCGCGATAGCAAGTGGTTCAATACTTAGAGCGAACAGCAATGGCGAAAGAGGGCAGCCCTGCCTGGCGCCCCGTGAGTGCTCAAATGGTGTTGATGCCTGCCCATTAACCATCACCCGTGATCGGGGATGTTGAGAGTTAGCCCGCAACATGGTGATGAAAGCGGGCGAGAAACCAAAGGCCTCCAGAGTGCTATAAAGGAAGGCCCAATCTACCCTGTCGAATGCCTTCTCGGCGACCAAACCCACCAGGATCGCCGGGATCTGACGCTTATGAGCTTTTTCAATTAAGTGGATAATTCGACGTGTATTATCATGCGTCTGCCGTCCCTTTATAAACCCAGACTGATCTGGATGTATGAGGTCGGGTAGGATGTCATTCAGTCTGCGGGCTAATATAGAGGAATAAAGTTTTGCGTCGAGATTAAGAAGGGCTATGGGCCGATAAGAAGCGCATGAGCTATGGTCTTTCCCAGGTTTGGGGATCACGGTGATCACCGCCTCTGAAAGCGATCCTGTAGACCTCCCCTCCGTCGCCATTGCGTTAAAGAGGCTCGTGAGGTGTGGGGCGATTTCCGTCGCAAAGGTCTTATAAAAAAGAGCGTTGAAGCCATCTGGGCCCGGCGCCTTGTGTAGTTTGAGTGCTTTAATGGCCGCCATCACTTCCTCTACAGTGATAGGTGCGGACAGGTTCTCATTATTCTCCGCAGATACCTGTGGGAACGTTAGTTTGCTAAGGTAGTCTCGCTGAGCCTCTGGATCTAGCTGCTCCCCCGTGTATAGTTTTTCATAGAAACCCCCAAATATAGCCGCCTTTCGTCATCAGCATGTGTGGTAGTGCCCTGCCCTCCTCGTATCCCCCCTATGTATTCCTTAACCCTCTTATCTTTGAGTTGCCGAGCAAGCTGCTTGCCAATTTTATTCCCTTGGGAGTATGAAAGTTGGCGCAGTTTTAGCAATGTAAATTCTGCCCGATTAGAATAGATAGAGCGGAGCTTCCCCCTCAGAGCCGTCAGTGCTCGTAATGTTTGTCGGGTAGGGCGTGCTTTGTGATCTTGTTCACTTGCCTGCAGTTCTGCCTCTAGTTTCACCCTCTCTGCTGCTCGTCGTTTATTCAGGGCCGCATTTAGCGAAATACACTGCCCACGGATTACCGCCTTGAAGGCATCCCAATTAACATATTCTGAGGTGTCCTCTGGTTGATTCAGGACAAAAAAATCTTTGATGTTTTCCCTCAGTTTTAAGCACGTCTCTTTGTCCCTTGGCACGGCAGGAGGAAAATACCATCTGGATCGAGTCCCGTGCCCTATTCCCCATTCTAAAGATACCGCTAAAAGACTATGGTCAGAGATCGAAAGGGGGAACATTTTTACATCCTCTAGCCCGCCTTGTAAGGATTGGCTAAGAAATACATAATCTAATCGGGAGTATGTCCTATGTACGTGTGAATAAAACGTATAATCTCGGGTGGTGGGGTGGACCGTGCGCCAAGCATCTATTAATCCCCTATCTATAATCTTCTGACGTATGTCGGGGGGGAATGAGCTCGTCCCTACTCTGTGGGTGTGGGTGCTATCTATGTCTCCTTGCCAAGTCAGATTAAAATCGCCCATAAGGACTAAAGACCCTTCTGCAAAATCCAACAACTTATCGATGGTGTGGTGCAGAAAAGCAGCCTGGCCCGTGTTTGGGGCATAGACCGCGACGAACGTGCAAAGGCGTCCCTGGAGGCGCCCCTTCACCATGACCCAGCGGCCGTCCCTGTCGTGTTGTACATCTAAAGGCTGGAACCTCGTTGACGCGTGAAAAAGAAGTGCCACCCCCCTGTGTTTAGTTGACGCTGATGATCTGTATATCATTGGGTAGAGTTTGTGTCGCAGCCGCATCTCATCTGCTCTAGTCAAATGGGTTTCTTGCAGGGCTATGATGTCGAGCGTATGGTCTAAAATATATTTCCATATCTGTTGGCGCTTCTGCGGGGAGTTGAGGCCCTTTACATTCCATGTGCCTATAGTTATCTTCATTTCATCCGAGGTGCAACCCTGATCTCAGCATCCCAGGCATCTCCTGCACTCCCATACCTCTCATTCCCCCCCTCTGTCTCTGCCCCTCCCCCTTTTGTGAGCATGCATTTTGACCCAAATGACTGAAACCTACCTCCCTGGACATTAAAAAGCCGCCACCATGGACCCCCCCCCCTCCCCAACATCCCAAAATATTCCCCAAAACTACAACAACAACCAAAAACCTACCAAAAACTTTAACATTTAAAGGCATTACTCCCATCTGGGGTTTCTTGCCCCCTGTATACGGGAGGGCGGTAGGGCCATGGTCCCCTCCCGCCGTCGCCCCGGATCAACATAGGTATCATCTATTTATAGAGTATTACCAGGGTAGAGTCTTTACGTTTCGATTATCTCCCACCCCTATTGGCACGCCTCCCTCCGCGGGGCTCCCCCGTTCCCCATGGTGCAGGTGATCACCCATCGCCCTCAAGGGCCCCTCGCATCAGTCTCAAGTCTGCCTGGCTGGCCCCTGGAGCCCGCCCTGATATCCGTGGTCCCATTCCTGCGTCCCACCTGTGTAGGTCCTCTGAGTAAGGCAGCCACCCCATCATCGCCCTCGCCTTCACCGGGGCCTGTGTCAAGACCCTCCTTTGCTAAACCGGGCACTCGTCCCTCAGATTGTAGACACTCCTCAACGGCGGCCTCTGCGCGTGCCCATAACCCAAGTGGATGGTCTTCGCTCCCCTCCCTGAGAGCCCGAGGTTCTGTTCTCCGATGACTCCAGATTTTCCAAAGGCAAGCCCAAGAGTTCAAGTCCCCTCTGAAGCTCTGTGACATACTGTCGTTTGTTGCTGTACTCAAAGCTGAGGCCGAAGGGGTAGGTCCACCTGTACCTGATGTTATCCATACGCAGCTTGGTAGTGATGGGTCGGAAGGCTTGTCGTCGGGCAAGGGTTGCAGGCGCAAGATCCTGGAATAAGGCACAGGTAAAGTTCTGAAAAGACACTTTATCGGCAGCTCTGGCTGCAGCAAGCACTGCCTCTTTCGTTTTGAAAGAATGAAATTTGACCAGCACGTCCCGGGGTCGCCTCTTGTCTCCCTGTGGTGCGGGCCCCACCCGGTGCGCTCGCTCCAACTTGATTTTAAGGGGTTGTGAGCCCAGTATTTCTGCAAATAGTCCCTCTAGGAACGCAGGCAGGTCAGGACCTTCCGCTCCTTCTTCCAGGTCTCTAATCCGAACGTTATCCCGTCGAGACCTGTTTTCCAAGTCCTCAGTTTTTAGGTGCGATTGCTGTAGTTGCTCCTTAGCGCCTGTATTTCTTCCTGGATCTCCGCTGTTTGCTTCTCCTGGGTCTGTTGATGTGCTTCCAGATCCAATACACGTGTGCCCACCGAGTCCACGTCGTTTTGTAGGGAGGTTAATTTTTCGGTGAGGTCGGACCGGAGCTGTTCCATGCTTGCTTTAATGTCCTGGCCCAAATCCTTCCTCAGGTCAGCTTTAAAGTCCTGAAACATCGCCATCATCTCTGCCTTCGTGATCGCCATGGCCCCAGTGGTGTCTACGGGACCTTCGGGATTGCGTTTATCCGCGCCTGTGAAAAAGTCAGTGACTTTCGTGGAAGCTCTGGACGGCACCTTCTTGGGAGGCATACGGCTCTCCCTCCGGCTCTCCCCCGAAGCCTCTTGTCTGCGAGCTTCGGTGCGCCCCCACTTAGGCTTTCCTCTTCCCCGCCACAGTTGGCCCAGGCCTTGGGACTCGCAGGGGCCCACTGCGCTCTTCAAGTGCCCCCGGTCGGGGAGGATCCTCCAGCTTGCTCTCTCACACCGGTGTGGCCTCTGAGCCCTCTTCTGTAGTTCTTACATGGAGCTCCTGTACGCCGGCTTCCTCGAGGGGTCCCCCGTGCTCCGCGCGGCCCACCTTGGCCTCTCGCTTCCTCGTCCACGGTAAAGCAGGGCCGCCAAATTAAACTCCCCCGCCGGATGCTGCCACTTCTGCCCTCATGCCTCTGGGCAGCGCCCCCTTCTCTCTTTCCACATAGTGGGGGGATCACAGTGCTCTAGTCTGTGCCTTCATAGGTGTGGTCTCTGAGCCCCTTTTCACTCCTCCATCTCACTCCCAGTCGACCATTGCTCCAGGAGTCCCGAGGATCACCCACTCTTGGAACAGCACTGCTCCTCTCCTTTTCAGGCGCCCTGTCCCCTCTGAGGATCCCCTCTCCCGGGGCCGCCGAGTGCCGGCAATCACCGGGTACTCTTGTGCACCCCGATGGCCGTGACAGCCGTACCTGACTTGATCGCCGCCGCCTGCAGTCGCGGTTCTGTCCCTCTCAACCGCTCAGCGCTCGATTCCGTCCGCCATGTCAGGGTCAGGCGGATCCCAGCCGGGAGGCGCGCCACCTCACGCTTGTCTCCGGGAGGGCCAAACAGGACCCCCCCAGTCTGCCACAGCACCTCTCAGGTCCGCGGCGGATCGTCAGGGGCCTCCGATGGAGCCGCAGCGTCCCCCGAGTCGTTCCAGGGGTCTCCTTCACTCCGCGGCCGCCATCTTGCGGCGCCCACCGCAGCCCCGGAGCGAGTCTCACCGCGCCGTCATCTGGATCTCCCGGGCTCTGCACGAGGCGCCGCAGCGGTCCCGGTGTCTTCCGCCACCGTGAGGAGTCTTTTAAGGGTCCTCTAACCCCTGTAACCTCCCTGTATCTCTCCGGGATCGCCGGCGGTCCGGGAGCCGAGACGGATTACGTCCGCTCGGCCATCTTGCCCGGCCACGCCCCCAAGGATTGTTTTTTGGGGTTTCAAGGGCACTCTATGCATATGCCACGGTTGATATTCATCTGTGGTGGTTCTCCGCTTGTGTGGTTGTCCAGTTTTCCCTGCTTAGTTGATTGTCCTTGCACTGCCTCCAGCTCGGCCCAGAGAACCTGCTACCATCTGGCCCTGTGGTACTGTGCTGCGACAAATAAAGAATTTATATATAATATAACTTCCCTGGATTGTGAATAATTATTACAAGTGGTAACGATTCAAAAAGTGATCAGCTACTGCTATTCAGCAGCACAGGAGCGATTCTGTCTTTTCATAGAACCTATGCATTTAAGACTGTTTGGATATTTACCTTAAGGAACAATTATGCCTGTGTTCCAGCTGTAAGGAATTTTTCTGGCGAGTTGCTGGATTGACGCTCTGTCAAGTTGGTCAATTTCCTGTTTGGAGAGTTTAATTTATTATTATTTTATATTCTTCCTGGTGCAAAACGGCCGTCTCGTGGAGCTGCCATCTCGTGGTGCAGATTGCTTATTCCAACTGTGTTTCCAAGTTCACTGAGACAAAGGACAACATTTTCAGGAAAAGAACAAGCACAGACGAACGTGCGTTGAAGCGTGTGAGGCGTCCTATGTGTCACAAGTGGCAACCAATCATGTTACACATTGCTGGGTGTAACACGTATCCTAGGTAACGGAGAACATGCACAGATGCATCCTGACTCTTCAAGCGTCTCAGTGCTGGCAGACAATCGCGCCATGTGTTGCATCTTTCTTCTGCAATACGGAAGCGAGGAGTCACTTTTAAGAGGGTATCCCCACTGACTGTTGCACAAGATCTTATTGCTGTTTACAATTTTCTTTTGTCAAGCCTCTGTTTTTGCAAGCAGTGTGTGATTTTATGCTACTTTGGGGTAAGCTGACTTTGACATTCACTAAGTATTTTATTGGTTATTTGGAGAGCAATACAGTAAAGACAGAATTGCAGATATGCAATTTGATTCTCCTTCGAAATTTCTCCAGGCCAAGGGTGAACCTCCCATTCCATGGGTACGATGAAAGGAGGAATTCTTGACTTATCTCAAAGCTATTGATGAAGAAAGATTGTCAGCTGAGAGAAAAACAATTTTTTTTCTACACTGCTTAGGGTCAGAAGGACAAGTTGTGTTTAGAATGCTACAGCAAGCTGAAGGTAACGGGGACAGAAATGTTTTTGAGGAAGCCATGGTGAGAATAGAAAGATGCTGCAAACCTACATCCAGTGTTGCCATGAAAAGATTTACATTTTATACGTGTGCCCGAGAGGAGGGCGCGACGTTTGATGACCTTCTTACTAGTTTGCGAGCTCTTTCTATAAACTGCAATTTTGGACCTATTACGGATGAGATGATAAGAGATCAAATCATCATGCATGTCAAGAGTAAAAAAGTTCAGGAGCAGTTATGGATTATGGTCCAAATTTAAAAGACGTGATAAGCACCGCCAAGGCGTTGGAACAGTCGGGTAAGTGAATGAAGTCCTTTAATAAGGACAGCAAAGCGTCAACTGAGAATGTGTGAAGTGTGAAAGCTGTAAGTTTGCGTATGGTTGGACAGAATACGTACAAAAGATCTTAAAGGGATTTTCATTGCTTTAGATGTGGCAGTATAAGTCAAGCAGCAACATCACCAAGATGCCCTGCACTGGATAAAGAATGTAAGAAATGTGGGAGCATAGGACATTTTTCGCTAGTATGTAGGGAATTTAAAAAGAATAATAACAGTAACAGAATTGCTTCTAAAGGCAAAGTTTAATGTGTAACTGAAGACTCGAATGGTGGAGGGTGGAAACAATATGGGCATAGTTTTGTCTATTAAAGAGTTTGGTGAAGGTGGTAATAGGCAGGATGAAATGAAGCCACCCAAATGTGCAGTTCGGATTCTTAATATGGAAGTGGAATTTATGGCTGATGCTGGTTCACTTTGGACAATAATTACAAAAGAGTATATTGTGCAGTGTTTTGATGACGTTTTGGATTTGGAAAATTTGGAGGAATTGTCTATTGTTGCAGAAAGTTTTGATGGATCTAAGATCAATATGGTGTGGTATGAGGAGGTTGATATAAAATGGAAAGGCCATGTGGCCCATAGCAAGTTTTATGTGGCTTCCAATGGTGCATATGTCTTAGGTTTGAGAGACCAATGGAAATTGGGCATAATTCTCAATCCTAGAAGTAAAGAGCCTGTGTTGGTTGGAACCAATGGCAATAGTTAGGATTGGGTGATTGGCCAGTGTCCAAGGGTATTCTCTGAAGATTTGGGAAAGCTGAAGAATTTCTGTCATAAGATCAAGGCTAAAAATGAGGCGGTACCTGTTAAACAAAAACTCAAGGCAGTAACTGTGAATGTGAGGGATGAACTAGAATCAAAACAATTCACTGCTTTCCTTACTCCCCAAGGTCTTTTCCAATTCAAAAGGATGCCCTTTGACTTAGCCTCTGCAGCGTCCATTTTTCAAAGGGCAATGTTTCACGTTTTTAAAGATATAGACAAATTTGTCAAGTGTTTAGGACGATATTCTTATATTCTCCCCAAATGAAAAGGAACATATGGAACATGTTATGGAAGTATGCAGATGCTTAAAGTCACATGGTTTAACTCTTAAAGAGAAAAAGTGCAAGTTATTTTGTATTTCTATTGAATTCTTGGGGCACACAGTTTCTGAGGATGGAGTGGTTCCCAAGAAATCTTTAGCGGATGCGATCATTAAGGCTCCTACTCCAGATAACAAGGAGAAACTTTTGCCGTTTGCAGGTTTATGCTAATATTATAGCAAATTCATAAAAAAAACTTTGCTACTAAAATAGAACCACTACAAGACCTCACCAGGAACAAAGCAGAGTTCAGTTGGACAGAGAGACAACAGAATCCGTTTTTCCAACAAATCAAGGAGGAAATTGCGCAAGTGCCCACACTTAAACCTTTCTGTGTAAACAAAGTCTGTATTATCACTATTGATGCCAATTTATACGGTATAGCAGGGGTACTGTCTCAGAAGTGTGCAAAGGATGAGTGGTGTGTTGCATTTGCATTTAGAATGCTCACTGATACAGAAAGGAGGTACTCAGTCATTGAAAAAGAGTTGTTATGGTGCGTGTGGGCCATTGAACACTACTGAAACTATGTGTGGGGTAGTAGGTTCATACTCAGAACAGACCATAGGCCGTTGGTGGGTATTCTGTCACTGGGTGGGGGATGGAATGCCACAGCATGCATAGCCAGACTCACGTCTAAGTTACAGGAGTACATTTTCAGTGTGGAATATGTACAGAGCAGGTACAATGTTACGGCAGATTGCTTGTCCAGGTTGTCTTGTCCTGGTGATAAGAGTGCTGATGGGCATAATTATATTGAAATGATTGCAACCATCAAAGATTATGTGAACAGGGAATTTGGAAGGATATTGGAGGATGCATGGAAGAAAAGTGGCGAAGATAAACAGAGATGGAAATTGTTAAAGTATCATATGGAAGGGTGGCCCAGAGAAAGGAGGTGCCTTCAGAAATGAAGCCTTTCAATAGGATTTCTGGTGATTTGGAAATGGAAGGTGATTTAATATTTAAAGAAGGAAAATGTGTTCCTCCAGAATCATGCAGGAAGAGATTTCGAGACTTGCTTATGAAGGTCATCCGGGAATGTCTTCCATGAAAAGACTTATCAGATCCAACTTTTGGTGGCCTCGTATGGCTAGAATGGCAGATAGGTTGGTGAGAGAATGTGGTGTGTACATTAACAGTGACAAAATGCTAAAGACTTTTCCTGCTCCCTTGAAGCCTGTGGCATGGCCTAAATTTCCTTGGCAAAAAGAGGCTTTTGATATTTCTGGCCCCTACAGAAGTTTACAGCAAGAGGCACGTTTTGCTTTGGTCTTAATTGACTATCATTCTAAATGTCCTGAAGTCAAATTTTATGCACAAGCTACTTCACTTATGGTGATACAATTCTTCAGGGAAAGTTGTGCTTGTGAAGGAAGCCCAGAGGAATTTGTAATGGACAATGGGGTTGAGCTGAAGTCACGGGAGATGGAGGAGTTTCTAAAAAGGTGTAATATCAGACATGTAACTACAGCTCTATATGAACCTCAATGAAATGGCCAGGTTGAGAGGTTCAATCGTGCTCTTAAGGGTGGTGTTCAGTGGGCCCAGAAACCAGGAAGGGAGTGGAAAAATGTGCTGAGGGTGAGGCTATGGATGTACCGTATTTATCCCTCATTCATTAACAGAAATGAGTCCTTTCTTTTTGTTGAACGAAAGGATCCTGTGTCGAAGTTATGCCCGTGGTGGATAAGGAAGAAAATGTCTGGAGCAGATGTCATAGATGTACAAGGAACTTCTCTGAGAGTGAAAGAACAATATGAGAAAATAAAAAATAGATATTATGACAAATGGAGGGTAAGAGTACCTACGTTTGTGGTGGGAGATTGGGTGAGAATACTCAAACCTGGTTTTAAGGTGAAAGGTGATTCCCAATTTGGTCATGCTTTGAAGGTGGTGAGAGTTAATAAGAACAGTGTGGTCACTCAAAATGGTAAAGTGTGGAATGTGAGGAGTGTGGTCAAGTGCAAAAGTGAGATGACAAGAGGGGATGAGATGAGTCAGATGGAGGAAGATCAAAATCGCCTAGGATGAATGTGAATGTTCCTAATAATTTGGATTATTGGATTTGTAATTTGAAAGATATTGATTTTTCACTTACTGGAGTGATCTTTGAAATACTTTAGGGTTGAACAGACCTTCAAGGAAACAGGGCCAAAGTACCATTACCATGAGAGTTTAACCACTAGGCCATAAGTGGGTCGCCCAACTAAGCTACATAACATGCCACTGTGCAGGGCCTACAACCAGAGCCAATACAGTGGCTTCTGAAACTCTCTGGGTTCAGAAGATCTGCCGAACCACAAGAACACCCAAGCACTAAAGAAGCACAGCTTCCCAGGGATTAGCAGCTACTTGCACAAAACAGCTCAGGGAACATCCCCAACAGGCAAAGTGCAAACAACATGGACAGCTGAAGGCTGGTAAGATAATTTCCATTTGATAGTATGGCATGTGCTGTGTCAGACTATGGTGGTCACAGACTCAGCTGTCCCTAAAAGGTAGAGGAATGTATGAGGTAGTTGTACTTATCACTCACAGGCAAGTCAGAAGGGACTTCCTCGATGCAATCTGCGTTGTTTGCCATGAAGTCTAAAAGGACCTGATGCCACCTTGAGTTTTGCGCTAAGGTAAAGTTGAAGCATGTTACTTGACATCTGCGGGTAATACCTACCAGTGGAATCCTGTTTGAGTGGACTACCACTCCAACCACTGGTTTTGTATATTGGTAATTTTCTTTTAATTTCCATCACTTCTGTTTACATACACTTTGTAGTAGCTTAAATAAGGTCCTGAAGAAGTCCGCCACACCTCTTCTGAGGGTATCAGGCTGAAACATGTCGACCGTTTTTTGGCTCTATGGCAGAAAAATCCACTCCTGTTATAGCTCGGTTTTTAGTCCTGGTCCAGGGGCGCCCCAATAAAGTCTATTGCGCACCTTGGAACTAGCTTTACTTCCTATTCACTTTGCTATGCATTGCTCATCACATGCAGCTCACCTAAGTCATTTAGTATACCTCTCTCTAGCAAAGAAAACATCCCTGAGCTCCTCCCTCTCAGAGAGGGGTTGTAGCCCGCATTATGATTAGGTTCATAATGCAAGGAGGTTACCCTATGATGAAGCATGCCACCTTCGGGTGGGTGAGGGAAACTGTCCTTTAAAAGGGACACTCTGTTAGCACTCGTCCGCACTTTGTAAACCCAGGGGTTTCTTTGTGTTGGTTTAAACCAGAAGGGCAGCCAGGGAGCCTGTGGCCCACCCCAATGTGCCAACTCCAAGATAAGCCATCACCAACAGCACAGCCTGAAGCCAACTGGACCATTCTTCATGTGTCCACTGGCAAAAATGTCTGACATTCAGAAGTGCTTAATTTGAGCCACTGGTTGAAGGCGGGGCCCACCGGCACACATTTTTAGGGATCAGCACTTATTTATCCTCTTCAGACTTTGACCCAGAGCAAGAGGGAGAACAGCACACAAGGGGTAAATGAGGAAGAGAATCGAGGAAAAACTCTGACAAAGGGAGGAAGCAGAAATCTACAAGAGTGAGATAAAGGGGTAGGGAGTGTCTGGTGGTGGATTAGAGGCATGAGGTGGAATAAAAACTACGAACCCTTGGCTATTAGGCACACCAACATTCATAAGTGCTGGCCACAGGCTTCTGAGCAAATCGAACCAGCCCTTGATCTTTAATAAATTAAGCAGTGGCCTACAGGTTGTAGGGAGACAAGCAGAGAGGAGGCAGCAGAAAGGTCAACCCACTGCCAAAAGAAAATAAGAAATGAGCTAGAAAGTTCAGTGTAAAGGCTGGAGAACAGCCATGGGGAACACCCAGGAAATAATGTTGAATTGCAGTTAGACAGTATAAGAAAAAGTATTCAAATGACATGTCAAGTTAGGAAGGCATCTTCTGTCAATGTGAGACAGAAGTATAAAAGAAGTTCTGCCCCTGATCCCTTATTATGGAAGACAGAAGGGGGACAGAAGCATCTGTATAAGTAAATTTTAGCGAGGGCACCCATTGGGTCACCTATAACACTGGTGGGGCCATCTACCAAGACTATCTATCTATCTATCTATCTATCTATCTATCTATCTATCTATCTATCTAACTATCTAACTATCTATCTATCTATCGGTCTGTCTACATATATATATATATCAAACTCCATTTCCGGTCTTCTCTACAGAACCGGACACCGACACCGCAGACTCGGTTGGGTTTTTAACACTTGTTTATTTACTGCTTGCTGTTACGCGTTTCGGCAGTTTCTCCTGCCTTGCTCATTTAGATATATACACACACACACATCTGTACATGGTTACTTAATATGTTTACATCTGACTTTGTATGTATATATGTATATCTGTGTATCAAGATTTAGATTTATTAATACATACATAAAAAGACAGATGTAAACATTTTAAGCACACAACACACCTTTGCAGTGAAAGGTAGTTAGACAATTTAATGTTACTGGCAAGGTGCAGTGTCTGCTGTTTTTTCTGTGTCTCCTCCTGACACATTCGGCAGCTCAGCAGCTGGGGTGGAGAGGCTGGGGCGCGGGGGGGTGAAGGCTGGTCAAAATGTGCTGGGGAACTGGCCTTGTTCTAGATGCCACAACACCAATAAATGGCTGGGTTTTGCTCTTAACCTATTTGGTCACGAGCAGAAAAAACTTCCGAATTTCTTTTTCGCTACCTACTAAATACTAACTCCCAGAGCAAGGGCAATTCCAAGAATTGGACAAGGTAGGCTCACTCACGTAATGTGACATGCTTCATCATTTACCACCCCGTCCCACCCTGGTAAGGTGGTACTACCAGGGCAGACTCAGCCTCGGGGGGGGCTAGCCTGAGGAAGTTCTTAGAAATTATTTATTTTTTCTGGATAAAAGACTTGGTTTTTTGGTTAAAAAAGCCTTAGGATAAACCACAAAAGTATCCTTTATTCAGGTGGTATCCTAAGCTTGTTTAAAAATACCAAAAGGTATTATCAGGAGGCATATACCGGTATAATGACTTATATGCATCTCTGATTTGGTAATATTCTTATGCCAACATGTTTCTGCCTGTAGTTAGCCACGGTCTTAGGCATTCGTCAGGACCAAATCTATGTGTCCCTACACCACAGGAAAGTCAGTGCAAAGTCCCATCCCATAGAAGGTATGAAGAGAGGACCTACCTCTCCAATAAGGTAGTCAGGTTATTTGACCTAAATGAGATAAAGAGGGAGATAGTATGTAGAGATACGTTGTACAGATGGTAGCAACTTGAAAATCATTGTGGAGCTCATTGTGATATCTAGTGCATTATGAAAGCAAAACTGGGGACTGTGTGCCCCTTTACCTTAAAAACCTTAGCTTAAAAGACAATAACAAACGCGAAACAGTGGTATTTAAAAAGATTCAAACACAGTACATGCATGAGTGATGCTCAACACACATGGGCAAAGGGAGACAAGCAGTGATCCCAGAGCGTTTTTTTTACCTAGGTATAAAATGCTAGTTGCCACATGCTCTGTTCGTGGTGGGCGTCTCCTGTCGTCACACGCTGATAGGTTTGGGCCACAATGGTCAGGGAGGAGAGGAGATAAGGTAAAATGTGTTGATTTTGTATTTCTATTCCTTTTGTCTAGGAGACACTTTTGTATATCCTGGCAAGATCGTATGAGTCTTGTTCCCCCTGCTGAAAATACACAGGCAACCTCACTTCATCAAGGTAGCGCGCCCACTAGGGTCCTACCAACTGCGGCCGCTGCAGGTAAGAGCCGTGGGGCCAGGTGAGGGGGTATTTCAAGAGACAGCCACGAGGGAGAATTCAATAAATAATTAATTTTACCTTGTGATCATTTCTCGAAATCCCCCCTCGCCTGGCCCCATGCCCCACCGCTCTTACCTGCAGCGGCCGCGGCTGAGCTGGACAGAAAACAGTGAAGAAGCCGAACTACTGTTGCTGTTGAAGGAAGAAAAAAACTTCCACATGTGTATCAACAAGCATGGAGCTCTCCCAGTCGGTCAGCCCAAAGTAAATGGGTGATACTAACCAGTAGATGAAGAATGACAGAAATCTAAGTGTGGCCATATGTCAGACAGAGTGTGTCAAGCTGTTGGCAAAATAATCCCTAAGACGGAGGAGCCAACAGCCCATAAGAGGCACCAGAAGGAAGAACGTTTTTCTCCAACCACTACAGTAGACTGAAACATAACAGACATCATTCTCTTAGAGCTCAGCCCCAAAACACATGCTGGAGCCAACAGGAGAGCATCCAACACCAGACTGACCCAAAAGGTAAGTCATCAAAGGAAAAGGGGACACATCGACCAAAGGCTTACTGGAGCGGGAACAGCAAGGGTAGATAGAAAGACAGAATGTGAAGCAGTTGGCCCTCAAGAGTGAGCAGCAAGCGAAGAGGTGCTAGGCATTTACTGCAGGGTCCTTGCAAAACTGTGAAGAGTTTGAAGGTGCCTCACAGGGACTGGAAGTGACAATACACTGACCTAAGTGGTGAGGATTTAGAGGATTGAGCCACCTTCCAGGTCATTGCATAGGAAAACAACACCAGGCCTTTCCTGTGACTATCAGAAAAAAAAACCATACCTCACTGCAGCGAGGGCCAATGTGTCAGAGAGACAACCACAATGTCGCTGCTAATAAGAGTGCAGAAGGCAGCATAGACACCATTAGGGGCATTGTCACTGAAATTCGCAGATCCCTAGGGAAACAGGGCCTAAAGTGCAAGGGAGAATAATAGTAATGAACTGAATACATTATCAGAAACATAACAGTCATGAGTCATTAGATGAGACCAATATGCAGAAATATACAAGCTGGGTTTGAGGAGGTGCCTGCCCTTCACCTCAGTACCCGGATCCCTTCAGCCAAATCCAGGCAGCAGAACCAGAAGAGGTTTTTTTCACTTTTTGATAGCCTAGAGTTGTAAGCAGATACAGGACCAGAGCAACAGCTGAAAGTGAACCACTGAAACAGAGACAGAAAATTAAACACCTTATTGCTAGATCACTCAATGACCCTCTTGTCTTTGTCCTATGCATAAAACGCATCCTTTGGGAGAAATCCAAACACTTCAGATCCCTAATAGACTCAGCCAAAAACCGAACTAAGCAACTTTTCAAACTGGTCAAAACCACCCAAAGCCCCACGCCCCCCACGCCCACATACATCAAATTTGAAGACCCACAATCAAAATAAAAGGAGTTTCTACAGTTCTTTAACTCCAAAGTTCAACTGCTTCTACATCATGAGGTCCATCCTATCTCTCCCCTGGCATGCAAATCCAAAGAGACTTTTCAACTTTTTATAACCATTACAGAGGAAGACTTACTCAAGATTATCATATAAACAAAACCTTCCAACCACTTTGTAGACCCAATCCCAGGAAACATTGCTAAATACCTTTATACTCACATGCTTACCCACTGGGCAAAACTGGTGAATCTCTCTCTTAGCCAAGAAACATTTCCTGACTGCCTCAAAACTGGAAAAGTCATCCCTCTCCTTACAAACCCTCCTCAGATACTAATGACCTCAATAACTATTGCCCGATCTCCAACCTGCCTTTCCACCCAAATATCATTGAACGATGTGCAGCGGAGCAACTCACCCAACACATCAAAAACAGCAACCTCCTAGAAGAATTCTAATCTGGTTTCAACTAGGGCTTCAGCACAGAAACCGCTCTATTACATGTAGTCGATGAAGCTCTTTGAATTCTAGACTCAGACAACCCCTGTCTCCTGATTCTTCTCGAAATATCATCAGCCTACGACATGGCCAATCATCATACGCTACTAGACACACTAAAAAATCGAACGGGCATTGATGGCGTGGTCCTTAAATGGTTCACTTCATTCCTCATGGGCAGGTCACAGAGAGTAAATATTGATGACTATGGGCCTGATTTAGATCTTGGCGGGACTCCTGTCGTCCCACCACGGTGGTGTATACAAGTACTCTGCCAAGCTGACGGCATCCCACCCGCCGTATTTAGATGTGGGCTGGCTGAACCACCGTCCACATCAACAGAATGTTTACCGTCGCATAAGCGGCGCACCTTTGTCGAGGCAGCGGACTCCTCTGCCGGCTATTAGTATTCCGTCAGGTCAGCGGGTTTGCGCCAAGCCTATTTAGATGTCCCCGTTGTGCTGGCATTGTCCTAGCGGTAGTTTGCTGACGGAGTGAGTCCCTAATGAAGTGGAGACTGGTAAGTACTACTTAGTACCGCGTCAATACACAGATATGCTGTGTTTGCTTCTAAAATATATGTAGGTAATGTGTCATGCCCCGATTTTAATTATTGCATAGCACACAAACAACACACACGCACTATTGAATGCACACCCAAAGGCACCACAAGCACAACACCCACAAGCACCACAATAACATAATTTTTTTAAGTGTCAATACAGGTGTTTTAATTTTACCTTGATAAGTTTTAAAATGAACACTAATACATTACACATAATAAAAATAATTACATGTAAGAGCAATGTAAAAATACACAGGCCAAAGCAATTGTCAACACACGATTCATAGTAAGACAAGAGTAAAAGAAGCTTACCATGATCCTGACAACAACTAAGTTGATTACCGTCATGGACAACTAGACGCAGCATAGGTAGGACCTGGACAATGGGGTTCAAGAGGGAAACGGAAGTGGGAAACAGAAAAAAAGGTATGTTTCTACCTCATTTCCTTCGATTTTGCCAACTCAAAGTAGGAGGTATCCCCGTCACAGTTTCCTTGACGGAATGCACATCATGATTGGCCTGGCGGTAATCTTGGCTTGACTCCTGCCGACAGATGCTTCGGCCTATGACGCCGTCAATGCAGGAGAAAAATCCAGACGTAGTTGGAGGCACTCAGACGGTCTTTCGCCCATAGACCCGCCAAAATGTAATAGAGCGGGCGGACCGCCAAGTAGGCAGGTAGTGAAACTGTCGAAAAGTGACGGTGGGAAAATATCCGCCAAGATCTAAATCATGCCCATCTCTCTTCACCGATTGCAGTTAAACAAGTGGTCTCCCAGGGGTCCATCCTTGCCCCAACCCTTTTCAAACTACTACATTGAGCAACTTGGAGTCCTCCTTAAGAAGGCAGGGATATTCTATCATCAATAAGCAGATGACACACAGCTTTATTTAAAGGTCTCCTCACAAAACGATATCTCATATCTCATCACCACCCTAAGCTGTGAAAATAGTGGAGCGGTGCACTACCAAAGAGTTTTCTTCAATAAATCCAAATGTTCATTTTGTATAGTGGTTTATCAATCCTTTATTTTCAATATCAAAATGTGCAAATTCCAGCCAACGCGTTTCGTTCATACATAAAATGAACTTCTTCAGGGCAAATGGTGATGTGAAGAAGACGCAGGAACACAGAGGCAATGAAGAGCCCTTGATCTGAGATATTTCAAATTCCTGCTGTCGACGCACAAGTATTTAAATTTTAAAGTCTACCATGATAAGTGCCTGATGGTTGTATCTCTGGGGACACAGTCCTGTTATTATCGTCCGGTCGGCAGTCAGTGTTAGCTGGAATTTGCACATTTTGATATTGAAAATAAAGGATTGATAAACCACTATACAAAATGAACATTTGGATTTATTGAAGAAAACTCTTTGGTAGTGCACCGCTCCACTATTTTCACAGTTTTCTCTCTGCTTGGCAGCTGGCATCCAACAACGGCAGGTGCAGGAGCTGTATGTGCACACCCAATCATACTATCCATTACAATTTCTTAAACAAGAAAAGGAATAAAGCAGGGAGGTGCGGTTACTCAGATCCGCCGTTGCTCATTCATTCTCTATCACCACCCTAAGCTGTGTTCATGACTGGATGACCTCTCATCAGTAAAACCTATTACAATTGAATTTCTCCTTATCTCCCCTTCAAAATCAACACTTCCGTTGAAATCCTGGATGGACACACACAACATCCTTAACAGTAAATCCACCATTATTGACAGTGCCAAATCTCTAGGCGTCATCCTAGACAAAAGGCTCAACCTACATTCTTAAATCGGCACCATGGCCAAAAGTGCATGTTATCAACTATGTCTTCTGTGAGGAATCCGCTGTTACATCCAGAGCAAGATCTAAAATCTCTTGCACATACACTGGTGCTCTCCAGAAAAACCAATTGTAATTCTTTCTTGACTGGTCTCCCCCAAAGCGATCTCAAACCCCTGAAACCAGTTCTACACGAGGCTGCACAGTTTGCCTATGGGGCCAAAAGGAATGACCATATCACACCTATTCTCATCACTCGCCAATGGTTGCCAATTGAAGCCAGGGCTATTTACAAGACTGCCTGCATCACCCATTAGGCTCTGCTCACATCCAATCTTTGACGGACAAACTCAAGCTACCAGGCACCTCCAGACCATTGGGAAACGACAAAGCAATGCAGCAAGAACCCCCGTCCTTTAAAAAGGAACACCTAATGGCACAATCCTTCTCTGGTATTGCAACTTTAATCTTGAACTCATTACCTCTTAATCTGGGCACAACCACCTTCCTGGTGGCTTTCAAAACAGACCTGAAAACCCCTCTCCAATGATATTTTTGCTAAGACACTGCATTCAACTCTTGGCACAGACATCTACACTACCTCTATCTTTTTACTGCTGTATATACCTCTTGTCATTCTGTTTAATGTAATGATCTACCATGTTGTATTCTCGACCTTGTAATTATTTATTATAGGATTTGTTCTATAACTTCCATGTAACAAAATATTTTGCTTGTGAGTGCTCTTGCACCTTTGGGTAATGTCCTCGCTATATAAATATGCACGAAGAAAATAAAGTAAATAAAATAAAGGAGCAGTAGAGAATGCCATGTTAACACCCACATTAGACAACGGCAGGAGTTCCCTGCAATTCCAGATCCAAGGAAACATCGGGATCTCTGTAGACAGGAGTGGGAGCTCCAAGGGGCCCCCTCCAGCACTGTGCACAGGCTGCAGACCTGGGCTTGAGAGCTCCTGACTGGGTCTGGAGCGTGGGGGTGGGGGGCTCCATGTACTGTGCAGGGGGGGGGGCTCAAGTTTCATTACATCACTGTCCTCAGCATAGAAAGAGAAACAACGGAGACTTGCTGATTACCTACCACAACAACTTTAATATATGGATTTATCACCAAGAGGTCATTGTATAAGCCTGTACACTATATGTAATGCACACTGTAAATATCAATGAAATGGCCTTGTGAAGTATTATGTAGATTTGTAAATGCTATCAATGTGGATATTTTTAAATGTGTTAAACGCTGTTACTTGAATATGATAAACTTAAAAAACCAAGAACAGGTGAACTAGAATACCTTAGACCTCACATAAAGAGAAGGACAGCAAAAATTGCTGTATAAGATAGACAAAGCGAATGTTGTCCAAATTAAAGATTAGCTAACTGGTGTGCATTGTAGGGAAGAGAAACAACAGGGAGTAAATCCTAAAAAACCCAGAAGCCTTACAGGAACACGCAAGGGCTTTCTTAAGACGGCCCTCACCCACTATACAGTGGCATGCTTCATCATTGGGCGGCTACATACACTCTGGTGCACACCAACACTCAGGATGGAGCGCTGATTTTTTTAGAGAGAAGAAAAGAAAAAGGAGACAGTTCTCCAAAATGAGGGATCCCTAATGCAGAAAAGAAATAGTGTAAAACTGCCTCAATGGGTACCTACTAGTTTTTTAATGGTCCCATTTGACAGAGTTAAAAATGTGTGTTGGGTGTATAGGAGGAGTTACGTCTCCATCACCCCATCTGCTCCTACCGACATGTTTCAGCCATTAACTACAGCCCCTATGGATCTCTGGCCTTCCTCAGGGTCCTGATCCCTCCCGTCTTTTGAGAATCATAAAGGTTACAGTTTAACCAGTAGAAAAGAAAGTTGTCAGGCCTTCCTTGATTCTTTGTAAGTAACCACACTCGCCCTTCTTACCTATGTAAAGACAAAATAACATAGTCAGATACTTCCTCTGAGTATTAGCATCTCTTATCTATCCTATACACAGGATACTATTCAGTTACATTAACCCTGTTGAGCACAACCATGTAGGGTGAAAAACTGTCAACAATTCAAGTTTCACCATTAAAAAAACACAGAAACTAGAATACCTGCCAGGAGACAACCCACTGGAAAAGGAACAAAATGCTGCTTACCACAAAATGAGTCACAGGAGTGAAAGCACGAACCAGAGTATAACTAAAAAAGAGGAAACATTCCCCCTAGATTAAGAACCTCAGTGGAGCCCCACATAGTAATGAGACTAGAGACCCCACTTACCTACAACAAAACAGGAACAGCTGGCATCAAAGTTGATGAATAGAAACAAAACTTGGCACATGTCCTCAGGCAGTCTGGCAATTCCAGCTTAACTAAGCATGGGCACACAGTCCCAGGAACAATGTTCACCAGTCTTCTTCTTGGGGAACAAGTTCACGGCGTAACTCTCCCTGCACCCACCAAAGAATGCAGTTCAGGATCAGGACACGCTTCCCAATTCAAGAGACGGAAACCACCAAAGAGGTGGGACAATTATCCTGCAGAAAACATCTACTAAAGCAGGAGTCAAAACCAGAAGCTCCAGAGGCATCCGAAGCTCTTTGTCTCAGTCAGAGATGGGAAGAAACAGGAGAATGCTGGGAATGCCTTCCTTTTTAATGTGCCCAGCTGGGGTCGGTGGGGTCTGTATTTTCACAGTTTTCCTGGAGGTTCCTGTTTTGTGCTGGGATTCACCTCAAAGAGTAATGACAGGGCTGAGGGATTGAGTTTCAGTTGACATGGCTAAGTGCTGGGTCGCTTAAGGGCACTTCCACTTTTCTTCTTAGTTCCTCCAATTTGTTTCAAGGTGAGGACAGAAGGTTTGAGTTCAGCCTACATTCCGGTCATCAGTGCTGCTCCCCTGCCCTAATGTGCCTATGTGTGCTCAGAACCTAAACTTTAGCCTTAAGGCTTAAAACTATCTTCTTTGCTGAGCCCCAAATTGTGCTGCCATCTCCCCAGAGAGAGGCTTCTTCATTGCCTAGTGGCTAGAAAGAGAGAGATGTGAGATGTGTGCTGCCTTGTAACTCACTGCTTCCAGTGGCTCTGGCCGCTCTCCTTGGCTCCAGCCGCCCATTTCGGTCCCCACCCACTCTCCTTGGAGTTAAAATAGAAGTCCTGCAGGTGAAATTCATCAACAATGCTATCCTAAATCAAATCATTTCTGCCACAGGTCTAGCCCATTTCGGGTCAATGTGTGGGTTGGGGAAAATGACCACTTGCGTGGCCATAGCGTGGATCCAAAAGGTCCTATCTAAATCAACCTCTCATGCAACAAAGAAAAATTATTACCTTTGACCCACATTGATTTAAAAAAAATCAAAACTGTCGCCGTCATCACTTTATATGGTTTATTCAGAAACAAATCCTCTACCTCGCTCGTAAAGATTCATACACTTGTTCTAGATTTTTTTTAAAAGCGTTAGGGCTGTAAGACCTGCTGTAGGGGTGACTTACATATATTGCATGCAGTGTCTGCTGGCATGGCAAGCAGGAGGTGTGCTAGGTCGTGTCTTCACTTTTGTCTGCACCATGTCATGCAGCCTGCATTGCCAGTTTGCACGTGTCGAGGGGTCCCTTAGGGTGGCACCATACATGCTACAGCCTTTAGGGAGCCTCTTTAGCACCCATGCCCTAGGTACCAGGAGTGCCATCTACTAGGGACTTACAAGGATACTAAGGGTATTGCCAATTGGGGAACAATTGAACAGTTTTTAGGGAAAGAGATCTGGCATTGGGGACCTGGATAGCAGGATCTCAGTGCACCTCTGCCAAAATTGCATCAAATACCAGGCAAAATTTAAAAAAATGCAAACGAGTACATGTATCACCTGCAAACAGACACACTGAATCTTAATATTTAAAATGTGCACACCTTCGGATATGGCAGGCAATGATCTGTAAGAGAAAAAGGAAACATTGACAGAGGTAAAATACAGCAAATAATAGTTGTTTCACTGGTGCAAAGTAATTATCAGAGAAAAATATTTTTAGCCCAGTGATGGCACATCCAAGGCCGGACTGGCATCCATGGCATCGGGCGTTTGCCCGAGAGGCTGAAAGGGTGGGGAGCCGGTTTTGTTACTGGGGGCCATTTTTGTAACAGTGCAGCAGTTTTGAAAGCACCCGCTGCAGAGTTCCTTGAATATCCAGAAGTTTTCAGGCAACAGTAAAAATGTCAAGATAACGCCAGTGATTAATGTACCATTAGGGGCTGCTCTGACAAATTTGCCAGGGCTGCTTTGGGTTCCCGGTCCAGCCTTGCGCGCATTGATAGGATTTTTTTTATGGATGCCCGTTGTCAGAAACCATAAACTGAAACCAAGTGCTCGAGTCTTACTGAAGGAAGGTTACATTGACCTAGTCATTATAACTGTTTTAATAAATAATAAGTGCTACTAATATAGCATTCTAAAATTAATAGATTTGTGATGCTGCGTTTGAGATGTATTCCACAGAGAAAGAAAATAGCTCCCTAAAAGCACACAATCGTCGTTTTAAAAAAGTAAAGCCAGGATACTGTACAAACTTAGCGAAGGACGAAAATTGGGATCATACCAAAACTTTGTCAGCACAACATTAAAACATTAAAACTTTAAGACACAAGCGCTTTTGCGATTCTGCTGCCACCATATTTGTATTTACTATACACATCTATACAGTACATTAATATAGTTTGGCAACCATCTTTTTTGTTATTTGCAGTGTCCTTCGTATTAATGCAAATCCACTTTACAATGTTCCATATGTGCGCGGACCATTGAGGATTGATGGGTGATGTAACTGAACTCCCTGAGAAGTTGACAGAGGCCATTGCAGATTCAACGAGACAGCAATATTTTTGGCTATCACTTCTATTGTTAAGGTCAGGACAGTGGTGTTCATGTTGCTGTTGTGAAAGTGCAGTATGAATACTGTTGGAAATTGGGTTACTGGCGGAGGGGGGGGGGGTGAAACCCTACTCAAGCAGAAACCACAATTCCTGTCAGGGTGAAGTTACAAACAAACCCAAATTAACCTGTGCTTAACCCTCTGGTAGCTTGGCAGCGAGCAGTCAGGCTTAACTAGAGACAATGTGTAAAGTATTCATGTAGAACTTCAGTGAGTAATAAAGTGAATACAGAATACAAGAAAACTCCCTCACCAATTTAGAAAAATAGAGTGGAATGTAATAAATTATTTGAGACCAAAATAACGAAAATCCAGTTAGTAGAACCGGAGATACGCAATTTTATAGATTTTAGTGAAAATAGTGCCTTAAAGCACAAATCACCAACTGTGGTTATCTGGTCGTGCTGGATCAGGACAAAGTCACAAGTTCAGGCCAACCATAATGGAGCAAGGACCGGATATAGGGACTTGGTTAGGCCAGCTGAACAAAAGTACTTTAAAAAATGGTTTGCGGAGCATTGCAAGATCCTGCGTTGAGGATGGATCACAGGGCTGCGAAGTGGAGTTCTGAGTCGTCATCAAGGATGCTGTCGATGAGGGTAGTATAGTGCGAAGTCCTATGTCGAAGATGTGCTGTGCAACAGTGGTTCGGGAGAAGCTGCGGGGCTGCGATGCAGACTTCTGCATCGTCGTTGAGTATGCTGCTGATGAGGGCCTTGTACTGAGAAAGCCTGCGTCGAGGATGTGTCGTGCCGGGGCAATTTCGAGGAGGCTGTGGGCTGCTATCCAAAGCACTGCGTCAAGGATGCATCACGCAGAGGCGGTTCCGAAGTAGCTGCAAGGAGATGTATCACACTGCATCGATTCTGCTCACAGGACCACAGCTGGGCTGGCAGAGCACCTTCAGGCACGCTTCCAAGGGTCCAGGATTTGGGTGGTACCACTTGAAAGGTAGGACTCACAGTAGACAAAGTCCAAGTGCTGCATTCAAGGTGGTTGGAGCACTGTGTATCCCAGAGTCTCTGATCAGGAGGCTAACCAGCTAGCCCTTGGAGTCACTCTGGTGGTCCTGGGTTCTAGATGCAGGTCCAGTCCTTCACTTAGGAAGCAGGGCAGCAGGCAGCAGGGAAACAGTGTAGCAGCCCTTCTTGCAGAGCAGCAGAGCAGTTCTTTTGAATCTTCCAGAGGTGTACTGAAGAGTTGGGTCAGAGGGTCTAATATTTATATCTGGTCCCACTTTGAAGTAAGAGATTGTTCTGGAGGTTTCCATCCCCAGAGGTGTTTGGCATTTCTTGGCTCCCTTCCATGGCCCCAGCTTTTCTGGGGTCACAATAGACTAGTGCCAAACTCTTTGCAAGTGTTCTCAGGCAGAGCCTTTGTGATGTGCAAGTGGGATAGGTGACAGCTCCTCTCCTTCATCAAGTCAGAGATGGCCCATCCTGTGAACACCTATGCTCCTTTGTCTAACTGTCTGGGAGCAATATACAAAGACCAACCACCAGCTACACCTAGACCTGTGACCAAGGAAACAAGCTGCAGGCACCAAATGGTTACTACAAGAAAATGCCAACTTTCCAAAAGTGGCATTTTCAGAATTGGGATTTAAAATCCGACTTTATCATTAAAGAGGGCTTAAAATTACAAATCCACAGACAAAACTCGACATTCCTATCTGCTCCCAATTGAACGTTTCCATTTATTAAATTTAACAAGGGAACTGTGGGAAACTGGCTATTTAAATAGTATACCAAAAATAGGTATGCTGTGTAAAAAGTCCAGGTATCAGCTTATGAGTGGACAGAGCCTTGCTCTAGCAATCTCAAGGTGCTCAATCTAAGGTAGTGTGGTCGAGCAGCCTCAGGCTTATCAGAGAGGAGTGTTAGACATTTGCTGCACACACAGAGTCAATAAATGATGTACAAACTCAAAAAAGAGATCCACACCAATTTAGAAAAATAACAGGTATTTTTATATATATTTTGAACCCAAGAACTTCGTACTCAGGTAAGTACTTTTTTGTAATAGACTTTTTACAGTTTTAGCAATGTTAATCAACAGTGCCTTTTTACACTAAATATTTTCCTATGGTGGAATTTTCCTAGAGTTGGCACATCAAGCAGCTCACCTTAGGGGTGTGACTGACCTGGGGGTGCTCCACACCTAATTCTCATACTAATTTCTCACCTGCCCTGGTGACAAATGGGCCTCAGGGTAGGGAGTGGCATCTCCCAGGTCACACATATCATATAATGCACCCTGCGTTAGGGCTGTAAGGCCTGCTGTAGGGGTGACTTACATATATTGCATGCAGTGTCTGCTGGCATGGCACACAGGAGTTGTGCTATGTCATGTCTTCACTTTTGTCTGCACCATGTCACGCAGGCTGCAATGGCAGTTTGCAGGTGTCGAGGGGTCCCTTAGGGTGGCACAATACATGCTACAGCCTTTAGGGACCCTCTTTAGCAACCATGCCCTATGTACCGGGAGTACCATCTAGTAGGGACTTACAAGGATACTAAGGGTATTGCCAATTGGGGAACAATTTAACAATTTTTAGGGAAAGAGATCTGGCACTGGGGACCTGGATAGAAGGATCCCAGTGCACTTCTGTCAAAATTGCATCAAATACCAGGCAAAAAGTGGGGGTGACCATGCCAAAAAGGAGCATTTTCCTACAGGAGCCCATTGCTATTCTTTGGGAGAGGGAGGCCTTGCACTAGTGAAAAACGAATTTAAGAGTGTTTCACTACCAGGACATGTAAAACTTAAAAGTACATGTCAAACATTTTAAATACATTGCATTCTGCCCTATGGCTGTTGAGGGCCTGCCCTAGGAGTGACATATGTATTAGAAAGGAAGGTTTATGCATGGTAAAAGGTTTATTTCGCTAGATTGATAGGGCAATTTAACACTGCACACATATGCTGCAATGGCAGGGATGAGATATTTTTAAAGGGCTGCTTAAGTGGGTGGCACAGTGAGTGCTACAGGTCCACTAGGAGCATTTAATTTACAGGTCCTGGATGCATGTAGTATCACCTTACTATGAGCTTACAAGTAAATTAAATATGCCAATTGGGTGTAAGCCAATGCTATCATGTTTAAAGGAGACAACACAAGCATTTTAGCACTGGTTAGCACTGGTTAGCAGTGGGAAAGTACGCAGAGTCCTAAAGCCAGCAAAAACGAAGTCAACAAAAACACAAGCCAGGAAGTTAACCTTTGGGGGAAAACCACGTCAAGGGTGTAAGGTCCAACAATTACTAATATCATTTCACTTTACACACACTTGCGAGCAGTGGTTAACATTAGTACAGCATTTGTAGTGCGATTCAGTGCCAATTGCATTCCAACTATGGCTCTCTTGTAATACCTAACTGGTGGTGGGTATTGGGTACCTGCGTTAAGGCTTTGCACCCTTACAAAACCACTGCTGGTAAGCCCTACAGCCTTCTACTGCAATGATAATGTAGCATTTTGGAAATCTGGTGTAGGGACAGGAATGCCCCTTGCATGGTTTTGATAGCCTGCACCCCTGCCCAAGTTACCCTAAAGTTGAAAAACTGTGTTTTTCATTTTTTCTGGCCTCTGCAAACATGACCATTATGTATGCACACTGGGGGCCACTTAGTGCATTTGGTGCGTGAGACTCAGAGTGGGGTTCTGTGGTCTGGTGGGGTGCACCAATGTGTGCCTTCCTTTTTAGGAGGGGTTACTATCTCCTTGTTGGCTTACCCGAGCTTGCAGTGGTAGCAGAATGTGTTTTTAATTGTAGACCCTAACATGGCTGAAGCAGGTCTCCGTGTGTTTCCTGCTTGAAATGTACTGCACTGAGAACGGCAGCCACATTCCGTGATCGCAGCAGAAAAGTGGGCAATGTTCAAGAAGCATGTGGTGCCAAAAGAATATGGCAAACTGTAATTTAGTGTTGTTGCTGCGACCCAGCTACTGGCACTGGTGAACCTGGACCTCCCTTCCATCGTGTGTCAGAGATTCTGGAGGACCAGCTCTCAGCCCCCACCACCCCCATGAAAACCCACAGAAATTGCATCAAAATATGTGAGTGGGCTATGCACCTTTCTTTGGATGGGGTGAGGGCTTGCTTTTGCCTGCATCACATTGTGAACTGTAACTGCTACTCTAGGCTACCAAGGCCCCTCTGGAACAGTCACTCTCAACTGGAGGAAAGCAAGGCTAGATGCGAGTGTGAAGTCGACGCCGAAGCACAAGGTAAGACCTTGGGGCTGACCTTTCTTGAGCCTGAGTATTGCTGCAGTTTTGCTTGAGAAAGACACAAAATCATGACACACACACTAAAGACCTACTCAGCAAATATTTCAAACCCACCGGAGAGGCTGACAACACCATAAAATATTGTTGCTTTTACACTGTGGTGGGTAAGAAAACTTCAAAATATTCCCAATTTGGCCAACAAAGGTGAGGATAAGGACTGATGTCTCAGTAACAGAGTTAGATGTTCATTTCAACCGCAACTAAACCTGGACCATGAACAAATAATTCTCAGACACTCCAAACAAAAAAGAAGGTGAATCCATAGACAAGATCTATGCAAAACTCTGGGAACTGGCAAGTACCTGCACAGATGAAAACCCTGCTTAGGAAGTGAGGACCCTGTGAATCCAAGGTTGATGCTCCTCCATTCTTTGTCTCCTAATATTACGAGAACCTCAAATGACTATAGATGCCATTCTCATAGAGGAATGCTGCATCGACTGTTTAAGGCGTGCACAGAGAAAATACAGCTTGAAGAATAAAGTCTAACATAAACAAAATTAATTGTTGGCATCATGGAGAGGTCACAAGATAGTGTCATGAACAGACATAAGAGTGGGAACCCTCAATTACCACACAACTTGTGGATATGGTAAAGTCAAATTGGACCCTGAAAACATGTGCCCTAGAAAAGGAAAAATATGCTCAGGGGGGGGCAGATTTACAAGGAAAGTGACTCAGTGCGTGCCGCAAGCCATTTGGCTGTGCCGCACTGAGTCACTTTCAAAGCACAGGGATGCAACATATTTACAACAATATGTCGCATCTCTGTGCTTCCCCCTGCGCTGGTGCACAAACTGCTGCCATGCGCAGGCACAGGCACCCTTGCACCATGGTGCAAGGATGCCTGCGTCATGGGGAGATTGTTTATGTGCAGGAAGGGTTCTCTTCAGTAGTGCATTGGAGAGTGGTGTAGATCAGAAGGTGTGTTCAGGCTATTGTCACTGATGCTCATGACTCCCTTCTGCCTTGAAAGTGGTTCACAAATGTCATTTTAGAAGACTTCAGCAGCCCATTATACAACAAGCTTATTTTTTTTGTAATGCCCCAAACCAACATGAATGTGCAACACGATTATATAGTGACTTGATTCCTCTACTAATAGTTTGCTTTGTCCTGAATTCAAATTTGATGCCACTGATATCTTACATGATGTCATTGATAGTCTGAAAGAGATGATGTCTTTTAATAGCTATGTTCGGGAGCTGCATGGCAAAGCAAATATGCACCACCCCAGGCTGATTAAGTTGGAAGGTGAAGAGCCAGGGGGATACCAATACCTTCTTGATGAAATTTGTTCCAGTTTCTCAAGTTCTGCTTAAGACAAACTTAAGACAAAATCCTCACTTAAGTTTAAATTAAGTTAGGATTTTGTCTTAAGACCAAAACTTAAGACAAACTTAAGACAAAATCCTAACTTTACTACTCCTAAATGCCTTTTGTAAATACCAAAAGTCGTAAAGTTAGGATTTTGTCTCAGATTAGATTACTTTTGTGAATCGGGCCCACTGTTCTTTTGTTGCCTGTATCGTATATTTCTGAGAAATTTCACAGTGGCTATGATTAACTGCAGATCATCTGTGGAGTCCAGTGGTTTTATGTTGCAATGATCTATGTTTGCCCAGGCTGGCAACCAGACGGGATTGATCAGTGGAATCTCCAATATTTTTCAGTGTGCCTGTGTTCAGCTGGCAATTAAGTTCAGGCAAGATAGTAGAAGGCTTCGGGGGCTTTAGAGAGCAGCCAGACTCCCCGACGAAGAACCCACAGATCACTGGTTGCAAAATTTTGGGCAAACCCCTGAGGGGATGGTGGGGCTGTGCAGAGAGCTTACTTGCAACTTGCGGATCAGCTATGTCCAGTCATCAGCGCCTGGTCTAGTCCAGGATGTTGGCCATTTTGTTGGTCTCTGCATGCTCATCTAAGAAGTTTGAGCTTACAGGGGATCAAAATGCCAGGAAGCACCGATGATTCAGCAAGCAGATGCATTTCCTAGGTGCCAGTGGTGGTCCGACTCACTGATCCACCGATCATGTTACGTGGTTAGGGCTGTAGATTGCGTTAGCTTTTCACTGTTGTCTGCGGCGGCGGGAGCAGCGCAGTTAAGCTGCCATACACCGTGCCATCCAAGCCACACCCCGGAACATGCCAATTTTAAAATGTTTTGGGTGAGAGCACATGCACTGGGGCCTGGTTAGTAGTGTCACAGTGCACAGAGTAAAAAAAAACAGCAGCATCAGTCCATGATAAAAATCGGGTGACCATGCAAAAAGTGGCACTTTGGAAACCCTCCCCCCCAGCAAAAGGTGACGAGCGACTCAGTTATTCCTTTGGCAGTTTTCATCATCTAAGCGAAGGAAGCTGGAAAGCTCATCTGCATTGGCATGGTTCATTCCACGTCTGTGTTCCACTGTAGATTCCATACGCTGTAAGGAAATAGACCACCTCAACAGTTTGGGGTTCTCTCCTCTCATCTGCATTAGTATCTGAAGCATATACTTGGACTACAAACTCCTTGTTAAAATCCAGTGCCTTGAGAACGGGTGCAGTGCATAACCCTTCCTTCTGGATGTCAAAGCCTTCTGGCACTCCTCAGTCCATGTGTCCTTCTTAGGCTGCTTCTTAGAAGTCAGCTCAGTCAGGGGGGCAACAAGGCTGTCATACCCTTGACAAAGCTCCTATGATATCCTATCAGACCTGGGAAAGTTCTGACATGAGTCTGAGTTTTGAAAATCTCCCGAGCCATGGTAGTTTTGATCTTGGGTTGGAAAGGCTGCATATGCCCCCCATCAACTAAGTGGCCCTAGCACACTACAGACCCCTGCCCTATCCAGCACTTGCTGGTCTTGACAGTCATTCCTGCCTGGTGCAAAGACTGAAGACTTCCCTGAGGTGGGTCAGATGTTCCTGCCAGGAGAAGATAAAGACAGCAAAATCATCCAAATATGCTGTTGTAAAGTCATTAAAAAATGCTGCAGTAAAAGTCTCAGCCTCGACAGTACCCTGTTGATCATCCTCTGAAAAGTAGCAGGGGCACTCTTCAACCGGAAGTGCATTACCTTAAATTGAAAGTGGCCCTCAGGAGTCGAGAATGCTGATCTCTCCACAGTTAGGGAAATCTGCCAGTATTTGGAGGTCAAATCAAATAACCAAATCTGCTTAGATAGTTGGCAGCCCCTAACTGGTCAACATGCTCATCCGATATGGGAATGGGGTGGGCGTCAGCATTGGTGGTGGCATTGAGATCTTGGTAATCCAAAAAGAACCTGAGTCCGGGAGTCCCTCCGTTTGGATTAGCCTTTGGTAATAGCACCAATGGGCTGGCCCAGGGACTACTGGAGGGCTCAATCACCCACAGGGACAACATCATGAAAACTTCCTCCTGAATGCTGGCCTTTACTTTATCTGGCAACCTGTATATTTCACTTCTGACAGGTAAGCTGTCACAAATGTCAGTGCTATCATCACACCACTGGATCAGTCCAGATATCAGTGAGAACAATCCAGCAAACTGCCCCAACAATTGGTGATAGTCTCTATGTTGCTACTCTGTCAGTGTAGTGGAGTGCACTACTTCCTCTACTGAACCATCCTTGGCATTGTGTGATAGGAGGTACAGAGGTATACTTTCCGCCTTCTTTCCTTCACCATTGACTCTCAAAATGGTCATGTCCGCCTGGTCAGAGTGGGGCGTTAGGTGGTTAACATGGACCACCGCATGGGGGTTTCTGGGAGAGCAAGGTACACCAAGTAAGTGACCTTACCCATCTTCTCCAGTAACAGGTAGGGCCCAGTCCATTTGTCCCGGTGGGCCATGGGAGCCACAGGCTCGACAACCCACAACTTTTGGCTTAGCTGGCATTCCACCAATGTGGCCTTTTGAACATATCAGTACTTTATCAGGTCCTGGCTTACCTCCAAGTTCTTGTATGCTTTTTTCATGTATTTAGCCATGTGGAAATGCAGGCACAACATAGTCTAAAATGTCCTGTTTGGATTGCATGAGAGGTTTCTTCCATCCTTCTCAGACAAAACCTAAAGGATCTCTGACAGGGTGCCCATACAAAAACGTAAAGGGGATGGAGCCCACTACCTTTTACGGTACATCCCTGCAGGCAAATAAATGGCATGTTAGTGGAACATCCCAATTTATGAGGAGTTTCTCAGACAACGCCATGATCATGCCTTTAAGGGTCTTGTTGAATTTCTCCCCAAGTCCATTGGTTTGGGGGTAATATGGAGTGGTTATCTTGTAAGTCACCCCACACTCATCCCACATAGCATTCAAGTACACAGACATGAAGTTTTTCCCCCTATCTGAGTGTAGAGATGATGATGTAAGCAGAACATGCAATGTGAACATGGAACTATGGGGGATAATGTTGTTATGTGAAAAGGAACCAGTACTGGAGTTGGCTCTGCTGAATGGTCGCTGGATATATGATGGGAGCATCTAATGACAATGAATCATATGGAAAAGGAAACATGTCTTGTGTGATTCCTACATAAAGATTATCTCTTTGAGGAACTTTGCAGGATATAACCAAGCAGGTCCTGACACCCATGTGTGCAGTTACCGTCCTCTGAGGCATGGCCTCAGGGTACCTAGTGGCATGGTCCACCACCACCAAGATGAACCGGTTCCCTGAGGCTGTTTAAGGGTCTAAGGGCCTAACACTGTCCATCGCCACCATCTCATAAGGCAACCCCCTCCATGGGCAGAGGAATCAGGGGATCCTTGGATTGCCCTTCTGTCTTGCCACTTGCTTGACAGGTGATGAATGAGTGACAGAACTCCTTCACCCTTTCAGACACCTGGGGCCAGTAAAAGTGGTTGACCAACCTGTCCCAGATTTTGGGCTGCCCCAAAAAGCCAAGCCAAGGGAATATCATGGACTAATTTTAAGAGGCATGCCTTGAACGCTAGGGGAATACCAATCTTCTGGTTGTTCCAGGCTCTTAGTCCCTAGCCTTGCTATGCAGGACACCTTCTTTCCTGTAGATCATATGGATACCACTGGTATCCCCCTTCTCTTGGACTTCATCTTGGTGCCAAAGACCTTGGAGAGTTGGGTGCACTCTCTGCGCTCAGCGTAATTCCTCACCGGACAGTCCCATGTAACTCAGAAAGTTCTGGCAGGTCTTTAAGGATAGGATAATCTTCCTCTTTAGCCTCCAGAGTAGTCCCCTGTGGTCAGATTCCTTCGGGTCCATGGGAAGTTTTGCGGCTGGTTTCCTGCACACTTTTCCCTTCCGCTTGATTGTAGGAACCTAGGCCATTGTTCTAGACTCCAGGCTCCACTGACTTCCTTGATGAACTGTTTGGACCATTGTGGCCATGCATACCCACTAAGGCAGACCCAACATTTCAGCATGAGGCCTTCTTTCCACCTCTGCCCATGCTGAGCTTTCTAGGTCACTCCCAACAGACACTCCACAGGTATGGCAGGGTTCAGAGCCACCGTCTTAGTGCCAGTAAGCGACCATTGCCATAGGGTGGAAATTCACCTCATTGTCAGCGTTGACGAAGAACATCTGCGATGATCTGCTCTGAGGACACCAGCCTATCCACCACTGTGGGGATGTTTGCTCGTGGATCCCTCAGACTTGGAACAGACAAAGTCTCCCTTCTTGTGCCCGGGCTTGTGGAAGACCAGGTATACCGCAGCCTTACAGGCATCAAAGGATTTCTCCCCCCTGTAGCCTTTCCATCCTGATTTAGGAAAGGTATGAGACTCCTCTTCTTGGCTAGACTTTTGGAGCCCATGTGAAAACTCCTCCTTTTTATCTGTGTTGCTCCCCTCTTTCCCTTGCAAGATAGCTGAACCCCTTTTCTTTGGATCACCCTCCCTGGAACCTTTTAGACACCCTATTGCACACACACACACATTAACTGACTCACAAGCTGCCTGGGGTCAGACAGTTTAAAATCCACTAGATGCTGGTGTAATTTTGAATGCCAATTACTTAAGATGTGCTCCTTCATGATCAAATTCTATAGTCCATCATAATTAGCCGTTGTATTTCCCTTCCCCTATCTTTCCAGTGCTTTTAATGTCAGCTCAGGACTGTTATGATTCTTTGTGTGTATCACAGGGCTTCTTTAGGGGCTCATTGGTTGCAAGGCTAAACTGCTTTAGGACATCCTTCATGTGTGTATGAGTAATCTACCTCATCCTCTAGAGTCAGGAGTCTATCCCTCCCCAGTGTAGGTACCAACTCCCACAATAATGATGCCCAGTCCTGCTTGTCTACCCTATGCATTCTTAATGCTCTCTCATAGGAGGCAAACTATTTGTCAATGTCATCCCCCATCGCAAAGCTAGGCACTATATTGTTTGGCAAACGAGGGGTGTGTGGCCCCCCTGGAGATTCCAAACCATTGCTGCCATAAGTCACTGGACAAATGCAAAAAGAAAAATTGATGGACAGAATGCAGAACAATGTCATACATTCACCCCAGTACAGAGATCTGGGCCTAAATCCATTGTTTTTTTGCTCACCATGCCATTCCAGTTTGGACCCAGCCATATGCAAATCAGTCTTGACCCTGCGCCCAATGGGAACAGTTCAGCCCTCATCAGCCAGGATAGCTTGACTCCAGTGGCATGGAGAGCACGGGACCCACGTCTGGGCATACCCGTCCCACTCAGGGTGACAAATGCAAAAAGAAAAATTGATGGACAGAATGCAGAACAATGTCATACATTCACCCCAGTACAGAGATCTGGGCCTAAAGCCATTGTTTTTTTGCTCACCATGCCATTCCAGTTTGGACCCAGCCATATGCAAATCAGTCTTGACCCTGCGCCCAATGGGAACAATCCAGCCCGAACTGCCAGGCCAGGTCCTCCCTGGACTGGAAACAAGCATCCTAGGACCGGTTTCGGGCTTTCAGCCCTCATCAGCCAGGATAGCTTGACTCCAGTGGCATGGAGAGCATGGGACCCACGTCTGGGCATACCCGTCCCACTCAGGGTGACAAATGCAAAAGAAAAATTGATGGACAGAATGCAGAACAATGTCATACATTCACCCCAGTACAGAGATCTGGGCCTAAATCCATCGTTTTTTGCTCACCATGCAATTCCAGTTTGGACCCAGCCATATGCAAATCAGTCTTGACCCTGCACCCAGTGGGAACAGTCCAGCCCGAACTGCCAGGCCAGGTCCTCCCTGGACTGGAAACAAGCATCCTAGGACCGGTTTCGGGCTTTCAGCCCTCATCAGCCAGGATAGCTTGACTCCAGTGGCATGAAGAGCACGGGACCCACGTCTGGGCATACCCGTCCCTCTCAGGGTGACAAATGCAAAAGAAAAATTGATGGACAGAATGCAGAACAATGTCATACATTCACCCCAGTACAGAGATCTGGGCCTAAATCCATCGTTTTTGCTCACCATGCCATTCCAGTTTGGACCCAGCCATATGCAAATCAGTCTTGACCCTGCGCCCAATGGAAACAGTCCAGCCTGGACTGCCAGGCCAGGTCCTCTCTGGACTGGAAACAAGCATCCTAGGACCGGTTTCGGGTCAAGACTGATTTGCATATGGCTGGGTCCAAACTGGGGTGGTGTGGTGAGCAAAAGAATGATGGATTTAACCCAGATCCTTGTGACTGGGGGTGAATGTTTGCATTGTCCAGCATTCCGTCCATCAATTATTTCTTTTGCATTTGTCGCCCTAAGTGGGAAGGGTATACCCAGACGTGGGTCCTGTGCTCCCTACACCACTGGATTCAAGCTAGCCTGGCTGATGAAGGGTGATGCCCTGAAACCGGTCCCAGGATGCTTGTTTCCGGTCCAGGGAGGACCTGGCTTGGCAGTTCGGGCTGGACTGTTCCCACAAGGAACAGGGTCAAGACTGATTTGCATATGGCTGGGTCCAAACTGGGGTGGTGTGGTGAGCAAAAGAATGATGGATTTAACCCAGATCCTTGTGACTGGGGGTGAATGTTTGTATTGTCCAGCATTCCGTCCATCAATTATTTCTTTTGCATTTGTCGCCCTAAGTGGGAAGGGTATGCCCAGACGTGGGTCCCGTGCTCCCTACACCACTGGATTCAAGCTAGCCTGGCTGATGAAGGGTGATGCCCTAAACCAGTCCCAGGATGCTTGTTTCCGGTCCAGGGAGGACCTGGCTTGGCAGTTCGGGCTGGACTGTTCCCACAAGGAACAGGGTCAAGACTGATTTGCATATGGCTGGGTCCAAACTGGGGTGGTGTGGTGAGCAAAAGAATGATGGATTTAACCCAAATCCTTGTGACTGGGGGTTAATGTTTGCATTGTCCAGCATTCCGTCCATCAATTATTTCTTTTGCATTTGTCGCCATAAGTGGGAAGGGTATGCCCAGATGTGGGTCCCGTGCTCCCTACACCACTGGATTCAAGCTAGCCTGGCTGATGAAGGGTGATGCCCTGAAACCGGTCCCAGGATGCTTGTTTCCGGTCCAGGGAGGACCTGGCTTGGCAGTTCGGGCTGGACTGTTCCCACAAGGAACAGGGTCAAGACTGATTTGCATATGGCTGGGTCCAAACTGGGGTGGTTCGGTGAGCAAAAAAATGATGGATTTAACCCAGATGCTTGTGACTGGGGGTGAATGTTTGCATTGTCCAGCATTCCGTCCATCAATTATTTCTTTTGCATTTGTCGCCCTAAGTGGGAAGGGTATGCCCAGACGTGGGTCCCGTGCTCCCTACACCACTGGATTCAAGCTAGCCTGGCTGATGAAGGGTGATGCCCTGAAACCGGTCCCAGGATGCTTGTTTCTGGTCCAGGGAGGACCTGGCTTGGCAGTTCGGGCTGGACTGTTCCCACAAGGAACAGGGTCAAGACTGATTTGCATATGGCTGGGTCCAAACTGGGGTGGTGTGGTGAGCAAAAGAATGATGGATTTAACCCAGATCCTTGAGACTGGGGGTGAATGTTTGCATTGTCCAGCATTCCGTCCATCAATTATTTCTTTTGCATAAGTCACTGGACTGCATGAGTTCCAATCTGGACTTTTTCTCCTTCAAGGCTCACTTCTTTGTCTCTAGTGCCAGTTTATTTTCCTTCAGCTGCCATTTTGTCCTGAAGCTACCTTGCTGACTGCTTGCCACTGTACACTATCGGACACATGTCCAGTTCCGAAGGGCTTAGGCTGTCAGCCTGCATCTCTTGCAGCTCTGGAAAGTGCATTAAAGAGTTCGTTATGGAACATGTTATCCCCTGCTCCCTATTCTGCTTGGGTTTCCTCAATCTCTCCATCCTCCTCTGAGGTGATCCTTAGCTGGCGAACCTCTTGCCAGACCCTAAGGTCTTTGCGGAAATCATCCTTCTTAGATTCCGTGCTAAACTTCTACTCTCTCTGCTTGTACATACTTCTCGACTCTGCCATGCGAAGGCTCTCCATAGTAGACAGATCCACCTCAATGTTCCCAAAAATGTAAAGTACAAAAATTGGAATCAAAAATAAATTTGGAAAAAAATAAAAAATGATTCAATCAAAGACCTCATGTCAAATAGAAATTGAAAATCAATTTTTGCTGTCAATTCAGTTTAGGATTGTTTCATTTCAACTTTTAAAACTGTAGCATGGCTATACATGTTCTGGATCCCACTGCTGAACACCAACGTAAGAAAGTGAATTATTAATTAGATTAGATGGTAGTCCATCACAAGTAATAAAGTCACTAACTTGTTAAGTCCAAGCAAAGGTTACCATATTTTAAACCCAAGTTCAAACCCTGGTAGCTAAGCACAGAACAGACATGCTTAACTTAGAGAAAAAGAGCAAAGAATTAAGCAGTATCAAAACAGTTACACATTCAAAACACAACACAATAAAAATCCCATTCCAATTTATCAAAACAGAGTAAAATGTAATCAACAAAATAACACCAAAATGAAAAAAATCCAATAAGGGAAACCGGAGATACAAATTTTGAAAGACTTAAGAGACAAAGAATCAAGATAAAGTAAAGTGCAGATGTGGGACACTGCCAGAACAGTCCTGAGATATGACTGCCCTTACAACCATTGGAGGTAAAACCAGAGGTAGGGCTGTCGAGACAAGCAAATTAACTTGTGAAAAAAGCAGAGATCCATAAAGTCCCAAACTGGACAACTTCATTTTTGCAGAAACTCTCACAGATTCCAGGCAAAGCATTTCTACTCAGCAGGCTAACGTGAGCTGTAAATTAGGAACGAGTGATAGATCAACATACTCCAGAAACAAGACCTCAGGAGAATCCCTCACCACTCCCTTGACAGATCCACCTAAGAGTAATCCGCTCAAAATCAGAAAGAAATTAACATCTTTCAAAACCACTAACTATAAAACAGGTAGAAAGATGATATTGAAGTGTGCAACATCCTCAGTGAAATCAGAGATCGAGAAAACTCCATTAAAAAACATTGTCAACCTTCCTTCATCACGCAGCTACAGCTTTATGATGGCGCCACACTTACACACGGCACTGACATCGCCTCTACCTTCCTTTCTTACTACTCTCACCTATATGCCACCCGCTCCCCTCCCTCTGATGAGGTTCTCAATAATTACCTGGCAGAGGTAGATATGATCTGGCTTGAAGACTGCCAGAAACAATTTTTAGCATCACCTATCACAGCAGATGAAATATCGCAGGCCATTGATGATCTTAATGGCACCCGTGCCCCCGGCACAGATGGTCTAACTGGCATCTTTTATAAAACATACAAACCACTTTTAATTCCTCACCTGCTGGAGGTATATGCTGAGTCTCTCGAACGCGGACAGTTGCCCCTATCAATGAAAGAGGCCGTTATTACTCTTCTCCTTAAACCGGGTAAACCTGCTCACCGATATACCTCATATCGTCCTTTGTCATTGCTTAATCAGGATTATAAAATCTTGGCTAAAGTTCTGGCAACATGCCTATCATTATTAGTGGACCAGAATATTTCCTCCTTCCAATCCGGATTCGTTCCAAACCGATTCACATCTGTAAACCTCCTCACAGTCTTTGCAATTAATAATCAAATAAATCCTGAACTCCCCACTGCTGCAGTACTACTCGATGCTGAAAAAGCGTTTGACTCACTGGAATGGTCTTTTCTTTTTTATATGCTGCGCTACGGAAACTTGGTATCCCTAAAGGTTTCTCGGATCTCATATGCCTGCTATATGCAGCTCCACTATCTAGACTTCGGGTAAATGACGAGCTCACCAGTCAATTTGCCTTAACACGCGGTACTATGCAAGGCTGTCCTCTATCGCCGGTATTATTTATTATAGCTATGGACCCCCTTGTATGCCATGTTCAGGAACGTCATTTGCAGCACGGGTTAAGATTCCACTGCGGTCCCCTCTTGGCTTCCCTATATGCGGATTACATTTTATTATTTGTTAGGGACCCTACTGTCAATCTCCCTCCTCTCCTCCGCGAACTCGGACGCTTCGGGACTTTCTCTGGGTTAGCCATGAATTGGAACAAATCTGAAATATTTCTGTTAACTGATACCACAACTCAATTCACGCTAGACTTCCCACTATGCTGGTGTGATGAACCTCCTCATTACCTAGGTATCTTCTTAAATCGCAGAGCATCAGAAGTTCTCCACCTCAACTACGGGCCCGCTATCGACCGGCTGTCAACTCAAATAGAGGGATGGTTTAAACTGCTGCTCTCTATTGCTGGCAGAATTGCCATTATCATCATCAACTTTATTTCGCATTTAAATAAATGCATAAAAAGTACATAAGATCATAAATAATGTGCATCAAATAAAAACCAGCATTTCGACCAAGACAGGTTAAAAACATGGTTAAAAAAGCAGCAACTGGTTAATAGGGACTGCTGTGAAGGTGCAATTGTATGGATCAGTAAAACCATTAGCGTATTCAAAGAGTTGCAACCACAAATAGTGAGGGATACAGACTCTTAGGTTGTGCCCCCTATGGTGTAATGTTCACCTTTCTAATCTTAAGACAGCTAGTGAAAAATTTGCAATCATAAAACATATATGTGGGATTTCCAATAGTCGAAGTGGTTCAAGGGCCTGATTGTGCACGCGTAAGCTAAGTTTTTTCAACAGTGGGATAATACATTTTTTTTTCTCTGCGTTATAAAATGTGCAGAAAAATAAAAGGTGCGAGATGGATTGGCTGGAAAAACCATCACAGGGACATAAAGACAGCTGGTTTATCAAGTAAACTTGTGCTGGGTACCCAGCCATTAGCGGAATGTAGTTCAATCTGAATTTGACCAGTACAAAACGGTGTCTGCTATTAGTAACAAATGAAAGATAGGATAGATGCCCAGTTCTCACAGTTGGTGATACTCAATATGTGATACTGTGGTTTTAGTTTTTTTTTGCCACCTATCTTGAGTGCATTTAGCGACAAAAAGTTCTTTTAGTCTAGATTTAGAGAAAGGTATGCACTCGGAGGGTGAGTTAAACAAAAACTCTAAGTCTAGCTCGCTAAAAGACTGTTTAACATAGGCTTGCCAGGTAATCGAGGAAGCTCGGTCCAAAGATAAAATGTCCTTTACCACTATTTGGTTTAGAGGGACCGATTCCCTTTTCCAAATTGAAAGCCAGGCTAGAAGCGGGGCCATTTTTAAGGTGTCAGATATGAACGGGAAACCTAGGGGCATATTAGCAAGGGCACTATCGCCGCTTTAGCGGCACTTTTTGCCGCTAAAGCGGCGATATTTATATCGCCCTATCAGCAAACTGTCTCTAACAGCAGTTAGCGACAGTTTGCGGGCATTAGCGCCCGTTTTTTTTACCGCTTTGCATGTCAGCGATATTTATCGCTAATGACATGCAAAGTGGGAAGTTCGACGAACAAACCTGGGAAACACTCGCTAACAGGCCTATCGCCTATTAGCAAGGTGGCCATGGCCCCAGTTAGCGACGTGAAAGTCGCGCTAACCGAGAGTCATCGCCATTTATTTAACACCTGCAATTAGCAGGTGTTAGCCATACCTAACATGGGTGGGTGGATTATGCTGATACGACCACAGGGTCGTATCAGCAAGGTGTTCTCCCTTCTCCATGCAACATCGCTGGTTTTTCAGCGATGTTGGCCCATTTCCCCGCTATCGCTGGAATATTCATCGCCATAGCGCTAATCGTTGCTAATACAGCGTTAGCGTGGCGATATATTCCAGCGATAGCCGGCGATAAAAAAAATCACGCTAAGCAGGGTTAGCGATGATTATCGCCTCTTCTTGCTAATATGCCCCCTAGGGGCCCCCTATGGGGCATATTAGCAAGAAGAGGCGATAATCATCGCTAACCCTGCTTAGCGTGATTTTTTATCGCCGACTATCGCTGGAATATATCGCCACGCTAACGCTGTATTAGCAACGATTAGCGCTATGGCGATGAATATTCCAGCGATAGCGGAAATAGGCCAACATCGCTGAAAAACCAGCGATGTTGCATGGAGAAGGAGAACACCTTGCTGATACGACCCTGTGGTCGTATCAGCATAATCCACCCACCCATGTTAGGTATAGCTAACACCTGCTAATTGCAGGTGTTAAATAAATGGCGATGACCCGGTTAGCGCTACTTTTCACGTCGCTAACTGGGGCCATGGCCACCTGCTAATAGGCGATAGGCCTGTTAGCGGTGTTTCCCAGGTTTGTTCGTCGAAGCCTACTTTGCATGTCATTAGCGATAAATATCGCTGACATGCAAGCGGTAACAACGGGCGCTATGCCCGCAAACTGTCGCTAACTGCTGTTAGAGACAGTTTGCTGATAGGGCGATATAAATATCGCCGCTTTAGCGGCAAAAAGTGCCGCTAAAGCGGCGATAGTGCCCTTGCTAATATGCACCTAAGATGTTTGGGCATGCACTAGGGATGGACAGTAATCTCTTTAAAAATGTATCTTCTATAACTTGTAGAGAGTCGATATGTGCTGTTCCCCAAATTGCTGCGCCATAAGTCGCTATGTATATTGTTTTTGCAGAGTAGATTTCTAACATTTCTGTGACTGGTTTATTCCCTATTTTTGTTGTGAACTTCCAGATTCCAGCTATACTTTTGGTCATCAGGTTCGCTCTATTCCTGACCATTGTGGCCCAGTTTAATTTTTTGTCAAAGAAAATGCCCAAGTACATAAAATGATCCACTCTGTCCAGTTTTCTGTCATTTATGTGAAGACGCATTAGTTTTTTCTTCTTGTCCCTGCCCACAGCCATCACACAGGACTTAGTTTTGTTGACACGTAGGCCAAGATCTGCCATATAGGCAGAGTATGTCTCAATAGAAAGCTGTAGGGCCTTTTGGGTTCTGGTCAGTAAAACCGAATCATCTGCATAAAGCATGGCAGGTAATGGGAGTGTGCCTACCACTGGAACGTCCTTGCGTTTTTCGCTCAAAACCTCAGGCAATTTGTTTGTATAGAGGGAGAAAAGAAAGGGGGCAAGAACACAGCCCTGTCTCACCCCCTTTTCAATCCTAAAGGGTTTCAAGCATTCCCCGTATTTCCCATATCGGACTACCGCCTCTGCGTGGCTATAGAGGTCTCTAATAAAGGAAATTACAGACGGGTCCACAGCCATTGATTCCATGATGAGCCACAGTTTACTGTGGTTCACACAGTCAAAGGCCGCGGACAGATCCATAAATGCCATGTGTAGTTGTCCTTTCTTTGCGGTGACATATTTGGCAGTGATTAGGGCAAGGTTGAGGCATTGGTCTGTTGTGCCCCTCTCCTTCCTAAAGCCATACTGGGCTTCCGCAAGGATGTTTTTCTCATTTGCCCACTCTTCCAATCTGTTTAGTAGCAGTCTGCCCTTTAATTTTGTTGTGCTGTCCAGAAGAGAGATTGGGCTGTAGTAAGCTGGGTCTGTGCCACTCCCCTTCTTATGGATTGGGACTATCACAGACTGTCTCCAGGACAGCAGGGGACCAGCTTTGGCTATTGCATTAAATGCTGTGGTCAGGACCGGGGCCCACAGGGGTTTATTGGTTAGAAAAACATCCAGTGGGACCCCGTCAGGTCCTGGTGCCTTCAGCACGGGCGATTGAGATAGAGCAAGTTCTACTTCAGCCATGGAGAACTCCAATATTGGGGGAGTGCTTGAGTATGGCGCCAGTGGCTCTACAGCTATGACAGACTGATCCTGAAATATGTTTTGGAAATGATTTATCCATGTGTCCTTGTCTATATGGAGGTCCGATGATGGCCCGCTTTCCTCCTGAAAGAAAGGGATGTTAACCACTTTCCAAAATGACTTACTGTCTTTGGATAATGAGTCTGATCTCAAGTTCTCCCAGGCTTCCATGGAGATCGCCCTTATTCTCTCCTGCCTGGCAGATTTGTATGCAGACCTGAGGCTTCTAATGTGGTTTTGGTCTCTGGGTCACAATTTGAGTGCTTTGCGGAGGTCCGCTGAAGCTTGTGAACATTTTTTTTCAAACCATTTGGGTGAGGAAGGTAAGTTTTGGGCAGTTTGGCGTGATATCTAGAGGTTAAAATACTGTTGAGGGCTTCCATGATTTGGTTACCATTAGACGATAGGTCTAAGCATAAACAGATCTCCTGGTAGGAGGAGGACACCATTTGAGACAGTATTTTAGTAGGCTCAATGTTCTCCCATTTTAGTATGTAGCCATTTTTTATAGCTAGAATTGGTTTGGGTACACATTTAACACCCTCTTTTTTAGGGAATTACCTATTTAACGTAAGATATAATAAAGTATGATTGCTAAATTTAGTCAGCATACCCTCAAAACTCTTAAGACTTCTACTTGAGGACATGGGAACCAGGATAAAATCGATACTTGAGATAGGCCCCGACCGATAAAATGTTGCGGCCATTTGGCCCGTGTATTGCATGTTGGATTAGCAATTTCCAGATCCCATGCCATCAGCAGGTTATTTAGGACATTGCCGTAGTTGTGGTGATTGAAATGTACGATCAGGTGGCCCTTTGCATCAGTTACCCCACATATGCTTGGTTCAGTGTGGTTACAAATATGAGTATTAAAAACACCGACCCATACAATAAATGGCGGTCTGGTATAGTGAGAGAGCAACGCCTCCATTGTATGCCCCAATTCTTCTGCCACTTCTGCTGGGTTTATAAAATTGTTATTATAAAAGTTTATTAACAATAAATCGTGTCTCTTCCGTCCTCTGGCTGTGAAAATAGGTGGAGCTGTTCACGAAGTCTACCTTATCAAAAGGGATAGTGTTAGCAATTAATGTTATTAGGCCCCCTTTTGCTCTGCCTGAATTTGAGGGAACTGCTCGCGTGAAAAAGGAGCGATAGCCGTTTAGGAAAAAAGGATTCTGTTCCCAAGTCTCCTGTAAGCAGATGATGCTAGCATCCCATATAAAGCTACCTTTTTTGTTACTAAAACCGGCTATATTCCATGATAGGAGTGATATCGCTCCTTGGTCAGACTGGGACGGAGCCTCCCCCCTATGGGCTGTTAGTGGCATTCTAAGTGCATCGTGTATGTCAGAGCTGATAGTGACCGGGTCACCGGTCCCATCAGAGCCCCTGGCCCCAGTTTGTACTCTATCATCTCCAAGCTCCGATGTTCTAAGTAGGGGTGGTGGTTTGGAGGGGGGGGGGGCTGAGTCAGCCACAGCTGTCCATGTCCTCAAGTGCTGTGAATCTATTTTCAAGGAATATGTTATTATTGGCCAGCTGGGGGATATGATATAGGTTGTTATTTACCTGGGATCTTACATTTTGAGAGTTGTTTTTAAAGATAGATGGAGGTTTACAGAAAAAGCCCAATGGAACTGTGAAGATCTAGACTGTGAGGAGGGTGCTGTCGGTAGTTGGCACAGCAAGTGCCTTACCAGCTAGAGATTATAAAAGTTAAGGACAATACAGTCATTTTAATTGATTTTGGATCTGGGCCTACCCAGGGGATTCTTCTGGCCATTTACTGAGGATCTTGTACTAGATGGCCTATGTTAGCAGCGGGAGACAGCCAATGCTGAGCCTTTGCCATCAATTGGGCAGTTGATTCATTTTCAGATGCTCTAAGGGGTGGAACGTTTACCATGATTATCACAAAGGGGCATGCCGCAGGTGGTAAATTCAGAGTCAAGGAATCGCTACACTTCTTAGGGTTAAGAAAGTGCTCACTGGCTATATTAACACTAAGGGCTGTATGCGCACTGGGAACGATGGCCGCGGAATCCACCTGGTGGGTGCCTCTAATGGGGCCAAAGGGGTCTTCGTTCAATTGGGCCATAGGTCGAGGGATCTCTATATTATCGGGGCGAGTCCCATCTGCACTTTGGCTAACTACAGCCAAGTTTTCGTTTTCTTGGCCCTGGAGCTGGTTATGATTAATGGTACTGATGCAGCGGTAATTTCACGGTAATTTCTCAATGCAAAACCTCATTTACCTTCTAATTTAACGCTGCAAAGGTACTGGACCCTTGCCACTGTATATTACCATCAGGAGATTTACATAAACATGAAAAATCAAAAATGCAATTAATATTTAAGCCAATAAAGAGAGTTGTTGAGTATTTTAAAGGGTTTTATTTTCTAGTTAAAAGTTAAGGTTCTCTGACCCTTTATTCATTAGTCAAATATCAATCAGGTTACAGAATTGAAAATAGGAAAAATGGAATTAATACAAAACATATTATAGGTTGCATACAAAAACATTCCATAAAGGAAGAGAATGAGGCAATCAAATGTCAATCAGAATTCTCCAAAGAAAGTTCAGGAAATATAATTCAAGAGTGAATTATGCAAGGCTAATCAATAATTAATAATTGGCAAAAATCTCCCATAAAGAGAAATAAATGCATAAGACAAATAAATCTTTTCAAAAATAATTAATTAGTCAAAGCATGAACTTAAAAATGTTAGCATCTAAATCTAATCCTGTTCTATCCAGCTCCACTCTCTGCCCTGGTCTGTTCATCTGTCCTCTCTGTGTTCACAGAGAGACGCTGCTCCTGAAAAGGCCCCTCCTTCACAGACCACAGAGGAATGTGATCTGCCTTGCCAAAAATATGACGTGCAAGGCTAGCCTATGCCCCCACCTCCCTCTATCTCTCCTCGGACGCAATCTGCTCTCAGACTGCACCCGCTAAAGCTTCTAAAGCCTCTAAAAAAAACTAAAAAAACCCAGACCCCTAAAGAGGTCATTATTTATACTCTAATTCTTGGCTGACTGTACTAATAAGGTTGCAATTTTCAGTAAAGCTTGTACCCTGATTGGATAGCTTAGATGACGAGGGTCTCACCATCCTCTCATTGGCAAATCCAACCCACACCAGTTTTTAAAAAAAAGCGTTAATGATTAATACAATTATATGTTTTAGCAACATTTACTAGGAAAAATGTTTCAGTCTATTTCCTCCTTCCTGTCACATCGCACGCAGGAAGGACACATTCCACAAACACTGATACATTGGCAGGGTAACAAGAATGTAGAGTTCATGGTGGCCTTGAACCAGGTCTTCACTTGAGGCACTTGGCAGTATGTAGCTGGTATAATCTGTGCATGCGTCTCTCAGCACGATTCTCAGCCATGCTGGATTCTTAGGCAACCATTTAATGGTGGGCCCAAAAACAAAATAAACACAAAAAGAGTATTAATTTTCAAATGAAACCCATTATGTTTTACCTTCCACATACTAATACCCTGTATAAATGATACCTTGCAAAAGCTATTAATGTAAAGCAGCTTTTCTTATTATTTGTGCACAACATGCAAAAATATGTGCAATGTACAACATAGCATAAAACATGCACTAGTGTAAATTTTGAAAGCGCACACAGTTAATACATACTCATAGCAACATGCTCTAATGTTTTAGATAGCTTTTCATGCAAAATGCGTTTGCCCCATGTGTAGTGTTGGTGCATGGTTGATTAATTAATATGCATTATAAAAAGATGTGTTATGAACTGAATATGCATTGTCTAAATATGCAACAAAGCCAAAGTCTCTTGAGACAGGAACAGGGAGTGTAATTTATAAGGGAAAGGAAACTGGGAAGAGAGAACACATTCCATGATTCAAAGCTAAAGAGGCCACTGGAATCACGAGTTTTCTCTATACTGCAAAAACACATGTTAATTCAGCACAAGCATTTCAGACTGAAAGCATTTATGACCAAACCTCATTTTATGTTTTTCACTTTGGGAAAAAAACTTTTGACTAGGCATGTGCCATGTGTTTTCACTTGCACCAAAATTTGTGTGCCATTTTAAATGCAGTCTGTCTGAAACATAAAAATAAAGCAATGCTTAATTTGAGAAATCTAGCTCTATCAGTACCTTGGTTCGGATTTGCATATACTGGTATGCTCAGTTGCTGCTTCCTGTGCTTTATCCGTGCTCTTTCAAGGTCCTGTGTTTGAAATAATCCAGAATCAGCGTTTGGACTGTGCGAGAGCAGGGTCCACTGGCAGAGCGGGGGTAGATGGCGCCCCTAATAGATTGTACAAATCGTCCACAGCGGGCCAGAATGTGAGTTTTTTTTTGTGTGAGACATACAGCAGAGGCCTCAAGGCAGGTGTTTGCTTTTTCTCTTAGGCATAGTTGCCTGAGGAGGATCCTACTTTCGGTAGCTAAGGCCGAGCAACAGCACAGGAGGTGTAGCCAAGACTCTTGTTTATTATCACACAGATGGCATGCCCCTCCTGTATTTTGATTTGCCCAGGCTTGGCTGAAATAAGTAGTTGGCATTGCCAGCAGTCGCATATACACGATTTCTCTTCTGACTTTAGGGTTCAGCTGGGCGGCAAGGTAAGTCTGCGTTTTATTTACCGTGTATGAGTCATTCAGCGGAGTAAGGAAGGCAATTTTTTTTAGTGATGCCCGGTCTTGCTGGAATGAAGCTAGTTGGACTTGTTTATTTATTCAATTTTTCCATCCGGCGTATGAGATATGAGACAAGGCGAGTGCTGGTTCGTTTATTTCAATGGAAGACAGAGCTCTGATTGCGTCCGAGGAGAGATAGAGGGAGGTGGGGGGCATAGGCTAGCCTTGCACGTCATATTTTTGGCAAGGCAGATCACATTCCTCTGTGGTCTGTGAAGGAGGGGCCTTTTCAGGAGCAGCGTCTCTCTGTGAACACAGAGAGGACAACAGATCAGGGCAGAGAGTGGAGCTGGATAGAACAGGATTAGATTTAGATGCTAAAATTTTTAAGTTCATGCGTTGACTAATTAATTATTTTTGAAAAGATTTATTTGTCTTATGCATTTATTTCTCTTTCTGGGAGATTTTTGCCAATTATTAATTATTGATTAGCCTTGCATAATTCACTCTTGAATTATATTTCCTGAACTTTCTTTGGAGAATTCTGATTGACATTTGATTGCCTCATTCTCTTCCTTTATGGAATGTTTTTGTATGCAACCTATAATATGTTTTGTATTAATTCTATTTTTCCTATTTTCAATTCTGTAACCTGATTGATATTTGATTAATGAATAAAGGGTCAGAGAACCTTAACTTTTAACTAGAAAATAAAACCCTTTAAAATACTCAACAACTCTCTTTATTGGCTTAAATATTAATTGCATTTTTGATTTTTCATGTTTATGTAAATCTCCTGATGGTAATATACAGTGGCAAGGGTCCAGTACCTTTGCAGCGTTAAATTAGAAGGTAAATGAGGTTTTGCATTGAGAAATTACCGTGAAATTACCGCTGCATCAGTACCATTAATCATAACCAGCTCCAGGGCCAAGAAAACGAAAACTTGGCTGTAGTTAGCCAAAGTGCAGATGGGACTCGCCCCGATAATATAGAGATCCCTCGACCTATGGCCCAATTGAACGAAGGCCCCTTTGGCCCCATTAGAGGCACCCACCAGGTGGATTCCACGGCCATCGTTCCCAGTGCGCATACAGCCCTTAGTGTTAATATAACCAGTGAGCACTTTCTTAACCCTAAGAAGTGTAGCGATTCCTTGACTCTGAATTTACCACCTGCGGCATGCCCCTTTGTGATAATCATGGTAAACGTTCCACCCCTTAGAGCATCTGAAAATGAATCAACTGCGAAAGGGGGCACAGAGGTAAGTCTAACATATCTGGTGGTTCTTCCTTAAATGGTCTCTTGTTCTGCGAATTGTCAGTTCCCATTGTCTGTTCCGTTATGGGATGAAATTGTAGCTGAGTATAGCTGGTGTCTAAGGGTTCTGGTAGGGGGCTATTCTGCCCCCCATCAACTGCCTCTGGGCTCTCACTCGCGTGGTCTGTTTGTCTCTTTCTGAGCACGCTTTTGCCCTGACCTCTCTTTTTGACCATGCTTAGTCTTGTTTCCTCGTGCTTGGTGATATGCTTTTTTTTCCTTCTTCCTGTCCTTTATTGTTCCGGGGAGATTGGGGGAGACTTGCCCGGTCCTTTGGGGACTTTGTAGTGATCTAAATTACTGAGGCCAGTTCTGGTGTTGCTGGCGTTATGCTACGAAGGGGAGAACAAAAGGGGTGCTTTGGTCTCACACTCACTCTCTCCCTTCTGAGGTCTCCCTCTAAGAGTCAATCCTCGGCTTGAGTGAATGTGAAAACTCGTGAGGCGTCCGGTCAGTCGGAGATGGACCACCCTACTCCGCAGGGGGTGACCTCTGCTTCCTCTACCTCCCCCCCCTCCGAGTTTGGCTGCTTGGTGGGGAGGCTCTAGTAACAGGGGTAGCCGGGGGTGGCAAGGGGTAGCGGTAGGGGTGGGGAGGATTGCGAGGGTATTGGGCCGAGTGGGGCACTATAGGTGGATGCAGGCTGCACCCGGAACTAACCGGTCCGCCTCCGCACCCGTCTGACGGCGGCCGCACTCGTCTCTGTTAGTCTCACTGCACTAACTGGTAGCGCTGAGCTGGGAGCCGAGCCTGGTATTGCGCCCCTGATCGCTGACAGGCGGCGAGGCAGAAAGTCGGCAGGTAAGTTCACCGCGGGTGCAGCTCTCCACGTCTCCGTGTAGGGTCTCGCTCCCGCTCCGCTCTCGCGCCCTCCACCTTGCGTAATTGCGTCAAGGGGGAGTGTGCTTGTTTTGGATTTCAGCATGAGTGTATGAAGAATTTAATGGCTGAAGTCTGATAAACATCTTGATCTAGTCTAAAAAAAAAGAAAAATGTGGAAGCACCCTGGTCGAAATCACATGAACCAAATCCTTGCCCATACAGAAGTCAAAAACATTTCAGATGCCAAACACAAAGAGGATGACGATACTTCAAAGTAGCCAAGGTCTTGGATCCAGAAGCCTTTATCGAAGAATTACAATCCTACTATGGCAAAATACAACCCTCAGAAAGGCACATGCGAAGAAAAAGACCAACATTTATGTACAAATATTGATGCAATTTATACACCCACTGAGGTGTCAGCAATAAGTTTAGAGGCTTTTCCAATGGACTGCAGAGAAACTAACATAACACGATTTCAATAAAGAAACACTAGAGCATCATACTTGCCTCAGGTCCTGACACCCTCCTGACTTAGCCAAACATGATTTGTAAATACACCTGAGACATGTTCATGATAGGTGCTAGTTGAAATGCTGACAAAACTTAGTCAAGAAATTATAGAACTATAGACAGGACTAATGGCATTGCAGCATTCACTTAACCCACTGGCTGACTCGTCAGTAAGCTTAAGCATCAGCAAAACCCTTTACCTTTACATGCTGTGATTTCAACGATAGAAAATGTGATTGGGAAAATGGCATGGATAAAACTTTGGAATTAAAAGCAGCTCTTGACATTCCACCAATTAAACTCAATTTTCATAAAACAGATGCAAGAGAACTTAAATCATACACTTCTGCTTGAGTGAAGGCCTGATATCAGCACGCAACTCATTTAAAAACTATGCAACCCAACCACACACGTACGAGGCGAGCAGTATACGGTAAACTATTACATCTTCCTGAGATTAGAAGACTGGTTGAGGTTTGAAAAATTCAGTTTCCAATAGAAACTTTAAAGTTGTCATAACAATCTCATTCTCAACGTAAAAGGAAATGTTTTCAATGAATAAAGAGTTACCTAGCTCCTCTCCCACATCCGAAAACTCTCGGCAGCAACGAAAAAAGGAACTTATAGGTTCCCCAAAATGTATGCTGGTTCGATGATAAATACAAACCTCTCAAAGAAGAACAAAATCCTAAAACATTCACAAAGCTCACCAGATGAAATCAGGAAAGCTTGATGATGCTATAAGTCCTTAATCAAGAAAAAGAAAGAAGTAGCACATAAATCTAAATAGCTTTCCTTAAAACAAGCAGTCATGGAGAAAGACCAGAAGTCCTTTGGGAAGAAGATGAGCAAAGCTCTAGGGGCAAACAGAACCATCCTTGCCCAAAAGTAACTCCCGAACAACTGGTGGAGAAGCATACAATAGAGACAAATCTTGGCAACAAAAAGAAATTGCTTGAAGAAACGTTCGCAGAAGACAAGTTGCTGACAGCAATAAAGGATCTTGGAAAGGGCAACAGACAAGGCCCAAACATACCAGAAGACATTTGTAAACATTGCCCAGAGTGGTGGGCAAAATTTCAAGTTCCAACCTTCTTGAAAATCGCTTCATTGCTCACATGCCCCCCTCCCATGGAGAAACAGCATAAGCATCCCCCTGTAGAAAAAGGAACGAAAAATGATCCTACTTCATTCAGCCCAATGATATTGATTCTAAAATGTTCTCAGGGATAATGTTAATTGCCCTAGAAGATTGGAACGCAAAAGAAAGCACCCTCTGCCCTATTTGGTGGGGGGTTCAAAGAAAACTGCAAAAATAATGACCAGATATTCAATTTTGTCCACATAATCCACAAGTACAGCACCCACAAAAATGCCACTATATGTTGCGTTTTCAAACTTCATGACTACTTTCAATCTGGTCCCTAGGCAGGGACTCTGGGGAAAACTGTACACGATGGAAATGGAAATATCCATGATAAAAATTCCATACACAGACCACTTCACAAGATAGACTCAGTCAGTAAGGCCTCCTTAGCAAGCAATTTACCACAGTCAGTGGAATGAAACAAGGATGCTTAATTGCCCTTCTATTCTCTCTACATACAAATGACAATATACCGAAAAGTCTTGAAAGCATTTCAAGAAACCCCAGCAATCAAGGGTTTTCCTATACAAGCTCTTTTATGCACAGATTAGTCTATTTTAATTGCCAGGACCAAGAAAGACTTCCAAGCCCAATTGGCAGCCATGACAAACTACAGCAAGAAAATAGCCAGAAAATCAACTCACATAAAATAAAAATCTATGTTCTTCAAAAATAGGCTGTACGGCATGGTCAGCTATCATTGCTGGGTGGATGTACTCCATAGAGGCTCTGTTTACTACCCTTCAGAGAGTCCCTTACCTGATGCCATTCACCACCTAGATAGCCCAATTTGGTGAGCGCAACGATGGCAGAGCATGGGGGCACCTTGACGGTGTCTCCCAGAGTACAGGGAAGCGAGGACTGCCAATTGGAGGCACGGCGGCCTGGAATAAGATGGCGAGTGTGACGGCCCAGACATAACTGATGGATGGTGGGGCCCCGGATTTGATGTGTCTATCAGCAAGCACTGCCCACTACGGACCTGCGCCATGCCATTGCACACAGTGGGGGAGATTCCAGGACCAGGCTGCGTACCAAGAGTGATCCATCCTCTGCTTCCGAGCTGGACCACGAAGGTGAGATGGCGGCGCTGTGTCTCGAGGCCTGAGAAGGCTGAGAGAGCTCCTTGAAGTGGATCGCGGGAGGTCCATTTAAGTATTATGTTCAGGGGAGAAGATTGTATGTGGTCAGGAAGGCACTGGAGACCACAAATACAGTAGCGCAGGTCGGGCCCCAGTTGCCTGACCTTAGGATGGTGCCCATATTCCTGCGAGGCCCTTGCCTGCTGGGCTGATGACAGCCGACTATGCATGAGGACCAGTCCTGGAGGCCATCCCTGCAATCACCCCATCACATACTACTGATTAGCTACACAATGCCAGTGAATGTCCAGAACTGATCCTGCGCAACCGATCAGTGCCAATCTGGTGAAGTCGTCATGCGCATTGCCTGCAGCCTTAAAGTTCAGAGTCGGGGTGCTCTGGGATGGGGAAGATCACTAACAGAGACTCAGGGACTCTATTCCACTGCCAAAGCGACACAACTGGGAGAGCGAAGTGCTGGAATCTGATTCAGCTCTTTCTGTACCGCCCTCTACGCATCTGCCTTCAAGTTAACCAAAGAGGCTCAGCTAAATAGGCCCTATGCAATTCTTTAGAAATGTATTTCTACCCTGATCTGCAATCTAATTTTGGGGAGGGTCGCAATTTACTCTATGCCCCACTACCATTTGGTACCAACCAGCCTCTATGTTGCGTAGGAAGATCCAAACGAATTGAGTATCCAGTTATTTTACCCCAGCTGAGGCCAGAACAGAGAGTGCTGCTCCCCCTCCAGAAGAGATCATGGCGCTGACAAAGGAAGAACTCCTCTCCTCCTTATGAGACTTCAAAAAAGAGTTACAGAAAGAACTCAAAGCGGACATTAATGCATTCTTAGAATCCTTCAAGGTTGAAGTCAATTCCCGTCTAGTTTCCCTCCAGACTGATGTGGACTCTGTTGGTACTCGCATTCTAGATCTCGAGACAAAACTTCGAGAAGTGGAACAACGGATGCACTTGATAGAAGAAGGGGTGGGTCTATTTCAATCCCAACTACAATCCGCCCTGCTTAAATGTGAAGATTTGGAAAATCGCTCCCGTCGCAATAATACAAGAGGAGGGGAGTGAGGGTCCAAGCCTCGAGGCTTTCATGGATGGTCTTTTCTTAAACATACTGGGCGATGAACACCCGGAGGTGCGGCTGGAGCGTGTGCACAGGGTGGGCCTTCAGTCTCCTGGTTAAAGAACTGATCCTCCAGATGGCCAGAAAGCGAGACACTATAGACTTCCAAGAAGCAACATGTTCCCTGTACCAGGATATTGTCCCAGCACCCTGGCTCGCAGACTACAATTCCGACGTGTCACTGAGGTGCTGAGGACAAGACGCATCAAATATCAATGGACTTACCCTTTCGGTATTGCCTTTGAACTCAACAACAAACAATGCCACTTCACGGAGTTTGACAGGGCGACCTCGCTATTTGGAATTGCTGGACACAAGGATGCATTATTGGTGGAATCCATAAATGAGCGCACCACTGGAACTTGGCACTCACAGAAAAAGGGAGGAAGCCTTAATAAGAAATGAGGAGGGGACAGGGTCTCTCTTGTTTGATCTACTCCTGATACTACAGAACTCCAGCTTCCGTGAATGCTGTTATTGACATAAGCCTCCTACCTCTGATCCACATCTGCCCTTATTTGTTGAGAGTCAGTGGGTTGATAGGGAGGGGAGCAAGATCCTTAGAGACTCTCCACATACTTTTGAGGCTTCAAGTGGTGGCATTATGGTTTTCAGGTTGAGCATGCTGCCATTAGCATCAGAAATGAGATTCTTAGATTTATTATGCAGGGTATCCTGGTGGGTTTGTGTCCACTACCCGTTAGAGTTAAACATAGATGATATGAAAAGTTGATGGGGAAGCTAGATTCTCCAGTTTATGTGGTTCTGTTCTACTGTTTATTTTTATTGTTCTTTTCTGCATGGCGGGGGATGTGATTTTTTATCAATGGGAGGAGGGGGGCGGGTGTAGAGATGGTGGGCGCGGAGGGAAGGGGGATGGGTCGAAACCTCACCAGATTCCCTATTTCGGTATTCGGGGGAAATTGCCCTGTAGGGCACTGCTATAACCTTTCCTTATGGCACTTAACATTTTGACATGGAATGTGAAAGGGCTAAACTCCCCTAATAAGGATCATCAACTCTGGAGGTATATTGGGGACCACTATATTGACATTATAGCCCTTTAGGAAACACATCTTAAACGTAGCGAAGATCAGAGACTACATCATAAGCTCTATCCGCTAATATTTATTTTTTATAGGTTTTATATAGCACTAGCTAGACCCGAAGGTATCAGAGCGCTTTACATATAATGCGAGATTGTTTGACTGAAGTACATACATATATATAGACAAAGAAAACCGTTAGGCAGTCAAGGTATTTACAATAAATACGGACATCAGAACAGCATAAGTTAATGACGTAAATGACATAATAGACACCTGAAACAATAAATCGACCACCACAATGGGTCTAGTCGGTTTGGGTGTGAGCTTTGGGAACATAGCTCGGTTTGTGTGCTTGTTGAAGTATTTGTTGAGCAGTAGGTATTTAGGGTCCCGTTTGAAGCAGGAAAAGGAGGGGTTGCAGCTGATATCTCTAGGGAGTGAGTTCCAGATGGTAGGTGCATTTCCAGAGAATGAGCGTGTCTGGGAGGATTTCTATTTCAGTTTGGGAAGTATGAAAAGAAGTGAGTTGGAGCTTCTCAGAGTTCTGGCTCTTGCTGCTTTCGAAAGTTTGGTATGTAGATATTTGGGGTTGTGTATGAAGGGCTTTATGGATAATGCAAGCAGTCTTGTAGCTACATCTTCCTTCAATGGGAAGCCAATTGAGGTTCTTGAGGGCCGATGAGATGTGCTCAAACCATTTAAAACCTGTTAAGAGTTGGGCAGCCGTGTTGAGAACTGTTCATAGGGGGGCAAGGTGATTTTTCGGAGTTCCTATGAAGATGGCGTTGCCATAATTCAGTTTTGAGTGGACTAGAGATAGCACTACTGTCTTAAAGTAATCAGGGGGAATAAAGTAATCAGGGGGAATAATCAGTTTGATTTTCTTGAGATGTTTTAGTGTATAAAGCGCTCCTTTGGCTGAGTTGTTGATGTGGTCCTTCATTAACATGTTTTTGTCCAGGGTGATGCCCAAGGACGTTACGGAGTTGGATAGTGCGAGAGAACAATTTAGAGCGGCCAAATCCTTGAGCCAATCTTGGATTGGTAGAGAGTTGTTTTTACTGGAGAAAAGTAGTAGTTCAGTTTTGTTGGGGTTCCACTTTAAGTAGTTGGTGTTAAGCCAAGTTTGTATCTTGATTAGTGTGACATTCAGGTGTAGGATGTCACTGGGTGATTTAATTTTGTAGTAGAGTTGGGTGTCATCGGCATATAGGTGATATTTGACCCCTGCTTGGTTCAGGATAACAGTAAGGGGTTCCATGAAGAGATTGAAAAAGGATGGGGAGAAATTTGAGCCTTGGGGTACACCATGTGCAACTAGTGTAGGTTTCGAGAGACAGTTGTTGATTTTTATTTGTTGCGAGCGATGATGCTGGTAAGATATGAACCATCTTAGGACTGTGTCATTGATACCAGTGCAGTTCTTGAGTGACTCGAGTAATGCTGGGTGATATACTCTATCAAAAAGTTGCAGTTAAGTCAGATAGTATTAGGAGGCATGCGTCACCTCAGCTAAGGATCTGTGAATGTCATCCGAGATATTGAGCATAGCTGTTTCTGTGCTACAGACTTTACTAAATCCTGATTGGAAGGTGTCATGGAGGTTGAATTCATTTATATGTTGGTTGAGTTGTAGTAGGACGCACTTCTCCATTGTTTTGGCTAGGAACGGGAGGGCAGTGAGGTCAGAGGTTATTGAGTTCTTCCGCTATTACCAAACATAACGAGGTAGCTTTACTTTTTCATTCCTCGGTACAATTCCAAATCACGAGCAGCATGAATGACAAGGAGGGAAGTGTTCTAATGGTTAAAGGATTAATCAAGGGTCGGCTATGTACAATAGCTATGATATATGCCCCTAACTCCGGCCAATCTGAATTTCTCCTGTCTTCCCTTTCTATGGTGGGAGGCTTTGCCGAAGGTGACATATTATTAATGGGGGATTTTAATTTGATCTGGGACTCTACTCTAGACCACCCATTCCCACAGATCGCAGACTGGCATCTTCACAAAAGCTGCAAAATCCGCACTCCACTAATTGGGCTTGTTAGATGCATGGAGAGATCTCAACCGCACAACAAGAGACTACAGCTTTTTCTCTCACTCCCATAGAACTTACTCTAGGATTGATCATATTTTTATTAGTTAACCGCTACACCACACTGCCACATCGGTGATAATTCATCCCATTATTATTTTGGATCACGCCCCATTGGAGGTCGTTTTTGACTGGCCTACGCTGCAATCCAGGTTTCGTAGATGCTACTTCCATAACGTGCTCACGCGTGATCGGCTGTTTCGAGATGAATTTCGGAAACAATTAGAGAATATGTTCAGATAAATGAACCTGGAGATACCTCATACTCTACAACCTGGGATGTGTTCAAGGCGGTTATACAGGGCAAATACATCTCACTAATGTCCACACTATACCAACAAAAAAACAAAGAAAGACATGCATTAGAAGGGGAACTCCTAGCTGAGAAGGCCCATAAGTCCACACCCTCCCTTAACCTGCAGAGGAAAGTGGTGTCCTTGAATGCAAGATTCAAGCAATTTACGCTAATAGAGCCGAGTCCGCCCTCTTACGCTTGAATAATACATCTTATCAATGAGGTAATAAAATTGGCCCACTACTTGCGAGGCAATTAAGAAGAAAGCAGGAAAAGGAATATATTGGTCAGATAAGGGATGAGATAGGAACAGTTCACCAATATGGAGAAGGGAAAGCTCAAACATTTCAGGATTTTTAAAAACAACTCTACACCTCTGATCCTTTAGATGCAGAAGAACGATTAACTTTCCTAGACTCGGTTGACTTGCCATGGGTGTCTCCAGGAATTAATAAAATTTGAATAGCCCCATCACGAGAGAAGAAGTACAGTTTGCCATTGATTCCCTTATGCTTCGTAAGGCTCCCTGGCCCTGATTGGGTAAACAGCGTTTACCACGCTTGCGTAATAACGCATGCAATAACAACGCGGTCGTTACAACGACCGCGTTGTTATTTCGCATACCGTTACAACGCAAGTGCGAACAACGACTTGCGTTGGGGGGGAAAAGGTGTTGGATTTAAAATCCAACACCTTCCCTAGTGTCCACACAGACTGGAGTTGGAATAGTAATTTATACTATTCCAACATCCAGCGCCCCCTAACGCAAGTCGTTGTTACGACTTGCGTTGTAACGGTATGCGAAATAACGCAGTCGTTGTAACGACCGCGTTGTTATAGCATGCGTGGTAAACGCATGCGAAAAAAGATCACATATTCCCCTGATTGATTCAGTGCACAATTTTACAAGACCTTTAATTCCGACCCCTCATTTAACTGACCTCTTCAATCACATGCCGACTCCCAAGTGTGTTCCCATCAATGGGAGAAGCCCTAATTACAGTCATTCCTAAGCTGGGAAAAAGTCCTCAATTGTGCGCCTCCCATAGGCCAATTGCCCTTCTTAATCTGGAGGCTAATCTTTACACTAAAATAGTAGCCAACAGATTGGAGGACCCATCCCGGCCAGTCTGGATTTATCGAAGGCCATCAAACCCATGACAATTTTAGATGGGTAATTCACTTGATAGAAAAGGCAAATAAGAAACAAATCCCGGCGGTGTTGTTGGCGCTCAATGGCGAGAATGTTTTTGACTGAGTGGATTGGTCATTCCTTGTTAACACGCTACGTAGCTTTAGGTTTGGGGAGCGGGTTATTACAATGATAAAGGCCAACTACTCCTGTCCTCGATCTCGAGTATTAATAAATGGCACAGCTTCTGAATTCTTTGCACTGACGACGGGGACAAGGCAGGGTGCCCCCTTTCTCCCTTCCTCTTTTCTCTCAGCATTGACCCCCTAGCTGCAAAGATAAGAGCCAACCCTGATATCCAAGGAATTCATTTTGGCCCGGATGAACATAGGATATCGTTATTTGCGGACAACGTCCTATTGTCTGTAGCCTCCTCCCAATTCTCACTACCAGCTCTTCAGGCAGAACTCCAATACTATGAGACAGTGTCTGGCTTTCGAGTTAATCTTCAAAAATCCTTTCTACTTAATCTGACAACCCCTTTGACCGAGATGGAGGAGATTGCATCTGTATACCACCTTTTAACAGGTTAAAAAAGAGATTACCTACTTGGAGATAAAGATCACACCCAGAGTAGCAGATTTATACAAGGCAAATTACCCTCCCCTGTTAAGGCGATTAAAATTAGATTTTAAGTGCTGGGCTCTGATGTACCTCATTTGGATAGGTCGCATAAACGACAAAATGACAGTGCTTCCAGGCATATTATATTTGTTTCAAGGACTGCCAATTGAGGTGCACAGGGAATTTTTCTCTGCAGCCCGTTTGATGATAACTAGCTTCAGATGGCAGGGACGTAGGGCCAGACTATCCCAGCAGGGACGTAGGGCCAGGCTATCCCACAAGCTGATAACTCTCCCGAGGGAGTCTGGAGGTCTGGCATTACAGGGCGACACAACTTCGAGTTATACCTGAATGGTCCCTCAGAACTTCGGATAAGCACTGGCTACACATGGATAGAGCGATAGTGGGATGGACAATTTGAGATGTGCTGTGGAAGCCCAGATAGGATCGGCCACCGAACGCTTATCTAAGCACCCCCACGGTAACCACACTAAAAGTATGGGATACTGTAATTAAATCACATGAGCTGACGACTTCCCCCTCTCCGTATACGACTATCCACTATAATACGGCCTTTCCCCCAGCAGTACTTCCAGGCCCCTTTAATAGCTGGCGGGAAGGAGGCTGTTTAACAATCTCCGACTTATTTCATGGGTGGGATATTTTGACTTTCGAAAACTGTTGTCGTAATTTTAATCTACCGGCCTCAGAAACCTTGCATTATACTCAACTTAACACTGGGTACCACAGCCATACGACTTGCCGCTACCAGACAACTACTTGCCATAGAACGGTTTGCACGAAATGCCTGAGCGACCCAGGGATGTATCTCCTTTCTATATGCACTCCTGATGTCCACAAACCGCACCCCCACCCCACGTCATGTATCTTTCTGGGACCATACACTAGGGATCACTATAGAGGCTAAGCAATGGTGCACACTTTATCATGATATTTCTAAGTTTAATCGCTCCATGGGTTCACGGGAGGCACACTACAAGCTCCTCTACGATTGGTACCTTTACCCTGAGAAACTTCAAAAAATGCTCCTGAATGCATCCAGCACATGCTGGAGGGGGTATAGGATGTTGGGAGATTTTCAGCATAACTGGTGGGACTGCCCGACTATTCAGCCCTATTGGAACAAAATACTGTCACAAATAAAAGAGATTTTAGACTATCTGGAGTGTGTACTTTTGGGTGTTCAGGATCCTTCTCTAAAACACCAGACTCTGGGAGACCTCTCTATCCTATGGCTTTGTTTAGGGGCAGCCAAGATGGCCTTAGAAGCATGGAAGAAACCTGAGGCCCTGTCCATGTCCCAGTGGCATGCCCGACTCTGGCAGGCCCTTACAATGGAATGTATGGCTGACATCCTGGCTGAAACGAGGAAAGACTTTGACTATATATGGGGAACCTTAGTACAGTTCCTCTCAAGAGGACTTTTGCTCTTTTCTTGTCACTCCCGCATAAGGGCACTTCACCTCTTCCAGACATAAGTCCTCCCATTCCTGCCTTCAATTAGACAAAGGTTTCACTGTAGGAGAGTAGGATCTGCTTCACATGGGTACCCCCACTTTTTGCTGATGCTTCACTGTTTTTCGACTTTAGTCTGGCTGGGGCCCTGCTAATCAGAACCCCAGCCTAGCTGCTTCCTCTCTAAAATGGTTTCCATGTGCCTTAGGCACATCTCTGATTGAAATCTGGAGTGCCCTTATAAGTCCCTAGTATATGGTATACTATGTACCCAGGGCATAGGTACCTCAGAGGCGGGAAACAACCTTTAGAGCGCATGCATTACATCGCATGCCATTAGATTGCGGTTTTTACAACGAAAGTCGTTACAACGACTTGCACTGGAGGGCGCTATAGGACAAGGAGTAGTTTAAATTACTATCCAACACCTTCCCTACTGTACGTAGGCTGGAGTTGGAATAGTAAATTAAACTACTCCTAAGTCAACGCCTCTCAACGCATAGTCGTTGTAACGACTTGCGTTGTTAAAACCACGATCTGATGGCATGCGATGTAATGCATGCGTGGTATCGTCATACATCCCTCAGAGGCCTACCAGGGGCTGCAGCATGTATTGTGCCACCCCTGGAAGGCCATCCAAAATGACACCACAGGTCTGCTACTGCAGCCTGGGTAAGGTGGTGCATGCACCCCTTACTGTGATATAGGCTACCTATATCACTACATACATACACACATATAAACCTATAAGTCACTCCTATGGCAGGCCTTATCAATCCTGAAGGCAGAGTGCGTGGTTCCTATGTGAGAGGGTGCCCCTGCATGAGCAGGGCCCCTCTGCAGCATTCGGAGACCCTTCTCTGATGCTGTTTGTAGTGCAGCCTGACCATATACTCTTAAGCGCATTATAACCTCGCGTTAAATGCTAACTTTGGGATGGCTGCACGGAAACATGTCGTGTTTGGTGTCAAACATCTTGGAATACTACACCCCCGCCAGTTCTGGCGGCGGGGGTAGCATTCCACCCTTCTAGAGGGAGAGACATGTACACACCGGCCTGCCCGGTAACTTCTTTCCAAGCCCTGGCATCACAAAATGGATGCCGCTGCCACAGACACGAGTCTGGCCTCCTGCTGCTGACCGAAACTCCGGCAGGGGAGGCCTGGACAATAGGTTTCCTGTCCCAGGGAGGTGTAACCACCTCCCCAGACAGGATAGTGTGTATTGGGGCTGGGCGGGAGCACTCTCTGGTGCTTTGAAGTCCTGCACTGGGGGCACATTTGGTGTCCCTGTGCATACCCCAGTTCAAACTGGCTCAGGGGCTTCCAGCCCCTGCTCTGGCACGAAACTGGACAAAGGGAAAGGGGTGTAACCACCCCTCTGCCCTGACCCTCCCATAGGTGGGTCCCCAGAGTATGTCCAACCCCCTAACTTGGTATAAGTATGGGACCCCAGTCCTTAGGACTTTAGATTTACCTGGACGAAACTCTGACACAGAATCCTGGACCTTCGACGCTCTACTTTAATATTAGAGGACTGAAGAATCTCCCTTGGGGTCAAGGAGTGACTCCCCTGCTTGGCAGGCACCAAAGAAGCAATTGTTCGGTCTGCATCGCCGAAGCTCCCGCCGGACGCCGAAGTCTTTGCATCACCAGAGGTGGATTTCCAGACTTCTCCGAGGCTGCCCTGAGTCCCCAGCAAAGCTGAGGCCCGTAGCTGTCGTGGGTAACGTGGAACCGTGACCCCTGGACACCGAGCACATTTGCAAGTGCATCCTCTTCCTGGGCTCCCACGAAGGTGTGCTTTGGGCTCCGAGTAGCCCCCGCCTCCAGCACCGACTGCACTGAAGATCACTGGCCTCCACTCCACGAGTGTCCCGTGAGCCAGCTCCAAGTGCGTCCATTCGAGGCTCCCTCGTGGTCGCTAGTCCGTTGGCTAGTAGGCCCTCCCGAAGGCCAATCTTCTTCTACTTGGGCTTCCCTGGTTGCTCCAGGCGTGCCCTGACTTACCTTCGCTGGGTGAGTCCCTCAGACCTTGCTGGTCTGCACCACCGTCCTTCTTCTATTTCCACGAGACTTGCCGTTGCCAAGGCTTATTGGGTCCAATCCGGTCGCCGATACCTCAGCAATCGACAGACATCGTGGGACAGCTCGAATCCAGCTCCTGGTCATTGTCGACGCCTCCTGGACATCGTGGCTGAAGAGTCAAGACGACCGTCAACCTACCTGAAGCACTCGACATCGGTGGGCATCCGCTCATCGCCTTCCTGGTCACTGGCTAGTGACCCAGACTCTGTCCCCTCTGCTTTCAGGTTCTTCAGATCTTCGATCCACCTTTGGATCCACCCGAACACTTTCGACTTGGCCGCCAGCAGCACTTTGCAGCAGATCGCCATTGAAAACGACGACGAAACCCGACCCCGAAAGACACCTATGCACCCGGCTTCCCTGGGTGAGGTAACACGAGTACTCCGGTGCTCCCGTGGGTATAGACTCTAGAACGACCCAGTTCTAAAAGGGTTTGCTCCAAGTCCTCCTCTAAGTGTCCCTTTTCTTTAAAATTCCAACCGCGACTTTCCCCATAGAAGTCAACGGCGATTCACGGCTGTGTCCTCACACTGCACGCGTCCCCCGTGGGTGCCCTGTGTCACTACCTTGGGTGGTTCCTTGTGGTCCAAGCACTTCTACAGGCTCTAGGCCTGTGTCTAGCTCAGTCGTGGTTCTTATACCACTTTATTGGTATATGGTTTGGTACGCCCCTAGGGCTCAAACGTGTATTTGTGTTATTACTGTTGATAACTAACTTATAACTTATGTATTTCGAACTCTAGCCTCATAAAGAGACTAGAGGGGTGTGTTTAGCAATAAATACATATATTTTGAATATATACCTGGTGTGGTCCTCTTTCATTTGGTCACTCAAGAGATTATAGACTGGTAAAACAAGCTGCTTTACATTCCTTCAAGACTTAGCCTGAAGGCTGCTCTCCATAGCTACCACTAGGATAGCTTTCAATAAAGGTTGTCTTTAACCTATCTCCAATAAGGGGTTGTTTGGACTGGTGCAAGGTGCCCACTATAATTAGTGGACAGCATATACCAGGCCAACTTCTCACATTGGTGTGCAGCGTGTGGGATTCCAGCTTGCTATTGTTTTACCAGATAATCTCAATTGAATTGATCAACTGAAAACCACTAAGGGTACCTTAGGTACATATAAATCAAGCTTAGTATACAGTAAGTTCTACTGAACTTAGAGTTGTGTGTTAAGGGATAGCACACCCTTTCTACAACTCAAGAGAGTTTAGTAGGCCACACTAGAGTAGGTAGTGCATACACCACACCTCACTAGTAATGTCTTCAAAGCCAGGACCCAGTGAGTCCTTGCCAGAAGCCAGTGGGCTTCTTCCCTCCAAGTATGATAAACTCCCATTCTTGGAATTGAGAGCATTAGGCAATACTAGGAAGCTGAAGGCAGGCAAAAGTGCCAGCACCCAACACCTCAGGGAGGTGTTACTTGCTGATGATCTCAGCAGACCCCTAGGGTCTGAAGGGGTAGGCAGAGAGGGTGGGGCAGAAAATGAGGAAGGGGTCAGGGGTGAAGAAACCCAGGGCCCCCCTCTGAAACTGGCCAGGAAGGTGAAAATGACCTTGACCTGGAGAACCCAATTCCTCCTGTGGAGGAGGAGGATCAGAATGACCTCCCCTTTGTCCCCCCAGGAAGAATTGTGAGTGTGCCCAGAAGGTCTAGATCTCCTTCTCAGGAGTCTAACCACTCTGACACCTCAATAGGGACCTCTGTCTCTTCTCATAGGAGAGAATCCTCTCATGACAGGAGAAAGAGACTGATTCAGTATGAGCAAGCCCAGCTTGAGCTCAGAAAACAGCAGTTGGCTATAGACAGGGAGTCCCTAGATCTCTACAAAGAGAGAAAAAGATGGGACTAGAGTCCCATGGTGGCAGCAATTTCCCCAGAGATAGGGAAAGGTCTTATGACCATAGAAACCTGAGCAAGATTGTCCCTCCCTACCAGAGTGGGGATGACATCCACAAATGGATAACTGCACTGGAGAGGGCCTGTAAAGTACAGAGGGTCCCTCAGGAGCAGTGGGCAGCAATCTTGTGGCTCTCCTTTGCAGACAAAGGTAGAGACAAGCTCCTCACTGTAAGAGAAGAGGATGCTGACAATTACAAAGTCTTGAAGAGTGCTCTGATTGATGGGTTTGGCCTAACAACTGAACAATACAGGTTAAAGTTCAGAGATACCCAAAAAGCACAGACTCAAGACTGGGTAGACTATGTGGATTGTTCTGCTAAGGCTCTGGAAGGTTGGTTGATGGGCAGTAAGGTGTGTGACTTCACAGGATTGTACAATCTTATCATGAGGGAGCAGATTCTTAATAACTGTCAAAATCAGCTGTTGCATCAGTACCTGGTGGACTCTGATCTGACCTCTCCCCAAGAATTGGGAAAGAAGGCAGACAAATGGGTCAGAACCAGGGTGAGGCAGAAGGTACAGAACCAAGGTGGTGACCCAAAGAAGCAAGATTCTAAGAACTCTGATAAGGGTGGGGAGAAGGGTAAAGACCAGAAGTCTTCACAAGGCCCCCAAAAATCTTCTTCAGGTGGGGATTCACAGTCTAACAAAGGGAAAGGCCAAAAGAAACCATGGTGCAAGGTCTGTAAGCAAAAGACCCACTGGACCAGTGATTGCACCAAGTCCAAAGACTCTACTCCAGCCCCCACCAATGCCCCTAAGGCACCTGCTCCCCCTAGTGCAGTTACAGTTGGTGGTGGGACTACACAAGCCAAGGGTTTAGTAGGGTTGACCCTGGGTAAGGAGATGAGCTCTGACCTAGTCAGAGAACTCACTCAGGCTGTCCTAGTCTGTGATGGAGGCATGGATGTGACCTCCTCTGTGAGTCCCAGTAATCTGGGCAAGTACAGGCAACAGCCCTTAATCAATGGAAAAGAGGCTTTGGCATTTAGGGACACAGGGGCAAGTGTCACCATGGTGACACAAGACCTTGTGAATCCTGGGCAGATTATACTTGGTGAAATGTACCAAGTGACCAATGCTAGCAATGTCAGAACAGACCATACTCTGGCAGTTGTTAACTTCTCCTGGGGAGGGGTAACTGGCCTTAAGAAGGTTGTGGTAAGTGCAGACCTACCAGTTGAATGCTTGCTTGGCAATGATTTAGAAACTTCAGCTTGGGCAGAAGTGGAGCTCAGGACCCATGCAGAAATGCTGGGCATCCCTGCAGATGTGTTTGCTGTGACCAGGTCACAAGCCAAAATGTCTAACACTGAACAGGCCTTGGATTCTGGAATAATGGACCAAGTGCCCTCCAAGAAGAGGAGTAGTAGGGTAAAGGCAGTGCCTTCCCCTTGGCTCAGAAGGAAGATCAGTCTCTTGAGGGGGATGATCTCAGTCCTGAGGAAGGAACTGTCCCAGAGGAGCTTGAACCTGACCAGGTTGAGTTCTTGGGGACAGGGGGCCCTTCCAGGGCAGATCTGAGCCAGGAGCAGCAGAGCTGCCCCTCTCTTGAACCCCTCAGACAGCAAGCTGCTGCTGAGGCTGCTGGGAAAGCTAGTGGTCCCCATACTGTGTATTGGGATGATGGACTCTTGTACTCAGAGTGTAGAGACCCCAAGCCTGGTGCCACCAGGAGGTTGGTTATACCTCTGAAGTTCAGGGGCTTCCTATTGACCCTAGCCCATGACATTCCCTTAGCAGGTCACCTGGGCCAGAACAAGACTTGGGACAGAATTGTCCCTCACTTTCACTGGCCCCACATGTCTGAAGACACCAAGGAGTTTTGTCGCTCCTGTGTAACCTGCCAGGCCAGTGGCAAGGCAGGTGGCACTACAAAGGCCCCCCTGATACCACTACCTGTGGTGGGGGTTCCCTTTGAAAGGGTGGGGATTGACATTGTTGGTCCCATGGATCCCCAAACAGCATCTGGGCACAGGTTTATCCTGGTGGTAGTGGATCATGCCACCAGGTACCCAGAGGCTATTCCCCTTAGGACCACTACAGCACCTGTGGTGGCAAGGGCCCTCCTGGGAATTTTCTCAAGAGTGGGCTTCCCTAAGGAGGTTGTATCAGACAGGGGTGCTAACTTTATGTCTGGATACTTGAAAGCAATGTGGAAGGAGTGTGGAGTGACTTACAAGTTCACCACACCCTATCACCCACAATGCAATGGTTTAGTTGAGAGATTCAACAAAACCTTGAAGGGCATGATTAAAGGGCTCCCAGAAAAGCTTAGGCGAAGATGGGACATACTCTTGCCCTGCCTTTTATTTGCATACAGGGAGGTGCCTCAAAAGGGGTTGGCTACAGCCCTTTTGAACTTTTGTTTGGTCACCCTGTCAGGGGTCCATTGTGCTTGGTGAAGGAAGGATGGGAGTTACCTCTCAAGCCCCCAAAGCAAGACATAGTGGACTATGTACTTGGTCTCCGCTCCAGGATGGCTGAGTACATGAAAAAGGCAACTAAAAACCTTGAGGCTAGCCAGGAACTTCAAAAAGCCTGGCATGACCAAAGGCTGTACTGACTGTTTACCAGCCAGGACAGAAGGTGTGGGTGTTGGAGCCAGTGGCCCCAGCAGCTCTCCAAGACAAATGGAGTGGACCCCATACCATTGTTGAACAGAAGGGTGAGGTTACCTACTTAGTAGACCTAGGAACACCCAGGAGTCCCCACAGGGTTCTCCATGTCAACAGATTAAAACCATATGTGGACAGGGCAGACATGGGCTTGCTCATGGCTACTGATGAGGGACAGGAGGAAGAGAGTGACCCACTCCCTGACCTGCTCTCACAGAACCCTGATGATGGGTCAGTGGATGGTGTAGCCTTGGCAGGCAGCCTCACTGCCCAGCAGCAAACTGATTGCAGACAGGTGCTCAATCAGTTCAGACACATATTCTCACTGACACCCAGTCAGACCACCTGGTGCACTCATGAAGTGGACACTGGGGACAGTCTGCCTATTAAAAATAAGATTTATAGGCAACCTGACCATGTCAGGGACTGTATCAGGACAGAAGTCCAGAAGATGTTGGATTTGGGAGTTATTGAACCCTCAGATAGCCCTTGGGCTAGTCCAGTGGTCCTTGTGCCAAAACCTCACACCAATGGTGGGAAAAGAGAGATGAGGTTTTGTGTGGACTACAGGGGTCTCAATGCAGTCACTAGGACTGATGCCCATCCAATACCTAGGGCAGATGAGCTAATAGACACTTTGGCCTCAGCCAAGTATCTAAGCACATTTGACCTGACAGCTGGCTACTGGCAGATCAGACTAGCTGATGATGCAAAGCCAAAAACAGCATTCTCAACCCCTAGTGGGCATTATCAATTTGTGGTGATGCCCTTTGGTCTGAAGAATGCACCTGCCACTTTTCAGAGGTTGGTGAATACAGTCCTTACAGGTCTGAAGCCTATAGTGCAGCATATCTAGATGATATTGCTGTCTTTAGCTCCACCTGGGAGGATCACCTGGTCCACCTCAGAAATGTTTTACAGGCCCTGCAGAAAGCAGGCCTGACTATCAAGGCCACCAAGTGCCAGATAGGGCAGAGTCAGGTTGTGTACCTGGGCCACCTTGTGGGTGGAGGCCAGGTTCAACCACTGCAGAGCAAGATCCAGACCATCATGGACTGGACTGCTCCAACTACCCAGACTCAGGTGAGAGCCTTTTAGGCCTGACTGGGTACTATAGGAGATTTGTCAAGGGGTATGGATCAATAGTGACACCCCTGAATGACTTAACTTCCAAGAAAATGCCCAAAAAGGTTCAGTGGACAGTTAGCTGTCAAAAGGCATTTGATGACCTAAAGCAGGCCATGTGCACTGCTCCCATTCTACAGAGTCCTGATTACTCCAAGAAGTTCATTGTCCAAACAGATGCATCTGAATTGGGGGTAGGGGCTGTACTGTCACAATTGAATGATGAAGGTCAGGATCAGCCAGTAGCTTTTATTAGCAGAAGGCTGACCCCTAGAGAGAAACGTTGGTCAGCCATTGAGAGGGAGGCCTTTGCTGTGGTCTGGGCTCTGAAGAAGTTGAGGCCATACTTGTTTGGTACTCACTTCCTTGTTCAAACAGACCATAAGCCCCTCTTATGGCTAAAACAAATGAAGGGTGAAAACCCCAAACTGCTTAGGTGGTCCATTTCCCTACAGGGGATGGACTTCACAGTGGAACATAGACCTGGGAGTAACCATGCCAATGCAGATGGACTCTCTAGGTACTTCCACTTAGAACATGAAGACTTAACTGGGCAAGGTTAGTTTAATGTCCCTACGTTTGGGGGGGTTGTGTAGGAGAGTAGGATCTGCTTCACATGGGTACCCCCACTTTTTGCTGATGCTTCACTGTTTTTCGACTTTAGTCTGGCTGGGGCCCTGCTAATCAGAACCCCAGCCTAGCTGCTTCCTCTCTAAAATGGTTTCCATGTGCCTTAGGCACATCTCTGATTGGAATCTGGAGTGCCCTTATAAGTCCCTAGTATATGGTATACTATGTACCCAGGGCATAGGTACCTCAGAGGCCTGCCAGGGGCTGCAGCATGTATTGTGCCACCCCTGGAAGGCCAGCCAAAATGACACCACAGGTCTGCTACTGCAGCCTGGGTAAGGTGGTGCATGCACCCCTTACTGTGATATAGGCTACCTATATCACTACATACATACACACATATAAACCTATAAGTCACTCCTATGGCAGGCCTTATCAATCCTGAAGGCAGAGTGCGTGGTTCCTATGTGAGAGGGTGCCCCTGCATGAGCAGGGCCCCTCTGCAGCGTTCGGAGACCCTTCTCTGATGCTGTTTGTAGTGCAGCCTGACCATATACTCTTAAGCGCATTATAACCTCGCGTTAAATGCTAACTTTGGGATGGCTGCACGGAAACATGTCGTGTTTGGTGTCAAACATCTTGGAATACTACCCCCCGCCAGTTCTGGCGGCGGGGGTAGCATTCCACCCTTCTAGAGGGAGAGACATGTACACACCGGCCTGCCCGGTAACTTCTTTCCAAGCCCTGGCATCACAAAATGGATGCCGCTGCCACAGACACGAGTCTGGCCTCCTGCTGCTGACCGAAACTCCGGCAGGGGAGGCCTGGACAATAGGTTTCCTGTCCCAGGGAGGTGTGACCACCTCCCCAGACAGGATAGTGTGTATTGGGGCTGGGCGGGAGCACTCTCTGGTGCTTTGAAGTCCTGCACTGGGGGCACATTTGGTGTCCCTGTGCATACCCCAGTTCAAACCGGCTCAGGGGCTTCCAGCCCCTGCTCTGGCGTGAAACTGGACAAAGGGAAAGGGGTGCAACCACCCCTCTGCCCTGACCCTCCCATAGGTGGGTCCCCAGAGTATGTCCAACCCCCTAACTTGGTATAAGTATGGGACCCCAGTCCTTAGGACTTTAGATTTACCTGGACGAAACTCTGACACAGAATCCTGGACCTTCGACGCTCTACTTTAAGATTAGAGGACTGAAGAATCTCCCTTGGGGTCAAGGAGTGACTCCCCTGCTTGGCAGGCACCAAAGAAGCAATTGTCCGGTCTGCATCGCCGAAGCTCCCGCCGGACGCTGAAGTCTTTGCATCACCAGAGGTGGATTTCCAGACTTCCCGAGGCTGCCCTGAGTCCCCAGCAAAGCTGAGGCCCGTAGCTGTCGTGGGTAACGTGGAACCATGACCCCTGGACACCGAGCACATTTGCAAGTGCATCCTCTTCCTGGGCTCCCACGAAGATGTGCTTTGGGCTCCGAGTAGCCCCCGCTTCCAGCACCCACTGCACCGAAGATCACTGGCCTCCACTCCACGAGTGTCCCGTGAGCCAGCTCCAAGTGAGTCCACTCAAGGCTCCTTCGCGGTTGCTAGTCTGTTGGCTAGTAGGCCCTCCCGAAGGCCAATCTTCTTCTACTTGGGCTTCCTTGGTTGCTCCAGGCATGCCCTGACTTACCCTTGCTGGGTGAGTCCCTCAGACCTTGCTGGTCTGCACCACCGTCCTTCTTCTATTTCCACGAGACTTGCTGTTGCCAAGGCTTGTTGGGTCCAATCCGGTCGCCGACACCTCAGCAATCGACAGACGTCGTGGGACAGCTCGAATCCAGCTCCTGGTCATCGTCGACGCCTCCTGGACCTCGTGGCTGAAGAGTCAAGACGACCGTCAACCTACCTGAAGCACTCGACATCGGTGGGCATCCGCTCATCGCCTTCCTGGTCACTGGCTAGTGACCCAGACTCTGTCCCCTCTGCTTTCAGGTTCTTCAGATCTTCGATCCACCTTTGGATCCACCCGAACACTTTCGACTTGGCCGCCAGCAGCACTTTGCAGCAGATCGCCATTGAAAACGACGACGAAACCCGACCCCGAAAGACACCTATGCACCCGGCTTCCCTGGGTGAGGTAACATCGAGTACTCCGGTGCTCCCGTGGGTATAGACTCTAGAACGACCCAGTTCTAAAAGGGTTTGCTCCAAGTCCTCCTCTAAGTGTCCCTTTTCTTTAAAATTCCAACCGCGACTTTCCCCATAGAAGTCAACGGCGATTCGCGGCTGTGTTGTCACACTGCACGCGTCCCCCGTGGGTCCCCTGTGTCACTACCTTGGGTGGTTCCTTGTGGTCCAAGCACTTCTACAGGCTCTAGGCCTTGTGTCTAGCTCAGTCGTGGTTCTTATACCACTTTATTGGTATATGGTTTGGTACGCCCCTAGGGCTCAAACGTGTATTTGTGCTATTACTGTTGATAACTAACTTATAACTTATGTATTTCGAACTCTAGCCTCATAAAGAGACTAGAGGGGTGTGTTTAGCAATAAATACATATATTTTAAATATATACCTGGTGTGGTCCTCTTTCATTTGGTCACTCAAGAGATTATAGACTGGATGCTGAGGACGAGTCTGGCTGCGGCGTTCTGGGCGGTCTGGAGTTTGTGGAGTAGAGATTTGTTGATTCCGGCGTAGAGGGCGATCCCGTAGTCCAGTCTGCTGGTTATGAGTGCGTGGGTGACAGTCTTCCTGGATTCAGGGGGGATCCACTTGAAGGTCTTGCGGAGCATGCGGAGGGTATTGAAGCATGTGGAAGATACGGCGTTGACCTGTCGGTTCATGGTGAGGGCAGAGTCGAGTATGATGCTGAGGTTGCGCGCATGGTCCCTGGGTGTGGGAAGGTAGCCGAGGGCGGGGGGCCACCAGGTGGTGTCCCACACAGAGGGGGTGGATCTGAGGACAAGGATTTCTGTCTTCTCCGAGTTGAGCTTCAGACAGCTGCTGCTCATCCAGGATGCAACGTCATTCATTCCTTCCTGGAAGCTGTGTCTGTTGATGTCGGGTTCCTTGGTGAGGGAGAGGATGAGCTGGGTGTCGCCGGTGTAGGATACTATGCTGAGCCCGTGTTTTCTGATGATGGTTGCGAGAGGGGCCATGTAGATGTTGAAGAGCGTGGGGCTGAGTGAGGATCCTTGGGGTACTCCACATCTGATCTCTGTGGGTTCTGAGAGAAAGGGCGGGAGTCTGATTCTTTGAGTGCGGCTGGCGAGGAAGGAGCGGATCCAGTCTAGGGCAGTTCCCTGTATGCCGGCTTCGTGGAGTCTGGCGGCTAGTGTGCATGGGAGATGGTATTGAAGGCTGCTGAGATGTCAAGTAGAATGAGTGCTGCCATGTGGCCATGGTCGAGGAGAGTGCATATGTCATCAGTGGCAGCTAGGAGGGCGGTCTCGGTGCTGTGGTTGCTGCGGAATCCGGATTGAGAAGTGTCGAGGATCGAGTTGGATTCTATGAAGGTCGTGAGCTGGTTGTTGACGATCTTCTCGGTGACTTTGGCAGCAAAGGGGAGGAGGGAGATGGGTCTGTAGTTCTTGAGGTCCATCGGGTCTGCGGAGGGCTTCTTGAGGAGGGGCTTGACTTCTGCGCGTTTCCAGTTGTCGGGGAAGGTGCCTGTATCGAGGGAGCAGTTTATTGTATGTCGCAGTTCAGGTGCTACTGCACAGGCGGCTCTCTGGAAGATATGCAGCGGGGGTCGGTGGGGGTTCCTGAGAGTATGCTCCTCATGGTCTTTGCTGTGTTTTCTGTGGTGACAGGGGTCCAGGCGGTGATGGTCGGCTGGGTGGCGTTGCTGGTGGCTGGTGTTGTGTCTGTGCCTTGGTTCTGTTCGTCGAAGTTGTCGTAGAGAGACCTGATCTTGTGATGGAAGAAGGAGCCGAGTTTATTGCAGAGGTCGTGGGAGGGAGGTTTCGCTGGTGTTTGGTGAATTCTTGTATGATGCTGAAGAGTTCCTTAGAGTTGCGGGAGTTGGAGAGGATTCTGTCCTGGAGGAAGTTCCTCTTCGTGGACCTGATGAGTTGGTGGTATTCTGTCATGGCGGTCTTGTAGGCGGTGCATGCTTCTGTGCTTTCTCGAGTTGTCGGCATGTGCGCTTGGATTCTCATAGGTCCGTGGTGAACCAGATGGCTTTCGTGGTGCGTTGTCTGTTGGAGTTCTGGAGGAGGGCGAGCGTGTTTGCGCAGTCAGTGAGCCATCTGTCGAGTTCATCAGCTGCAGAGTTGGCGTCGGTCGTGGTGGGTGGAGGAGTGAGGCTGAGGGCGGAGTTGAGGTGCTCTTCGGTGATCTTGCTCCAGTTTCTGCGAGGGGGGTGTGGTGTAGGTTTGTGTGCGGTGGGTTTCGAGAAGGAGAAGTGGACGCATTTGTGGTCTGTCCAGAGGAGTTGCATGGTGTGGCAGAAGCAAATGCTGTTTCCTCCTGCGAAGATGGGGTTGAGGGTGTGTCCTGCCTTGTGGGTAAGGGTGGTGGTGAGCTGCTTAAGTCTGATGTTGGCAAGGTTTTCCAGGAGGGCAGTGGAGTTGGGGTTTCTGAGGTTGTCGAGGTGGAAATTCAGGTCTTTGAGCAGTGCATAGTCCATGAGGCGAGGGCGTGGGGCGCGATGAGGTCTGCAATGGTAGTGGCGAATGGGGAGCGAGGTCCGGGAGGTCTGTTGGCGAGGGTTCCACGTAGAGTCGTTCTGGGCTTGGTCTGGATCTGGAAGTGGAGGTGTTCCATGGGGGGCGAGGATTCGTTTGAGTTGGAGGTTGTGATTCGGAGGATGTTTTTGTGTACGATGGTGAGTTCACCTCCAGGGTGGTTGAGGCGGTCTTTCCTCTGGATCTTGTACCCGTCGGGATGGCGGTTGCGATGTCGCGTGCGGAGCTGGCGTTGGTCCAGGTCTGTGAGAGGAAGGTGACGTCGGGGGAGAGGGTGTTGAGGAGGTCCCAGATTTCTACTGCGTGTCTGTGTAGGGAGCGTACATTGAGGAGGATGCAGCTTAGGGGTTTGAGCTCGCTGGCGTCCTGTGGGTTGGTGGTAGCTGTAGGGGTCCGGAGGTGGGTGAAGGTGCAGTGGCAGTGTTGGCAGGAGAACTGGGCTTGGGTGGTGTTCGGCATTGACAGCTGGCAGTTGATGTTTCTTCCGGAGCTGAGTGCATTGAGGGTTGCTGAGTCGTAGCGGTGGGGGGTTGGAGGACCAGGGTCCATGGCACTGGTTGGGTCGTGGGCAGGCGCAGACAGGCTTGCCTTTGGCGCACCAGCAGCGAGTCCGCGCAGCTGCCGCCATTAAGTAGGGGTCGGGGGAGGGAGAGCAGCTGGGAGGCGGGAGGGGGAACATGCAACATGCAGGGGGGAGGGGTCGCGGGGGCAGCGGCGGGGATGGGAGTGAAGCGGAAAACAGGGCAGTGAAAAGGAGGCACAAAAAGTGAAAAAGAGGCACAATAAAGGCACAAGGAGGAAAAAAGAGAAAACAACGCACCAAAAGGCACAAAGAGAAAAAAGAGAAAACAAGGCGCAATAAAGGCACAAAGAGATAAAAGGCACAGAGAGAAAAAAAGGCACATAAATGGCACAAAAACGAGGCACACACAAACAAAGACCAAAGCTACAGAAGGCTGGCAGAGCGGACCAGCAGAAGAGCAAGGCTCTCCCACTGGACCACCAGGGATGAGGCGCAGGTAGGAGTCTGCGGGTGGAGGAGGCCCTCGAACACCTACCTGGAACCAGGGAGGTGCTGGGGGCAGCGGCGCAACGACGGAGCTGCGTGAGGGGAGAGCACTAACCCTGACCAGTTGAATGGCCTCCTGATCAGAGCTGCAGGGACACAAAAGGCTACAACAGTTCTGAACCCGCACCTGGACACTGCCTGAGTGAGTTCTGACCCTCCAAGTGGTGCCCCTCAACCTGGACCCTTGGAAGTGGTGCTAACAGTGCCCAGATAGCCCAAATCCAAAATTTGGGACTTAGAAAATGTTCTGCCAAAAAGTGCATTGAGAACCAAGAGGAGACCGGGAACTACCTGTTCACCGATCTGCCAAGGTGCAGCACTGGTCAGCTTGACTTTGTGGAAGCTCCTGCTACATTCTTCTCTGCATAGAAGAGGTTGACAGGCGAGACAATTTTGGTTCCTCAAGAGCAGTACCCCCAAAGCCCACCTTCCAACAGCACTGACTCTGTGTAAGATAATGACCAGAGGATCAGAGTGGTTAGACAGGGGGAAGGGAATTAGAGAGGGTATTGAGGGGTGGGAGATCTGGAAAAGACAGTGTCTGATGACTAATAGAGGATATAAACTGGGTTAATCAATTGCATTATCAAACAAAGCAACATGTATATTCACAGCACGTTCTTACATGCAATAAAAGCTTTATGAAGAGTTTGTACTTGACTTTGATATAAATGAGTTCTTTCAAATACTTCTTGCGTTACTCAACAGTTCAAATAACTCAAATGCTTTAGCAGTGCTGTAGCCAAGAGTGCGGTAGGAATTACAGGGGTATCCATCCTTGTGGAGCCCTCGTCGGCTGCATCCTGCAATGGAGATTTTCGACTTCCATAAAAGAGACTAAGTCCGTCCAAAGAAATCTTCACCACGACTTTGTCCAGCAGCTCCCCGATAATGACACCTCCTCTTTGGACAGCGTTTGCTGCCTTGCCCTGCTGAACTTTACCTTCTCAGACATTTTTGTTCAAAAATTCTTCTAAGTCCGAAGGTAAGCAGAGACTGGGCCCAATCCATTTTGTGTATCCGAACCACTCTCCATCGCAGTCTGCCATATCCTTCAACTTTGCTCTGGTTTCACATAACTAGATGTCTGCAGTTGGCGCTTTGATAGTTTAGGCATTATTTTTCACTTTAAACTTAAAAAATGTATAACTCAGGTACACTGATTGCATTTTTGTCAATTTGGTGTCAAACAATTTATTAAAATGTATTTATCTAAATTGGTGTGGCATTTTCCTTGTGTTGTGTTTTAACTTTATTACTGTTTGAGTGCTGCATAAATACTTTATACATTGCCTCTACGTTAAGCCTTACTGCTTTTGTGCCAGCCTACCAGATGGTTAAGCACAGGTTAATTTAGTGACTTTTTGTGGTTCACCTTTAAGAAACTGTATCACAGCAGTTGATTTAAACAAGGACAGTTGGCCAACCAAATGCAAAAAGTCAAAAGGGCTGATAAATAACCTGTAATAGTGGCAGCTGCAAGGCATTGCTAGGCCAAAAATAAAAGCAAACAGTAAAACATCCAACAGTTTGGCTTGCAAAGGGTCTGTTTTGGGGACTCCACACCAGTCCACAAACTTGTTTCTATATATGAACTTCCTAGACTGACACCTGGCAGAAAAGATAACATACACAACTTCATCCACAACTTCAGGTGGCAGATCAAATGTAGTTAGCTACTGCTGCTCAGTCTCCATGCATGGAGGTGTAGATTACGCAAGTTTGGGTGAAAAACCCTCCCCTGTTGTGGCGTCAGAGGGTTCTCCCAAACTGGTAGATTGATCGGAGGGCAGGCACACATGCACAGAATTTCGGAGTACCACACTCTCCTGGCCCAATCCGGGGCTACCAGGATGATTTCATTGCCGCATACCTTGTTCCACTCTTTTGGGTTCTCTGCCCTTGGGATGGGGCACAGCAAGTCCTCCTGGTGTGTGACCATACCTGCCATCTGTGGAGGTTATTCTTTGATAGTAAATAATGCAGTGCTGCAGAGTTGACATCTTGTGGGTTGCCCTGGCTTGACAAAGTTCTTACTTCTCATAGTCTGAGTTTGCTTGTGCAGCATAGTGCTTCTTGACCAATGGTTGTTCATAAATGTCATCACCTAAGCCAGGTAAGGTTTTCTGGACCTCCTCCTTCACTTAATGCAGCAATAAAGATCTCTTCACTATCCTGCCTGAGTCTGTGGAGGAGGGCAACAACAGCCCAGCTGCATAAGCCAAGTTTCCAGCCTGACTTGCCATCTGCACTCTGATCGCTACCCCTCCTTCATGTGCCATGTCATGTACCGGTGTCACATTCACGCCCTTGTCCCCATCCACGGACCTCCTTTATTACCAGCTTTTGGGCTCTAGCGGCTCACACCATGGGCGGCCACCAGCAGGCATGGCCAGGGTGAAGATACTGGTGCGGAGACCTGGACACGGCTGTTGTATGTATGGGGCACTGTGACCTTTACTCTGCCTGGGTTGACATATCTAGAATCCCAGGTGTGTAAGGAGGCAAAAATATGGAAAGTAGAACTTGGGGTTCGTGACAGCTCATAAGACAACAGTGCTATGGCAGTGTTAACCTCGTTGGACAAGAACAGTTCAGGTTTGATCTAATCTCTTTCGGTCAGAGGGAGCTCTGCCTCGACCTTTACAGCATTGGTCCCCGCAACACACTCTTAGTTGAAAGGTCCAATTCATATTTAACCACAGAGGTATCAGAATTGGTTGGTCCCTGTGTAAGTAGCTATCCTGTCAAAGATTTTTCATTGCATCCTGAGATCTGTAAACTATGTAATGGGAGAAACAAGACTACAATTCCCCGAATGCAAAGATAAAATCTGAATTGAATGGTCACACATGGACCTGGGAAACTTTAGAGCCCTGCAGCCTTCATGTATTATTATTGTTTTTCAATGGCCAGGATTTTTACAATCAACAATAATGAACTCAGTAACGTTCAATTTGGACTACAGCATGATTTAGAGGGCATGATGAACTTGTATTACTATGGGCATTTTGTGTTCGAGAACAAGGGATAGTATGTATTTTTTTATGGTACGAGAGCAGCCAAGCATGATAATCATATAATGTTTGGCCTGTCACAAGCTAGGGTAGCCACCCAGCTATGTTTTTTTTACCGGTGTGACCTGTATGTTATTAGCTTGTCCAGTACAAACACTAGGAAAACAACCGAAAGCCGGTATTTTTTTCCCCTTATTAGTCCATACTTTAGAATGTAAATATAAGAAAAAAAGGACTAGTCTGCCTTAATGATCCCTGACTTAAAGTAAACAAAGTCAGAAAAGTCACCATGTTCTTAATTAATACATATAAGTTTCTATAAAGTTCTATTTAAGTATCAAGTCCGGGCCTTTTGTAGAATCTTAAAACGTGAAAAAATAGCTGGTATTTTTCCCTGGGAAAATATGCAAGGAACTATCTATCTCCAGAGACTCCAGCAGCCTCGATTCAATATACATTTCCTCTTAAATAAGGTTACTTTTCGTGCTGTAATGTACTGCGCTCTACCTACCATTCCATTACCTGTTTAGATTCACGGCGTTTGTTGTTTAAAAACATCATAGAATAAACAATAGAAAAATACTTTAAAGCAAGCTTCTCTGAGTTGCTGTCTAAAGAAACAAGCATTGGCATAGCCAATAGGTCTCGCCTTTGGGACCTTATAAGTGTTTAGGTAGATCTATTGGCTTTGCCAATGTTTGTAAGCTATGTTATAGAGAAGTTAAGTATTAAAATGATTAATAAGCTGTCATTGAATTCCAAGGTTTCTTTGGCAACAGGAGAAACAATGTAACTGGCCTTTCATTTAGACAGCCATACGTATACACTGACCCCTCAAAAATAGTCACTTGTGTAAAACTGACCATCTCAAAAGTCAAAAGATATCCACACAAAAGAATGTGCCCCCCAGTTTAAGTCCTCAAAATACTGCCCCACATGCACATTGTCACCGAAAGTAAACTCTTTATAATACACGCGCCGACAAAAGATACACCGATAAACCGGAATGTAATCTCCACAAGCTGCACACACGCACACAGCACAGTTAAAAAAGAACCACACAAGGGATGCACAAGCCCGCACACAAAAGAAACATGAATAAGTGAATCATGTCTCATAAACTAGACACATAACCCCCTCCCATTAAAACCGCATAGAAAATATTAACTCGCAGACAAACGGCAGTTCAAAACAATCCCACAAAAGATCTACGACATATATTCTCTCCTCGCCAAACATGTACACAGCTATCCAGTAACATAGTCACGTAAGACAACAGTCTCAACAGAACACAATACATAAACAAAACCACCAAGTCAGAGGAAATTAATGAACGAGGCTTGGTGTAGAAACGCTGAGAGTTGCATGAATACTTGTCAGTAAAACGTTCCCGTGAAAGAATACGAACCCCATGTAAAGAAATCACTCTAGCCACATATGCAAACTGTCAGTAAAAAGAGACGCACGATCTTTCACTAAAGGCAGCCGCATACAGTAAAACCAGACACTCTGGCAAACATCTTCCGGGAAATGACACCCCTTGTCACAAATACTCAAAACGGCCTCTCCCCAGAGAAAGTCATCAATGCGATCAGAGCCATTCGCCGAAGAAGCACAACTTGTGGGGCACAAATGTGGAGCACATCTAGAAACACACACGAAAAAACCACAGATGGAGCCCGCGAGTGGTGCGCGCGAAAAACACACGAAAAAAACACAGATGGAGCCCGCGAATGGTGCGCGCGCGCGCGCTTGGGAGAGCAGACTTCACTTTTCAAGCACTGCACTCGTGCTTGTGGCGCGCCGCTGCTCGCTCCCGCAAGGTGGATGCCGCCACAAGCACGAGCGCAGTGCTTGAAAAGTGAAGACCGATGGCTAAAGCCCTCCTAGAGCAGTGCATGCGCGCTGCCTAGGCGAGACCTAAAAATATAGCAGGTCCCCCAGGGGTCGTGCCAGGAAACACACGCCATCAGCAGCATCAGCGGGACACAAGGCCGGGCAGAGCAGGGCACACACCCGGGCAGGTGCAGCAGGACGCTCCCCGGACAGTGGCAGCTCAGCCATCTGCAGGACACGTCCAGGCAGGAGCAGCAGATCACAGAGTCAGAACGCACCAGCTGGGCACTCCGGTAGTGGGCGACTTACCGGGGGCTTGGCAGTCGGCGCACACGTTATTCCCCGGCCTCTGGATCAGTTCTTGCAGGGCTCTCTTGTTCCTCTCCTCTGCCATGGTCCCTGAGGGTGGCTGGTGGTGCCCTGCTCATCTCTCCGATGCCTCCTACCTCCCGACGGACTCTGGGCGCAAGGGCTGAGGGCAGGTGGCGGGCTCTTATCGCATTGCGGGTGGCACGGCTTTACCTGCAGCTCTGGAGTTTTCCAGTTGGCGGGGTATAGTCTGCAATAAACTGCCAGCATTACAATAACATGCTGGAATCATTGAGTCAAGTTTAGTTGGGTGGTTTGTGTGCAGATACATAGGGATTAAAAAGTAAAGAGATGCACTTTTAAAACAGGGCGAGATCAGTTTGAAAGTCCTAAATTGAAATGATGGCAGAGCTGAGTCACAGAGCACTGGGACGGCAGTCTATCTGTGCAGTGAAGAAACAGCTCGTGACTCGGATCCGACATTATTTCAATTTACCACTTTCAATCCAGTCAGCATTCCTCGGTGTGTGTGGGGTGGGGTTAGGTGGCCCTGAGAGCTTTGAAGTTGGATCATCAAGCCTGCGAAAACACGAGCAGAGGCAGGCAAACTAAAACAAGTTACAGAACAAGGAGGAGGGGCCATCACACACTGTACAGTGTGATGGTCAGTGTGTGATGGCCAAACTAAAAGGTTCTCTGAGTGAAATCGCCTGGGAGGGAGCTAAGAACACAAAGGAGGGACATTTACTCATATGCACCAATTACAAGCCAGTATTTCTGAAAGCCACAGATAACAACCAATGGCAATCAGTGGGTTTGCCAAACCCCACAGTAGAGATACAACAGGTTGAAGCTCGACCTAAAAAATTACATACAACTGAGTGAATTTGTTGTATAAAATGTCAATACAAGCTCTATGAAAAGCTTTTATGGTGTAATTTTATACGTTCAAACTTTTGAGCGTTAATGACCAGGTAATATATCCAATGACAGAATGAAAAAATGCATTAAATCAGGTAATTCTAATTGCAATTCTAAATGAGGAAGAAAAAGCATCACCAGTGAAAAGAGTCTGCTCGAACAGTATCAATATTGTTTCAATGTACATAGGCAAACACTTAGGAAATTATCATTTTAAACAAATGGAAGTCAAACACTAGTCTGATAATTTCTTAACCATGTATGAACAATTATTGTAAAGTCACTCAAAATGTTCTCATGGTTTTATTCTGGGATCAAGAAGTGGGGAGGATAAAATTCCTTTAGGGCACATGAAGCTGCTTCCTAGAAATGGAGAGGACCCAGGGGGAATTTCCATCATATTCCTGCACCCTTGATAAAACTGTTGTCGTGTTTTGACCCCTGTTGCTTTGATGGGCCTCCTCAGGACAGGGACCTGTTGTTTCCTATTTACAATTAGAAAAGTTCGAGTGCATTTATTTGTTTCCTTTTTTGTATTTTTTTATTATTGAAAATTATAACAAAGTAAATACAATGGTTAGTGACAAGGCATTATGTAAAAGAAAAGGGATATCTCAAATGATATTACGCTGTTTCACAGTAACTGTGCCATCACCTACCTACCAACAGCGGGCCCTCACCAGCTCCCCCTCACTGCTTGTTAGTGCCTCCTTCCTCTGTGGGCCTCCTCCCACCAGACTGCTTAAAGGGCTGCTCCTGCCCTGGGCTGATTAGTATTTGGCAGCCAGCATGTCAGCCAGGTTTCAGTTTTCCTCTTTTCTTTTGTTGCTGCCATTTTTCTGCCCACTGCGCCATCCCCGTTTCCTGCCACCCGCTTCCTGCCACCCACTTCCTGCCGCCAGCCTCCTCAGCACCACTCCCCCCTTACAGGAGCTACTTAATGGAGGCTGTAGCGCGACCACACAGTGGACGAGCGCAGCAGGCGCTTCACCGGCGCGCTAATGGCAAGCCTGTCTGTGCCCGTCCGTGCCTGGATTGCGCCCAGCGACAGGCAACCCTGGCCCTCCGGGCACCTACAGGTACTCCATCGCAGACCTCTGAGCCCTGGACCCCAGATGTCACAGCAACTGCTGCCTTGCGTCTCCTTGTACAACAGCAGGACCATTCAGCTGCCACCACTGTCTCTTCATCTGCAACGCAGGACCTTCTGCCCCCAAACAAATCCGCGCCACTCCCACTCTGCTGATCGAGACCACCCCAGAACGACTCCAATGCCTCCTGATCAACGCCAGATCACTCTGAAAACACAGCACCTACGTCTAGAACACCATCTCCACCCTTGCCCCGACAACACCTTCATCACAGAGAGCTGCTCAACCCCTCCTCTGGCCCGACTTCGACAACCCAATGCACAACGGCTACAATATGACACATGGGGACCACACCAACAAACACGGAGGGGCCATCGCCATCATCCACAAAGAATTTGCTGCACCACCACCGAAGAGGACACAACACTGATCATGGGACACCTTAATTTCCAACTCCACACAGATGACAAAACAACCATCAAAAGCCCCCTAGCCTACAGATTCCCAGGACCACGCACTGGACTCTGCGATGGCATCACAGACTTCATCGCCCCACATGCCATCAAATCAAGGTACTACATCGTCCACTGAGAACCTTAAATTCCACCTAGTCGAAAAGGGAGAACAAGGGGACCCTACTCACTACGGAACCAGGGTAACTGAGTATTACAAGAAAACAACGGTTCCTGTGGGATAGTATATATCTATATATAATATACTGGTGCACAATCGCGATAAAAGGGTGATACTGATGTCATACGGAGAAAAACCAAAACACCAAGGGTTTTGTTATACACATATATTTGTATTATTCACATCATATACAAAAAATATAAAAAAGGAAGATATTTGTGAAGAAGTGTCCCAAGTGTAGCATGAACCTAACAGTTGAGTGACACAATGTGACAATATTTACAAGGTTTCACTGATTTTTTCTATCGAAAATGACCATATCTGAAATTTTCACATCATATGCAGCAACTTCATACAATAATAAGTGCTATGTCAGTGGTTCGTTTTTCATCAAAAGTGTCGACGGCGTTTCGACCCTCTCTAGAATGTGGGGTCTCATCAGGACCTATGATACTGGGAACATCTGGGAAAAGAGTGAACAATTTGTATAAGGTAATATATGGACCTAGTAGCAGCGCACTAGTGGTGGATCATGTTATCAAGGGCAATAGAATTACCTAGATTGTCAACCGCGCAGTTCTGATGAAGAAATAAAGCGTGCCAACCGTGAGTGAAGTAAAAAAGGAAGAAGAATTACTCACAGGGAGACCCAGCTGGGTTCTGGTGGTGGAAAGGAAAAGGAAATTAGTTAAGGGTTAAAGGGATAAGGGCTCCTCTATTAGTAAACCACTTGTTGATTAGTGGGGACACTTATCCCTGTTGAGGGTATGAACTGGCGATCACGATCACGGCCGAAGACACCGCCTTGACCATGAAAAGCATCCACTCGGGGGCCCCCACCGACCGCTGCCCCCCTCACATCTACCACAGAGCCGTGGCCGCCATCGCACCCGAACTACAACGCACCATCAACACCACCTTCAAACCAGGCAGCTTCCCAGACGACTGGAAGCGCGCAGAAGTCAGACCCCTGCTCAAGAAGCCCACAGCTGACCCCACTGACCTCAAGAACTATCGGCCCATCTTGCTCCTCCCCTTCGCAGCCAAAGTTGCAGAGAAAACAGTCAACAGGAAACTGACACGATTCTTAGAAGAAAACGCCGTCCTCGACCCGTCCCAATCCGGATTCCGAAGCAACCACAGCACAGAGACCGCCCTACTCGCCACCACAGACGACATCCGCACCCTTCTGGACCAAGGCCACTCCGCAGCCCTCATCCTACTCGACCTATCAGCGGCCTTCGACACCGTCTCCCATCGCACACTAGTCGTCAGACTACACGAAGCAGGCATACAAGGAACAGCCCTGGACTGGATTCAATCATTCCTCACCGGAAGAAGCCAAAGGATCAGACTCCCACCCTGCCTCTCCGACCCCACGAAAATCACCTGCGGAGTCCCACAGGGTTCATCACTGAGCCCCACCCTCTTCAATATTTACATGGCCCCCCTCGCAGCCATCGTCCGACAACACGGCCTCAACATTGTATCCTACGCCGACGACACCCAGCTCATCCTCTCCCTCACCAAAGACCCCACCACTGCCAAACTCAACTTCCAGAAAGGAATGCAAGACGTCGCAGTCTGGATGACCAACAGCTGCCTGAAGCTCAACGCCGAGAAGACAGAAGTCCTCGTCCTCGGTACCACCCCTTCTGCATGGGACAGCACCTGGTGGCCGACCGCCCTCGGAAGCCCACCTACCCCCTCAGACCACGCCAAGAACCTCGGCATCGTACTCGACTCATCACTCTCCAAGAACCGACAGGTCAACGCCCGTCACCTCCAGCTGCTTCAACACCCTCCGCATCCTCCGTAAGACCTTCAAGTGGATCCCCCTGAGTCAAGGAAGACAGTCACCCACGCACTCATCACCAGCAGACTGGACTATGGAAACGCACTCTACGCCGGCATCAACAAGTCCCTACTCCGCAAACTCCAGACAGTACAGAACACCGCCGCCAGACTCGTCCTCGGCATCCCCCGACACGAACACATCAGCCAACACCTCACGAAGTCTCCACTGGCTCCCCGTGGAGAAAAGAGTCACTTTCAAAATCCTCACTCACGCCTACAAATGCCTACACAACAACGGACCCAAATACCTCAACGACAGAATAAACTTCCACGTACCCAAAAGAAACCTCCGATCTTCCAACCTCGCACTGGCCGAAACCCCACGCATCCACAGAGCCAGAGCAGGCGGAAGATCCTTCTCTCACATTGCAGCCAAGACCTGGAACGAGCTACCGGCAGACATCGGACGCGCCCCCTCCCTGAACACCTTAGAAAGACCCTCAAGACCTGGCTCTTCGGCTAAACAGATCTGCGGACCCCCCCCTCAGTGCCTTGAGACCCTCACGGGTGAGTAGCACGCTTACAATTCCCTGATTGATTGATTGATGAGGAAGAGGAGATGTAGGTCAAGATCTGGGGCGGAACTATGAGGAAAGAGAAGGACAAGGGGAGCGTGTTGTCGTGCTCGAATACATAAGAGCAACTTCAAAAAATTATAATAAGATTGGTAGCTGAGAATCTTACCGGAGTAAAGTCACTGAATCATGACTAATGAGGAATGCGGGCCAGCAATTGGCAGGATGTCCGCTTTTAAAGTGTTTCCTGTAATAAAAGGAGCCGAATGTTTAGCTTCCACAAAGCCCCATGTGTCAGGGATGTATGGGCGTAGGGATGGTGTATTGTCTGTCTCTTACCTAAGAGGAATAGTCGTTCCGCGGTGCACGGTGATACGTGCTTCCAGCAAATCTGCACAGTATGTTTGCCGGTGGTCGGTAACACAGATCCGACGTGCACATGGACTTAAGTATACAGCAAACCGGAACCGTGCGCAGGCATCTAAGAGATTGCCGCGACTCGGAGTTATCCGGTTATCGGTGGTGTAAAATGAAAAGTGAAGGCAGACACGCAGCTGTCTGCCAAGATGGGAAGAAAGACGGTCATGGAGTATGTCCAGGGGAGTGAGGCGGTTGGCACAGCGTGTGTATAATGGTGCAGGAAATTGACGTTATGATAGCTGGAAACGCCAACAAAGGGATTTTTAGCAAGGAGCAACAATTATTAAAATAACAGTAGTTAAGCCATAACGTGCACATGAAGTTATTCACCATGTTAGGGAAACACATAGAGGGAATGGAGATGTTTTGCATAAATAGCGGAGTACTGCATACAAAGGATTCAATAAAACAGTTTTGCACCAAGGTTGCATCCAATTAAATAATCATTCCCATGATAAGCGATTACAATTAAAGTATTATTCTGTACATGAATTGTGAAATACTCAATGCGGGTTAGTCAAAAAGAGGCAATGAACACGTATTTGCACACTTATTCAATGATGTCTAAAGAGAAAAGTAATGCACACTTATTCAACAATGTCCAATGAGAAAATTATTAGAGATATGGACAGTTAGACGAAGCATCATGGAGGTGTTAATGGTTATGATATACATAAATGATAAAGTGTGAAGTGATCACAACAGCTTGTTTGACCACGTGAATAAACATTGTGTGTAACATCTGACCGGTGGTCTGTTACATGCGGCATATAAGGGCACAGTAGGGCCGTGGGGCATCTGTGCTTGAGTCAGGTGGCGGGACTATTACAGGCCTCGTTAAGCAGTGGGTTCTGTGTATTTGAGTCAGGTAACAGGACTATCCTGGTTATGGAGGGCGCATAGGAGGCAGTGTCAGTTTAATGTTGCGACAAAGCCGCGCCTCTCCTCCACTGAGTTTAATCCTTGGTTTATAGAATCAATTCTGTCTATCCAATGACATTCACGTCTTTGCAAAATTTGTGTAATGTCTCCCCCTCTCTCCGGAACTCTGGCAATGTCAATCACCTGCCATCTGATCTCATCTGCTGTGTGTTGTTTCTCATTGAAGTGTGATACAAGCGGGGCATTTGCAACTAATCGTCGTATGCGACTGCGATGCTGTCCAATGCGAGCTTTTACTGGTTGTTGGGTTTGTCCGATATATGGTAGTCCACATGGACACCAGATGCAGTATACCACGTTTCGTGTGTTGCAGTTAGAGAAAAATTCGGGGGTATGTGTATAGTTACCGTGTTTAAAGGAGTTGGTGTTCTCAGTGTAGGGGCAGACTACACAGTTGCCACATTTGTGATGGCCTTTTACCTCCGGTAACCCCCAGGTGGATTCAAGGGTATTGCTCTTTCTCTTGGTAGTTTCAGTGGAGGATCTGATGAGGTGGTCTTTTATGTTTTTGCCTCGCTTGTAGGCGAACATGGGGACCTCCATTTCAGGGTCAATGCTTCTGATTATATTCCAATTCTTGGTAATCAGATTGCGAACTTTGTTGGTATGTACTCCGAAGGTGGTGACACAGACTATTCTGTTAAGTGGTGCTTTTTCTCTGATATTGAGAAGCTCTTCTCTGGGGCAATACCAGGCACGTTTCATGGATTTTTTAACAATTCTATTTGGATACCCTCTAGCTATTAGTTTGGCTTTGAGTATTCCAGCCTCACGCATATAGTCCTCTTTACGGGTACAGTTCCTGCGGACTCGTAAGAACTGTCCAAATGGTAAGCCATCTCTGAGTGCCCGAGGGTGATGGCTTCTATACGCTAGTAGCGTGTTCCTTTCAGTGGGTTTCCTGTGGAGTGAGGTATATAGCTTCCCCTCTGTGTGTTGGATGTTGAGGTCTAAATTCCACCTAGGCAGCACCACAAACATTAACTCCACAACCACCTGGAACGAATGGACAACATCGGCCTCACCCAGTTGGTTACAGACCCTCACACACAGACCAGAACACACATTGGACCCTATCCTCATGTCCAGCAATACAGCCAAATAGAGCTATGCCACAGAACTCACCTGGAATGACCACTCCATCGTCCACTTCACCACCACTGGATCACCTCGCACCACCTCCAACCCTCCCAGCACCTCCTTCCGCAGCTGGAGCAAAGTGACACAGACCCAATGGATAGACACCTTTAACACCACCCAGCCCAACGCCACTACGCACCAGGAACAAGCAGTCCAGAACTTCAACACCTGGATCACCAATGCCACCGACTGAGTCGCCCCCATCAAACCAGCCAAAACCCGCAGATCCATCAAACAAGCCAGCTGGTACACACCAGAACTCAGCACAAATGAAACGCAGCTGCAAAAAACTGGAGAGAAGATGGCACACAAGCAGAGACGATGCAGACTGAGACACCTTCAAGTCAGCCCTCAACAAATACCACCAACGACTCAAAGACACAAAAAAGGATGGTATTGCAGACTGCATCGAGGCAAGCGCCAACCACACCATTGAACCCTTCTCCATCGTCAGAGAGTTCTCCTGCCAACAGCCATCAAGAACACGATTCCTCCTTCACAGGAACTCTACAATGCTCTAGCAAAACACTTACACAGAAAGATATCACCCATCTACATTAACTTCGAGCCCCAACTCATCAACATCCTCAGCCTCCTCACTCCAACAGAAACCTCCCCTGGCCAACATCTCACTAAATGGCAACAGCTCACCACACCGAAAAGCATACTCATCATGAAATAGATCCACTCCGGAGCAACCCCCCACCAACCCCTGCCCCCACCACCTCTTCAACCTAGGAAGCAACGAGAATAGCCACCAACTCATCACCATCCTCAATACATCCATCGCCACAGCCACCTTTCCCGACGCATGGAAACACGCAGAAGTCAGACCTCTCCTCAAGAAATCCACTGCAGATCCCAGCGAACTCCATCACTACTGCCCCATCTTGCTGCTCCTTTTTCCCACCAAAGTCCTGGAGAAGGCCATCAACTGACAACTCACCGAACACATGGAGAGAAACAACCTGCTAGATGCCTCCCAATCTGGTTTCCGTGTCAACCACAGCACCGAGACCACCCGGAGTTCAGTTTGAGGGAGTTGTCTCTCATCCAGTTGGCTACGTTGGTCATGGCATCCCAGATGTTGGTTTTAGTGTTGGCGGGGTCCTCTGTCAGTGAGAGGATTAGTTGAATATTGTCTGTGTAGGAGATTATGTATTAGGTCTCTGTAGTTTATTTGTTTCCTATATATTTCTTGGGGGCCTGAGTTGTCATTTTGTATATCATTTTACAAAAAATTGTCATAGCTGATGCGTTGTATTGCAGAACTTGATGTTAGGCAATCGGAGACTCCTAGAAGTAGCAGTGGCAAATAGCTTGATATGTTGATCGATCGAACTAAGTTGTAAATGAGAAATGGTGATTGGTATCATGCTAAACAATAAGTTTAATTGCGGCCCTACCACCATTTTGATAGTTTTAATTCTACACCAGGGGTAAGCCGAGTGCTATGGATGTGACCTTCCATTAATAGCGCTCAAACCGGGTGCGGCTTTGACATGGAAGCCATGTCCAAATGCTTGGAACAGAGCAGCAGATGTTGTGTGCTGCTCCAGTGTCCCCCCACCCCACATAATCCCCTACCCAGGTCAGAGTGAAAGACTCTCCTGCTCGAGCCCAGGGGGATATGACGGTCCTGTAACTGATGCAATTGCGTCAGTAATACAATGACATCAGTTGCAGGACTGGGACCCAGGAAACAGCTTCTTGACTTCCCTGTGAGCATGGAGGAGCAACACCCCATTCTTCATGCCTGCAGGAAACTATGTCACAAGGGAGGTATTACTGAAAAGCTGAGAAACTCAGCTTTCCAATGATAGCTCACTTGGCCTGCCCTGTGCCAGCTGAGAACCATGGGAGACAGAAATAGGACTAGACACCAGGGATGTTGTAAAAAAAAAACAAAGGGATGGGAGTGTTCCACCCTGGCATAGGGCCATGCCCTCACCCCAAACAGGGGCAATATAGTCTTTCTTCTCTCTCCTGTGAGGCAGATTGGGGGTTTGCAGCCAAATATCACCCAGGGAGGATGAAATCCCACCAGACACCAGGGATTTAATTTCCCAAAAATAAACAAAAGGGTGGGGGCAGCCCACCCTGGCATAGGGTCATGCCCCACTCCAAAAGGGGGCAATACAGTAATTCTGCCACTTCTCGAGAGGCAGATTTGGGAGTTACCCCCAATGTGCACTCCTCCCAGACACCAGGAAACCATAACATAAAACAAAGAGGTGAGGACATCTCACCCTGGCATAGGGCACTGCCCCATCCCAAAAGGAATAGAGTCTTCCTGCCATCCATTGGGAGGCAGATTGGGGGTTTGCCTACAGTGTGCACACCCGGCGTAGCAGAAAGGCCATTAGAACCAGGGAATTAGGCCAGGGAAAAACATAAAATAAAACAAAGGAGTGTGGGCAGCCCATCCTGCAATAGGGTCATAACCCCACCCCAAAAGGAGGAAGACAGTCTTTCTGCCCCACATGGGATGGATGGAGGGTTTGCCCCCGGGGAACAGAAAGCCCTCTAGTCAGCAATAATTTCAGAATGATGCCAAAACAAGCAAAAGGTTGGGGCATCCCACACTGGCATCTTCAATACCTGCATCCCAAAAGGAACAATAGAGTCAGATAGGAGATTCGCCCTGATTGGGGGTTTGCCCAACCCCCCCAGAGGGGTAAAAGTCCACTAGACACCAGTGATATTACACTTTGGCAAAAGAAAGAGGTGCAGGCATCCACCTTGGCATTGGGCCACACCCCCACCCCAAAAGGGGCAACCCAGTCTTTTTGTCCCCCTGAGGGGAAGGGTTTGCCCAATTTGCCCTTCAAGGGAGCAGAAAGCCCACTGGATGCGAGGAATATATTTGATAAAATAATGGGAGGGTCTCACCCATTGTGACATTAGGCCCCACCCTCAATCCTAAAGCCTCAACAGCCATTCTGCACCCCTGGGGACTAAAATATTCCCATCCCTATGGCAATCAATAGGACATTTTAATTCTTCTGTGCATTGTATTTACATATGGGCCAGCAAAGTGGGGGTAAATATGGATTTCGGCTCACTTGCCATGCTGAAAGTCTTCACTGTGCGGCAGCCACCTAGGGAAACATACCAAACCCAGACATTCCTAAAAACTAGACACTGAGGGCAGTCCAGGGATGGCGTGCCGTGTGTGGCTCCATGTTGTTGTTACCCACGGTGTCCTGTAAAGCGTACCCCAAATTCCCTGGAAACCTTACACTTTGCCTAAAACCACACATTTTCATTGCATTTCTGTGATGGAAAATTCTGGAATATGCAGGGATTTACTGAATTCCTAGAACCCAGTGTTCCACCACTTATCCCGATAAAATGCTAGCCCACTTTTGTGGCTGAGCCCACTACCCACAACAGGAATGGATGAAACTAGAGAAAAGGGAGTCCTCAAGGACTTTGTCAGGTTGCTAGAAAAAAGTCACTGATATGATATGCGTCCACCAGCACTGACATGTACCTGCAGTTAATGGCACGCTACCGGATACAGTGCAGAAGGAGAGAAAAACAATGTCTCCTCACAAGTGGGCCCAAAATCGCCAGGAAGGAGAACTGTGTGGAGATCAAATCAAGTGTAGTTAATACAGCTTTGGACAACATAAAGATTGATCTCGAATTCAGTCCCTACTGGGAGAGATCATTAATTGTCTTGTAAAGGGGAACAGAGAAAAAAGGCAGGTTTGAAGTGATAAGGCCTTCTCAGTGGTTGCCAATCCTCAATCAGCTAACAGCTTATGGGAGGAAAGGGGGATATTCCTGCATATCAACTGTACAGGAGTCCCCCTAAGACAGAAGGCAAGTTTCCAGGAACTGACGGGCAATTCAGTACAGCAGATACCATGCCACACACATGGTGTCTCCTTTGCATCAGACATGGAAAGATCTAGCTGGTGTCAGTGCAACTCCCTATCACCGGTAGCACCAGCCCAGTCTCTGGAGGTGAGCAGTAAAAAATATGGGTGAGCGGAACTCACGGAATTTGACTCTGTGGAATTCCGCTGAGTTGCATAAAAACTCAGCGAAATTCCACAGAGTTCAACCAATGGGTGGGAATAAGCACATCATGCGGCTCACGCTGTGATTAAGTGCTGAGAGCGCAGTCCTCATTGAAAAATCTGCAAAAACAGCACAGCTACATGAGTTGATTTTGTTGCTGCTCAAGTAGATTTTCTGCTTGAGTGGCAGCCTTCTGTCCCCGAAGGGTCCCGACCACCCGTGTTGGAAAAATCTTACAGGATGTCCTCCTAGCGACCGAAAATTACACTGGGGACGCCAAATCTTGCTCGCACTTGCCAACTTACCATTTTGGTGCGTGAGAAAAATTCACGCAATTGACGGAATTAGATTGGAACTCTGAGTTACAAGAGTAACGTGAAGTCGGCGAAATACCACCAATTCCACCGGCGGAAAAGAATATTTCACCCACCGCTAGTAAATAATACAGTAACAGGAGGGAAGCAAATTTCCTCTCTCCACTGAGCCACGCCTTTGCCGTCAGAGGCCCCAGAAGAGAGGGAGTGAGAGCACTGCACCTCACACTGTGGCGAGGGACCCAGTGTGATGCAGGGAACACTGACAGCAGTTCTGAGAAATGAGATGTGGGCAGTTAAAAAGCTCCAGGCCCCAGTTGCGAACATGTTGTCTATATGAACAAGGCAGTATACATCCTGGTCCCTCCGTTGTCGGTACCGTTCCCCCTTTGACTAACATGCATTCCCCAACCTTGGACATCGAGGTCCAACATCTCAGTGAGCATTGGAACTAGGGAAAGCTGGGGAATCACAGAGGCCAACTAAAGATCGTCTGTCAGCCTAGTGGACAGGCACTGCCACCCTCAGTAAACCTTATAAATGTTTTCTATTGCTGGTATTCAGCAATGTTATGTGAAAGCTGGCAACTGTGTTTTGTCACATGTTCAGTGTGTATATCATTTTTCTCATTACCTCATGCAAGTATAAAGTTTCACCCTGTGAACGGAGTCCCTGTGAGGGGGATGACAAAGACAATTCTCACGTTTCTGCATAAAACCCCTGGTTTTAGCTGCTCATAGAGAAATATTTTTATGTCAGTCAGCTGAGTGTCCTGGTCATGAGTTCCGAACACCTAATCCACAGAGGGGGCACTCACCTGTAAGAAAATAAGGAGAGGTATGCGGAACGTTTATGATTTACAATTCTATGCGAATGGTAAAAAATCAAATGCATTCTTTTGTCATCCCTCAATAAAATGTTAGATAGTTAATATCTGTTTTCATTTCCAGTACCCATATTTGCTAATATTTTTCTCATTTTTACTATAATCGCCTCGAATTATTTATGATCTAGGTTAGTGCCAAATAAAAACGTGAAAACATATCATTGTGTTTTTTTTTACTTCAAGGACCAAATCAGGGGAACCCACATATCCACATTTAGAAGCTCTGGCAAGTCTAAGAAATTCAAATACAAACTGCTGCGCCGTCGCGCTCAGCCTCAAGCCGCACAGCCACATGAATGTACATCATCACGTTGCATAACGTAATTCAACTTAACCATAGTAATCCAGTGTGATCTGTAACTTTTTCCAATCCATCTTTATTCAACATTAATCTTGAAATTTTGCTCAGGAGGCCAAGTGGTTCCAAACTTAAAGTACAGTTACAATGCCAATCCAGGCCTTTTATAACGACTCGTTTCTGTCCACTTTGTCATCTTAGGTCACCATGCATGTATTCACCCTCACCCAATGCATTTCGGGCCTCTTGCCCTTCGTCAGGGGTAGCTGCGATGTAATTTTGTCTGCATATTTACATGGTATTTTTTGCGCGTAGGGTAGGTGTACCGGGGGTTTTGTCACAGGATTTCTTTCATGTTCATTGCAGGATTGGGTTGGAAGTCACATGTTTAGTGTCACCTGATGTTTTTTGAAGGGATTGGGAGCACCTGGGATACACGGAGAGGTTAAATGTGAATTGTTTTTTTTTTTGGAGCACATGTTTGTTTTTAAAGTCAAAGGAGTGACGCTGTTGGGCATGGTGTCTAGAGCTGTAAGGTATGGGATTATTTGGTTTGACCGTGAGTTGAATTTTGGATTTGTTTGTGGGTTCTACGAGCAGGGGTCGGAAGGGAGCTTGGCGCGGTAGACCTGGTTGCTTTCACTGTTTTTTTTCGCTGTTTATTTAAGCATATTGAACACGTTCTGTATATGTTTTGAAAAGGATTTTGTGTTTAGAGTAATGGGGCACATAAGTCACGGTTTGCAGGAGGTCTTTTATGCGGTGATTATTGCATACACGTATATGATTTATATTGTTTTGAGAGAATTTACAAATATAGATTTATATATTGTTAAAAATGTGAAAGTATTTAAAATTACAGATGCCCTTTTTTTACATCGCAGCTACCCCTGACGAAGGGCAAGAGGCCCGAAATGCATTGGGTGAGGGTGAATACATGCATGGTGACCTAAGATGACAAAGTGGACAGAAACGAGTCGTTATAAAAGGCCTGGATTGGCATTGTAACTGTACTTTAAGTTTGGAACCACTTGGCCTCCTGAGCAAAATTTCAAGATTAATGTTGAATAAAGATGGATTGGAAAAAGTTACAGATCACACTGGATTACTATGGTTAAGTTGAATTACGTTATGCAACGTGATGATGTACATTCATGTGGCTGTGCGGCTTGAGGCTGAGCGCGACACCGCAGCAGTTTGTATTTGGATGTTTTGTATCCGTGCTTGGGATGGAGCATAAGTTGAGCCTGCACGCCAAGATTTTTGCCCTTGAGCATTTTCAAAAAAATGGATGATTAAACTGAAACACGAATAAAACAGAAAAGGAAGGGTGTGCATTCTAACATTGTCTTTGATATAATACTTTACTGTCCCGTAATAGACTGCACCCCAAATTAAAGCTTCAATAGACTACAACTTCAAACATCATTGGAGGCCACTTGGGTATCATAAGTGGCATGGACAACATCAAATGGAGTCATTACTGTTTTTTAAATTCATTTCGAACTCTGGCATATTTGAAGTGATTCTTTATAGAAATGATTTGAATGTTAATTCTTTTATATTGTTTTTTTATGCTACAGCACGTATTATTAAGTTATTGGATAAGTGGAGGTTTTCTTGTAATTTTGTCTGCATATTTACATGGTATTTTTTGCGCGTAGGGTAGGTGTACCGGGGTTTTGTCACAGGATTTCTTTCATGTTCATTGCAGGATTGGGTTGGAAGTCACATGTTTAGTGTCACCTGATGTTTTTTGAAGGGATTGGGAGCACCTGGGATACACGGAGAGGTTAAATGTGAATTGTTTTTTTTTTTTTTTTTGGAGCACATGTTCGTTTTTAAAGTCAAAGGAGTGACGATGTTGGGCATGGTGTCTAGAGCTGTAAGGTATGGGATTATTTGGTTTGACCGTGAGTTGAATTTTGGATTTTGTTTGTGGGTTCTACGAGCAGGGGTCGGAAGGGAGCTTGGCGCGGTAGACCTGGTTGCTTTCACTTTTTTCGTTGTTTATTTAAGCATATTGAACACGTTCTGTATATGTTTTGAAAAGGTTTTTGTGTTTAGAGTAATGGGGCACATAAGTCACGGTTTGCAGGAGGTCTTTTATGGGGTGATTATTGCATACACGTATATGATTTATATTGTTTTGAGAGAATTTACAAATATAGATTTATATATTGTTAAAAATGTGAAAGTATTTAAAATTACAGATGGCCTTTTTTACATCGCAGCTACCCCTGACTGAAGGGCAAGAGGCCCGAAATGCATTGGGTGAGGGTGAATACATGCATGGTGACCTAAGATGACAAAGTGGACAGAAACGAGTTGTTATAAAAGGCCTGGATTGACATTGTAACTGTACTTTAAGTTTGGAACCTCTTGGCCTCCTGAGCAACATTTCAAGATTAATGTTGAATAAAGATGGATTGGAAAAAGTTACAGATCACACTGGATTACTATGGTTAAGTTGAATTACGTTATGCAACGTGATGATGTACATTCATGTGGCTGTGCGGCTTGAGGCTGAGCGCGACGGCGCAGCAGTTTGTATTTGGATGTTTGGTATCCGTGCTTGGGATGGAGCATAAGTTGAGCCTGCACGCCAAGATTTTTGCCCTTGAGCATTTTCAAAAAAATGGATGATTAAACTGAAACACGAATAAAACAGAAAAGGAAGGGTGTGCATTCTAACATTGTCTTTGATATAAGTCTAAGAAATTCGCCACTCTGATCCATCCTAGTGAATCCTACCACGAGAACCTGGGGGATGACCAAATCTATCTTCCTAACTCTGGAGATGCATAGGCTAGCTACACAGCTCAGAGGGTCATGGAAAATATATTTGGGCAACTCAAGTCTTTTGGCTTGCAGGAGGGTCAAAGTGGTTATTGCAGCTCACTTGCAGAATCTCAGTCAGAGTTGGCCAAGAGATGAAGAAGGGGCAGTCACAGTCAACCGTGGCAGTAGAGTAACTAAAGCTCTGTTGACTCAAAAGCTGGTACAGGGATAGGAAAGTGTTGATGATGTCTAACTTTAAATTGTGAGTACAGTATCAGTGACATGGCTGTAGCATTAAAGCCAATCCTTTTCCTTTTCTGTCAAGGCTAGAAAAACAAGCTTTTGCAATGCAATCGGTCTCGCCGTTGGGACCTTATATGTATTTAGCTATGCAGCACATTAGCCAGGGTGCTGAAACATCTACTGTTCTTTAACATGGAGGGAAAGTAAGCACCAAACTGCGTGACACGCCAGGTATGGGAACACATGGACAGAAATATTGCTTTTCAGTGGGAAACGGTATAGTCCAAAGCTCTGTTTTTAATATAAAATCAGGGCCTTCGGTGGTCATATCACTGAAAATACAAGATTTGAAAAAAACATTATTGTCTACGGGTGCTCGTGGAAGACAATTTCTATGGACTGGAATCCAGAGAATGCTAAAGTGATTCTGGTATTTTACTGACCTCTGCTGGTCGTTTTCTATCAAGAAAGTTAAATAGAGGAATTTGCCAGAAAAAAAAAAAAGAAAGTCCCTCAGCAGAAAGCAATTCTGGTATTTTACTGACCTCTACTGGTCGTTTTCTATCAAGACAGTTAAATAGAGGCAGTTGAACAGAAAAAAAAAGTCCCTAAGCGGAAATAGACAAGTCCTAGGGCTAATCTCCAGAGCCCACAAAGTACATACACATATAAGTATATACTAAAGTATACACAAGAGGTCTCGAATGCTCGACCTAATAATAAAAGCATTTATAAATATAGTAGATTTAGCCTTTTACAGTCCATTGCTTTAGCGTGTTAGACATTGTTTCTGAGTACAGTCTTGTAATTTAGCAGCACTGTAAATAATGGCATTATACTTCGGCCCAGGCGAAGTTTTCAATTTTATGTAAATAGCGATACTTAGGAATAGTCCCCGGAGCGCAAAGTGGTTCCAGGTCAACAGAAACTGTTAATCGGACTTTGGGAAATATTCCTACTTATCACCAATTTTCTCCTTTTATTGTTGTCCTCAGCACTGGTTCTGAAGAGGAGGTGGTTACCCTTCTGCAACTAGCAGCCTTTGAATTCACATTGCATACCCACCCATTTGGCATAGGCTTTGACATATTCGATGCTCTTTCAAGGCCATTACAAGGTCGAACTGGCTTATAGGGAACTGGGCAATCAGGCTGTGCCCGACTGCCGATCTGAAAGGTCAGTGAGTGGAGCGATTATTTGGCTGCTTGTGGGCCTGCTTTAAGGTCTACTGGGCCGGTTTTTACTGTTGATTTCCCTGGTATTAAAACAAAACATTGCCTGCAGCATGCACAAATCCATGCAGTCTTCCTTATCTTGCAAAACACTTACAGAGCTTGTCTTTACAAGTTCAAAACTGTCCCAGTTTGCAAACATGGGCCACTTTTTTTAGGTGTCACTTTTTCTTAGCTATCTAATTTACTAATGGGGGCCACTTTCATTTTGCTGCCCGGGCCTATTTCCTTACCCAGACCGACCCTGGTCATTTATGTTCCCAAGGTGAAATGGAGGACAAAATATATTCCAACCCATATAACATATGCAGCAGAGTCTTTATGCACCCAGTCTACACCTTTATAGCAGTGCTTTAAATGGGCTGGTACTCACAGGTACTGAGTACCTGCACTTCTAATTTTTTTTCCTCTTAGTACCAGCACTTCTCCACTGTCAAGGACAGAATCGATACTCATAACCTTTGTTCCCTTTAAGGTGGCGGCCGAGCAGCTCCACTTTCATCTCCGCGCACTTCATTATGAGGAGCGCGCAAGCTCCTAAAATACAATTAGATCTGTGTTAAAGGCAAAAGAAAGACTTGCGGTGTCTGTGCATTGCATTCTAGCCATTGTGCTGCCTGAAAGGAGGATCTTTTCCTCCCTGCACTACTGCCACATCTGACTTGTGAAGGTTGGGAGGGGTCGGAAGGTGAGGCTTCAACAACTGTGAATGGAGGGACTGAACAGGGCTAAATAAGCGCCTGGCGGGATGCCCTTTGGTCATCTTTCACAGTTTGAAGATGATCTGTGCAGAAAGTCCTCAGAGCATGACAATTGTTTACACTGTCAATTATGAGGTGTTGCAGCACAGAGCGTGTCTTGCCCAATGGCAACCAAACAAACACGTTTTCCGGTTTGGGTTGCAAATAAACAGGAACAGCAACATTTGTTGGGATGATGCGCTGAATTAAGAGAGGTCCAAGGAATTAGGGTGGCCAACCGTCCGTAATTTTTATGGACTGTCCATGAATTGACCCTAATGTCCGTTGCCCGTGATGAAGAATATCAACAGACGGCATTTGTCCGTCATTTTAGCCATTGTGCAGCTAAAAGAACAATGTTACACTTTAAATGCCTGAGCTGAAGTGGAAGGTCTCCTGTGCTGTGTTCGAGAGGGAGGGGCAGGCACACAAACAAGAAACAAGCCTTCTCGCCAGGGTGCCGGCTGCCTGAAAAGAATCGTAGATTTGTGCAGTTGGTTAATCTGTAAATGTAAAGGCCGCTTGGGAGCTGGTAGAGGTGGCATTCATTGATGGAAACACTTTAAACTTCCTGAAGACAAACATTTATTCTTTTTGAGAGGTATTGTAGGGGGTGATCTAATCTGACTTGTGAAGCGCCTCCTTTTAATGGACAGTTGTAAAACTATTTGCACTAGGTACAATCTCCATATTGCTAAAATATACCCACTGAAAACACTTTTTTGATTGTTACCTAAATTTATGTCCACAAGTTGTGGCAGCCTATCTTATACTGTGTGTAATGCACATTTAAAATGATTTCTTACACATTCACAGTGCTTTCTGTGACGGGCAGGGACCTTCTAGCACTAAAAAAACACAAGTCACTATTCCCTGCTGAACCAAACAGAACTTAGCTCTATGTGCTTCTGGTTGCACACACATACATCTGCAGTGATCACACTAATGAACAAAGATTTCATAACATAAAGGGGCTGATTCCGATCTCGGCCGGTAGGGCTCCGAATCGGATTCGGCTTAACCGGATCCGATTCGGAGCCCTATTTCCCGACCGATCCGTACGCGCGTCCGGGCGAGCGAGTACGATGCGTATTCGCCGACCGACTCGTCCGGGCGTCCCGACCGCTCCGACCGACTCGATCCCGGGTCGAACCGCACCGACCGACTCGCACGGACACGACTCGCACCGCGCAATGGAGACGTTCCCCGGCCGGGTAAGTACGATGCGCGCCGCGAGCAGTCCGACCGAGCCGCGCACTCCGGCTCGAAAGAGCTGTCGGAGCCGTACTTTGGGAGTCCGTGTCGGACCCCCTGTACGCGTAGCCACGCGAGTCGCACACAGGGGGGACCCATGGGTCCCCCTACCTGTGCGTGTACGGCGCGAATCGCTCGCCGCGTACACGCTGTAGGGGGCGCACTTGTCCGCATCGCACCCATTGAGTCAATGGGAGCCCGCGTACGCGTTGTACGACAAGCTCCCATTGACTTCAATGGGAGTCCGACCGACTCGAGTCCGATGGCATACGTGCGCATCGTACTCGTTCGGTCGGACTGCACGGGTCCGATTCGGTCGGACATCTCTCCGGGTCCGGCTCGGTCGGGGAGATTTCCGGCCCGAATCGGAATTGGCCCCAAAATAGTGCATTTCCCAAAGATTGTTTTTAACGTGCATTTACTTTTCATTTAAGGTGTGCATTATTTTCTATGCAGTTACCTGATAGTGAAAGATAAAAAAATAGTCACAGAATATTTTGTTCTTTCTGGCTACGCCTTTGAGTTCGTCTCCACGCTCACTGACCACACCCCCACTGCACTCAGGATCAAAGTATCCATACTTGTTAAAATGTCCTTCAAACGTTGAGAAAGCCAGTGATATTAGCATATGTTGTCTCGCAGTCTCTCACCTTCATATGCACTTTTTTTTACACATTGTATCAAATTAACCTGTAATCTGTATTTTAAAGGTTCTGCATACTCTTTGGCACTTAGGGATGAGCCAGGCTACTGGTAATGGCTTGCCTCGACAGCAGAGGCATTTTAAGACATGGGCAGAGTGGGCATCTGCCAGGGGCCCAGCATTCCAAGGGGCTGGCCGTCCTACCCACCCTCCACGAGCACTACCAGTGGACCATCACACCGGCAGAGTTTGCCAGGATGGGAGGGTGCTGCTTATTCAACCACTTGACAGTGCCTCTTCTGTTTCTGGCCTCTCTGCTGAGATTACTCTCCAGGTACCCAATACTTTCCAGTACTCATGGAGGGCCTATCTGATTTTAGGAATTATCCCGTCTTGTTCTTCTCCTTCTTATTTATCCGGTTTTAAGCAATGACCCTTTGAATCAGTTGCTGCGGATCTCCCATCTGATCTTGACTTCATCCTGCTCTTTAATTCTCTCTCTGGTGGTCTGGCTCTCAGTCTCGAGATAAATATAGAATCCCTGACGCATACTCTAATGCAGCAGTCGGGCCTTCATGGTGCTGTGAGACTACAGACAAGTTGTGGGTACCTCACATCCTGACATTTGGAGTGAGACTGTCACCCACGCCATCTGCTATGCCTCATTCATTGTTTTAGGTTTGACGTCTAGTGGAGGGTCATGTGAGCCAAATGTGTTTGCTTAACTTGTCTAAACTAGCAGAAGGTAAAAAAAGTCACTTACCTTAATGTTTCCCAAACTGTTTGCCATGGGTATTGAAATGTTTAGAAATATAATCAAAATGTTGCTGTTGCTTTCTCTCCAAGAAAGATTGGGTATATTTGGGTAGGACTGATGCCCTTGACACCGTGCTTAAGGGTATCAATTTACTATTGAACAAGGCGCCATCTGAATGTAGCATACTTAGAGGCAATCTCATACACAGCACAGTGAATGAGTAGTGAATGGGTAGAGCAATATAAAAAATAGTAAATAAATGCATTGATAAACCAGTGGGGTATGGCGACTCCTCCTTTTGTCCTGAATTTTGACCCTTTGTCCTGAATTTTTTACAGTCCCATCCCGAATTCTCCTCCATGCTAGGTGGTCATCCTACAAGGAATGCAACTAGGCCATCATTCCTCCTTTGAGAAATCTGTGATATTTACGGCCAGATGCTCACAAAGGTTTGGAAGAAAAAAGTCAATGACAAACTAAAGCAAGCAGTCAGCCTTTCCTCGCCAAGATAACACAATATGTCCTTTAAGCAGGAACATAAGGTTTCTGAGCGAAGGCAATGTACCTTGGACCAGCCCTATCATCACTCCTGCTGTATGTGACATATGCTTTCCAGAATGCTATTGGTCATGTGGGAGTTTCCTGCACATAAAGGAAATTTGAGACTACTAACAAGGGCAATGAAAGTGCAAAATGGATGCCTGACACATGATAGAATTATCTTTGTATCTTACCCCGCCCTTAGCCCCACTCTTAGTCCTGCCCATAGCACCCATAAGCCACACCCCTAGCTCCATTTGATGAGTACCTGCACTTCTTTTTCCCCATTTAAAGCACTGCTCCATAGTGCATAGTGGAGAATAACTTGAGAAGTGGTTATTGTAGTCTCTTTGAACATGTTTTACCTTTAGCGTGGGCAGCCACCTTCCAATAAAATGGCTACTAAAGTGTATGGACTAAAACGTGAGCTTGCCTTCTACAAACTGCCAGATAGCAAATTGCATTAGTACCGGTTTTAACACTTTCACCTGTGTCGAAGTGACCGGTTAATTTCTTTCCCCTTCTCTGTTAGGATAGGTAAAATGGGGATACACTTGCACATCCGTTCAGTATCACCACGGAGATGTGTACCGCGGGCCCCCCATCCTCACCTTTCAGGGGGATCCCCAGTTCAGTGTAAAGAGAATGGATATGTATGAGGTACCGAACCCCTCACAACATTCTACGGGGAGGGGGGGCAATCATGTTGCATTAACCCTTAGGCTGACTGCCTGATTAACTCTACTATCAATTAAAAATATCCACCGTTCTGTGCCTGGGCTGTTTGATGTATTTTCCATTTTGGCTGCTGCTCTGCGCCTTTGTCTTTTTCCTGCTGGGAGAACTTTCCACGCTCAGTCACCTTAGCAGCTTGTGTTGAAAATCGTTGTGCTGCTTTCTAGGTACTGCACAGAAACAAAGGCGTAATTGGTCCTGCATATGTTTAGTATGTATACAAACAAGGCTCAGCCACTGGAGCGAAGAGCAATCACCCTGGAACTAATTAATAATAATCTAATTACCTTCTCTCTAATTAAAAACTTGACTTAATGAGGATTTTGCATGCCTTATTAATACAGGGAGAGGAAACAGCTGGCGTGTAACTTTGTCTTCATAGCGCTGGAGTCTTGAGAACTCGTCTTCTTTAGGGCAAGCTCCCCTGCTGACTATGGCCTACGTATAGGAGATCAGCTGTCCAACCAAAACTGTGATATTGGGACTAACCTTCTAGGAATCGGATATAGGACTTCCGATTAGTGTGTGGTGCCTCAAATGCCCCCACAGAATGTGATGTCGCACAAACGTTTCCATCAGTGACTACATAGTGATCAACTTCAGTTAAATAATAAAACAATTAAAATTAATGCAAAATTAAGAGTAACAAAAAGCTCACAATTGTAGAGCAGCACACTCATGCGTCCAAAGAAGCCCCTCCAATCAAATGGAGGAGACTGTAGGAGGCTGCCCCAGAGGTGGGAGTGTTTCCTGACACTTCCGCAGCTGCCAAGGGCCGCTCAGCACAAAGCAACGCTCTGAATATAGGTGTATTTAGGGATTAGGTTTGAGCCCTTCCCAGCAGGTGTGGCGTTTATTGTGGTGTAAGTAAGGCCTTACCTTTAAAGGTGTGAATTTCAAGCCAAATGAGTGAGACGTGACGTCACTGTATATATTGCTCAGAGTAAGCAGGCCTTAATGCAAAATGTCAGCATAGAAATCTTTCCATAAACACCCCGAAAAGGGCAGGTTATCTGTCAAAAGAGAAAGCAGTAAAAAAGTTCAGATTAGCTGATGATGGTGAGTAATGCACTTACTTTTTTTTGGTGTTAGGATCTGACACAAATCAGGTTATGCTAGTTTAGTAGACCGAGGGCCTCATTTACGAGGTTTTGGCGCAGGGCAGTGCCGCAAGGAATCTTACAGCGCTACCCTGCATCAAAAGGAAAGGGCAGGAATGCGCCGTATCTATGAGATACGGTGCATTCCTGTGCTATTCCCCAGTGCTGGCGCACAATGGCCTGCATTGCGCCAACGCAGGCATCCTTGCGCCATGGCGCAAACGTTTCTGCGTTGCAGATGTGATTGTTTTTGTGCAGGAAGGAACACCTTCCTGCTCAGAAACAATCACAAGAGGTGTTTTCCACTTTCTATGTGTGCTGCTGAGGAAAAAACTAAGAGAAATAAGGCTATTTCTCCTCGTTGCGCCTCCCTAACACCACCCCTGGGGTGACGTTAGAATCTGACACATTCCCATATTTACCATTCCTTGTTAATATGGGAATGCTTCAGATTCCATGGGTGTTGCGTGGGAACACCCACAGCAACACCCGTGGGACGTCCCTTTCACGCAATGTTCTGCGTGAAAGGGTCACATATTCAAAAGGCCATGAAAAGCCACATTGCGCCACCAGACCGGCGCAAAAGTGCCGCTAGGGGCCTTGTAAATGAGGCCCTTGGTGTTCTGCAAATTCGGGGGGGTGGGTGGTGTTGCACTATTGTTATCATGTTATGCCCTTTTGTATAAGTCAATAGGGGTCAATGCTCATGATACAAACGTTTAAGCACTGCCCTTGCCACTCCTGTTTGCGCCACATTTCCTTTATGAGGCACGACAGCACCACTTCCTGCCGTGACAGGGCATATGCAAAGCAACAATAAATCTGTGTATTTTCCTGTTTCTACACAGCTCTATTTAGCAGGTGGCCTACTATTTTTAATGGCGTCTCTGTTTTTGTGTTTGCTGCCGCACGCTTCATGGGATTGTTTTAGAGATGGAAAGTGTTCCCCTCCTCTGCATGGGGAGGCTCTGGCGAAGTTCACCTTCTGGTATGGTTTGTGTATGGCTGTTGTGGGTGAAGCCCTTGTAAGAAATTGTGTTATTATTTCTGCAGAATGTGAGTCCTGCACAAGTAAATAGGTCCACAATTGTCTCCTTACTGGGAACAAAGTACCCTATTGCAGCACTTGACTCTTTAAGAGTAGCTAAGCAGAGCAGCCCATGAACTATTTAGGGGAGGTGGTGTGTGCTAGTAATATCCATTTGCTGACCCACAACAATACTCAATAAATTGTTGTCCAGTCAGTGTGTTTTCTTTGAAAAACAAAAAGAAAAATATTACACACACTACACTAAACTACAAATATATACATCAGATGGATGAAACTACCTTTGGTGTCATTCTCACATCACATTTGACCCCTAGTGGGTCATGACACCCACAGTCACAATACTCCCCACGATACCAGGTTCCAGATCACAATACAAGTGGGTGTCACTTTAAATAAAGTAAGCCTATTCGCTATATCAAGGAGTCACCACATGAAAATATAAGAAGCAGGCCTATTGGCTTTGTCAAGAGGTCATCTCATTAATATAACAATAAGCATGTGTTAAGATTCAGCCAATAAAACCAGGGCCACTAGAATTATGTGGCAGGGGTACCCCAAATTATGTGGCAAGGTTGACTAAATTATAAAGCAAGACAAGGTGTATTATGCGGCCACTGTGGCACATTTATTGATATTATTACATCATTATTTTGCCTTTTTTTTACACCGTAATACTATCTGGGCAAAGATTTTGTCTCATTATTACCAGTTTAACAACACAATACAGAAATAAACAACTGAAAGATGACCAATTAGCCTTTGCAAAGGGCCTTCCACTGCACACAAGCACATGCTGTCATGTTTTAGTAATTTTTGATCTGTTTAAGCTAGCAGTAGTCAAAGCTTCTGAACCAGGCCAAGCAGGGGAAGTCTTCCTGGGCCCGATGGACCCATGTCCTGGGCCCAGGCAGGGTGGCAGGCTGGAGGATGGAGCGCAGGGCGGGAGAGCCCTCCCCGGGACCTGGCGGGCCCCGGTCGGAGTTCCTGCACCCGGCTGCACAGGGGAGGCCTTCCTGGGCTCTCGGGACCCGACCCCATCCCTGGCACTCTGCCATGCAGCAGGCCTGAGGACGGCAATCAGGATAGGGGGTCCCACCCCAGGACCCGCCGGGGCCCCGGTCCTGGGCCATCTGGTCGCTGGCTGGGAACTGCCGGACCACAAGTGGGTCCTGGGTCCTGTCCCTAGTAATCCAGAGGAAGGTTACCCTCCTTTCTTGTAATCGGTGTGCACTGAGGAATAGAGGGGACTGAAGTCGCGCACGCACCCAGCCTCCTGGAGCCCTGGCTAGGCTCAAGGCAGCAAATGAGCCCTGATCAGGACTTCCAGGGCAGCCCAGTCATCTGGTCGCCCCCCTGGTGGAAAGCATGGCATGCAACCAAATGGCCAGGCTTAGTGGACCCTGCGGCCAAGGTGCTTGGAGCCCCAGCTGCGCCTCAGGCACTGGGCTGCAAGGAGGGCTCTGACGGAGCTCCGACCCGGGGCCCACAGGCACCTTATTATGCAGGCGAAGTGCGGGTGGCCTCCCCAGGCCTGATGGAACCCTGTCCTGGGCCCTTGGCGGTGCGGCAGGCCGGAGGATGGAACCCAAGTGCCCTTGGGCCCGATCAGAGCTCCTGGACACGGACACACAGGTGAAGGCTCTCTGGGCCCAGAAAAATGATAACACTTGTTCTACCATTTTTGTTCCCTTAGATTTTGGACCCTAGCTCAGCCAGCACCCAGGGAAACCTAGCAAACCTAGGGCTAGCCAGGGTGGGCTGACTTGTGTTGCTCTCACCACATTTTATTATCGAGAATGCCTTGCAAACCTCAAACTTTGATTATAAAAAAATATTTTCCTCACATTTCTGTGATGGAAGGTTCTGGAATCTGCAGGGAGCAACAAACTTCCTTCCACCCAGCATTCCCTCAGGTCTCCTGATACAAATGGCAGGGGAAGCACTTCCCTGGCTCCAGAGGCTGACAAATAAAAAAATAAAAATGAAATCCCACTGCTGTATACAGCGGAGGGATATCCTGGACGTGTGCAGAGGACGTAATGGTTGCGTCCTCCGCACACGGCCACCGTGGCGTAGGAAGTAACCGTTACGTCCTTGGCACAGAAAGGGTTAAAATCAACATTGCAATGGTTGTCAATAAATCTTTCAATAAAGCATTTATATTCAAAACAACCACATGTCAGAATCTTCCTTTTACACACTTAGGCCACATAATTTAGCCATAGAATCAACCACTAGATATACCTGAACTCCAGAGCCTGTACGCAAATCCTCCAACTCCCAGAGACCGTAACTGCTGAATTTCTATGGTTTTGTACTAGTGAAATCTGAGCCTAACTATAACTTCCCTGTAATCTTTGTTTTTTTCAGTGAATTTCTAAGGTTTTTTAAAATTCTTTTTCCAAACTATAACATCCCTGTCACCTTTGGTTTTTTAAGTGAGTATATATATATATATATATATATATATATATATATATAAAAAAAATTGAGCTGAGAAGCCGTCACGAGCCGTCATGAGCCGAGAAGGAGCGTTACAGAAGCCGATACTAATCGTTGTTTACCAAAACGAAGAGCGTAAGTTACAAAACTAGCGCCTGCGTGTGTGCCTGTTCCTGATGTGGCAATAATGGCTGAGCGAGGGGAAAAGAACACAAATAGAGAGGTATCGTTTCCTGTGGAATCAACACTTACTAAAATCAGGATATACTTCAACCAGTGAAGTGTATTGTGGGACTTGTATGAAATACACCTACTACAGGACAATCAACCAATGGGAATGGTTGATGGATACATATAACAATTAACGATGGTAACAAACTCACTTGAAGTGGCATTGATAAAGACATATGCTTGTCGAAACGCGTCTGCCTGCCCGCAAATTTGAGACCAATAAATTGGATTTGTGTCAACCTGTGAGTGCTCCTTGTTCCTTGGAACTTTGGTGGTAAAGATTATGGCGTGCAGTCACTAGCACGTATGGATGCACCCGCTCTGAAAAGAGTTCAGCTGCCAGCTAGTGACATTTGGTGGATCATATATATATATATATATATATATATATATATATATGTACACACACACACGCACACACGCACACTCACACACACACATACATACACAAGAATCTCCATGTTTGCTTATAACTTTAACAACGTTTGACAATTCTTCACAAAACCTTCCAGGAAAAAGAATCACCCATCTCAGCTCCTTCCTGCAAAGTTTTGGGGTGATCCGTCAGCCAGAACTGAGAAAAAAGAGGATCCCAAAACCAATTTTCCCCATGCATTTTTTATAGACCTTTTAAGGCATTCCTAACATTTGGTTTGGTTTAAATCCATTTAGTAGGTTTTGAGATATTAGGGTTAAAAAATAATTTTATATGTGGAGGGTTGGGTTTGAGGCACTCTTGCAAGAGTCCCTCTAACCCAATTAAAAAAAAGAGAGCCTTCTGATTGACCCAGAGTGCTTTCTTACCCTTAGGCCATCTTGCTCCAGTGGGAGCCAGCAAGGCTTTGATTGGCTGCCAGCAACATCAAGAAAAATGTTGCTGACAGCCATGACAGAACTCTACGACTTACTGCCACATGCATCAACAGAAGGAATTGCGATTCTTAAATAGCGATTTTTAAGGAATCGCTATTTAGGAATCGCAATTCCTTATGCATGTAGGAATCGCAAAATAAATTGCAATTCCCAAACATTACCTAATAGCGATTCGCAAATTGCGTATCGCTATTAGGTCATGTCACACCATTCATTCCTATGGGCCTATAGGCCCAATCTTTTAAAATAATTTTAACTTTGCGTTTTTGCACTATTCTTTTAATCCTTCAGTCATACCTGCACACTGTGTTGGTCCTCTGCTGGCTTCCCCGCCCCGGTCCACCGCGGCTGAGTGCCGTTTGAGTGGAGGGCGTATCAGGAAGCAGCGGGGCCATTCGCTGGGCACTTCCGGTCTCGGAGAGGGTGGAGCTACGCTCCCGCGCACTCCCCTTCACTAGACCGATGTGCCAACGGACGCGCAGCGGACGCAAGCAGCGGGCGCGCCCAAGGCAAGCCCGTCTGCGCCCGTCCGCGCCCGGCCGGGGCCAGGGGCCAGGACCCCTGCCTCTGGCAAACCAGCCCCGAGTACTGCTTACCGATACACGAGAGATGCACTTCTAGCCCTCTCTCATAACGCAGCTAACTATAACACACTGTGCCCAAAAGCTCACCCAGGGCACACGGAGGGTCCGTTCTCCTGCCTTGGCTGCAAATGGAGCAGTATGACACAAAGTGACCGGTCTCAGGAAGAAACAGACCTGTGCAAATTGTCATGCATTTACTTTAATGCCATTTTCGGTACCAAAACATTCTCTCGACTTTTGGGACACCCTCAGTGAGAGGAACACTGACCTTGTTTTCATCACTGAAACCTGGCTGGACGGAAACAACTCCCCTGACATTGCAAACACCTTACCGGCCAACTATAAAATAATAAAACAAGACAGACACGGACGGAAGGGAGGAGGGCTGGCTATCCTGTTTAAAGACTACCTGACCTGCCTGCATGCCCAAGTGGCACAACAGGGTAAGCACGAAACACTATCATTCCAGCTATCCAAAGATGGACTCACGATACTTGCTGGAGCAGTGATTTATAATCCTCCCGGACACCAAGCCGAACTCAGTACCAGGCTACTCACCCAACTCTTCCCTGTATGCCTGAAACACAAGAACTACATAGTAATAGGGGATTTTAATGTTCACTTCGAAAAGGCAAACAGCCACGCTGCAACACAATTGGAGAGTGATATGCAGATCCTCCAACTTAAGCAATGGATCAAGGGGTCCACTCATATAGCAGGTGTAGGAAGGTGGAATCTGACTATATGGTTGCCCCCACTTTTTTCCTGGTGTTTTGCTGGTTTATGACTTAGTTGGACTGGGACCCTGCTATTCAGGGCCCCAGTCTATCTGCTCTCTCTAAACGACATGGAGTGCACTCTAGGTGCACTAGTGATTGGATACTGTGGTGCCTTATGAGTCCCTAGTATATGGTACCTTAGGTACCAAGGGCATAGGTACTTCACAGGCCTACCAGGGGCTGCAGCATGTATTATGCCACCCCTGGGAAGCAGTCTAAATCTGACACCACAGGCCTGCTACTGCAGCCTGGGTGAGGTGGTGCTAGCACCCCTCACTGAGATATAGGTTTCCTATATCTCTCCTGCACACACATATAAACCTATCAGTCACCCCTAAGGCAGGCCCTATCAATCCTGAGGGCAGGGTGCTTGGCTTCTATGTGAGGGGGTGCCTCTGCCTGAGCAGGGCCCCTCTGCAGCTCTCAGAGTCTATTCTCTGGTGCTGTTTGTGGATGCGGTTAAACCATATACTATTAAGTGCATTATATCCTCGCGGTAAATGCTAACTTTGGAATGGCTGCATCAAAACATGTCGTGTTTGGTGTCAAACATCTTGGAATACTACCCCCCGCCAATCTTGGCGGCGGGGGTAGCATTCCACCCTTCTAGAGGGATAAGACATGTACCTGCTGTGGAAACGCGGTAGAATCCTAAAGAGCCCTGGCATCACAAAATGGATGCCACCAGTCACAGACACTGGGCTGCCCTCCTGCTGATGACCGAAACTCGCAGTGGAGGAAGCCCAACAATAGGCATCCTGTCACAGGGAGGTGTAACCACCTCCCAGACAGGGTTTAGTGTATTGTGGCTGGGTGGGTGCACTCTTAGAGTGCTTTGAAGTCCTGCACTGGGGGAGCAGAAGGCTCCTCTGTGCATATGCCAGTTCAAACCGGCTCAGGGGCTACCTGCCCCTGCTCTGGCGCGAAACTGGACAAAGGGAAGTGCGTGTAGACACCCCCTCCCTTGACCCTCCCATAGGTGGGGTCATAAAGCTAGTCCATCCCCTCTTTTCAGTATAAGAAGGGGAACCCTTGAACTTGCTAGTTAGATAACCCCTGGACGACGCTCTACAGAAGAATCCTGGCCCTTCAACGTTCCACTACCTTTGGAAGACAGAAGAATCTCCCTTGGAGTCAAGGAGTGACTCCCCTGCTTGGCAGGCACCAAAAACGACAACGACGGTCGCAAACTACGCTGCTCCCGCCGGAGTCCGAAGTCCCTGCAGCCCAAGAAGTGGATTTCCTGACTTCTCCAAGGCCATCGTGAGTCCCCAGTGAAGCTGAGGCAAGTGGACCCCACGAGTGACGAGGAACCGCGACCCCTGGGTACCGTGCACTATTGTCGAGTGCAACCCCTTCACAACGTTCCACGAACTTGTGCTTTGTACCATGTGTGGTCCCGACCTCTAGCAGGAATCCCTCTGAAGATCAGAGGCCTACACCGTCCCGAGTGACCGTGGGCCCCTGTTGAGTGATTCCGCCCGAGGTATCTTTGCGATCCCTTGCCAGCCAGCTCGTGGGTCCCCAGAAGACTTCTTAAAGAAACCAAAGGGCTCCCCTGGTTGCTCCAGGCCTGCTCTGACTTACCCTTGCTGGGTGAGTCCCTCAGATCTTGCTGGTCTGTGCCATCGACTTTTCTTTATCTCCCCAAGACTTGCTGTTGCCAAGGCTTGTTGGCTCCAATCGAGTTGCCGACACCGCAGTAAGCTGCAGACTTTGTGGGACACACAGAATCCAGCTCCTGGTCATCGTCGACGCCTCCTGGACCTCGTGGCTGAAGAGTCAAGGCACCCGCAACCGACCTGAATCAACCGACGACGGTGGGCATCCATCTTCCTTGCCCCGAGTCACTGCCAAGTGACTTTGAACACTGTCCCCTCTGCTTTCAGGTCATCCTTCTTCAGAATCCAGGCTTGGATTCCACCGGACACTTCTTCAGCTCCCGCAAGCAGCAAGTCTTCTTTGTTCGCCATTGAAAACGACGCCGCGACCCGACACCAAAGGACACCTATGCACCCGGCTTCCCTGGGTGAGGTAACTCCAGCACTACGGTGCTCCTGTGGGTGTGGGCCCTAGAACTACTTACCCTGTAAGTGACTTGCTTGTAGGTCCTCCCGAAGTATCCTAGAACTCTTAATTTCCAACCACGACTTGCCCCATTGAAGTTAACGGCGATCCGCGCCTGTGTATCCACACTGCACGCGTCCCCCGTGGGTCCTTTACTTACCTGCCTTGGGTGGTTTCGTGAGGCCCCAGCGCTTCTGAAGGCCCTAGGCCTTGTCTCCCTGCAAGTCGTTGTTGCTAAGTCCCTTTTTAGTATATGGTCTGGTACGCCCCTAGGGCCCCAGCCATATTTTGTGCTTAACTTATTGTGAAACGTTGATTTGTGCATATGTTTGTCTTCTAATCTCATAAAGAGATTAGTAGAGAGTTATTTAGAAATAAATACATATATATTTGATATATATACCTGTGTGGTGTCTTTTCATTTGGTGATTCAAGAGATTATATGGTAAAACAAGCTGCTTTACATTCCTTCAAGACTTAGCCTGAAGGCTGCTCTCCACAGCTACCACTAGGATAGCTTTCTTTAAAAGGTTGTCTTAAACCTATCAACCATAAGAGTCGATTTGCCCTGGTGCAAGGTGTCCACTTTAATTAGTGAACAGCATATACCAGGCCAACTTCTCACATTGGTGGGCAGCGTGTGGGATTCCAGCTTGCCATTGTTTTACCAGAAAATCTCTATTTGAATTACTAACTGAAAACCATTATAGGTACTCAAGGTACATATAAAGTCAAGCTTAGTATCAATAAGTTCTACTGAACTTAGAGCTGTGTGCCAAGGGATAGCACACCCTTTCCACAGCTCAAGCTAGGATCAGTAGGCCACAAACTAGTGTAGGTAGTACAACACTGCACAACACTAGAATGTCCTTAAAGGGTGGACCCAGTGGATCCACTCAGCCTCAGTATAAGGACATGGCTTTCTCTGACTTGAGAGCCATGTGTGTTGACAGACACCTGAGGCTAGGACAGAGTCCCTCAACACTACACCTGATAGATCTGCTGACAGCAGATGACCTTAGATTGGCTCTAGGAGCTAAAGGGTCTGAATCAGTGGGTGGGTCAGTCATAGTATCTGGGTCAGATGATGAAAATCAGAATGACCAAGACTCTGTGATTGAAGGGCCAGGCTTCAAGGGGCCTGAAAAGGACAGAGGAATTCTCCCTAAGAGAACTGACAGAGAGGAGGAGAGGCACAGATCCCCTTCCAGGGAATCTGACCACTCTTATCACTCTGGCAGAGAATTTGTCCAGCAGAGGAGCTCATACTTTTCCTTAAGAGAGACCTCCTCTGAGAGAAGGTGCAAACTGCTCCAGTATGAGGAAGCCAAAGTGGCCCTCAGAACCAAGCAGTTGGCACTGGATAGGGAAGCCCTGGAGATCCAGAGAGCTTCTAGAAGAGAGGGGTTAGAACCCCCTGGTGGCAGCAACAGTGTCCCTAGAGGCAGAGAATATATTCCTGACCATAGGAACCTGAGCAAGGTTGTTCCTCCCTACCAGAGTGGGGATGATATCCACAAGTGGATAACTGCTATGGAGAGGGCCTGTAGAGTACAGCAGGTCCCCCAAAAGCAGTGGGCAGCAATCTTGTGGCTCTCCTTTTCAGATAAAGGAAGAGACAAGCTCCTCACTGTTAGAGAGGAGGATGCTGATGATTATGAGGTCCTGAAGAGTGCACTGATAGATGGGTTTGGCTTAACCACTGAGCAGTACAGGTTGAAGTTCAGAGATACCCAGAAGGCACAGACTCAGGACTGGACAGACTTTGTAGATTGTGCATCCAAGGCTCTGGAGGGTTGGCTGGTTGGCAGTAGGGTTACTGATTTCAAAGGATTTTATAATCTAATGATGAGAGAACAGATCCTTAATAATTGTCAAAACCAGCTTTTACACCAGTACCTGGTGGACTCTGATCTGACCTCTCCCCAAGAATTGGGAAAGAAGGCAGACAAATGGGTCAGAACCAGAGTAAGGCCTAAGAATCAGGGTGGTGACCACAAGAAAGATTCTACCAAGTCCGAAGAGAAAGGTGGGGATAAATCTAAGGATAAGTCCACTACAGGGCCCCAAAAGTCCTCTTCTGGGGGTGGGTCCCAAACTCCTTCCTCTCCTGAAAAGAAACCCTATTGCCATGTCTGTAAAAAGCCTGGGCACTGGAAATCTGATCCCAGTTGTCCCAGGATTGGCAATAAAGAAAATGTTCCTCCAACAACTACTACCACCCCTCCTGGTACTACCAGTAGTAATCCTCCAGTTGGGAGTAGTGCACCCAAAAAGTTAGGTGCTTTTGCAAGAGGAACAGAGGTGGGCCCTAGTTCAGACAGGACCCCTCAACAGACTCCTCAGATTCTGATGGTGGTATAGGATTTGCCACCTTTACCGTGGGTCCCACAGCATTGGGCAGGTACAGACTGGAGCCAATAATTAATGGTCAGAAAGCTGTGGCATTTAGGGACACAGGGGCTAGTGTCACCATGGTGGCAGGGAAACTAGTCCCCCTCACCAGCTTTTACCTGAGTTTAAATACCAGGTGACCAACATTGATGGTGTCAGAACAGATCACCCCATGGCCATAGTCAATCTCACCTGGGAGGGGGTCACAGGCCCAAAAAGAGTGGCAGTGTCCCCAACCTTACCTGTAGATTGCCTGATGGGCAATGATCTGGAAATTTCAGCCTGGGCTGAAATTGAACACCAAACCCATCTGAGGATGTTGGGTGTCCCTGTAAAGGTTAGTGGGGCTGTGGGCCCAAGATTTTGGAGAGATGGAGCCTGGAAGAATGGCCCACTCTCCCCCAGAAGAGAGCACAAGGGTTGAAGAAAAGTCTTCTTCCCTCCAGACAGTAGGTAAGGGTCAGCCTCCTCAGGGAACTGACCCTCCCCTAGTGAAGGAACTGCCACAGAGGTAGTCAGGCCTGGCCTGGCCCCACCCCTGATGGCAGAGGACCCTTCCAAGGTGGTACCCAGTCTGGAGCAGGTAAACTGCCCCTCTCTACCCTGCCTCAGTCAGCCCAGGGCTGCAGAGGTCAGGGAGGTCAGTGGACCCCCAGGGCCCCCTGTCCAGAGGAACCCCCATCAGCAGATTAGGGGCACCCAGTCTAGTAGCCCTAGCCAGGTGAAAATTCCTCAACCCACTGAGGGATCCCCCATACCTTTATGTAGGGACCTCCCCAGAAGGACTCTGTTAGGCAAGGGCAAACCTGGGACCAAAAGGTTCCAAACATGCCATGTCCCTCCAGTGTTCCATCCAAAGGGACCCAACCCCCAGCTGTAGGCAGTCAAAGGTTGACCCTTAGAGCAAAGTGCAACTCAGTCATGGAAAGACAGGCATACATGGTGACCAGTGATCTGAGGAAGCTGAGGCCAACCTTCCTAGGGCCTCACTTCCCTACTCAGACACCCCACCAGCCTTGTACTTTACCAAAGCACACCAGAGGTAGTGATTCCCCATGGTGGAGACCCTCTCATACCCTTAGGGTGAGGGATTGCTTAGTGGACCATAAGACAGGGGGCAACCATGCTAGTGCAGGTGCTTCCTTATATGACCACTTAATCAATAAAGGCTCAACTGGTCAAGGTTAGCCTTATCTCCTTTCGTTTGGGGGGGTTATGTAGGAAGGTGGAATCTGACTATATGGTTGCCCCCACTTTTTTCCTGGTGTTTTGCTGGTTTATGACTTAGTTGGACTGGGACCCTGCTATTCAGGGCCCCAGTCTATCTGCTCTCTCTAAACGACATGGAGTGCACTCTAGGTGCACTAGTGATTGGATACTGTGGTGCCTTATGAGTCCCTAGTATATGGTACCTTAGGTACCAAGGGCATAGGTACTTCACAGGCCTACCAGGGGCTGCAGCATGTATTATGCCACCCCTGGGAAGCAGTCTAAATCTGACACCACAGGCCTGCTACTGCAGCCTGGGTGAGGTGGTGCTAGCACCCCTCACTGAGATATAGGTTTCCTATATCTCTCCTGCACACACATATAAACCTATCAGTCACCCCTAAGGCAGGCCCTATCAATCCTGAGGGCAGGGTGCTTGGCTTCTATGTGAGGGGGTGCCTCTGCCTGAGCAGGGCCCCTCTGCAGCTCTCAGAGTCTATTCTCTGGTGCTGTTTGTGGATGCGGTTAAACCATATACTATTAAGTGCATTATATCCTCGCGGTAAATGCTAACTTTGGAATGGCTGCATCAAAACATGTCGTGTTTGGTGTCAAACATCTTGGAATACTACCCCCGCCAATCTTGGCGGCGGGGGTAGCATTCCACCCTTCTAGAGGGATAAGACATGTACCTGCTGTGGAAACGCGGTAGAATCCTAAAGAGCCCTGGCATCACAAAATGGATGCCACCAGTCACAGACACTGGGCTGCCCTCCTGCTGATGACCGAAACTCGCAGTGGAGGAAGCCCAACAATAGGCATCCTGTCACAGGGAGGTGTAACCACCTCCCAGACAGGGTTTAGTGTATTGGGGCTGGGTGGGTGCACTCTTAGAGTGCTTTGAAGTCCTGCACTGGGGGAGCAGAAGGCTCCTCTGTGCATATGCCAGTTCAAACCGGCTCAGGGGCTACCTGCCCCTGCTCTGGCGCGAAACTGGACAAAGGGAAGTGGGTGTAGCCACCCCTCCCTTGACCCTCCCATAGGTGGGGTCATAGAGCTAGTCCATCCCCTCTTTTCAGTATAAGAAGGGGAACCCTTGAACTTGCTAGTTAGATAACCCCTGGACGATGCTCTACAGAAGAATCCTGGCCCTTCGATGTTCCACTACCTTTGGAAGACAGAAGAATCTCCCTTGGAGTCAAGGAGTGACTCCCCTGCTTGGCAGGCACCAAAAACGACAACGACGGTCGCAAACTACGCCGCTCCCGCCGGAGTCCGAAGTCCCTGCAGCCCAAGAAGTGGATTTCCTGACTTCTCCAAGGCCATCGTGAGTCCCCAGCGAAGCTGAGGCAAGTGGACCCCACGAGTGACGAGGAACCGCGACCCCTGGGTACCGTGCACTATTGTCGAGTGCAACCCCTTCACAACGTTCCACGAACTTGTGCTTTGGACCACGTGTGGTCCCAACCTCTAGCAGGAATCCCTCCGAAGATCAGAGGCCTACACCGTCCCGAGTGACCGTGGGCCCCTGTTGAGTGATTCCGCCTGAGGTGTCTTCGCGATCCCTTGCCAGCCGGCTCGTGGGTCCCCAGAAGACTTCTTAAAGAAACCAAAGGGCTCCCCTGGTTTCTCCAGGCCTGCCCTGACTTACCCTCGCTGGGTGAGTCCCTCAGACCTTGCTGGTCTGTGCCATCGACTTTTCTTCATCTCCCCAAGACTTACTGTTGCCAAGGCTTGTTGGCTCCAATCGAGTTGCCGACACCGCAGTAAGCTGCAAACTTTGTGGGACACACAGAATCCAGCTCCTGGTCATCGTCGACGCCTCCTGGACCTCGTGGCTGAAGAGTCAAGGCACCTGCAACCGACCTGAATCAACCGACGACGGTGGGCATCCATCTTCCTTGCCCCGAGTCACTGCCAAGTGACTTTGAACACTGTCCCCTCTGCTTTCAGGTCATCCTTCTTCAGAATCCAGGCTTGGATTCCACCGGACACTTCTTCAGCTCCCGCAAGCAGCAAGTCTTCTTTGTTCGCCATTGAAAACGACGCCGCGACCCGACACCAAAGGACACCTATGCACCCGGCTTCCCTGGGTGAGGTAACTCCAGCACTACGGTGCTGCTGTGGGTGTGGGCCCTAGAACTACTTACCCTGTAAGTGACTTGCTTGTAGGTCCTCCCGAAGTATTCTAGAACTCTTAATTTCCAACCGCGACTTGCCCCATTGAAGTTAACGGCGATCCGCGCCTGTGTATCCACACTGCACGCGTCCCCCGTGGGTCCTTTACTTACCTGCCTTGGGTGGTTTCGTGAGGCCCCAGCGCTTCTGAAGGCCCTAGGCCTTGTCTCCCTGCAAGTCGTTGTTGCTAAGTCCCTTTTTAGTATATGGTCTGGTACGCCCCTAGGGCCCCAGCCATATTTTGTGCTTAACTTATTGTGAAACGTTGATTTGTGCATATGTTTGTCTTCTAATCTCATAAAGAGATTAGTAGAGAGTTATTTAGAAATAAATACATATATATTTGATATATATACCTATGTGGTGTCTTTTCATTTGGTGATTCAAGAGATTATATGGTAAAACAAGCTGCTTTACATTCCTTCAAGACTTAGCCTGAAGGCTGCTCTCCACAGCTACCACTAGGATAGCTTTCTTTAAAAGGTTGTCTTAAACCTATCTACCATAAGAGTCGATTTGCCCTGGTGCAAGGTGTCCACTTTAATTAGTGAACAGCATATACCAGGCCAACTTCTCACAGCAGGGCATACACTTGATTTACTATTCTCCAACATCGAATCCACACTCATCCAGGAGATAAAACCACTACCAAGGACAGACCACTCACTTATATCTTTCTCACTTGGTCTACCGGTCAAACCAACAAAACCCTGTAAGCCCCCGCAGGTAGACAACAGAGCCTGGAGGCTAGTTACCCAAGCATATTTTCAATCTCACTTTACTCCCGACAACACACAGACCCTGAGTGATCTCCCAGCGAACATGGGAGCAGTTAACCTTGAAACGGAAATTACAAAAACACTGGACCGATACGCACCTAAGCTAAAACATAAGCAATTACAAAGACCCATCACAGAGAAGTGGTACACACCCCAACTCAGGGCACTCAAAAGAAAGTGTAAAACAACCGAACACCAATGAAGACTGTCTAAGCAGGAAATAGATAGATTACTGTATAAGTCCGAACGAAGGACCTACAACCACGCCATAAGAAACGCAAAGAAGACATACTTTGTGCAACGAATCAATGAAAACTGTAACTCAGCAAAAGAACTATATAAAATAGTTAGGGAACTTAGTAAACCTGCTAGCATGTCCCAAACACTGCCCCCTCAGAAGAAGCTTGTGAAAAAATCAGCAATTTCTTCTCGGATAAAATAAGCAAAATATATGCCTCCTTTAGTCCTAACAGCAAAACAGACCTAACTGACTGGGAACACCGGACTCCTCACCCAGAGGCTCCATCTAGGATGAGCAACTTCTCCCCCCTTACAGAGACCGAGGTCTTAAAAGCGATGGGGGAATTTAAATCAGGATCTCCCCTAGACCCTTGCCCCAACTTCATCTTTACCCAGATCGCAGCAGTCCTATGTCCCCATGTCACGCAGCTACTCAATAACTCTCTTAACGCTGCCGCCTTTCCCGACATCTGGAAACAGGCAGTAGTGACCCCCCTGCTGAAAAAAGCAGGAACAGACATCCATAACCCTGAAAGCTACCGGCCAATCTCTCAACTCCCATACCTCTCCAAAGTTTTAGAGAGGTTGGTAAACAGACAATTATCAAACTATCTAGAGTCCAACGATCTGCTAGACCCCTCACAAACCGGCTTCAGGGCCACTAACAGCACAGAGGCAATGCTGCTGGCGGTCCTGGACAACATCAGATCGCGGACCGACCAGGGGGGAGCTGTAGCCCTGATACTGTTGGACCTGTCGGCAGCGTTCGACACGGTCTCACACAACAGATTGTTGGAAATCCCTTACGAAAAAGGAATCCACTCTAAAGCCTTAGAGTTGCTCAGCTCGTTCCTGAGCAACAGAACTCAAACAGTACAATTAGGTCACTTCCTATCCAAACCCAGCACCATCAGCTGTGGTGTCCCGCAGAGGGCATCTCTGAGCTCCACATTATTTAACGCCTATGTGTCATCTTTGGCGAAGATTAACAAAAAATGGGGCCTCAGCATTTGCTCCTATGCGGATGACACACTACTGATGGTAGCCCTTGAGGAAAGACCTGATGTTACTAAAATAAAACTGCACAACTGCCTCTCAGAGATGGCACAATGGATGTCTGAGCATTATTTGAAACTAAACGCAGGGAAATCAGAAATCCTGCTTTTCGGAGGAGGCTACCTAATCTGGGATGCCACCTGGTGGCCTCAAACCCTGGGAGAGGCCCCAGCTCCCAAGCAATGCGCGAGAAACCTAGGCATCCTCATTGATAACACCCTTTCCATGAAGGACAATGTGCGGGCCCTCTGTGGAAGAGGCTTCGCAACTCTGAAACTCCTAACCAGACTTTTCCCCTGGATCCCACTGGACTGTAGAAGAACTGTTACACAGGCCCTGCTTATCAGTCAGCTCGACTATGGAAACGCCTTATTTGTAGGCATGGCTGAGTACCTTTTCACACGGCTACAAGTGCTTCAAAACGCCGCAGCCAAACTAGTGTGCAATAAAAGCAGACTGAGCTCAGCATCAATGTGCATGAAAGATCTTCACTGGCTACCCATGCGACAAAGAGCAGTATTTAAACTACCCAGTCATGCACATAAAGCATTGTATCAAAGTGGCCCCAGAATATTACAGAACAAAATTGAATTCTATGTCCCCACAAGGAGTCTACGGTCACTCCATCAAGCGCTGGCCAGGACAAAGCGTATCAAGAAAGTGAGGGCAGGAGGGCGTTCATTTTCATACCTGGTGGCTAAGAAATGGAACGAACTCCCCCTAGACTTACGCCTCACGACCAACTACTTAGCTTTCAGGAAAAAACGTAAAACTTATCTGTTCCCCAAGGACTAATAGCCAACTGATTCCCCACCCCACCAGCAGCCCTGCCACGATTTCTCGCTATTTAGCGCCGTGATATCCCTTGGGATGAATGATGCGCTCTATAAATAAAAAATAAAAAAATAAATGCATTTGCAAATTGCGATTACCAAATTGGTAATCGCAAATTGCGAATGCAATTCCAAGGATGCCAGGGGGCCAAAGGCCCCCCTGATGCACTCCCCAAAAAAGTTAAGTATGTACATGTGCAGCACACACATGCCCTAAGGCCATGTGTGCGCTGCACACCACTTAAAAATGCACTTTTGTGCATTTTTCAAAGCATGCGCATATTACCATCAACTTCAAGTTGATGGTAATTAGGGTTTCCTAAATGCACAGTTTGCATTTAGGAAAGGCTTGATGCATCACAATTAGGGAATCGCAAATTGCGATTCCCTAAATGCATTCGCAATTTAGGTAATCGCAATAAATTGCGATTACCTAATTTGCGAATTCAAAGCCATGGATGCATCGGAAAAGGCCTTTTTCCGGTCGCAAACGAGCCGATTCTGCGAATTGGCCCGTTGGCGACCGGAAAAAAGCTTGATGCATGTGGCTCTGAGTTCCCTTGTTTTAAAAAATATGTATATATATTTTTTAAAACAAGGTTTGCAATCCAATCCCAGGGGGCCACAATTGTAATATTAGGGGAGAGGGGCACGCAGCCCCACTGCCAGACCCTGTAGTGGCCCCAGGGACCGCATCCCCTGGGGCCTAACACATAAGTTTGAGGGAGGGGTTGTGCGGCCCCACTCTACGAGCCCAAAAGGGCAGAGAGGACCCCATCTGCTGGAGCCATCATCTAAGGCTGGCTCTTTAGCTGGGTTCCAGGATGCAAGAATTGTGCTTTGAAAATGCTCCCACTGGGTGGGAGTACACTTCTGTTTCCCTGCCCATGCTCTAGAGGGCAGAGAAACTGTGATTGCTCCCACCTGGAGGGAGCAAGCAAAAACAGCTGCTCCCTCTGAGAGGGAGCAATGTCCTCTCCCGTAGCATGCTTGGAGCCTGCTGGGGCCACAGGGGCCTTGGGGCTCCCCCACAGCCCTAATGATATCTTTTGTGGGTGCCCCAGGTGGGCACCAGCCACCCACTTAGATTAGAAAGGGGACCCTGGGGCCTCTTAGGGTCAGGAAAAAGGGCCATTTGCTCCCCCTCCCTCAATTAAAAAAAAAAAAGCACCAGGGATGGGTCCCTGGGACCAAAAGTGCCTTAGGTAGGGGTGCTGCACCCTCTACCCTTTATAAAAAAAAAGGCCACAGGGTTGGGGTCCCCGGGGCCCCAAGGTTCCCCGGCCACTAGAGGCTCAGGAAGGGGGACCACGTGCACTGTCTCCTGTTTTTAAATACAAAAATGCAAAAGACCCTAGCCGCACAACCCTCTCTCACAGCAGGAAGTTGGCTGCCTGGGGGGGTTGGTTGCAGGGCCTGGCCGTGCACAGCGGGAGTAAGGCTTCACTATGGTATTCAAATATTGATTTGTTATAAAAGCCCTAGAAATTTCAGTGGCAATGTAACGTTTTAAACAAAAAATACTGAAACTTACCAGTTATAGTTTTAACTAGTAGCTCTAGTAACTGTAACTCGTGCCCTAAGGTAACTATAACTTGCACCCTTAATTAACTATAACTCACTCCTCGCCATGCACACCTAATTACCCCCATATTACATCACTCATGGCATCATTGATAACATTAAGGCAACATTTGAAATTACATCATTGATGACAACACTGGGCATGGCTGGGGTGCGAGTTATAGTTACCTTAGGGCACAAGTTATGGTTACATGAAATAACTATAACTGGTGAATTTCAGTGTGTGTGTGTATGTGTGTGTGTGATTTTTTTTTTTTCTTGGCACCAGGGTGGAGATCTCCCCATGGTCAAGTATAAGGACATTTGAAAACGTTTCTTAAACTATTTTTTTGTTAATTATTAGTGTAAAATATTTTCATATATATTTATTTTAAATGTAGAACAAAAAACAATGCCATAGCACTGTTAGCATCATTTTGAAACAAAAATGTAATTAATTTAAGAATATGAAATGCAATGCGTCCAAAAATGCATGTATGGAATTAATGAAATAATTGAGGGCCTTATCCTGAGTTTGGTGGCCCGACCGCCACGGTGGCTGTCCCAGTTTGGTGGCCCGACCGCCACGGTGGCTGTCCCAAGAAGACTGCCGCTGTGGCTGTCTCTCGTCCGCCGTATTATGATGTGCCTGATGGGCCGGCGGCTGTGTTTCACATGGCGGTGTCTATTTTTCCATATGTGTTGATGCAGATGTGTATTTTCTGACGGCAATGTACACATATGCATGAAACATGTGCAAAACACCTTCTACCAGTACTTTCACATTACTGGAGCTTGGACCATATGTGCCCAGTCCAGTCAATGGGTAAATAGTACAAAATGGACTTACATGGATTTCAGCGCCAATAGGGTCATTTTTGTCGGTGTCAAGATGTTGCTGAGAAGGGGAGCCCTGGAGGAAGGTATCCACGTCGGTGACTTAAGGGGGAAAAGGGTGAGTATGCACCCCAAATCCTTCGATTACTCTGGCTCGAAGCAGGCGGTCCGACCGCCACAGTGGGATCGTCATAAAGCCAACTCGTAATTCAGACGGCGGGGAACTTCTTTGTACCGGCCGATGACAGCTGGTTTTCCCCAACTGCTGACGAGGCGGTCGGTAAATGGCTGGCAATGTCGGCAGTGCTCTGGTGGCCATTTGTTCAGCAAACCGCCAAACTCGTATTACGGCGGGTGGAGCGCCTAGTCGGCGACGTTGAATCTGCCGCCACCACAACAGCGGTCAGAAGACCACCAAACTCGTAATCAGGCCCTAAGTTTATTAAACTTAAAAAAAAAAAGAAATTTTAATGTTAAATATTCGTATCAAATGTTGAAGAAAATAAAAAATATTACAGCACTATTAACACAATTGTGCTCTGAATAATGAATTTAAATATATTAAATTAAATAAAAATTATTTTTTAAAGATTAAAGTTAAAAAATTCCACCTAATTTTAAATGTGTGTATTTACTATTATGAGTTAAAGATTGCAAACGTTCTGTGTGGAATTCATTGAAATAATTTATTTACTTTTTCAAAATGATAGACGTTATTCAAATATTTTAGCATTAAATAACACTTATTTTCAAAATAATTTTTTTTAATATTCAATTTAATTTATATATATTTTTAAATGGCGAAGTTACTTCTTTTAAGTTACCATTATTTCCAATGGGGGTCTTGTTTAAGTCCCTGCCTCCCTCATTTACTATGGAAGGATGTCACAGTAAAAGTGGTTGGCCATGTGTGGTGCTGGACTTACTACTGCTCCATTTTGTCTGAAGTAACTTACACTCATAAATTTGGCTCCACCGCCTGTTTCAGAGGGTGGAGACTCGTAAATCTACATTTTTAAGTAACTTCACACTTGTAAATGGTGAATAGCCAAAAGTAGTAAAACGATCAAATGTGTAAGAGTAAACTTGCATGCGTAAATTACTCATAAGTGTAAGTTACCTCTGTAAATAGCCCAGTAAGTCTTTTTTGTGTTTTTCCACCTCTTGACTTTACCCAATACATAATATGTCTTCTTCCTCATCGAAAGCAGCAGACCATGTTTAAGGTATCGCTCCTTCAACTTTCTCAGTCATAGGGCCTGATTAAGAATATGGCGGTCTGAAGACCGCCATACTCATGGTTGCAGTCTGACCGCCGCCTCCTCGGTGGTTCGACCACCCGATTATGTCCATGGCAGTAGAACGGCCACAACACGGCTGCCAGGATCCTGGATTCCGCGGCGGTGGGGAAAGAGGCGGTGCAGATGCTGGCACCGCCGTCCAAATCACAAACTCCCTTTCAGCTGACCTTTTCATGGCAGGGACCCCACCATGAATAGGTTGGCGGAAAGGCAGGGAAGGGGCCCCAACCGGCCCCAGGGCGATTTTGCCTATTGGGCAAAGTGCATGGGGACACATGTTGGGCACTTCTCTTATTGCACTGTCGTGCGTGCAGTGTGTGCCATGCGCGACATGGTGCATGGTACACAATGCACCCAACATGCAAGTGGCGCAGCCACGGTGACGGCATATGCTTCAGTCTCTCTATGAGCCGAAGCATGCCGCTGCCGTGGCACCATCGACACAACACCACCAGCCCGGCGGTGTAATCGTAATACAGCAATCGGGATGCCGCCCACCACCACAATGGCAGTCCGGTGGGCGGATCGCCAAACTTATAATTGGGCCCATAGTCTTTCACAAAGCAATTGTGAGTAACAGTATCACCAGTTCAGATGTCGTCCCCTGCTCATCACAAAATGGTTGATATGCCACTATTGCTAAACAAAAGCCACTTTTTCATGTGGTTGAAGGTTGTCTTCTATGCCGGATGCCCTGCCTTCATTGTTAGGCGTGCCTGGTCTGCAGGCTTGATTTTTTATAGTGCGAGCCTGGCACATTTTGAAAAAGGTTATATCCATTAAAAGGCTTTTCCTAAAATAGGATCGGAAGGCAGTCCACACTTAAGTGGATATTTTTATTAAGATAAATTGTCCTTTTACAGTTTTAAACAGCACTTAAATGTATAAATAATCTAGGTACTATCTTTTTAAGCCTAGAGACTTTAGACTCCTAAAATGGAGCCCATAGTCCACTGCCTCAGTATAATTACAACTAAAGTCTGCAGGGTTTCAAATTCTGTGGTCTCACTACCAAGGCCAAAGACTCAACAGACCCAAAATGGTACCCATAGCCCATGGCCTTGGTAGTGAGACCATGATCTATCAAAAGGGACCCAATCTGCATCCATGACTTTCATAGTGCATAGTTCATGGTGATCTAGGACTATAGTTTGCAATTTCAGGGGAGTTGTCTTCTAGGCATCATGTCTCTCTTCAGCCAGGGCTCCTGCTGGGTATAGTCCACAGTGGTCAGCTGGGTTTTCATGGAATCATCAAGAGTCCTCCAACCACTTGTGTTCCTGTAGCAGCAACAGGAGGTCAAGCACTAGACCCTTGGAAAGAAGCTGCCCTTTGTGTTGCCAAATGTTCCTGTCCCTGTCTCCTATGACTATTCCTTGTGAATAGCCACTATTAACATCACTCAACCTGTCCTGCTGCCAGAGGATGAGCCATTGTCTTTCAGAAGGAGGGTCATTAACAGCTAGCTAGACTTGTATGTTCAGTCTCTGGAGCAGAACTGTGAAACAAACCAGTTTTAAACCAGTTTACTACCAGACAGAAAAATTACCCTTTATAAAATTACTTTCCCGCTAATTACATCACACATCTACTATCACCATTGGAATACATTTTAATAACAAATAAAAAATAACTTTGATTGACCTTCTATTCTTTTTTTGCAGGGCTGGACACATCAAAGTGGCTTTTATTGATAACCAGGCCTGTTTCTGAAAAAGGTACTGTGGCATCTTAGGTAATTGTTCCTGTTGTCATGGGTATAGAATCATATGATTTCATGTGGAATGTGGATGGGAGTTAAAGGTTGCCTGGCTGACAGCTGGAGGCAACTGATGGATGGGATCCTTCGAATGAATAAACCTGACATTCAACTACACCTGACTCTGGCTTGTTCGTGTAAGGTCTCCTTGTTACACTGGTGACAGAGGATGCGTTAACCACTGTGAAGGAGGATCTCAATATCATGCAAAAACGTTCAAGAGAAGTTCTCTGACGGTTGATGGGAGCCATGCTTCTCTGATTGGAGGAACATTTTCTCAGCCTACCCTTCCAAGGTCCTCTGATTTACTATTTGGGCGCTATTTCAGGCTAGTGATTTCTGAGATTGTTGACAAAGGACTCTAGGGAGTCTGCTGTGCGGTGGTATTTAAAATACCTGTCTCACGGCTCATCCTGAGGAGGTCCCGTACGGCGGTGGTATTTAAAAAACCTGCCTCATGCTTCATCTTGAGGACGTCCCGTGGTGATTGGAGCTGGCGCACGAGTGGAGAGCTGCCTCAGAGCGTTCGGAGCCTTCTCTCAGAGTGTTCTGAGCTGTCCTAGCATTGGGCGTTCTACTTTGCAATTTCGTTGGGATAGACGCTGCGCATCTCACGTCATCATGCAACGTGGCAGCCATCTTGGGTGGGTTATCTGACGAGTAGTGGGCCAACGTACATCGGCTGTGTGTCTTTTATTTCAGTGACGCGCACACTACATCATTAAATTTCGTGGATCACAACGCTATGGCCATCTTGTGTGGCCTTTTGAAACGGATGTGTTTTTCTAGGTTTCAGTGACACGCACACTTGATTATTGCAGCTCCATGAACTTCAAAGGAGGACTCAATTCTTCACCAATGTGCACTGATGCTGGATACAAATTTCATGTGCGTTTCTACATGTCAGTGATGTGCACACTTGTGTGTTTAATTATCTTTTCCATTTCAAGTCCTTATTCATCACATGCACTTTAAGCTCCTCAAGTCAACTATTTGAATTTATAAAACACATTTTACACCTTGAAGTTACTAGCTTAGTACATTAGTGAATATTAACCTCACAATTCCTTTATAATTTAATTTGAGGTTTATCTGTTAAAGTACCTGGGTTGTGTTTTCTTTCTTTCTTTCCGCTCTGTGGGTGGGCATGTCATTGATAGTTGTATCTTGTATTTAGGCTTCCAGATGTTTATTCTGCATATTCTGTGAGTTTTCACTGTTTTTCTTTGGTTCTCGTGTTAAAACTCCGCACTAAGGGGGGGGGGGGGAAACATAATATGCAGAATGTACCTGCGCCAAATGGCAGAAATGGCAGAAGGTTTTTGAAAGATATTCCACGGTGTGTGGATTGTCACTAAGTGCTGAACAGAAAACAACGTTACTTTTACATTGTTTAGGGTCGAAAGGACAGGAAGTATTTGATCATTTGCCTGATATCCACGATGGAGACTTAAATGAGTATGAGATCTGTATTGCTAAAATAGACAAACATTATCTACCTAAGGTCAGCACCATCCTTGAATGTTATCATTTTGATCGCAGAAATCAACTGGAAGGAAAACTATTGAGAATTACATAACGAGCTTGAGGAAATTAACCTCGACATGTAAATTTGGTGCATTAGTTGATGAAAGAATAAGAGATCAATTTATGTTGGAGTGCAACATAGAATGTGTAAGAGAAGAACTCTGGCAAAAGGATCAACCTTCTCTAGAGGATGTACTTCTCATTGCTAAGAGAGTTGAACATTCCATGAAGTGTGTGAGGTTATTAGGAAGGACGATGACAAGAAGGAATCAGTTCAGGTTGTTAAACATTCACAAAAATTTCATGAGAAAAAAAAGGATGGTGAAGAGAAATCTGGAAAGGTTAACACGTTTCAAGGCAGATGTTTCCGTTGTGGAAGATTTGGACATTTGGCCAATGACAAACAATGTCCAGCGAGCAAAATTATGTGTAGTAATTGTAAAAGGAGAGGGCACTTTGCAGCTGTCTGCAAAGGCAAGGCCTTCAAAGAAAGAGTGAGTGAAGTTAATGATAACTGCGAGTGCTCAAGTTAGAGACATGCAGATGTGAGGTGTGGGCAGATTATTCTGAGTAAGAGTAGCCCTGTTGATGAGGTGTTGGTACAAGGAGAAACAACCAAGGTATTATTTGATTCCGGAGCAAATATCACCATAGTTTTGAAAGAATTCTATATGAGAAAGATTAAAGAGAAGATTAAAGTATTTAGCCCAGATATAAGACCGTGTGCATATGGGGGATAACCCATCAAGTTATTAGGATACTTTTGGGGTCTCATTGAATACAAAGAGAGGTTCGCGAGTGCGAACATTTATATTTCAAAAAGGAGGACAGCATACTAAGTTGGTTCCACCAAAGAGATCTTGGGGTGATTTTAGACCCAAATAGTTGACCTCCTATTAAATTGAAGGAGAATTTTGATGTAAGGGAGATTAATACCCAGGATAGTTCCTCCGGGGATTTTGTACATAATTTAGAGACAAAATTCCCCCAAGTGTTTCGTGGGACACTTGGTTGTCTCCGACAATATATTCATCACATACGTCTTATGGATGGGGTGAAACCTGTGTGTAGTAAAGTGCGCAATGTTCCTGTGGCTGTGTGTGAACAAATGCAAGCAGAATTGGAGAAGCTCAGGCGGGATGGAATTATTGAGGAGGTGGAAGGAACATGCTGGCTTGCTCCAGTGTTGGCAGCTAAGAAATTGGATGGGAGTTTATGTTTGTGTGTTGATCTAAGAGAGTTGAACAAACATGTGGTAGTAGATCATTACCCCTTACCTAGAATTGCTGATATGCTGATGCTGCTGCAGGGAGCCAAGGTATTTTCCACAATTGAACTTAAATCTGCATAGCATCAGAACAAGCTTAATGAGCCCTCCAAAGACCATACAGCATTGATCACTCCTTTTGGGATTTATCGATATCTCAGGCTTCCTTTTGGTTTAGTGTCAGCGGTCTCTGTTTTTCAGAGAGCTTTGGAGAATGACCAGGATGATATATTAGTCTTTGGAAAAGACGATGTAGAACATGATGAGAGGGTGGTGCAGGTTTTGAGCAGGTTGGATGAGTTCAGAATGGAGAAATGCAAGTTCAGGAGAGAGTCCATAGACTATTTGGGGAATACAATTTTAGCTAGTGGGGTCATGCCCAAAGAGGATTTGGTTGATGCCATTGCAAGCTGCGTTCTCCTGCAGGTAAGGAAGAATTGATGAGTTTTCTAGGTATGACTGAATATTACAGTAAATTTGTGCAAGGTTTTGCCAGTCTGTGTGTTCACATGAGAGCATTACTTCGGAAAGGGAGTGAGTTTGTATGGAATCAGGTGTGTGAAGAAGAGTTTTGTGTACTTAAGGAGAGGTTGAGTAATGCTTCTAGATTGAGAAGCTTGTACCCGAAGAACAAGTCAATCTTGATAACGGATTCTAGTATGAAGGGTTTAGGTGCTGTGTTGTTGCAGACTAATCAAGGCAGATTACAGATAATGGAGTACAGTTGGTTTCTAGAGAGATGGAACAGTTTTTGAATGAACATGGCATAGGCACAAGAAGTGCTCAATATATCATCCAGAGATAAATGGCATGGTGGAGCATTTTAATCATGAGCAGAAAGAAACCAAAAACATGGCCAAGTGTGCTGGTTTGGAATGGAGGAAAGAAGTCATCAAGAAGGTGGTGGTGTACATGGTTTCTCCCCATGCTGTTACTAAGAAACCCCCTGTTGAACTATTCAGGGGAAGACAAGCCAACACTCTCACAGCACCCACGTGGGTCAATGATATGCAGTCTGGTTGTGAGGGAGACAATAAGAGGTGTGATTGGAGGTTGGCCGAGGCAAAGAAAATTGAGGCTCATAAGGAACATTTTGACGTGAAGAAGTGTGTTAAAAGAACGGAAGTCAATGTGGGAAACTGGGTATTGGTTAAAAAACCATGTATGAGAGGGAGTTCTGCAGGTTTCCACAAACCAATGAAGGTGATCAAAGTCTTCAACAATGCTGTCAAAACTGATGATAATCGCACATGGAACTTAAACAGAGTTGTTATATTCAGAGAAGCTATAGTCCGTTGCAGCCTGGTGAGTGAGGGGGCTACGGGGAACAGTCATGGTCAATGCTCCTCAAGGAAGAGTGTAAGTGATGGTGTTTGTAAAGGTGCTGCAGGATTTAGTCCAGGGGGTAAGTCTCTTAGGCGGTCTGTGAGGAAAACCACACCACCCGTTTATTTGAGGGAATATGTGAATACATTTTTGTTTCAGAGGGGTGGTGGGGTTGATTTGATCATGTGTTCCTTACACATTTCTGCAAATATGTGACCCCATACTGTTTTTTGAAAATATGCACCTTGTTATGAGGTAGTACTTTTTGTGTGTCATTTCCTGTTCTCTTTGTTCTGGGATCCTAATAATGAATAAACCTGACCTCCAACTACACCTGACTCCGGCTTGTTCGTGTAAGGTCTCCTTGTTACAGTTACTTTTACTTACACACTGACAAACAACGTTTTGTAACTGTGTACTATGGAGACAGAATCTGAAGTTTACTTGGGATAATTGTAATCCATAAAAAAGTACATACAAACAATAAAATACATGCAATAACAGTTGCAGGAACCTTAACATTATATACTCCATTGCCAATGCTATCATACATGTAAAAAATGTAGATATAGATCCTGTGCAAACAGTATTCACCCGACTGTATATTTCCAAAACAAATTAAAACAAGATCACTTACACATACTTTTTAGGATCAATTGAAAGCATAATAATTATCTGCTAGCACAGTTAGCAATCAACATACAATATAATGTGTGAGTATTATTTACCAATGCTACATAGTCCCATAAATATCATATGCATAATTAGTTATACATAAGCTTTAAGAGAAATTGGGAGCATGTTAATAATCTACCAACAAAGTTCAATCTTAGGTCCTGTCATACATTCCTCTTTGTCATTCAACACTGTGCCCCCAATGTGGTTTTCAAAATGGTTTTAGTATAGAGCCAGCACTTATGGTTGCAACCGAAGAGATCAGGGCTGCAGTAGATGAGTAGGGCAATGCCGCCCTCATCCACCTAGATCTATCTGCAGCCTTTGATACAGTCAACCATGACATTTGGATTTCTCGGCTACAGAGCCGGGGGATTCAGGGTGCTGCCCTTATCCTTTTGAGTTAATTCCTGACCCACCGTACTCAATCAGTCTCCTTTAATGTTTTTTTTTATCAGAACCCTTTATGCTGTCTTGTGGGGTCCCAAAAGGCTTGTCTTTGAGCTCAATATTGTTCAATCTATATGTTACCCCCCTTGCAACATTAATTAAATCATTTGGGTTGTCATTAGTTTCTTATGCTGACGACACCCAAATAGTGGTTTCCTTATCTGATAACAGCCTAGATATGGGCAATACATTTTGTAGGTGTATGAGTGCAGAAGAATGTTGGATGGATCAAAACTGCCTAAAACCTAACTCATCAAAGACCGAAGTAATTTTGTTCGGCAATAACCCAACCTTTTGGTCCCCTGACTGGTGGCCTAAGGAACTGGGCACCCTTCCAGTGCAAGTCCAGAAGGCAACAACTGATTATCATACAAAGCACAAGTGAACAGAGTGACTTCAAGCTCCTTTTTTGCCCTGCGATTAGTTAAGAAAATTGCTCCATTCATACCCTTTGATATGATAAAGACCATTAGTATTGCTCTAGTTCTATCTAGAATAGACTATTGCAATTGTCTAAATCAAAATTTACCAAAAAAGTCCTTGAATAAACTTCAAATTCTACAAAACTCTGCAGCTCATGCACTGATGAAGATCCCCAGATACAGTTCAGCCTCTCAGCCATCATTAGGCGGCATTGGCTACCCGTAAGGAGAAGGATAGCGTTTAAGGGCTTGGGTTCAGCATACAAAGCACTCCATGGCCTTGGCCCCATATATCTAAAAGACAGATTCAGATGGTATCTTCCAGGAAGGAATCTTTGCTCCAGACTAGCTAGAGACTTGGTAGCTCCTACCTACAGATTGGCTACCTGAGGAGGCAGGAGCCTAGTTGGTTGCACGGCCTGAAATTGGAACAGTCTGCCTCTGGAGTTGAAAATGGCCCCCTCTCTATTAATGTTCAGGAAAAATTTAAAAAGCTGGCTTTTCACACATGATAAGTGTTCTCCATCTCCCTGCTTATCATTTACCTGTTTTGAGCAGCGCCAAGATGCCTCTGGGCATTTGTTTGCGCTTTATAAATTATAAAGCAAATCAATTTATTCACCTATGGAAACTGCTAGCTACCCTTGACCATATGCTCAATGCTGAATACAAGTATTCAGAAATTGCAAAAATATGAGGCTATAAAGTATTCAGTTTACACACCCTAAAGGCATCTCCATAATATCTTGCGCTTATAATTATTAACCACGTTACTAGGAACTTTATCTGTGGCTTTTTATGCTGTGGGCAAAGGAACACTTAGGGAAAGATTTACTAATATGTCACACAACGCAGCATAAGTAAATTTGCTGCACTGTGTTGTCTGGGCGTAAAATAGCGCAGGCTAATCTCTATTAAGATTGGCCTGTTGCTGCTGTCATAACCTGCGCTAGTGCTCAAAATTAGGCTACCTGGCATGACACACAGCCATGGTGCAGAGGTGAGTGTGCACTGTCTAGTACAGGACTAGTACTGGAAGCATACCCTACCAGTACAAATGTATGTGCCTAGACACATTTCATAAGGATCCTACACACTGGAGGAGTGTTGTGCGCTTCAGTACACGGGCAATACATGAGCTTTATGGAGAAAATAAAAACATCTCCCCTTCTGAATGCCTGCTTCAGAGACGTTAGTTTTTGATGCAAAGTTTAGTTTGGCTATCTTAGTAGATTGGGCTTTGTGTCAAAGCCTAAGATTGCTTGCGCTATTGAACCCAAGTATTGTCCCGTTGACGCAAAGTGATGCAGAGGAAGGCAAAGCATTTTTTCACACTGAGAAAAGGTCACCTTTCCAGTGCAAAATACCTTTTGCACTAGAAAGAAAAATCATGTGAGTTGCTTTTTGTCACTATACATCATTTTGTGATGGCTCAAAGTCTTAGCAAATCTGGGCCAAAGTGTCATAAGTTCTCCATCTATTCGGACAAAAAGGACAATGTCGCAATAGGTTCGAACTATGCATCTAAACTGTGGGGACGTACATTTCCTTATCTATCACGGTCTTCTTTTATATATTAGGCACTCAAACCAGTGGGTTTACAAAGCACACTTCAAGGGTGACTTAGCTAATGTATACAAGTTGGGTTTGCACAAAGAAAGGGCACTGTTCATTGTCATGAGACACTGCAGTGCTTCCAAATGGCAGTCGAGCCAGAGCACAATGTGCTCTCTGGAGCCATACACTTTAGTCATATATTTTGGTTGACTAAATACACACTTTAGCCCACATAGGGCATTGAACTATCATGCCACTGGTGCAATTTCTGTACCAACTTACAATGGGCTTTCTGGAAAGTTAAATAAACCAACTGGATGAAACCCATTTTACAGGACAGTTGTGAGGCCAGAAGACACACACTGTAGTTTCGAATGGCAGTGTCACAGTGCATAGAGAGTTAATATCAGTAAACATAGTGTGCTTAATAGGGCAACAAATCTGGGGTAAAACATGCAGAAAAGGTGGATTCTCTACATATAAATATTTGAATCCACATCTTTGAATCCTGAATGATGATCAGTATATGAATGCATATTATGCCCATTTATTTGAGAATAATTTTTTAATAATCTGAATTGATTTACATTATTCTAAAAATGTCCAGTTGCTGGAGTTGCTTTAGACAGCATTCTAAATTGATGTTGAACAGTGCAATGATTTGCATTCATTTTGTGGAAATATTTAGGGGGGAAACTCTTTAAAATAGCTTGATCTGTGTGACACAAAGAATGTATAGCTATCTTCCACACAAGGCCCTTCCTTGCCCTAGTTCTAAAATTGTTAAATTATTAATTTGTCTACCTCAAAAAACACACATGTTTGCACTCTGTAACCAGTGACGTCTTCTTACCAACCTCTATCACATACACAAGCAACATGGGGGCATATTCTCAAGAACGTGTGATAACCACCGCAAATTTAGCCTAACGCAACTTTGCATATCGCAGTCCATCGCGGGAAATTAACGCCTTGTTAACCAAGTATTCACAACACGGCGGCCCCATGCGATACTCCCCAGATAACGCGCCAACTGACCGCGTTAGAATCAATGCCACGCCGCAAAAATGCGAAACATCAACGCAAAAAAAGATGCAATGAGGCCAATCGCGATACGAAAATCAGCGAAACCCAGCTACAGGCCTGCAATCCACACGCGTCAGGCGGGAACAATCACCATAAAAGCAGAAAAAAAACACAAACAAATGCCAAACAACAGCGAAGCACAATGGACGTTGCCGGAGCAAGTACGGAGGAGAGCCAGAACCCCACAAGCCCCCCGGAGGACCATCCTGGCACTTCGAGGTCAGGGAAGGGCAAGGACAAGAAGAAGAGGAAGACGAAGTTCAGTCCGCAGGAAAACAGGATCCTGATTACGGAGGTGACAGAACACTATCAACAACTGTTCGTCACCTCCACTGTGTCATTGGCAACAAAAAATACATTATGGCAGTCCATCGTGGACAAGGTGAATGCAGTCGGAGTGCTGAAGAGGACAATGGGCGAGGTCAAGAGGCGCTGGAATGATGTCAAGCGCAAAACCAAGCAGAAACTCGCCAACAACCTGAAGGCAGCAATGCAGACTGGAGGTGGGAGCCCAACGCCACAGGAGGAGCTGGACGACATGGAGGAAATGGTGTCCACAGTCATCAGTGGGGAGACGGTGGCAGGAGTTGGGGGACCGGACACTGCTCAACAGGACCCGACACAACAGCAACAGGGTGAGTAACCACCAGGGCCTGGGTGGACGGGGGGAGATGGGCACAATGGCACACATGCACAATTAACTTGAGCACATCTGCGGACACACCATGCCCCAAACCACCAACTCCCACCAAGAGACCAACGTACCCCAGTATGCAACATGTCAACACTGTACAAGCACAGAAGTCAGAGGCACACCTCATGAAAGTGATAAGGGGCAGCAAAATCGGAGCTGCAGGGGCGACTCCCCAAAAATGCAGCACACACATCACATACAGAGCACATCTACATTGACAACAATGTGACACAATCCGCAAAACACCTACAACAGAACACAGGACCCTACTGGTGCCGCTTGGGTGCAGACACTGTCCAATCACAATTGGCATTGCAGGGATATGTGCGTTGATAATGTACAAGTACAAACACACATCCGTGATGTTGTCGAAATGTCCACTGTCTTCCATCAAATAGGCAGCTCCTCCCAAACAACCACAATGTACCCAGTCATGCTGTCTGTATGTAAACATGTACAATGCGACAACATACATGTGGACACATTGTTAAACTGCATTTCCCCTTCACATTGCAGAGGGAGAATCAACACCTCCTGCAGAGCAGTCCGACCCTCTCTTCTATAGAGACGAAGAGGACAACCACAGCTTCGACTCTGACGCCCTACAACTGCTCGTGGACAGCCTCTGCAGCACACTTCCAGGAGCTGGGCAGCCCAGATGCTACGAGGAGACCCCACCCCCTGCACAGACCACACAGCAGGCAGCACCCTCCACCACTGCTGCCTCCCAGGACCCCCACGGAGAACACATGGCCTTCCAATGCCGTGTTTTGGGGTGCCAGGAGAATCTGGCTGAACAGGTGCGGGTGGGCTTCGACCGCATGGCAGACAAATTAGATGCCATACGTGGGTGTCTAAGTCCCATCAGGGACCACTCATGGTCCCTAACGGACACCCACAGTCTGCTCCATGCTCTCCAACAGACCATGGCTGACATCGCTGGAGCCCTAACTCAGAGAATAGTACAACTGTCCAGTCCGAGTGGCTCTAGCGATGTCACACAGGAGTTGGGAAACATGCAGAGGTTAATGGAGACCATGGAGCGGGCGAATGCGGAACGAGCGGCTGCCACGGCTGCACACCAGCGAGAGGTAGCTGGGTTCCTCAATGACCTCAGGACCCTCCTCATGGCATTGCTGCCACAAGGCCTGGTGCGGATGCATGCTGCTGCCTCCACTCCATCCACATCTCCGCCCCCTGAAGTGTCAGTACCACACAGTGCGGCAGACCTTCCACTTCCGGCCACAGATGTGTCACTGCCACACAGTGCTGGAGACAGAACACCACAAACCCACATGTGAGGCACATGAAACAGCAGAGAACGAAGATGCGGATGATACTGCCCTCGTGGTGAGGAGGACGCAGCAGCATGCATCTCATCCATAGGTCCGGCTTCAGCTTGGTACTGCCCTCTGCATCATCACCTTCCACTGTCCCCCCGATGCACTCTGCGTCACTCACCTTGGACCTCGACATGGACTGCCATTTGATGTTTGATCGCCATTGACACAGCAATCAGACTGCGGACTGTACTCGTCCTCTTCCTTTGGACTTGTCATTCCCTGGAGGACCCTGGCTGGACCTCCACGGGACAACATCGTCATGTGGGCTTTGCATGGCCCTGTACTGCTCCAGATGCAACACTCCACTGAATGTGCATAAAACATTCATATACACACAGATGTGTCATGTCTATGGTCTTTTAAGTGTGGAAGTATGGATGAATGTGGGCTCACTGGACTCCTCTTACGTCCATGTGGCTCATGTCGTAGAACAGGGGTGACAGGGTGACACATTTCCCAATGCGGTCCCGGTGGCGCTGACACAACAACAGAGACACACGCATGAGTTACTTCCTTGTCCAGCCCAGTACGGAACCACGCCCAGGGCCCAGGGGTCATATACAGACCCTTACGCTGAACTGGCATATGCCAGGCCAGCCCACTCCGCTTACGCTCACAGGGGGGGACGGCAACGCTACATGTCCCCTGTCTTTCCTGTGGTGATCTGCTGCCCACAGGTCTAGTTGTCAGCATGCCACAGCCACTCCCTCATGGCTGGTTTACACCCACACCACATCCATCCAGCACACGCGTCACGGGACATGTGACCCTGCCAATGAAAAGAGACGGTTGCACGTGCTCGACGCCATTTCCACTCTCTATCTGGGTGCGTCCGTGTGGTGTCAATGTAGGCATGAGGGCCTCGGGCCCTGCAACATCACATTCCCCAGGACCGGAGGTGACATGATGGCGTCCGCAACACGATACCCAATCATACAGGGACCATGACTTTGGGACACAGACTTGGTGGCACCGGATACATAGCGGCCGGCACAGGCACACCGCCACGAGACGGTGACTTTGGGTGCACTGAGGTAGGGGCACCTTAAGTGCTGAGCGGATGTGCAGCCTGCGATGATGCCCCGTCCCGGCCGTCCGGACTGCTCAGGATTTGTGTGCCCTGCTGGACCGCAGTGTAGGCCAGAGGGCAGCGTGGGCCTACCGCCTCATGGCGTCGCATCCCGGATCACAGAGTTAGTGGCACCTCAAGGGCTGAGCGGGTGTGCAGCCTGCGATGATGCCCGGTGCACTGGTATGTCCTCTGCCATGGCGAAATCAAGACCCAGAATCATATGTGAGACCTGGTGGCCTGCGGAGCGGGGCTGTATGATGTGGAGGGTGCCATGTCCACGGGCCCCGGGCATGTGGCTTGCAGCGGCACGTGGTGGGACCTCATTGCTACACGCCAAGGGCGGAAGGTGAGCAGTGAGGCCTGGGTGCGCAGGGGCGGGCATGCACCGCTGGGCGGCAGGAGGGGCTGGGGTGCATCTGCCAGGGTGCGCAGGGCGGACAGGCGATGATGTCTTGTGCAATTGTATGTACTTTGCCATTCAGGTATCTGGACTCTGTTGCAGATGACGGATCTGTTTCAGATGTGTGACCTGGTGAACTGCACTACATACTGGCATGTGGTGGGAGACACACCGGTGGCAGCAGGTGAGCAGTGTGGCCAGGGTGCTCATTGTCGGCACTCTTTCTCCCTGTCCGTCTCTTCTGTTATCTGTGTCTCGCTCCCCCTCTCTGTCCATCTTTCTCTCGCTCCCCCTCTCTGTCCGCCTTTCTCTCGCTCCCCCTCTCTGTCCGTCTTTCTCTCCCTCCCCCTCTCTGTCCGTCTTTCTCTCGCTCCCCCTCTCTGTCCGTCTTTCTCTGGCTCCCCCTCTCTCTCCGTCTTTCTCTGGCTCCCCCTCTCTGTCCGTCTTTCTCTGGCTCCCCCTCTCTGTCCGTCTTTCTCTCGCTCCCTCTCTTTCTCTCTCTCTCTCCTTCGCTCTCTCTCAGTCCTTTGATGTGTGCAAGACACACCTTCTCATCGTGATTTTTGTCTTGCAGGTTGTGACCTACGGATTGTCCCGAGGGGAGCCGCCATGTGTCTTCATTTCTGTTCTGTGTTTTTTTTAATACATTTTCATTTGTTACATCGAAGGTGGATGTGTGATGCTCATTTTTGTGACGACACATGCATGCCACCAAATGTGATTGTGCGACATCTGGCGGATTATTTGGTACATGTTCCGTATAGTTGATGTGGCATGTCTTTCGAAGGATGGGGGGGGGTCCTGGGGGTGGTGGCGGTGGGTGTTGTGGCCCTGTTGGGGCTCCGAGCTGCATGATCAGTGGCTCCACGGCATCTGTTGCACTTCAGGTATGGCTCTGGGCTGGGCTCCATTTGGTGGTGCAGGCTGTGGTCCGACTTTGCACCAGGTCAGAGCAGGTGTTAGTTTCCTGCTGCTAATGGGCCTTATCGCCTGTTTTGTGGTCTTATTGCCGATCTGGCTGGTCGTTGAGAATGTTGCGGAGTGGTGTTTTTGCGGCTTTTTGCACGGGTACGCCTACTCTGCATCTCATTAGCGATAGTTGCGGTGGTCATCTGTGGCGATGTTTTTTGCGGATGCTATCGCGGGTAAAATGGTGTTCTGGGCTGTTAACACCAGCTTGTGAATGGTGCAATGATTTTATCGCCACTTTGGCTGCGATATAGTGTCGCTAACTCGGCGAGAAGTCCTTGAGAATATGCCCCATGATGTCTAAAAATGAAAAGAAATGTTTATGCGGAACACCTTCAGAACCTTCTCATAAACATGCCTGTAGTTATACAAACCATAAACCGACCTTATTTTTAGCACAGGTGAGTTGGAAGCACGATCATACACATTCCAGAAAGATCTTTCCACCTCAAGGAGTTTAAGTATCCAAAAAGAACTTAGGCTTGATGATCTGGTAGTTCAACTCTCATGGAAAATTCTCCATCAGCTTCTTCACTAACTGTATTCTATTGAGCCAGGCAATGGGAAATCCTTGACAGCCTTTGGGGGAATCTTCCACCTGCACAAGTGGACTACCCACTGCAGTTCATTTGCACTTGATCTTCTCCTCTTTCCACCACACTTCGGAATCAGAATTTCACCACATCTCACCACTTTCTCAACTGACTCAGCACTTCCCTACCAAATACTGCAGCACAGACCTATTATCTGTCCATTGGACCTCCTCCAGTGCACCTCAAGAGCTGTAAATTTTTCCTAGGACTTCACCATAATTACCCTCTGAGACCCGCTATCAGACGATACCAGGAGGCTACTTCATCTTCAAACTGCCTTTGGCTGCCCACGAGCTAACTCAAAACTGCATGATTATCCACCCTGAAACGGCCACCACCTAGCACATCTTCTGATCCTGACACTTCTCAGAAAAAAACTCAATGCTAAAGATTGCTCCTCAATACCCATTTGGCCCAAAATCATGTCATGGACACTTAACCTACTGTGCAAAATGAACTAGCACATTTTGGTAATAACAGAAACTTGATTCAATGACTCGATTTCTTCCTTCAATAATCTCCTGCCAACAGGACTTAAATGCAAGAACATGGATATAAAGAACAGAGGTGGGGTGTTTCTAGTTCACAATATAAAGTTGCACACTGCACAATCACCCCAACCCAAAAACAGGAAAATTCGAAAGAACAGAGGGAGATCCCTTATTTGAAATTAGTCACCTGTGAGGTGCTTCATCCCCACACCAGTGGCTGCTGCCACGAGCTCAGATGCGGTACTTCTGTACTCCTTACATTGTTGCATAGAAGCTGGCTAGCCGAGGAGGAGCGATGCATAGGAAGTGGAGGAGGAGCGATACACAGGAAGCGCAATTCGCCAACCCCAATGAATCCAGCAAAGCCCAGAGAAGTTCCCCAGACCCGGGACCTCTGGCCCCTCTCCAACCACCACAACTCACTTCAGCCCTCAGTTCCTGGCTCACACAGCGCTACTGGGAGCTGCCGAAAACCACTGATAGGGAGAAGGAGGGGCGGGGCGGAGGAGAAGATAACTCTGCACATGGTGTGGTGGCAGTGTTAGCACTGCTTCTGGATGGTAGAGCCAGAGGGGAGCAGAAGCAGAAGCAGCCAGGCTAGGTTACCGGTGCGGCTTGCCCCCCTCTGTGTGCTCCCCCGCCCATGCCGGACGCATTGTGGGCGTTAGGTGACGAGGCTGTGCTGGGCCACTTTTAAGAGAACCGGGCTTGTCGATTTGCCACCTGCCATACCTGGGGGCAAAGACTAACAACAATGTCTCAACCGGTATCATTAATAGAGGGAAGTATATATGCATGTACAAAACATTGCAAGGAAGGAAGAAGGGAGACTCATGGTTTGTTTTAAAACGTGCTCATGGCATCATATAATTAAAGTAAATTGAACAAAATTATACAAAACAGTTATATCAGCACTGTGGGCAAAAAATGCATAGGCAACCCAAAAGGAAATCTTTGTTCACTGACGTGCTCGTGACACACAAAGGTGACAGCGCAAGTGACAAGTGAGAGAACAGCAGAAGGCGCGATGTGACCAGGTGAAGAAATATATACAGGAATATATGGTTCACAAAGGATTATTTACACAAGTTTGACATGGTTTTGTAAACATTTTGTGTGAACCATAGTTGAAGTATGCACCGCGAATTGCGCTGAGATGTCGACGGCGTTTCCATCCTATTTATTCAGGATCATCTTCAGGACCGGGTTGCCAAGTTAGGGGTGCTAGCTGAGGGAATGGTCTCACGAGGGAAGACCTGGGGTCAACGACGAAGTGCAAGAGCGTCAACGCGGTGGCAGGTGCTGGGCAAATTTGGCAGTTACAAGCCGTGGAGGTGATTCAGCGTGGGACACCGGGGAACCAACAACGAAGCGCCGTGGGGAGGAGCGTCAACATAGTGGCAATGGCTCGGAAGATCGGTGGAGGCTAGCTGAGAGGCAGTCCGAATGTACGATACCTCTAGACAGGGTCTGAGCCCCGAACCACTGTCAGAAGGGGGGGGGGACGGTCCGTGATTAGGTCCATTGTGTAAGTAGTAGTAGCCAGGAGGAATCCGTGGGTAGGAGGGGCACACTGAGTAGCGCCTTGCCGCCACAGTCGTGTGCCGTCAATCCGGTGTCTCAACCTGATCTTTTTATTGAAAACTAGTCAGTCACACAGCATACAGTCAAGGCAGGATTAAGCGCAACAAGTGAGTATACATTGACATTCTGTCTGGTAAGGTCATTCATTTCCTTACGGTTTGTACTTGTGTTCACCCTCTTACTCCTGGTTGGGCACGCCCCCTCTCCGCCCTTTGTAGTTCCTCTGCGGGAGAAACACAGATTCCACCCCAATATGCATTCCACTTCGCCCACTTGTGGTTCCATTTTCCCGGGCATCCCCTGTTTCTGTACACATCTTTTTCGGCTATCATCTATCTGTCCATGTCCTTCTCCCATCCACCCAGTATTGGCGTGTCTCCTACCCCCCATTTCTGGGCAATATTGTGCTTAGCTAAAACCATCCCCAGGGTGACCCATGATTGTTCAGTATGGGTTAAGTCAGTGGCCTCCCATATGTTGAGTAGGCAAAGATGGGGGGTAGGGGTTATCTCCTTACCACATACTTCTTGCAACTTTGATTTTATGGCTCCCCAGTATGGTCTAATAGCGGGGCACTCCCAAATGATATGGTGGAATTAGCCCTCTTGGGTACAGTGTCGGAGGCACTCGGAATCCTCTCTTTTCTCCATTTTAACTAGCGTCCCGGCCGAGTGATAGGACCTGTGTAGTATTCTGAGTTGGATTAGTCTGAGTTTCTGTGGGATAGCTACCTCCCGTGGGGAAGCCAGCGCCTCTTGCCATTCCTCATCTTCCAAATTACCTATGTCTGCCTGCCAGAGGCGTCTAAGTTGCTGAAGTGAATCAGGTAAGTTATTTACAAGTTTTTGGTATATCAAGGATATTGCCTTCCGGTTCAATGGCTCCGTTAGGAGCCTATCTTCCAGTGGTGACACCTCGGGCAAAGCCTCCCCGCCAGGGATAGCAGTCATAAGGGCATGACATATTTGCAAATAGCGAAACACTTCCGAGCTTGCCATTTTATATTCTAATTGCAGCTTGGTGAATAGGGTGACCCCTTCCCTAAGTCAGAGATCTCCTACCGTCGAGATGCCTATTGCGTTCCACTTATCAAACCCTGGGCAGGTGCTCAGTCTGCCTAATTGCTGTGTTTCCACACAAAGGTGTTGCCTGCGTTATTGTTTTGTGCCAGCCTAGTTTCTTAGTTGCTTGGTGCCAAATTGCAATTGCGTGGGCTGTGGGGCCTGTTAAATTTTGGTGTTTGGGGTTAGTGTACAAGGCTCTTTTATATGTTCCAGGGCCATTAGCCATCTATCCATCTGATATCCCGGTTCTGTAGTTGGGCAGTGTACCCATTGATTAACTACCACCAGTTGGGAAGCCCAGTAGTATCATTTAGTGTTGGGCAGAGTGATCCCTCCCGTCATACCATCCTCTCATTAATTTGTTCATAGCTTTACATGGGGGTTTCCCCTCCCAGAACAGGGTTCTCACTGTGCTCTCGATATTATTAAAATATGAGTCGTGGATTTTGAACGCTGTATTTTGCAACACATATAAAAAGCGGGGCAGCGCTAGCATCTTGAGCAGGGCTGCGCGTCCCAGTAGGGTCAGAGGGAGTGTTTTCCAGTGGCGTATGTCATTTTGTAGGCAAGTCAGGGGGCCCTGAAGGTTGATGTTAGAGAAGAGAAGCGGGTCTGGTGTTATGAAGATTCCTAAATTGCAGAAACCTCCCGTTGCCACCGTAGCTTTGCATTTTGGTGGCAGCTTTGAGTTTGGACCGTGGATGGTGTAAATTGTGGTTTTGGACCAGTTTATGGTGTAGCCCGAGTGTTGACCGAAGATGGAGAGTATGTGGGGGATCCTGTTAACAGAGGCGGTCGGTTTTGCAACATATAGTAATATATCATCTGCGAACAGAGATATCTTGTCTTCATGTTCCTCGGTCTACTTTAACCCTCTGATCATTGGGTCCCCTCTCACCCAAGTCGCTAACGGTTCCAACATCAGGGCAAATATTAGCGGTGACAGGGGGCCTCCCAGCCTGGTTCCTCTCCCCAGCTGGAATTGCCAGGACGTGTGACAATTGACGGTTACCTGCGCCATTGGATCAGCATAGAGGAGTTTGATCCATCTTCATAATTGGTACCAAAGCCCATCCGTTCCAGGATCACGAATAGATAAGACCATTCTATTGTATTAAACGCCATTCTTGCTTCTAGGGACAGGATAGCCGCATCTTCTTGGATTGTCCCTATTCGTCCCATCACCCCCTGAAGGCGAAGGATATTAAGAGCCGTGTTTCGCCCCGGAATGAAGCCTGGCTGGTCCGGATGAACAATTTTGGTGATGATTGGGGTCAGACGGGTCGCCAATGCTTTCGCCAGGATTTTAGCTTCTGCATTTAGCAGTGAGATTGGCCGGTATGAACTGTATTCCTCCGCCGGTTTGCGCTGCTTAAGAATCACCATTAGTGGGGGCGTGGCCAACTGCTGAGGACGATGGCCGTACACTAGCGCGGCTCCGGCACAGCACACCAGGCTAGAATAAAATACGTTCATTTATCCGCACTGAAATGAGCCATAATTACTGCTGCTAGTGCCCGTGAGCACAAGGAACCTCCTTGTGATCAGCGCGCCGCGATTTGGGCGCCGCAGCTAGAGGATACGCTCCAGGCCTGGAAGACCGTGGAACAACAATGGCGCTGAGGCGGCCCTTGGAGACGCTGCAACGGTGAGGGAGCGCCCACGACGGAGGCGATGTGCGGTGAGAGGAGGAAATAGTGCTTTGGTCCCCTGCCAAGCCAGATAGAAAAGAGGCTCTGTTTGATCTGACCTGAGCGGCGCTGAGGGCTGGAAGAGACGGTGTACACAATCGGCGCCCTCGGGGGTAGAAAGCGGAGTGCAAGTACGGAGAGCGGTTGGGCCGCACGTCGAACTGCTGCACTAACTGCGTGGATGAGACGGCCCTCGCTGGATGTTGCCTGAGTTTGCCAGCGGAACCGACACACTCTTGGCCAGCGTGGAGTTGCGGGTAGGAGTCCGCCCGGCTGTCAACTCCCCGGAACATCGTAGCGGCTGAGTGCACGGTAGGAGCACCGGCCCGGGGCACACATGGCGGCCTGTCCCCGCGGCCCCGGTACTGACTGAGGGGCTCTCTGAAGTAGTGGAGGTACATCCTAGCTGGCGATAGGAGGAATAAAAGACATTCATTATCGCCTGGCTGCGTAGAAAGGGCGGGCCAGGAACAATCACATACACACCGTTCCAGGGGCACAGGGTCCAGCCCAGCGAACTTCAAACACTGATCCCGGGATAGCGCAGCATCCACCTAGAAGAAGCAACGCAGCACAAGGACGTTGCATGGACCGTTGGCCCTGGAGAGCTCCACCATGCCGGGGACTAATTTAAGGAACATCGCCTGCGTGGGAGTGGTGGCGTAGATTTGTGAACGGCATTTCAGGGCCGCTTCCGGGCTGGGGAAATACCCCAGACATCGAAGCACCACGAGAGCGGGGGCACCCCTGGGACGGGAGGTAGGTGAAAAAGGGCAAACGCCGGACACGTCGCAGGGCTTGACTGGCGACACTTGATAGGCTGGACACGACCTGGGCCCCAGAGAAGACAGAGGTGGGCAGCTGACTGGGCCCGAGGGTTCTAGCCCTCACCTCATGCACACTTGGAGAAGAAATGGCCGGAGAGAAAAGCGACCGCACAACAATGCAAGCTAAACTCGACAAATACGCATGGCAGAAAGGAACGGACGCGAAGGATAAGGAACTGGAGGGCGCCCATGACGCAACGACACCGGCAGCGGAGCGAACCGACATGACCCTGAACGATATCATGCTAGCCATCACCACAGTTAGAACATCTCTGGAGGCCAGGATGGACAGCATGTCATCCGAAGTTTCCCTGATCAGGGCGGACATTCATAATATGAACGCTAGAATCAAGGAGGTGGAAGCCACATCAAATGTATTAACCACCGACACCGCCATGCTCAAAAATCAGGTCAAAGAGATCCAGGCCAGCAACGATAGGATGGAAACCAAGCTGGATGATTATGAGGGGAGGGCTCATCGCAACAATGTGCGAATCCTCGGTGTGCCTGAGTGAGAGGGGCAGGCGGTGGACCTGTTCGTCGAGGATCTCATAACAAAGCATCTGCAACCCAAAGGTCTGTCCCAATTCTTTTCCGTCGAGCGTGCGCACAGAGCCCCAAGTGGGAGGCCGAAACCTGGAGCACCACCCAGGCCCATCTTAGCTCGCATATTCAACTTCTGTGACAGAGTCGCAATACTACAAATGGCGCGCTGTGCACCCCCGGTCCACCTTGAAAACAGCAGGGTAACATTTTTTCCAGACTTCACACTGAAAGTACAAAAGCAACGTCGCAGTTTTCTGGAAGTTAGGAGAGCATTGCGGGAAAAGGAGATCAAATATGCGATGATGTTCCCTGCCAAATTAATGGTCGAGTCAGAAGGAAAGGTGTGGTTCTTCAGCAGCCCTGAGGAAACATGGGACTGGCTCGATGGCTGGCGCACGGTCGAGAAGTGACAGCACCGGAACCAAGCCAGGACCTGGAACAGCACATAAGTCGAACCTCGGCACGGAATGAGACTCTCAGGAGGGGGTAACAGTGATTAGCGAGATATAGTTGACAGTGCAGCGGTGAAGGACCTAGGGGGAACTCCCCAATACGGACACAATCCAGAACTCTCTTGTTTTAAGGAAATGGAACGAGGACGACAAGAACACTATCGAACTTTTGAGAACATCCGAAGACTACTACGCAAGTATTGTGATGGGGCTTGTTGATAATGTTTAATCAGGCTCTAGTGCTAATCAATGCCGGGTGTGGGGGGGTTGGATCATGCACCACACTTAGGTTAACGGGATAACGTGGGCGACAGGTGCTCTGCAAATAGGGGTAGTGGGTAGTTGCAAACCTACTGTGCAGGGAGTGGGGAGTTTGAAATGGACTTATGTTTTAATTTATATACGTTATGCACAATGTTTGATGTTTGTCATGACTCAGCTAGAGATACACATCTGCGGGCAGGCACAGGGGAACAGCCTCGTGGGGCAGGCGGGCTCGGTGGGCTTCGAGTGAGAATGGGCAGTACACATGCAACCGAACACAGACATGGCCAGTCAACCTGCATCGACGTTGAAAATCCTCTCATGGAACGTAACGGGTTGGGAGATAGATCAAGCGGACTGCGGTCCTTCAATATTTACGCAGACATGCCCCAGACCTGGTTCTGCTCCAGGAGACGCACCTGTGTGGACACCACTACCTGGCACTCAATAGGTTTGGCTACACCCTTCGGACACACGTGGGCTTTACATCAGGTTCAAGGGGGGTGGCAATCCTGGTCAGGAACTCAGTACCGTTCATGCCGGGCCGCGCCTGGCGGGACCCGCTGGGGAGATTTGTGGCCCTGACCGGGACGTGGGAAGGCCGACAGCTGAATTTATTCTCTACATACATCCCCCCGAGACTTCACGCAAGCACTTTCCCGGAGTTAAGCGTGACAATTTTGGACATGCCACCCGGGGTGTTGATATTGGGTGGGGACATGAATGATGTGATGGCAAAGGAATTGGATAGGACAACAGGACAAACTAGGATTGACGAGGCAGGGCCACTACAGACCTTTGCCTCTGCTATGGGCTTGTCGGACTTATGGAGACTGTATAATCCCTCGGGCAAGCAGTTCACGCACATATCCGCTGCACATGGTAGCAGGTCCCGCCTAGACTATATTTTTACCCAATGCACACAAGCGGGACACTTCCGGGGTGCCCGTCACATTGCCCAACTAGGGACTTCACGCTTCCTCCGCAAATTGCCCCGTGGCATCTTAAAGACTGGGACTTTCAGGACAAGCTCAGAGAGCGCACCCAACAATACTTTGCTGAGAACTCGGGGTCGGTTGACTCTCATTGCACACTTTGGGAGGCATATAAAGTGGTGATTAGGGGCTTCATTCAGGCAGAGGTGGGCGTACAACAGAAGCAAAGCCGTTCCAAGTGTGACGAACTGGAGGGTGAGATTGAGGCTCTGGAGCAGGAGGTATCACGGGCGGCGCCAGGCTCCCCGGAGCTAATCATGCGACTTCGCCTTAAACAGAAGGAACTCAGGGACTTGGCGGAGGGTGCGGCGCGCCAACATGCGCTGGCCACACAGAGACGTCTGTACGACGTCGGTGAAAAGGCTATTAAGCTCATTGCATGGTTAGAGAGGCGGGATCGTGATTGGGTCGTGGAGATTACGACAGACACTGGGGAGACACTTAGCGCTGGGGCAGATATCGCAGTGGCATTTGCGACGTATTATGAGAATGTCTACCAATCGGCGTCCTCTAGGCCATTTGCTGATTCCGCGGACCTGCTAACGGAGCTATCCCTACCGTCTTTATCCAATGAGGACAGGGAGGATATTGACCGAGATTTGACGGTGGAGGAAGTAGGCGGGGCTATTAGGGACCTCCAATCGGGGAAGGCGGCGGGCCCAAATGGGCTCCCTGCCGAGCTCTTTAAATGTGTGGCAACCGTAGTGGCGAAGCCCATGGTAGAGATGTTCGTCGCCGCCCAACAGGAGGGCCATCTGCCCACTGACCTGCGAGGTGCAACGGTAGTGGTCATCTCCAATAAGAACAAACCCTCGGAACTTTGTGGCTCCTATCGACCTATATCCCTGCTCAACTTCGAAACAAAAGTGCTAGCGAAGGTACTGGCCAACCGGCTTGCCCCTGTGATTTTCACTATGGTTCATCCGGACCAAACCGGGTTTATGCCCCAGCACAACACCAGACTAAATCTCAGACGCCTGTACGGGGTGATGCAGGCCGTAGCCACAAATACCAGTGAATCCGCAGCGCTGCTGTCTCTGGACGCCGCATGGCATTTGACAGAATCTAGTGACCATACCTCTGGGCGGTTCTGGCCAGGTTTGGTCTTGGTCCGGGCTTCATTGCATGGGTGAGCCTTCTTTATCGGGATCCCACTGCCCGGGTCCGAGTGAATGGGGTGGTCTCCAGAGCTTTCCCGCTTCATAGAGGTACACGCCAGGGCTGCCCCCTGTCCCCCATGCTCTTTGCTTTAGCGCTTGAACCATTAGCGGCATGGATCATAGGTGACCCCATGGTGAGGGGCATCGACATGGGGGGGGGCCTGGGAGGAACGTATATCATTGTATGCAGATGATATTTTACTCTACGCAAGCCGACCTCGACAGACGTTCCATAGGCTCATTAACATAATCCGCCTTTTGGCATAACTCGGGTTATCAAATATACCGGGACAAATCCCTCATTTTTAATCTCGCGGGTGCGCTTCCCCCACTCACCTCCTATTGCGCGGCACTGAAACAGCAGGACAAATTTAAATATCTGGGACTTTGGGTCACACATTCGCCGGAGGAATTCCTCCGTCTGAATGTCCACACGCAACTGGTCAGGCTCCGCGAAGACATTGCTCACTGGCGTCGGCTCCCTCTTACCCTTATGGGAAGGGCAGTTTTATTTAAAATGATGGCCCTCCCGCGCCTACTCTATACGGTACAAAACACGCCACATAAACTCCTGGACTCTTTATTCCGCACGATCGAAGGGTAACAACGTACCTTGCTGTGGGTAGCGGGGTGACACGAATTGCACTCTGCAAACTTCAAAGGGGGGTATACGAGGGTGGGCTTGCTATCCCAGATATAAGGAACTACTATCTGGCATCCCAACTCATAAATATTAATGGCTGGGTCTATGCAGCGCAATCTGATCCCGCGTACAGAATGGACCGTCAGGCTATGGGAGCGGCAGGCTACCCTGCAGCGCTGTATCAGGGTGGGGCGAAGGCTACTCCCTGTGCACACCCAGGGGGTAGTGTGGGCATGGTGCGCTGCCACCAAGGCGCTAGGATGGAAGGACAGGCTGACCCAATAAACCCCATTGTGGCACAGTGACGCGCTGAGTGAGGTGCGGCGACTTAAGGGATTCCGCAGTTGGAGCTGCATAGGCATAGATACCCTCGGGGACATCTGGCGCAAAGATAGGCTGCTTCCCTTCAGTGAACTACAACTAGAGTACCAACTGGCAGACAAGGAACAATACAGGTACCTTCAGTTGAAACATGCGCTAAGGTGCCATATTAAGGATGGGGAATCGATACCTGAGTACGTCCCGTTAGAGGACCGACTGCTCTTAGATCCAATCCCTGATAAAACGATTTCCCTTACCTATAGGAAGCTAATGAACAACCTTCCTGACCCGCTTGGACCGCAGCGGGCGACTTGGGAACTGGACTAGGGTATTTTGGAGGATGACGATTGGCAGGAGGCAATGCAGAACCCCAGAGACATAGCTATACGGGCCAGATTCCGAATGATCCAGATACGGATCCTACACAGAGCATACTACCCCCGCACACTCCAAAACAAGATCGGAAGGGCGTCCTCGGAGCAGTGTGTTCGAGGCTGCGGATCAGCCGGCACCTTTTTTCACATACTCTGGGACTGCCCACTAATACAACGGTACTGGACGAGGGTGGCGGGGGTGATGTCGAGGGTCCTGGGGAGCCATATCCAGCCGGAGGCACGCTGGCTCCTGCTGGGCATTACGGGGGAGGACCGTTGGCCTGCACACACAAAAACATGGCTAATGTTAGCTGCTGGGGTGGCAAAACGTAATATAGCACAGCTGTGGGGGTCCCGGGACCCTCCAAAATTATCTGGCTGGATCACGGATATAACCTGGTGCCAACTAGCAGAGAAAGTGGTATATAAGAGTAGAGGATGCCCCAAAAAATGGGAAAAGATATGGAGCCCCTGGGGGAAATTCAGAACTTAGAGGGGGAAGGGATATGGCAATATGACCCGGGAGCTCAGGGAAATCATATGTGATGTGTACATTTGCTCGAGATATGTGCCACAAATTGTACTGATGCACCACTACCTCCCGCTTGATGGAAGGTGTACAACATATGACTGTTTGATGTTTTTGATGACTATCTGGCTGGAGTCGATTTGTTGTTTAATAAAAAGAATAAAAAAAAAAAAAAGAAGAATCACCACTAGTGAGGCCAGTCTTTGGTCACTCAGCAGAGAGCCCTTCTGGTAGCTTTCCAAGTACATGTTACGAAGGAAGGGTGTTATTCTAGAAGTGGTTAGTTTGAAAAATTCTATAGGTAGGGGATTGGGCCCCATGGCTTTCCCTGACTGTACACTTCGTATTGCTACTTGTATTTCTTCCTCAGTGAGGTCTCCCTCTAGTGAATCTCTGTCTTCGGGGGTCAAGGTGAACAGTGGGATATGCTCTAATAATTCTCGGGAGTCAGTTTCGGTAGCTGTGGTCACGGATGTGTATAGTTTGGCGTAGTAGGCTGCAAAGGCCTCCGCTATCTCCTGGGGATCCCTCAGTGCCTCTCCCTGGTCCCCTTTCAAACATGGCACCCAGCGTTGGGCCTGATCACACCTTTCAAGCCAGGCCAACAGTTTACCTGCCCTCTCTCCCATTTCATATAGTTTATGTTGTATTGCCTTCTGTGTAGCTCTTGATGCCCCCGACACCAACTGTAAATAGTCTAGTCTCTTGATGTTTAGGGTGTGTTTATCGGACGCATAATCTGTGTCTAATATCCTAGCTTCCTCATCCAGGATTTTCCTTTCCAGCATTTTTATCCTTGTTTTTTGTTCTCTTTTGTGCCCTACTATGAGCGCCAGGGCCTGACCCTTGATCACTGTCTTGAAAGCTTCCCACAGGGTTTGTGGCGACTCAACTGAGCCAACATTATCGCTAAAGTACAGGTATGTATTTTTCAGGAGCTCTTTTTTTACCTGCAAGACTTTCAAGTACCCTGGCTAAGTGTGAGAGTTGTTAGTCTGTGTGAGGTATCCAGTACTATCTTGGCGAGGATTGGGGAGTGATCGGATATGCCTCATGTCATACATTTTGCCTCTCTGAAGTAGTGGACGTCTTTAGAGAGTGTCAGTATGTAGTCTATGCGTAATTGACTGTTATGGGTGCCCGAATGGAATGTGAATTGATGCACCTGGGGGTTAAGGTGTTGCCAAATATCTATAAGGCTGAGGGCTGAGAGAAAGTCTGCAGGTTGTGATCGCTCACGAGGGCTCCGTCGTGGGGGAAGTCTGTCCATCTGGTCATTCACTGTCATATTTACGTCTCCTTCCATAAGGAGGAGTCCTGTAGGGAGGTCTATAATGATCTTAACTATGTCCTCTAGGGCTGTTTTTGCAGTGCTGGGGGAATGTACACTGACAGTACATTAATTGGTTTCCCTTCCCATATTCCTGCCACCGCCACGTATCTACCATGTGTGTCTGTCCATGTTTTCTGTATCGTGAACGGGCAGCTTTTGCGTAAGAGAATGCCCGTTCCCCTAGAACCAGAAGTGAACCCTGCGTGCGCTATTAGTTTATAACCCCATCTATCCAGGGGCTTGCAAGCATTGCCCAGCAATACTATTTCTTGCAGCAATACTATTTCTGGTGCATGCCGCTTCAGGTATTGTAGAACTATCCCTCGCTTGAGTTTGTCCCCTAGACCGTTCACATTCCAGGTTAGGAATTGGAGTGAAGCCCCTTTTCTGTTACCTGTCATGTGTGTTGTGGATTGGTCTGTACGCTTGTTTTCAAGACTATTCTCTACCGTGAAATTGACCCGGGTTGTTGGTTTGGTGACCATATTTAGAGTGTGTGTCTGTGTGTGCTTGTTCTCACCCCACTGCCCTGAAGATGGACTTTATCCATCCCCCCTAAACTGAATTGTCCCTACCCCCCTCCCTGCTTGGCGGTAAATGAACTTCTAGCCTCCCCAACATTGCAGAGTGCCTGTCGCCCTCCCCTCTAAAATTAGTGGAGCATGAGCCCAGTCCCACCCCGCATCACAAACACAAACATTTATGAAACATGCAACTTGTCTGATGTTGACCGGTTCCTCTTGCCGCTATGCTGAGACCTCCTGTGCCTCTGATCCCCGATATCCGGAGCTTATCAGTTTGGTCCATACTTAGTTCGTGCTATGTCTATCAGCATTGCTTTCTCTGTGTCTCACTCAGAGGTCAGTTTAGTGGCTTGCATTGCTCGTGCTTCTACCCCCCTACAATAGTCCCGTCGTCACTTTGATCCTTGTCCGCCTCATTTGCTGTTAGGCTCGCAGCGTCCTCGGCTGCCGCTGTCTGTTTTAGTCGGTTCCAAGTTTTCTTCTACCGCTTCCCAGTTAGTGTATGTGTCCCGACTGTACGCCATCCATCTAGCCATTCCCATGCTTCTTCGGGGTTAGCAAAAAAAAAAGTTTTACCTTCCGCCTCTACTCTTAGTTTGGCAGGAAACAGCATGGCGTATTTTAAGTCTTTCTCTCTAAGGGCCCTTTTGACGTCCAGGAAATTGCGTCGTTGTCTTTGGACTTTGAGCGTGAAGTCGAAAAAGACGGTTTTATTACTGTTTTCGTAACTGACTGGCTGCGCACTGCGGGCTGTTTGCAGGAGGACATGCGTATCGTGAAAGTTGAACACCCTGGCCAGAATGGGTCTGGGGGGGCTCCTGGCTTTGGTCTCCCCCCCCGGTACTCTGTGTGCTCTTTCGATAGAGAGGTATTTTGATAGACCTTGTGGCTGAAGGTAATTCACTATCAGGTCCTCTACAAACATATCCGCAGCCGGGCCCTCCGCCCTTTCAGGCACTCCGAGGATGCGCACGTTGTTTTGCCATGACCTTCTTTCATAGTCGTCTAATTGTTTTTCCAATATCTCGCTTTTGGTTAGGAGGTCACTGATTTGCTGTTTATACTGGCTGTCTCACTGACCAGCTCTTGGGTCGTAGGCTCTACTTCCTTAACTCTGGAGTCCATATTACAAATGTAGGCCTTGATCAGGGAGACTTCTGTGGAAACAGAGTCTAGTCTGGATTCCAATGAGGTATGCAAGTTGTTTATCGCCGACATTATATTTTGTAGGTTGAGGTCTGTGTGGTCTGTGATGTCTGAGCCTGGGCCGTGTCCATCGCTTTTTCTTGTGTATCAGCCCCCCTCTGCCACGAAAACTTGTCCAGCTGTGCCTGTAGTGGGTCTTATTGCTTTTCCCATCCGTCATTTTCTGGGCTTGGTAGGCCACTTGGGTTGTGTGCTAGCAAGCAGGAGTTAGCCAGGTAGTCGCCGCTGCCTGCTCTGGGGCAGGTCCGCCCTGTCCGGCCTGTCAGGTTTCCCCAGCTTCCTCCTTGCTGGGTCTGGGCTCCCACCCTACAGGCCACAATGTTCTCTGACAGGTACAAGTCCCTTTTGTTGGAGGTGTTTAGTGCTGCTTTGCGGTTCACCCCAGGTTCCCTTTTCGCCACCCAGGGATCTTCTGTTGTTCGCTGCTGTTAGAGGCTAGTGTGTCAGCAGTACGGGGCCTCCAACACCTCCACCCCACTGTAACTGTTCCAATGGGGTTCCGTGTGGCCGGTCCCGTAAACGCACGGCCCTCCATCTCCCACTTGCTGAGTGCTGCTTCACCACCGGGATAGCAATTGCACGTGAGGGTTCAGTCTGTCAACTTGCCTGTAATTTGTGAAGTCGTGGCCTCACATCGTTTTTATCGGCGCGGGCCGCTGCCTGCCGGACACACCCCTTCTTGTTTCTCCTGGGACCCGACTTCAACCCGGGGTTCTGCCGTCTTCATGTCTGAGTGCCCCTCCGCTCCAATGACCAGTGGTGCTCGAGGTCTCCGGGGGTTCGCACTGGGCCGCCTCTGGCCCCTCCCGCTTTCGCCGACATGCCGCGTTGTCATCCGGGCCAGGCGGTCCCGACCCTCCGTGTCCAGCGATCCACACTCCCCTCTGACATGGCTGCCTGCGACGGCGGTCACCGCTGTTTCCAGCCTCCCCCTTGCGTTATCGGTCGTCCTGTGCCGATCCTCTCTGCTTTCGCGAGTGTGTCACCCTGCGCTCTCAGGCCCCACCGACCTTAGAGGCCCCGGTCCGAGCAGTGGCTCTCTCGCACCAGACCGCCACAAAAACTCCACCTGTGGTGCTTACAGGTGAGACGAGTCTTTTTTACAGACTTGTTGCCGTTGAATACGAATTATTGCACCTATTGTATGGGATATCGGGTGTGGTGTGCCAGAGCCGCATTAAAGTGTGGCCATCTTCCTCGGTGGTTGGCCATGCCCCCCAGCTAAGGCATACTTGGAGGAAGAAATAAGCAGACTTCATTTACACGCTGACTCTCTTTCATAGGCCGCCTTAAAAAAAAAGTACATTTCTGGGTTAAAAAGATTTCCCTGCTTGAAGACAAATCCCCGTTTTCAAAGAGATTGCATGCTTGGATGATTATCTGCAGCTATATGATACTAAAGTCGCAACTTTCTCTTGGTGAAACTTATGCACTTTATTTGAAGTTAAGGTATATGAGATATAGATTTGACATTACACTATTGAGATCAATCTTGCCACCATGGGAGAAGATGGAAAATCCTGTAGAATGCCAACTATACTGGTCGGCAAAGAGGACATTATGCATTTCATCTGCATCTGCCCAACATTAATGAAGGAAAGAAGAAAGCTATTGAAAATCCCCTTTTTGGAACGCAGCCTGCGCACCTGCAGGCAAGCTGTGATCTCTTGCTTCAATCCAGAGGTTATTATTCTCAGCTGCAAACTTGTGAAGTTCTTAATATCTGCAGAGACTAGATTTTTTTTTTAATACTTTATGCATAGAGTTTTACAACAATGAATAACAGGAAGAGAGGGAAAGAAACAAAGAAATATACAGGGGAGACAAAAATAAAAGAGATAATCATCAGCATGTGCATCAAAAAAAAATAGTGAATATTCATTAAGGAGCATATCTATACATACAGAGGGGAATTAGACAGCACCATTTACGATGGGAGGAAGTGAGTAGGCAGCCAGAGATGCAACCATAGGGAGAGGCGTGAAGCAGGTAGGTTGGTCCACACTGAAGGGCAGGGCAACAGTGTCCGACGAGGAGGGTGTCAGGGGGTCACAATAGCAAAATATTTGTGCATGTATGATCACAAGGAGCCCAGTGGAGCAGGCTTCAAGCACGAAGGGTAAAGTAGTAAATACTTCTGCAAAGGCTGCCATGTGTTTTTGGGTCTGGAGGTTGGCGGTTGCAATGCAGTATACGTGTCACTCGTAACGTCACAGTACATTAAGTCCTGGATCCAAGCCTTCACTGTTGGGTCAGTGGTTCCACACCAGTGCAGAGACACCTGACGCTTAGTGAGCAGCAGTGCACTATTGGCATAAGGCCGAACTCCTGCAGATAGTGGCTTGACATAGCCCAATAGTGCCAGCAGCGGGGTGAGACTGCGCTGGGACTCAATCATCCGAGAGAGTCACCGAAAAACTTCCTCCCAGTATGCCAATATGGGTGCACAGTTCCACAACAGGCGTGAAAAATTGGCATGCTCCGCTGCGCATCTAGAGCAGCAGTGTGATTTGGCGGGTCCATTTTCGCTAGGAGGTGTGGGGTAGCGTATGCCCTGTGTAAATATTTAAGTTTAAGTTTAAGGGATTTATAAAGCGCATGGCTACCCACAGGCATCCCAGCGCTACTGAGAGGAGCAAACAGCATGTGAGGTCTTAAGGGAACAGCCACATTTTGAGTTTTTTCCTGAAACACTGTTCATTCTTGGTTAGCCTTAGTTCTAGATCCATGCTATTCCAGAGTTTAGGGGCTAGGTGTGAAAAGGATCTCCCCCCCCACCTTGCTCTCTTGACTTTAGATGTATTCATCAGGAAGCTGGCTCCTGACCAAAGGCATCTGTGGGGAGAGTACTGGGAGACCAAGGATCGTGGCATAGTAGGGCCTCTCCTGTGCATGGCCTTGTGGGCCAGGCAGAGGGCCTTGAATTTAACCCTGGCCTGAATTGGCAACCAGTGGAGCTTCCTCAGAAATGATCTGACTGACTGATGTCTGGGGATCTTGAGAAGCAGTCTGGCTGCTGCGTTCTGCATTTTTTAAATATAATAATTTATGCCGGTGACTGTTGGATACAAAACGCATTTGTCCACAACAAACAGCCATGTCTCGTCTGGCAGAGAGCAGCCCAGATCCCTCTCCCATGCCGTCCGAGCCCTCACCCCACCGCAGGTCTCAATTACAATGACAAGTGATATAGCCGGGGGACGAAATGGGCACCACTAGTGAACGTAATGACCATGGTAAGTGGCGGGAAGTCCACCGTTTCTGCAGGGGAAGACGGGAGCGTAGCGCGAATGGTGTTATGAAGTCTATGTAAAAGGAATCTGTCCATGTAGGACATATCGTGTCCTTCCGATAAGGAGGTTACAGATCGCAGCGGGGCGTCCTCAAAGAGGTCACCCAGATTGCGAAGATGACACGCAGCTAGGGTTCGCTTGGTCAGTGCCTCTGTGGTTAGTGGAAGTCAGGGATTGTCGAGGAGCGGGATGCACTTGGAGTAAAGGAAATCAATGTTGTAGCTTTACCCAGGCCCAGTATGTGGTTGGGAGTGTCTGCATTTCTGAGGAAGTCCTAGGTAGGCCTCATGGTATGATAGCGAAGAGCGGGCATGGGTGAGCCTGAGTCCACTCGGGTTTGAAGTATTGTAGCCGAGAGTCAGGGTGGTACCAATAGTATGGGAAATGCACCTGTGCAATTAAGTAGTAAAGATAAAAGTTGGGGGCCACCAAAGCCCCAACTCATATAAGACATAGTCAATGTTTGCCAGCTGATTCTTGGTTGCTTACCCGCCCATCAACACAGAAAGGAGCCAAGGGGGAAAAAAATCAAGCCGCCCCCCACTCAACACATTATCAACAACAAGGGCCTGACTCAATGGACAAAAAATCTTTAGCTTTAAGACACTGGAGGAGTCCAAAATATTTTCTAACTACACCCCCCACGATGCGGTAGAATACCGCTAATTCAAGTGTCAAAATGTCCAATTTATAAACGCACTGTCACTACACTGCAGCCAAAGAGTTCCCACCCAAAATTTAATAAAAGAGGTTAGAAAAAGTGTGGGAGTGGAGAGAAAGCACCTCACGGTAGTAACACCAAGGGGGGCTTGCTAGTTGGTACTCGCTAGCACACCCACTTATCATCATTGGTTGCTTTCTCACCATGAAAAGAAATGTGTTCCAACATAAACTTTCTTAAACGTGAAGGAAGAAAACAGTGACAGCAAGGTACAATAAGCACTGTGGGTGCTAATGTCACACACGTACCCTACTGATCCCCGTGAGAAAAGAAAAGAAATGCAGTTCCCAACATTAAAAATGAGTACCTACTCACTGGCCAAATATGACTTTATTCAGTGCTGTGAGCGTCCTCAATAAAAAATGGTTAAATTTAGACCATTATTACGTCCAAAGCGCCAACATGTTTCGTTGCTACCACTTTGCGCAACTTCATCAGGGCTAAGGGGATAACCAATCTTCACTTCACTTGGAATTACCACTTGGTCTGCAGGTATATGACAAATAAAAAGACAAAACACGTGCCAGGAGTAAATAACCCCCAATTTTCACCGCACAACATACTTAAATTGATGATGATAATGTAAAACCTTTAATTATCGAGTTGTTGCTAGTGTCCCTCGTACCTGCAACCCCCTCGTTGTGCGGTACGAGCCAATTGGTCGCATATCCGCCGGGTAACCATATGCAATTATGGCACTTGTAGACAAGCACAAATAGTAAAATGCTCGTTATGCATCACATCCTCAGACACAGACATTTTTTGGTAGAAAGTGTCTAAAGCTGTTGCTATGTCTGCCACTGCCATGGCTATCAATACTCTCCCCGCATGTATATACGCAAGTTTCACAATTATTCAATTCACACCTGGGATTTAATGCCCAATAATGTCTATCCAGATTTATCACAGCACGTCTATTACACGGCTTATCTTGTAAAGAAAAATCACGAGTAGAGGGGGGTCCGTTTACAGGCCCCATCTTTATAAAAATAGAGTCCTCAATACCATCCCTACGGTCTCCCTCCTTACCGCTACCGGGAACTGTCGGCGTCTCAAGGCTACCTCCTTTCTCACACGGGCATCGCGAACATTTAAAGTTTAACCCGGGCGTACTCCGAGACGTCACCACGCGGCGCACTGCGTCACGTGTCCACGCCTCCAAGTCCTTCCTGGTTTTCGCGGGGGCCATATTGGAAAGGTAAAAGACACTCTATTGTCAATGAGTCTTCTCCATACTCACTGGCAAAAAATATTCCAATATGCCCAAACCAGGGTTAATTTATTGTTATACATTAACCCAAATGGACACAAAGACTTGCCTAATTACCAGTGGCATTGATGCTATTATACTCCAATACAGTGATTCATATTTTATGGACGCCAGACATTAATAGCAGAAACGTGACAAGAGGAAGATTTAAACTATTTTGCCACACAGTAAAACCCAACGAAAGGAAGGGAAAAATAAAACAGAACAGAAAGGCCAATTCTGGAACAAAAGGCGCACCATGATGCTAGCGGTCGCATAACTGTTCATAATGCCCCACGTCCCAAACAAATCCCACTAGACAAAACTATTGACTAGCCTCAATGTCTACTAATTTTATTCCATTCTATGGAATCATTTAGGCCACATCGATCCACTCGTTCAGAAAAAATCCATTTAGCCTCTTTTCTTGCTAAAATGGTGTCAGCATTGTGCGTTTCTGCAACCACCCTTTCAAGTACTGTCCACTTCAGAGCCCTGAAGTCATGTTTCATCTCTTGAAAATGTTGCACCAGACGAGTTGTTAATCTGCCTGCTTTCAAAGTGCTAAGATGTTCTTGAATACGCACTTTCACCTTACGAGAGGTGAGTCCAATATAATGTAACCCACAAGAACAGGTGAGCCTATAGATGACATTTGAAGTATTGCAGTTACTAAATCTAGTTAAATGCCATACTTTACCACTCACCAGAGAAACACTTTTAGTGGCTTGTGTAAGGTCACACACTGAACACCCACCACACGGGTAATGGCCAGTTGGTAAAGTAGATGGTTGTGGCATCACAGAGGACCGTGTGTGGACCAATTTATCTTTGAGGTTGGGGGCTCTTCTGAATGCAAACCGCGGCGGCGGCATCTTCTTCGCCCCCTGTATCCAAAATAGGCCAATGTTTTCTTATTATCTGTCTCACTTTCGTTGAAAGAGGATCAAAGGTGGTAACCACAGGGAGACACTCGTCCTTTTGTTTTGCATTTCTCTCCAATAGAGCATCACGGGGAGTATTTAATGCACGTTTGCGAGCTCTTCTGATCACCTTGGCTGGATAACCCCTGGCTCCAAGCTTAGTAACTAGCTCTTCCGACTGTTCCATGAACTTATCGGTAGAGGAACAATTACGACGGTATCTCAAAAACTGCCCCACCGGGAGATTGTCACGGAGCGCTCTAGGATGAAAAGAGCTATAGTGCAGCAAGGAATTCCTATCTGTAAGCTTCTGATGGACAAAGGTGCATAGCCTTTTGTCCCTTGCTGTTATATCCACATCAAGATAAACAGCAGAGATGTTACTAAAGGACCATGTAAACTTCAGGCACCCATCCGCCTGGTTTAACCAGGTCAAGAACATCAGTAAAGAGTCCTCTGAACCAGTCCAGATGCACAGGACATCGTCAATGTACCTCCTCCAAAGAGAAATATTCTCTTTGAAGGGGTTAGAGGCATGATGAATCACATTATTTTCAAACTGGCCTACATAAATGCAGGCCAGACTTGGAGCAAAATGTAGCCCCCATTGACGTGCCCGACACCTGGAGGTACAACTGGTTCCTGTACTCAAAAAAATTTCTAGTGAGAGCCAATTCGATACATTGCAAAACAAAGGACTGGGGAGTGTCATAAAACCATTCCAGTTCCCCCAGAGCCCGTGCTGCTGCCACCAGCATGGCATCCTGGGGTATGCAGGTATACAAGGATTCAATGTCGATGGTAACTAAAAACTGTTCCATGGGATCAAACACCACTGTATTAAGGATATTAAGTATATCAGTGGTATCCTGCACAAAGGATGGCTGAGAGATGACTGCTTCTCTTAAGAAAAAGTCCGCAAACTGGGACAAAGGTTCCAATACAGATTGGATACCCGACACGATAGGGCGACCAAGTGGTGGGCGCTGAGGTTTGTGGATCTTCGGCAAGATATAAAAAGCCGGTACACGCGGTTTCAAGTTAATTAAGAAATCCGCTTCCTTGTACGTGATCCACTTATTCTCCTTAGCACCCACCACCAAAGTCTTGATGATATCCTGTAATTCAGGAGTGGGGTCCCGCATCAATGGTTGATAGTTAGTACGCACCCCTAGAGGTCTCTGGACTTCTGCTTCATAGTCATGGGTGTTAAGAACAACCACTGCCCCACCCTTATCAGCTTGTTTTATCGTGATTAATTTATTCTCTTGAAGAGTTTTCACAGCCAACCAATCACTTCTACTCATATTTTGATTATGAAACTGGTTCTGTCTCTGTTCCAAGTCCTCGATGTCATGGAATATTTTTTGCCAGTGAGTATGGAGAAGACTCATTGACATTACCTTTCCAATATGGCCCCCGCGAAAACCAGGAAGGACTTGGAGGCGTGGACACGTGACGCAGTGCGCCGCGTGGTGACGTCTCGGAGTACGCCCGGGTTAAACTTTAAATGTTCGCGATGCCCGTGTGAGAAAGGAGGTAGCCTTGAGACGCCGACAGTTCCCGGTAGCGGTAAGGAGGGAGACCGTAGGGATGGTATAGAGGACTCTATTTTTATAAAGATGGGGCCTGTAAACGGACCCTTCTCTACTCGTGATTTTTCTTTACAAGATAAGCCGTGTAATAGACGTGCTGTGATAAATCTGGATAGCCATTATTGGGCATTAAATCCCGGGTGTGAATTGAATAATTGTGAAACTTGCGTATATACATGCGGGGAGAGTATTGATAGCCATGGCAGTGGCAGACATAGCAACAGCTTTAGACACTTTCTACCTAAAATGTCTGTGTCTGAGGATGTGATGCATAACGAGCATTTTACTATTTGTGCTTGTCTATAGGTGCCATAATTGCATATGGTTACCCGGCGGATATGCGACCAATTGGCGATTACCCCACAACGAGGGGGTTGCAGGTACGAGGGACACTAGCAACAACTCGGTAATTAAAGGTTTTACATTATCATCATCAATTTAAGTATGTTGTGCGGTGAAAATTGGGGGTTATTTACTCCTGGCACGTGTTTTGTCTTTTATTTGTCATATACCTGCAGACCAAGTGGTAATTCCAAGTGAAGTGAAGATTGGTTATCCCCTTAGCCCTGATGAAGTTGCGCAAAGTGGTAGCAACGAAACATGTTGAGCGCTTTGGACGTAATAATGGTCTAAATTTAACCATTTTTTATTGAGGACGCTCACAGCACTGAATAAAGTCATATTTGGCCAGTGAGTAGGTACTCATTTTTAATGTTGGGAACTGCATTTCTTTTCTTTTCTCACGGGGATCAGTAGGGTACGTGTGTGACATTAGCACCCACAGTGCTTATTGTACCTTGCTGTCACTGTTTTCTTCCTTCACGTTTAAGAAAGTTTATGTTGGAACACATTTCTTTTCATGGTGAGAAAGCAACCAATGATGATAAGTGGGTGTGCTAGCGAGTACCAACTAGCAAGCCCCCCTTGGTGTTACTACCGTGAGGTGCTTTCTCTCCACTCCCACACTTTTTCTAACCTCTTTTATTAAATTTTGGGTGGGAACTCTTTGGCTGCAGTGTAGTGACAGTGTGTTTATAAATTGGACATTTTGACACTTGAATTAGCGGTATTCTACCGCATCGTGGGGGGTGTAGTTAGAAAATATTTTGGACTCCTCCAGTGTCTTAAAGCTAAAGATTTTTGTCCATTGAGTCAGGCCCTTGTTGTTGATAATGCTTACCCGCCCAGACTAGTCTAATGAGCATGCTACGGAGTGTGTAAAAAAACTAGCTGTCAAGACTATAGGAATCTTGAGAAATAAATATAAAAAACAGGGTAGCACCACCATTTTAATGATGGCAATTCTACCAGCAATTGATAGGGGAGCTGAATCCAATGATCAATCTGAATTGAAAGTCTGTCGATCACAGGTCTGTAATTAAGACAACCTCCTCGACGCTACAATGGAGAAAGACGCCCAAATACCTGGGGAGGTCCATCCACCAATGCAAGCGGAATTCAAGAGAAAAGGGGACTGTGGAGTCAGTCAATGGAACGATTTCAGATTTATTCCACTTGATGACGAGCCCAGAGAACGTTCCGAAGTGGACAATTTCATGAAGAAGGGGAGGGAGATTGGTTTCAGGGTCTCTTACGAATAGCATTCCATCGTCTGCATTTAGAGAAGCTAAAAGAGGGCCGCGGTGGAACCAGAGCCTGCGCGATAAATGGCGCTCCTGGAAATTACACCAAGGGGGTCCATGACAATGATGAACAGTAGGGGCGACAGGGGTCCTGCTGTTCATGTGTCCAGTGTGTGGTACCACAGGAGAGCATAAATTGGTCGGTTAAGACTCCATTCACCCGAAGCCGGGCCAGTGGGGCAGTATAAAAGAGACGGACAAAATCAGAAAATACAGTAATGCTACATACAAAAGGGACCATATCAAGTGAATCGAATGCTTTTTCAGCATCCAACAGTATGGCTGCGGTGGGAAGATCAGGAGTTATTTGATTAAGGATAGCAAAAAACGCACAAAGATTAACCGACATGGAGCGATTTGGGACAAAACAGGACTGTAATGGAGAGATTATCTTATCCATATGTAGGGAAAGACGAGTGGCAAGGATTTTGGCCAAAATTTTGTAATCATGATTTAATTATTTAAGAGACAAGGGTCTGTAGAAGTGCAGTGATGGGGAGGCTTGCCTCGCTTCTTAAAAAGGTAATCACCACTTTGCGCATTGTGGGGAGGAGAGTTCCGCTCTCCAAGGACTCCACATAAACGTCCGATAAATGGGGGATCAATAAGGATTTATAAGTCTTGTAAAATATGCCGGTTAATCCGTCTGCGCCAGGGGCCCGATTACTACTCATGTCATCAATGGCCAGTGAGATTTTATCACTGGTAATAGGCAAGGCAAGGAACTGCTGTTGTCACCCATCCAGCCAGACCATAGCCACCTCTGCAAGATAATCAAGCAGGGGGGCTGCGAGTAGTGTATAAACGAGTATAATAGGTAAGAAAAGTGGCGGAGATGTCCTCGCTGCACGTGACCGAGGTACCATCATCTAACCGGAGATGAGTAATAATAAGGAGGATTGGTATTGGGGTTGAAGTAATCCAGCCAGTGTTCGTCCAGGTCTCTCACCATTGCCATACACCCGGGCCCGTGCGTATTTGCCAAGATAGTTCACCTCACGAGTCACGAGGTCCTGGAAGTATAAGAGTAGTGTCGCACGCCGGTGCAACGACAGGGGGGGAGGATCATCCGTCACAGCCTGTGTGTCGAGATCCTTCAGCACATTTTCAATGGTCGCCAGCTTCCAGCATATGGAGCGGAGCAGCCCAGAATGTTTGACGATGCATATCCCCCTGATATAAACTTTAAAAGCCTCCCAGAGTGTGGAAAGGCACAATACAGTTCTGGCATTAAGTTGAAAATACTCGACTATGGCGTCCCTAACTTCCCCCCGAAAAACCTCGTCCAGCAGCACGTTTGCAGGGAGCGCCAGGGTGCGTGTGACCACATAAAATTGGGTCGGCGAAGGGGCAGGAGTACAAGAGAATGATCCAATAGGGTGCGGGGAAGGTGCTCAACAGCGATGACCGAGAGCAAGAAATCCAGAGAAAGATACCACTGGTCAATACGCGACCAGGACCTGTGAGGAGCCAAGTAAAAAGAGTATCTCCTAGCGAGAGAGTGATGAGCGTGCCAAGCATCCGCGAGGAGGAAGTTCTGCAGGAGGGAAGATAGTGCCCACACTGAGTGCGGTTTAGGCACCAGTCCAGTGCCCATCGAGTCTAAAGATGGATCAAGTGTGAGGTTAAAATCACCCCCCATTAATATAATGTCTGCGGATAGTAGGGAAATATGTGTGGAGATGTTCAGAAAAATTCTGACGAACCCACATTAAGGGCATAAATGTTAACCAGGAGGAGAGATTCGGCTGCAATGTTGCTGGCGACTAATAGATAGTGGCCTTCTGGGTCAGCAACTACCTCATGCACATGGAACGGGACTGCTTTGTGAACCAGGAGGATACACACCCCTCTTGAGAATGTACTGTAATTAGCAAAAAAAATGGTTGTCCCCCCAATGTGATGCAAACCGATTGGAAGAGTCGGAGCGAAGTGGGTTGCAGGAAAGCCACCTGAACAGCATGTCTGGTTAGGTAGGACAGGACCTGCCGCCCCTTCCGGGGATTAGTCACCCCCTTACATTCCAAGTCATGCATTTCAACATTAGCGCCTCCGACCCCTTAGGTGGTGGTGTCATCTAAACCACGGGAAAGTAAATAGACATGCGTGTATGTGGAGAATACAAAGATGCACAGCTAATTGCATAAGCAATACCCTGTACAAAATAACTGCAAAGCACATAGCCCAAAGTAAACCAAAAACCTGTCCCGCCCACCCACATCATATAACAAACAACCAGTATCCGGTGAATCCCATCATATCCCGAACAACAAGCATGAATCTCAAACAGCTGGAGTACTCCTTGGGGGGAGACCGCCCAAAGTTCATAACCTCGATGAAGACATGAACAGCCCAGTTAGGAACGCAAAAATAGTCAATAGGTAAAGTTCTGTTCAAATAGGAGATGCAAGGCCAGTTTGGGGACAGGCAGCAGGAGGAGCAGTGTACCTTCAGTTGTATGAGGAGGATAGCGAATCAAAGGAGCTTCACAGGTCAGCCAGATCTAAGAGAGGGGAAGCAGCTGCTCCCCTGCCAACAGGAGATCCGGATCCAGCTCGATGTTGCCTCCAAAAGTTTGTGGCCTCGGCAGCGAGCCAAAGACGTGGAATTTGCCATTGATCTGAATGCGCAGCCACGCCGGGTATAACATGGCGTAGCGCACATTAGATTTCTGGAGTGTGCACTTAATGTCTTTAAATTTACATCATGCTCCGTGTACCAGAGGGGTAAAGTCCGGAAAGAAAGCAAGAGTCATGCCCTGATGCTGTATATTCCCCTTGTCTCAGGCGAGGCGAAGAGCAGTATCTCCATCATGGTAATTGAGGAGCTTGGTGATTATCAAACGAGGGGTTGTGCCAGGCTCCGGCTGCAAACGTCGACGAGAATGCCTCTCTGCCAAAAAGTGCTCAAGGGGCCAGTGTCGGTGGTTTCCGCTATGCCGGCTATGTGAATATTATTCCGGCACAAGCACGCCTCCAAATCTTCAGCTTTAGCGGCCACTGTTTTGAGGAGTCGCTTGGCTCTTTCAAGTCGCTTGGCAATGGCAGGGCCAGCGTCCTCAAGATCGGAAAATCACTGCTCAGCGGCACCGATACGGGTCTCATGCTGCTCAAGCCAGCCATGCATAACTTCAAGGCGAGTGGTTAGCGTCAAAGTGGGCATCGATTGATTTAAAGCCTGCTCTCAACTCAGCCATTATGGCCGTAGCGCCATCCAGAAGGGGGGCATCTGCCCCTGATGGACCCGGGGGGGAGGGGGGTGTCACCCTGGAGACCCTCTTTCTCTCCACGTCAAGGGGTTTTAGTAGTGTCAAAGGAAAGGGAGCGCTGCTTGGGATCACTGCGCCCCATCTTAAAAAAGGAGGCGAGGGTCGAGGAAGGGTGAAGATAGAAAATGGCACGCAGCAGTACAGTGTCACCGATGGAGGTAGGTATCCAGATTCTAGGGCAAGCAATATACCCCCATCAGAGGAGAGACGTTGTAGCAACAGGGGCAGCCACCAGGGGCAGATTATCAACGAAAAAGCAGGTACTGCAGCAAAAAGTTGCGGAGTAAGTGAAAGGAGGCTGTAATTTGCAGCAGGAAAGCGGCCTAGTGCACTGAGGCATGGAGCAGCAACAGAGGGCATCCATCAGCCCCCAATTGCGGCGCCGGGCATCTGTATGGCACCATGCAGGTGAGTATTGCAGTTTAATATGCCAGAAAGAAAGGCGGCAGGGGGGCACCCCCACAGCATGCCCCCATTAGTGGCCGTCACCGACAGGCTCGCAGCTCAGCGACGCCCACAATGACCATCCAGGGCAGGCATGATATCAACTGTCATCGGGGCTGAGGAGAAGCATAAAAAACAAGCATTGGCATAGCCAATAGGTCTCGCCTTTGGGACCTTACGAGTGTTTAGCCATGCAGCACACAACGCATGTCTTCCAGGCGGAGCTTCTTTTATCTAAGTGTTGGCTGCAGAGCAGAGACAGGACTGTATACTACCTTTACTAGAACAGTTAAAATGTAAAAAAACAACAAAAAACAAAACAGTGCAGTGTGAGCACTGCCACCATCAACTTTTTTTAGGCTGAAGGACATTTATATCCTTTAATCAACGTGATGGTGTGTGGTTGGGCACTCCTGGAGGAGAGGGGGAGGGTGTCTGTTAAGAATAGTTAATGCCGGAGCGGGGAGCAGCCAGGAAAGGGAGCGTAGGAGAGCAACAAAGGATCGCTACACAATCCAGTGAGGCAGACGGAGATCTCAGCCTGTGGCCCTGTCCGAGTGAGGGTGCTCCGAAACCACGCTGGTAGGTAGATGGTGCTAGGGACGACTGGCTCTCGGTGGACAGGATTACATTAAAGCAGCACTGGTGGGGCACACAGAACACTGCTGCAGGCAGAACGGTGATACCTTATCAGCTGCAAAAGGAGGTGGCCAGATACTACAAGGCGGATAGCAGGAAGGTCCATCGGAGCAGCTCTACTCTCAAGTCTGCAAGGCAGGGTAACTTGGCGCCCAAGCAAGCTCCGCAGCCACACAAGTGGTGCTCTAAGGCCTATGAGCGAATAGACAACGAGTCACGGCGGTGCCCGGGGGCAATATGCACACGATCTCAGTTTCAGGGTACATTCCTGCAGGCTGAGGGGTGCTATTTTCTGCCGAAGGGTGAGGCTGCAAGTTCAGACAGCGCGGCCCTGTGATTGCTGTGAAATGTGCATTCCTTGTCAGACGAGCGTGTTCAGACCCTGCCGGGATGGGAGCCTGCTGGGAGCTGCCCGGGAAGTAGCATCAAAGAAGACGAGGGAGCTGACAGGGATTGGATAATGGAAGTATAACAGAAGGGCAGGAGCAGTGAGTGAAAGAAGAGAGGAGGAGGTGTAAAGAAAAGGAAGATGAGAAGACCAGGATTACGTAGGAAGGAAGAGAAAGGAGACAAGACAAAGAAAAACCAGAGTTAACATTAGAATTCCTGTAGGCTATTAAATACTTAAACACAAGCGCAGCCTTAATCGCGCTGAAAGGGGAAAAAAAAGCCAGGGCCAGCACGAGCTCCATCTGTTTGCAATTAACGCGAACGCGAGACGCGGGCGCGATAATTGGAAACAGATGGCGCTGATGCTCGCTCCCGAGCACCCTAGGCCAGGGGAGAAAGAAGGCGGGACATGCACCCGCCTTGGGCCAATTGCGTGCTGTCTTTCTTAGAAAGACACATGCAAAGGCCAATAGCGGGAGATAAAAATAAAAAAGCACACGCACGAGCGTGTGTTTCGAGTTTAAAGCCCTTACTAAAAGCCTCGCAGAGCAGCGCATGCGCGCTGGCTCAGGCGAGACCTAAAAATTTGCGACTCACCACCGCGACCCAGTGCAAGCAGTGACGAGCATCAGGGCATGTGCTACAGCCGATTGCAGGGGCCCAATCACCTGCATCACTCTGCAATGCCCCAGAGAATCCCCGGCCTCAAATTTGGAATGGTCGCAATGCAAAACTGCGGCCTGCCCTCAGGCTCCCCATGACCCCTCAATCAATCAATCAATCAATCATGTCACTTATAAAGCGCACTACATACCCGCGAGGGTCTCAAGGCGCTGAGGGAAAAGGGGGTGGTGCTGCTACTGATCGAAGAGCCAGGTCTTGAGGAGTCTTCTGAAGGCCAGTAGGTCTTGGGTCTGTCGGAGGTTGGTGGGGAGGGTGTTCCAGGTCTTGGCGGCGAGGTGGGAGAAGGATCTGCCGCCGCCGGTCGTTTTCCGGATGCGGGGGACTGTGGCGAGGGCGAGGCTGGTCGAGCGGAGCTGGCGGGTGGGGGTGTAGAAGCTGAGTCGTCTGTTGAGGTAGGCTGGTCCGGAGTTGTGGAGTGCTTTGTGTGCGTGGGTGAGGAGCTTGAAGGTTATCCTCTTGTTGACAGGGAGCCAGTGCAGGTCTCTCTTAGGTGGGGTGTGATGTGGCTGCGTCGGGGGATGTCGAGGATAAGACGTGCAGAGGCCTTCTGGATGCGTTGCAGCCGTCTCAGGAGCTTAGCCGTCGTTCCTGCGTAGAGGGCGTTTCCGTAGTCCAGCCTGCTGGTGACGAGGGCCTGGGTGACTGTTTTTCTTGTTTCGGTGGGGATCCACTTGAAGATCCTGCGGAGCATTCGGAGGATGTTGAAGCAGGATGAGGAAACGGCGTTGACCTGCTTAGTCGTGGAGAGGGTGGGGTCGAGGGTGGGGTCGAGGATGACCCCTAGGTTGCGTACGTGGTCGGTGGGTGGCGGGGCTGTTCCCAGTGATGTTGGCCACCAGGAGTCGTCCCAGGCTGAAGGGTTGGAACCAAGGATGAGGACCTCCATCTTGTCCGAGTTCAGCTTCAGGCGGCTGGTCCTCATCCATTCGGCGACGGCCTTCATTCCTTCGTGGAGGTGGGCTTTGGCGGTGTGAGGGTCTTTGGTGAGGGAGAGGATCAGGTGGGTGTCGTCGGCGTAGGAGATGATGTTGAGGTTGTGCTGTCGGGCGACGTGGGCGAGGGGTGCCATGTAGATGTTGAACAGCGTTGGGCTGAGGGAGGAGCCTTGGGGTACGCCGCAGATGATCTTGGTGGCCTTGGATCGGAAGGGGCGAGGCGGACGCTTTGTGTTCTGCCGGAAAGGAAGGATGTGGTCCAGTCCAGGGCCTTCTCTTGGATCCCGGCGTCGTGAAGGCGTGTTCGTAGTATGTGGTGGCAGACCGTGTCGAAGGCGGCTGATAGGTCCAGGAGGATGAGGGCTGCTGTTTCTCCATTGTCTAGCAGGGTCCTGATGTCATCGGTGGCGGCGATGAGGGCGGTTTCGGTGCTGTGGTTGCTGCGGAAGCCGGACTGGGAAGGGTCCAGGATGTTGTTCTCCTCGAGGTAGCGGGTCAGTTGTTTGTTGACGATTTTCTCGGTGACCTTCGCGGGGAACGGGAGCAGAGAGATGGGTCGGAAGTTCTTGAGGTCCTTGGGGTCTGCCTTGGGTTTCTTGAGTAAGGCGGTGATCTCGGCGTGCTTCCAGCTTTCCGGGAAGGTTGCTGTCTCGAAGGAGATGTTGATTATTTTCCGGAGATGGGGCGCGATGGCTGTACTGGCTTTGTTGAAGATGTGGTGAGGGCACGGGTCTAGCGGTGAACCGGAGTGGATGGTGTTCATGATCTCGCTGGTGTCCTCGTCGTTGATGTTGGTCCAGGAGAGCAGGCGGTTGGTGGTTGTGGGGGCAGTGGTCTCGGTGGTTGCCGGGGCGGTCGTGGTGTTGAAGCTGTCGTGGATGTCGGCGATTTTGCGGTGGAAGAAGGTGGCCAGTGAGTCGCACAGGTCTCGCGACGGCTGGATGTCGTTGGTGTTGGAGCTGGGGTTGGAGAGTTCCTTCACGATGTTGAAGAGCTCTTTGCTGTTGTGTGCGTTGTTGTCTAGGCGGTCTTTGAGTGAGGCCCATTTGGCGGATCTGATGAGGTGATGGTGACTGCGGGTGGCGCTCTTGTGGGCGGCGTAGCTGTCCGCTGTCCGTTCGTGGAGCCAGATCTTCTCCAGTTTTCGGCATGTTCGTTTGGAGGCCTGGAGGTCTTCGGTGAACCAGGTGGCTTTCTTGCTGGTGTGGCTGTTGGGCGGATTCTTGAGCGGGGCGAGGTGTTGGCGCAGTCGTCGATCCACTGTCTGAGGTTGCGGGCGGCGGTGTCGGGGTCGGAGGGTTCGGCGGGTGGGCTCAGGGCGAGGGTTGTGGTTAGCTGGTCTTCCGTGACTCTGCTCCAGCAGCGGCGAGGCATTTGTTCGGTGCGGTGGTGCGTGGTGGGCTTCCTGTAGGTGAAGTGGATGCAGTGGTGGTCAGTCCAGTGGGGTTCGGAGGTGTGGTTGAAGGAGACGTGTGGGCTTGTGGAAAAGATGGAGTCGAGCGTGTGGCCGGCGGCGTGGGTGGGTGTAGTCACGAGCTGTCTGAGTCCGAGGGTGGCGAGGTTGTCGATCAGGGTGGTGGAGTTGGTGTCCTTGTTGTTCTCGAGGTGGAAGTTCAGGTCCCCGAGGAGGATGTAGTCCGTGGAGGCGATGGCGTGTGTGCTGACGAAGTCAGCGATGGAATCGCTGAACTGTGGTCGGGGTCCGGGGGGTCTGTAGATGAGGGTTCCTCTGAGGGTGGTGTTGGGATCGGTGTGGATCTGGAAGTGCATGTGTTCGGCGGTGCTGAGGGTGTCGTCGGTGTTGGTTGAGACTCTGAGGGTGTTCCTGTGGACGATGGCGATGCCTCCTCCGACTCCGTTGGTGCGGTCCCTGCGGGTGATCTTGTATCCGTCCGGGATGGCAATGGCGATGTCGGGGGCTGAAGCGGGATTCAGCCAGGTCTCAGTCAGGAATGCGACGTCTGGGGAGGTTGAGTCGAGAAGGTCCCAGAGTTCGATGGCGTGTTTGCGGGCGGAGCGGGTGTTGAGGAGGATGCATCTGAGGTAGTTGGGTTCTTTCCTGGGCGGTGGTTTGGCGGGGCGGGTGCTGGCGAAGCTGCAGTTCCGGCAGGTGAAGGGCCCTTGGGTGCGCTTCGGGGTGGCCTGGTAGCAGGCGTGATCTTTTCCGGGGTTGAGTGCGTGGAGGATGCTGGCGTCGTATCGGCGTCTGTTGATGTGGCGGGCGCGGGGGATGCCCGGACCAGGGGGTCTGGCGCTGGGCGCGGTCACGGCGCGGACGGGCGCAGACGGGCTTGCCTTAGGCGCGCCTTCGGCGCGCCAGCGGCGCGCCCGCTGCGCGGCCGCCATAAATGGGGAGGTGGGAGGGAGGAGCAGGGAATGGGGCAGCGAATGGGCAGTGAGGGGCGGGGCCGCAGGGGCGCAGCGGCGGGAAACAGGCACAGAAGGGAAAACGAGCACAATCAGGGCATCAAGGGGGCACAGAAAGGAAAAAAACGAGCACAATGAGGGGCAGCAAGGGGGCACAGAAAGGAAAAACGAGCACAATCAGGGGCAGCAAGGGGGGCACAGAAAGGAAAAAACGAGCACAATCAGGGGCAGCAAGGGGGCACAGAAAGGAAAAACGAGCACAATCAGGGGCAGCAAGGGGGGCACAGAAAGGAAAAAACGAGCACAATCAGGGGCAGCAAGGGGGCACAGAAAGGAAAAAAACGAGCACAATCAGGGGCAGCAAGGGGGGCACAGAAAGGAAAAAACGAGCACAATCAGGGGCAGCAAGGGGGCACAGAAAGGAAAAACGAGCACAATCAGGGGCAGCAGCAGGGCACACAGACGGAGCTGTGTGGTGGGGGAGCTCTCTTCACCACGCAGCGGCCGCCAAAAATGGGGATTTGGGAGGGAGGAGCAGGGAATGGGGCAGCGAATGGGCAGTGAGGGGCGGGGCCGCAGGCGCAGCGGCGGGAAACAGGCACAGAAGGGAAAACGAGCACAATCAGGGCATCAAGGGGGCACAGAAAGGAAAAAAACGAGCACAATGAGGGGCAGCAAGGGGGCACAGAAAGGAAAAACGAGCACAATGAGGGGCAGCAAGGGGGCACAGAAAGGAAAAACGAGCACAATCAGGGGCAGCAAGGGGGCACAGAAAGGAAAAAACGAGCACAATCAGGGGCAGCAAGGGGGCACAGAAAGGAAAAACGAGCACAATCAGGGGCAGCAAGGGGGGCACAGAAAGGAAAAAACGAGCACAATCAGGGGCAGCAAGGGGGCACAGAAAGGAAAAAACGAGCACAATCAGGGGCAGCAAGGGGGGCACAGAAAGGAAAAAACGAGCACAATCAGGGGCAGCAAGGGGGCACAGAAAGGAAAAACGAGCACAATCAGGGGCAGCAAGGGGGGCACAGAAAGGAAAAAACGAGCACAATCAGGGGCAGCAAGGGGGCACAGAAAGGAAAAACGAGCACAATCAGGGGCAGCAGCAGGGCACACAGACGGAGCTGTGTGGTGGGGGAGGCTGGGGAGCGACCTACCAGTCAAGGTCAGGGGTCGCTGATGTCGCGGGGCCTCCGAGGGCCGCGTCAGGCCGCGATCAGCTCGGGTCACCCACGGCGACCAGCCGGATGCGGACCGGCCCAGGTTCTACTGGGGGACAGAGCGCATTGCCCCACTCAGCGGCATCTGCGAAGAGGGCCGGGAAGTGGAGAGAGGCTGCATATATATGGCGGCGGCTCCGGAGCTTCACGGTCCTCGGCCTGGCCACACCCCTGCCGAGACTAGAATTAAAGCGATACAAAAGGGGATGATGGACGGAACGTTTGAGCCAATCAAACACTCACCCCCAGTCAACTGATCTGGGTTTAATCCATCATCATTCTTTAGCTCACTCCACCACCCCAGTTCAGACATGGCCATATGCAAATCAGTCTGACCCTGTGCCTCATGGGAACAGTCCAGCCCGAACTGCCAAGCCATGTCTTCCCTGGACCGGAAACAAGCATCCTAGGACCGGTTTCTGGCATTTCAGCCGTCATCAGCCAGGCTTGCTTGAATCCAGTGGCAAAGTGAGCAAGGGACCCACGTCTGGGCATACCCCCGCCAACTTAGGGCGAACAAAGCGATACAAAAGGGGATGATGGACGGAACGTTTGAGCCAATCAAACACTCACCCCAGTCAACTGATCTGGGTTTAATCCATCATCATTCTTTAGCTCACTCCACCACCCCAGTTCAGACATGGCCATATGCAAATCAGTCTGACCCTGTGCCTCATGGGAACAGTCCAGCCCGAACTGCCAAGCCATGTCTTCCCTGGACCGGAAACAAGCATCCTAGGACCGGTTTCTGGCATTTCAGCCGTCATCAGCCAGGCTTGCTTGAATCCAGTGGCAAAGTGAGCAAGGGACCCACGTCTGGGCATACCCCCGCCAACTTAGGGCGAACAAGCTGATACAAAGGGGATGATGGACGGAACGTTTGAGCCAATCAAACACTCACCCCCAGTCAACTGATCTGGGTTTAATCCATCATCATTCTTTAGCTCACTCCACCACCCCAGTTCAGACATGGCCATATGCAAATCAGTCTGACCCTGTGCCTCATGGGAACAGTCCAGCCCGAACTGCCAAGCCATGTCTTCCCTGGACCGGAAACAAGCATCCTAGGACCGGTTTCTGGCATTTCAGCCGTCATCAGCCAGGCTTGCTTGAATCCAGTGGCAAAGTGAGCAAGGGACCCACGTCTGGGCATACCCCCGCCAACTTAGGGCGAACAAAGCGATACAAAGGGGATGATGGACGGAACGTTTGAGCCAATCAAACACTCACCCCCAGTCAACTGATCTGGGTTTAATCCATCATCATTCTTTAGCTCACTCCACCACCCCAGTTCAGACATGGCCATATGCAAATCAGTCTGACCCTGTGCCTCATGGGAACAGTCCAGCCCGAACTGCCAAGCCATGTCTTCCTGGACCGGAAACAAGCATCCTAGGACCGGTTTCTGGCATTTCAGCCGTCATCAGCCAGGCTTGCTTGAATCCAGTGGCAAAGTGAGCAAGGGACCCACGTCTGGGCATACCCCGCCAACTTAGGGCGAACAAGCGATACAAAAGGGGATGATGGACGGAACGTTTGAGCCAATCAAACACTCACCCCCAGTCAACTGATCTGGGTTTAATCCATCATCATTCTTTAGCTCACTCCACCACCCCAGTTCAGACATGGCCATATGCAAATCAGTCTGACCCTGTGCCTCATGGGAACAGTCCAGCCGAACTGCCAAGCCATGTCTTCCTGGACCGGAAACAAGCATCCTAGGACCGGTTTCTGGCATTTCAGCCGTCATCAGCCAGGCTTGCTTGAATCCAGTGGCAAAGTGAGCAAGGGACCCACGTCTGGGCATACCCCGCCAACTTAGGGCGAACAAGCGATACAAAGGGGATGATGGACGGAACGTTTGAGCCAATCAAACACTCACTCCCAGTCAACTGATCTGGGTTTAATCCATCATCATTCTTTAGCTCACTCCACCACCCCAGTTCAGACATGGCCATATGCAAATCAGTCTGACCCTGTGCCTCATGGGAACAGTCCAGCCCGAACTGCCAAGCCATGTCTTCCTGGACCGAAACAAGCATCCTAGGACCGGCTTCTGGCATTTCAGCCGTCATCATCCAGGCTTGCTTGAATCCAGTGGCAAAGTGAGCAAGGGACCCACGTCTGGGCATACCTGCCAACTTAGGGCGAACAAGCGATACAAAGGGGATGATGGACGGAACGTTTGAGCCAATCAAACACTCACCCCAGTCAACTGATCTGGGTTTAATCCATCATCATTCTTTAGCTCACTCCACCACTCCCAGTTCAGACATGGCCATATGCAAATCAGTCTGACCCTGTGTCTCATGGGAACAGTCTAGCCCGAACTGCCAAGCCATGTCTTCCTGGACCGAAACAAGCATCCTAGGACCGGCTTCTGGCATTTCAGCCGCCATCAGCCAGGCTTGCTTGAATCCAGTGGCAAAGTGAGCAAGGGACCCACGTCTGGGCATACCCCGCCAACTTAGGGCTGAACAAGCGATACAAAGGGGATGATGGACGGAACGTTTGAGCCAATCAAACACTCACTCCCAGTCAACTGATCTGGGTTTAATCCATCATCATTCTTTAGCTCACTCCACTACCCCAGTCCAGACATGGCCATATGCAAATCAGTCTGACTCTGTGCCTCATGGGAACAGTCCAGCTCGAACTGCCAAGCCATGTCTTCCTGGACCGAAACAAGCATCCTAGGACCGGTCTCTGGCATTTCAGCCGTCATCAGCCAGGCTTGCTTGAATCCAGTGGCAAAGTGAGCAAGGGACCCACGTCTGGGCATACCTCGCCACTTAGGGCGTAACAAGCGTATACAAAGGGGATGATGGACGGAACGTTTGAGCCAATCAAACACTCACCTCCAGTCAACTGATCTGGGTTTAATCCATCATCATTCTTTAGCTCACTCCACCACCTCAGTTCAGACATGGCATATGCAAATCAGTCTGACCCTGTGCCTCATGGGAACAGTCCAGCTCGAACTGCCAAGCCATGTCTTCCCTGACCGGAAACAAGCATCCTAGGACCGGCTCTGGCATTTCAGCCGTCATCAGCCAGGCTTGCTTGAATCCAGTGGCAAAGTGAGCAAGGGACCCACGTCTGGGCATACCCCCGCCAACTTAGGCGAACTAAGTGGTACAAAAGGGGATGATGGACGGAACGTTTGAGCCAATCAAACACTCACCCCCAGTCAACTGATCTGGGTTTAATCCATCATCATTCTTTAGCTCACTCCACCACCCCAGTTCAGACATGGCCATATGCAAATCAGTCTGACCCTGTGCCTCATGGGAACAGTCCAGCCCGAACTGCCAAGCCATGTCTTCCCTGGACCGGAAACAGCATCCTAGGACCGGCTTCTGGCATTTCAGCCGTCATCAGCCAGGCTTGCTTGAATCCAGTGGCAAAGTGAGCAAGGGACCCACGTCTGGGCATACCCCGCCAACTTAGGGCTGAACAAAGCGATACAAAAGGGATGATGGACGGAACGTTTGAGCCAATCAAACACTCACCCCAGTCAACTGATCTGGGTTTAATCCATCATCATTCTTTAGCTCACTCCACCACCCCAGTTCAGACATGGCCATATGCAAATCAGTCTGACCCTGTGCCTCATGGGAACAGTCCAGCCTGAACTGCCAAGCCATGTCTTCCTGGACCGGAAACAAGCATCCTAGGACCGGCTTCTGGCATTTCAGCCGTCATCAGCCAGGCTTGCTTGAATCCAGTGGCAAAGTGAGCAAGGGACCCACGTCTGGGCATACCCGCCAACTTAGGGCTGAACAAAGTGATACAAAGGGGATGATGGACGGAACGTTTGAGCCAATCAAACACTCACCCCAGTCAACTGATCTGGGTTTAATCCATCATCATTCTTTAGCTCACTCCACCACCCCAGTTCAGACATGGCCATATGCAAATCAGTCTGACCCTGTGCCTCATGGGAACAGTCCAGCCCGAACTGCCAAGCCATGTCTTCCCTGGACCGGAAACAAGCATCCTAGGACCGGTTCTGGCATTTCAGCCGTCATCAGCCAGGCTTGCTTGAATCCAGTGGCAAAGTGAGCAAGGGACCCACGTCTGGGCATACCCTCGCCAACTTAGGGCTGAACAATAGCGATACAAAAGGGGATGATGGACTGAACGTTTGAGCCAATCAAACACTCACCCCAGTCAACTGATCTGGGTTTAATCCATCATCATTCTTTAGCTCACTCCACCACCCCAGTTCAGACATGGCCATATGCAAATCAGTCTGACCCTGTGCCTCATGGGAACAGTCCAGCCCGAACTGCCAAGCCATGTCTTCCCTGGACCGGAAACAAGCATCCTAGGATGGAATGCCAGAAACCGGTCCTAGGATGCTTGTTTCCGGTCCAGGGAAGACATGGCTTGGCAGTTCGTGCTGGACTGTTCCCATGAGGCACAGGGTCAGACTGATTTGCATATGGCCATGTCTGAACTGGGGTGGTGGAGTGAGCTAAAGAATGATGATGGATTAAACCCAGATCAGTTGACTGGGGGTGAGTGTTTGATTGGCTCATGCTGCCTGTCCATCATCCCCTTTTGTATCGCTTTGTTCGCCCTAAGTTGGCGGGGGTATGCCCAGACGTGGGTCCCTTGCTCACTTTGCCACTGGATTCAAGCAAGCCTGGCTGATGACGGCTGGAATGCCAGAAACCGGTCCTAGGATGCTTGTTTCCGGTCCAGGGAAGACATGGCTTGGCAGTTCGTGCTGGACTGTTCCCATGAGGCACAGGGTCAGACTGATTTGCATATGGCCATGTCTGAACTGGGGTGGTGGAGTGAGCTAAAGAATGATGATGGATTAAACCCAGATCAGTTGACTGGGGTGAGTGTTTGATTGGCTCAAGCTGCTCCGTCCATCATCCCCTTTTGTATCGCTTTGTTCGCCCTAAGTTGGCGGGGGTATGCCCAGACGTGGGTCCCTTGCTCACTTTGCCACTGGATTCAAGCAAGCCTGGCTGATGACGGCTGGAATGCCAGAAACCGGTCCTAGGATGCTTGTTTCCGGTCCAGGGAAGACATGGCTTGGCAGTTCGTGCTAGACTGTTCCCATGAGGCACAGGGTCAGACTGATTTGCATATGGCCATGTCTGAACTGGGGTGGTGGAGTGAGCTAAAGAATGATGATGGATTAAACCCAGATCAGTTGACTGGGGGTGAGTGTTTGATTGGCTCAAGCGTTTCGTCCATCATCCCCTTTTGTATCGCTTTGTTCGCCCTAGGTTGGCGGGGGTATGCCCAGACGTGGGTCCCTTGCTCACTTTGCCACTGGATTCAAGCAAGCCTGGCTGATGACGGCTGGAATGCCAGAAACCGGTCCTAGGATGCTTGTTTCCGGTCCAGGGAAGACATGGCTTGGCAGTTCGTGCTGGACTGTTCCCATGAGGCACAGGGTCAGACTGATTTGCATATGGCCATGTCTGAACTGGGGTGGTGGAGTGAGCTAAAGAATGATGATGGATTAAACCCAGATCAGTTGACTGGGGGTGAGTGTTTGATTGGCTCAAGCGTTCCGTCCATCATCCCCTTTTGTATCGCTTTGTTCGCCCTAAGTTGGCGGGGTATGCCCAGACGTGGGTCCCTTGCTCACTTTGCCACTGGATTCAAGCAAGCCTGGCTGATGACGGCTGTAATGCCAGAAACCGGTCCTAGGATGCTTGTTTCCGGTCCAGGGAAGACATGGCTTGGCAGTTCGTGCTGGACTGTTCCCATGAGGCACAGGGTCAGACTGATTTGCATATGGCCATGTCTGAACTGGGGTGGTGGAGTGAGCTAAAGAATGATGATGGATTAAACCCAGATCAGTTGACTGGGGGTGAGTGTTTGATTGGCTCAAGCGTGTCCGTCCATCATCCCCTTTTGTATCGCTTGTTCGCCCTAAGTTGGCGGGGGTATGCCCAGACGTGGGTCCCTTGCTCACTTTGCCACTGGATTCAAGCAAGCCTGGCTGATGACGGCTGGAATGCCAGAAACCGGTCCTAGGATGCTTGTTTCCAGTCCAGGGAAGACATGGCTTGGCAGTTCGTGCTGGACTGTTCCCATGAGGCACAGGGTCAGACTGATTTGCATATGGCCATGTCTGAACTGGGGTGGTGGAGTGAGCTAAAGAATGATGATGGATTAAACCCAGATCAGTTGACTGGGGGTGAGTGTTTGATTGGCTCAAGCGTTCCGTCCATCATCCCCTTTTGTATCGCTTGTTCGCCCTAAGTTGGCGGGGGTATGCCCAGACGTGGGTCCCTTGCTCACTTTGCCACTGGATTCAAGCAAGCCTGGCTGATGACGGCTGGAATGCCAGAAACCGGTCCTAGGATGCTTGTTTCCGGTCCAGGGAAGACATGGCTTGGCAGTTCGTGCTGGACTGTTCCCATGAGGCACAGGGTCAGACTGATTTGCATATGGCCATGTCTGAACTGGGGTGGTGGAGTGAGCTAAAGAATGATGATGGATTAAACCCAGATCAGTTGACTGGGGGTGAGTGTTTGATTGGCTCAAGCGCTCCGTCCATCATCCCCTTTTGTATCGCTTTGTTCGCCCTAAGTTGGCGGGGGTATGCCCAGACGTGGGTCCCTTGCTCACTTTGCCACTGGATTCAAGCAAGCCTGGCTGATGATGGCTGGAATGCCAGAAACCGGTCCTAGGATGCTTGTTTCCGGTCCAGGGAAGACATGGCTTGGCAGTTCGTGCTGGACTGTTCCTATGAGGCACAGGGTCAGACTGATTTGCATATGGCCATGTCTGAACTGGGGTGGTGGAGTGAGCTAAAGAATGATGATGGATTAAACCCAGATCAGTTGACTGGGGGTGAGTGTTTGATTGGCTCAAGCGTTCCGTCCATCATCCCCTTTTGTATCGCTTGTTCGCCCTAAGTTGGCGGGGGTATGCCCAGACGTGGGTCCCTTGCTCACTTTGCCACTGGATTCAAGCAAGCCTGGCTGATGACGGCTGGAATGCCAGAAACCGGTCCTAGGATGCTTGTTTCCGGTCCAGGGAAGACATGGCTTGGCAGTTCGTGCTGGACTGTTCCCATGAGGCACAGGGTCAGACTGATTTGCATATGGCCATGTCTGAACTGGGGTGGTGGAGTGAGCTAAAGAATGATGATGGATTAAACCCAGATCAGTTGACTGGGGGTGAGTGTTTGATTGGCTCAAGCGTTCCGTCCATCATCCCCTTTGTATCGCTTTGTTCGCCCTAAGTTGGCGGGGGTATGCCCAGACGTGGGTCCCTTGCTCACTTTGCCACTGGATTCAAGCAAGCCTGGCTGATGACGGCTGGAATGCCAGAAACCGGTCCTAGGATGCTTGTTTCCGGTCCAGGGAAGACATGGCTTGGCAGTTCGTGCTGGACTGTTCCCATGAGGCACAGGGTCAGACTGATTTGCATATGGCCATGTCTGAACTGGGGTGGTGGAGTGAGCTAAAGAATGATGATGGATTAAACCCAGATCAGTTGACTGGGGGTGAGTGTTTGATTGGCTCAAGCGTTCCGTCCATCATCCCCTTTGTATCGCTTGTTCGCCATAGTTGGCGGGGTATGCCCAGACGTGGGTCCCTTGCTCACTTTGCCACTGGATTCAAGCAAGCCTGGCTGATGACGGCTGGAATGCCAGAAACCGGTCCTAGGATGCTTGTTTCCAGTCCAGGAAGACATGGCTTGGCAGTTCGTGCTGGACTGTTCCCATGAGGCACAGGGTCAGACTGATTTGCATATGGCCATGTCTGAACTGGGGTGGTGGAGTGAGCTAAAGAATGATGATGGATTAAACCCAGATCAGTTGACTGGGGGTGAGTGTTTGATTGGCTCAAGCGTTCCATCCATCATCCCCTTTTGAGACTAGAATTAAAAGCCTGGGAGCCACAGTCCAGACCCCATGATGTTTGCCAAGCTCTCGCGTCTTAATTGAGATGAAACCAACGTCAAATCTTTTTATCCCCAAACCGGAGTTGTTCAGCTATGCATCTAACAAACTGTTGACCAATATGTCCCTTTCTTTTATGGTTGTCTCCCTTGAGTAATCATACAGGCCATCCTTTTGTAGCCAAGAATATTGCATTGTACCCTTGATTTAGAATCAGCTCTTAGCTATGACTTTTGTAGATCGTTCACTTCGACACGTTATTAATTATATAGAATGGACTTTTTGATATGACTGATGCACTTTAGTTTTGATGTTGGATCTGTTTTTAGATAGGACTTTTGTAGATTGTTCATTTCCGTATCTCAGTATTTATACAGGATGTATTTTTAGATGACTACTGCTCTTCAGTTTTGACACTGGATTTGCCTTTTAGCACGTCTGAAGCATGACTGGCCTTTTAGCGTTCTTGGCAGCAATCATACAAGCCTCTTTTGGTATATTATGAATAAATATTATTGGGCATATGCTGTTTTAACATACTTTTTAAGAACTGTGAAGCTATTTGTTATGGTTTTAATTAACTAAAACAATAAAATGATGATTGATTGTTTGAGCTCTCTCATTGTTGTAGTAATCTATCGTCAACCTAGATTCCTCGAACTAACCGTACTGATGCAGACATTGACAAGAACATTTTGATAATGGGTGACTTCATGATGTGGGTTGAAGGACCATAGTCCAGCCGAGCAATTGTCTTCCTTGACAACATGCGGGCTTCAGGTTTTATCTGGGTTTTGTGTGTCCTGACTCATATTTCTATACAGACTCAGGAACTTGCGTTTACACACAGCTTAAACTCCAACACTTTAGTGCAACCACAGACTGGAAAAAATCGCTCTTTAACCTCCCTTCTCCTATATATTTAATTTATCCCAAATGCACCACGAAAACTAGGCATCCCAAATACTTTCCAAAACGCCGTATAACTACAGTGGAAGAGTTTAAGGCAACCTTCAGCTCTATCAACATTAACTTAATGAACACTTCCAGGCCTGAAGCCTTGCTACAAAACCTCTATCAAAATATATCAACCACTTTGGAGAAGCGTGCGCCTTCAGAACATAGAAACAAAAAAACAGGTCTCAGTTCCACAAATAGGTGGTTCATAATTACGTTGCAAAGATGAAACGAACCGGCTGCAATCTTGCACACCAGGGGGCATATTTACAATCCCTGTGCGCCGCCGGAACATAATTTTTGTGAGCTCCAGAGGCGCACGGGGCTTAGCCATATCTACAAGGCCACGTAAAGCCACCCTGAGTGGCTTTTCATGGCCTTGTAGATATGGAGTAAGATGAGGCAGCGACTGGCAAAGAGGCGTTCCCTGGGTGTTGCTGTGGGTGTTCCCACTCAACACCAATGGAATATGATGCTGCCCCATATTTACAACATCAGGTAAACCTAGGGCAGCGCAAACACCTTGCGCCTCCCTCGAGCAGGCGTAACAAGGAGAAATATTGACATTTCTCCTAGTTTCTTCCTCTTTTCACGTGTGCTGCATTTTGCAGCACACATAGAAAGAGGAAAACGCCTCTCATGATTGTTTTTGTGCAGGAAGGTGCCTCTTCCTGCACAAAAACAATTGTGCCAGCAACACAGACCCCCTTGCACCATGGAGCAAGGGCACTTGCGTTGGCGCACGGCTGCAAAATATACCCGGGCTGAAAGGACAGGAATGCACCGTATCTTTTAAATACGGTACATTCCTGTCCTTTTGAATCGGCATTGGGCAGCTCAGCAAAATGATTTGCGACGCTGCCCTAAAGCCAATTCCTTGTAAATATGCTCCTAAGGGGCAAATCCATGGCAAAGGTAGACAAAATCATCTGCAAAAAGCACTAAATTTGCTCAGCAGTGCTGTCAAAAGAAGTTAAAAAAGGCATCCATTGCCAAAGATCTAGGAGAGGATGTAAATGAAACATGACAGATCTTTCACACCTACTAAGGAGATGACGGGAAATGGCCTTTATAACGCGGGCTGAGCCACGTGTGCCATTTCCCCGCAAGCGTGACAAACCTTGCCTGAACCACGCATCTGCCTTAACCACGCATATGCGTGGTTAAGGCAGATAGCAGTCTAGCTTCCGGATGGCCAGGGAGAGGAAAAGGAAGTGTCGGAACAGGAAGCTGCGGACAGCTAAGTGGGGCTGGGACCATGTGGGGTGCTGTCGGTTTTAGGGCTGAGGGCAGGGGGTTAAGGGTCATTTTTTGAAGGGGGCAGAGTTTTAGGGCAGGGAGAGGGTGTTGGGGAAGTTTTAAGGTCTGGGACTGGGTTTGGGTGGGTGTTTTTAGGGGTGGGGGTAGGTTTTAGGGCTCAGGGAGGGTGGGGGTACTTTTTTTTAAAGGGGGTCAGGGCTTTAGGCCTTAGGGCGAGGGAAGGGGTAGGGGTAGTTTTCAGGGCAGCACTGGCCCCCCATCTGGCCTGGTTGTCAATATGAATATGTGTACTTTGGCTCTGCTCCTGGATCAGTACAAGATGACCATCCATATGGACGGGATGAAACCCAAATCCACATTCAACTGGTAAATATGGAACAGAACCAGGTTAACATTATAAATTGCACAACATGTTTTTTGGCAGCTTACTATGTATGAATCAAGATAACACTGAGGTCATATTAAGAGGAACAGTGTCAGGTCAACTAACATTCTTCTGGCCTGCAGACCTAGATCCACTCCCTTCCATCACTAAGAAAGTGAAGAACCTGGGAATTTAGTTTTCCTATGAGTAATTTTGCTATGCAAGATAATGTTATGGCCAGCAGCATCAATTTGCAGCTTTCGCTGCTTCAAAAACTACATCCACTCCTCCACAAGAACCAGAGAGCCAGGCTGATGAGATCCCTGGTGCTGACAAGCCTGAATTTTTGCAACATTACTTATACCAGATTTCAAAAGAAGCTCATTATTAGGCTGTGCACATTCCAAAACCAGGTTTCCGGAATGCACTTCAATTTACATAAGACAAACCACATCAAACCCTTCCTGAAATCACTCCACTTGCAGCCAGCGGAGGTGGAAATCAAATCATGGTTCTTTGTACAGTCCACAAACCATATTTTGGAAAGGAGCCAAATTATCCATACAAACATATGATCCACACAGGCCCCTGTGTTTAACTGCAACCCCCTGAACGCTCAAAAAGTCTTCAAATGACTGAAGAAGGGAGGGAAATTCTTTGAAACCCAGGGCCAAAGATTGTGGAACTCCTTAAACCCGAGTCTGAGAAATCATATGCACTTCAGGAAGAAGATGACGATGGAACTGATCTTGCTCGACTACTATTGAAGTGAACTTGCACCGGGCTGTGATGAAGAATGTCACAATGGGGCCTCCCCTTATTGACTGGACTCTAAGCCCCCCTTCCACGGCAAACCCATTTTTAGGTCAACCCTATACAGCGCTTGTCCTGTTAGGCAATCTGATGTAGGTACTTTGTGTGGGTCTGACTCCTCCTAGGCATTGGATTGGCTTTTGCCTGTGTCTTTTAAGAATCGTAGCCTGCAAATGGCTACTGGTGGGTGCATGTCCCACCTTTTTAGGTCGAGCCTATAGCAGCAGCGCGCATGTGCTGCTCGCTTTGCGAGGCATGCAGTATTCAGTATGGAGTAGAAGCTCCGTAAAAGCTCCGCCCACTCTCCGCCCATCATTTTCATTAGCATGTGTCTTTGTCGGTCCTAAATGCTGCCTTCCGATTGGTTTTAGGCTTGTTAGTCCCTCCTTATAACGGCCATGTCGTCATTTGTATCCTTCCATGGCTACTGGCCCCTTTACTTCGAGTCCGTGCCTTCTCGCAGCCCCCCCCCTCCACGCACTCCGTTGTTCGTGTCTTCTCGCCCGCCTGCAGTCCCGTTTGCAATGCAATAGGTCTTGCATAAATGCGTGTCCTATTGCATTGCAGTCCAAATGTGAGCATAACGCACTCCGGCAGAAAAGTGTTTACTCGAAGCACTTCCAGACAGGCGCACATGACACAGTCTTTGGGTGTGTTTTGAAATAGAAAAAAAAAAGAAGAAAAAGGCGCAGCGACATGGACAGCACTTAACTCCCAGGAGAAGCCACTGTACCGTCACCCTGTGGCATGGCGAGGGGCTTCGGTTTTGGGGGGGAGGAAGGAGGCGCCCGGAGATTTGTTTCTCAATTGAAGACACGAGAACAGGTCATTGTGAAGTAAGGCAGCCTGGTTCAGTTCTGCTCTGGCTGGTGAGATAACGGAGCCTTGCGTAGTGATCTCGGACCAGTTCCCTCGGTGGCTGTCTCCGGTGGGAGTGGACCCACCCGCTTCCATGCAGCGCCTGCGGTGCGCTTCTTTCCAGATTATTAACAGAAGTGGAAGTGAGATTGGGCGCTGCGGAAATGTGACGGGCGTGAGAGTGGGGAAGGGAAGTGGTGCCGGCAGATGTCTTGGGTGCAGCCGAGGCTGCTCGGGTGTGGGAAGACCGACAAGTGGGGAGGTGCGGGTTGGCTGCCTGCCTGGAGGTGAGTTCAAAGAAGAGGGTCTCACACGGTGGCGGGTGGGTCCGGAGCAACAAAGTTAACCGGTGCAGTCCCCACCCGCATGCCTAGGTTTCGTTCAGTTTAATCTGTGGCAGGCTGTCGAATTGAAGGGTCCAGGTGTGAGCTGTGTCGGTGAGCCGCCAGCCGAGTTACTTCATCGTTTTTTCTGTATAATCAGTGCTTTAAATGGGCCGGTACTCACCGGTACTGAGTACCGGCACTTCTTTTTTTCCCCCCCAAGAGTACCGGCACTTCTCCGTTACCAAATAGAGTACCGGTACTCACTCTCACACATAGTCATGTGAGCATGCATCGCATTTCTACACTGCGGCGCATGCTCACATATTGGTGATTTCACAAGGAGGGCAGTGACGCCATGGCGCCAAGGCAGAGCAACGTGTGACCCAGGCGCGCAACGCCCATTGGACTCAAAGGGCTTCAGCCCCCCACCCCCGTAGTGTGTGTAAGCCCGGGATGAGACAGCTTCCCGGGCGCACAGCCGCACCCGAGTACTTCACAGGTCTTTAAAAGACCTTTTGCTTGTTAATGAGGCTTTGATGTGTTTCACCCCTTCTTAGAGCCCCTGCAGCTCCACTCTGCCTTTTGCTTAAAGAATCAGCCCCCCCCCGAAATTTTTTCTTAGCCCCCCCCCCCGAAATTTGACTCTAGTTGCGCCTCTGTTGTGACCTCACCCGCCAGGAAGTTGTGCGGCGGGAAGAAAGGGAAGCTCTTTAAAAAGCACTGAGGAGAGCTTTCAGAAGTGAAGGGGTATAAGCACAGTCAGCTGAAGAAATCGAGGGGTTATCTGAAGAAGAAGAAAGGGGCAAGCAAACGATATTAGAGAATACACTACGGGCGCAGGGCAGTGGGTTTAAAATAAAGCACCTGATGGATGAGATGAGGATCATCTGATGAGAGTCGGGGGTGGGTAGGTGTCCCAAGAAAGAGCCAAGGCTTTCGAGAATGACACATGTCGGTGGAAGGGGCCTGTTGAGTGAGGACAGAGCGATAGCTGCAGTGGCAGAGACTGGTATTTTAAGTGGGGGAGGGGTATCCCAGAAAAGCAAGAGAAGGAATTTGATGAGATGAACGAGGGGACATTTAAGATGAAAGGTGGCGTGACCACCTGAAAAAAGAGAAAATGTAAAGAGACACATGGGGCATCGGAGGGGACATGGGGCTAGTAAGTAAGGGCTAGGGACATCAGAGGGTAGAGGTAGGCGAGTATCTCGTCATCCACAAAAGTGTTATCTAAAGCGGGGGCGGCAGCTGAATAGAAAAATAATTTTGAGGGGAGGGTGGTATTTTTAAGTCATGTGTTTTTTTTTTTATCAGCTAATATAAAGTTTACCATAATGTGGCTCATTTTTTTGTAACGAAGTTAAACAATGAAAGGCCCAACAAACAATCATAAGAATTCAGATTGCATACTTGGAGGAAGAATGGATTTATCAAAATACTTAAACACAGTATAGACCTTACTGGGGCACACTGGAAGGGGAAGAATAATGTGCACAGAGTTGAAAATGCGCATTTACCAGAAAACACTGAATGTAGCTAACAATATAAGCATTCAAACACGACTAAGACATGACGTCCCATGGCTTGGTGAATGTTTCTCATTCATTTCTATGATGTTAGATCACACTTTGAATTGCTTCCAGAATGCTTGTGTCTGATATCAAGCATTTCTCAGAAACGAGGCCTATTCCAGATTGCCAAGTACGCTTTTTTGCTGTCATACACATGCTCAGTCACACTTTTTGGTATTTCTTTGTTCTTTAAACCCGATAAGTGCTACCCTCCAAACAAAAGCGCTTCAACACCCCATCAGGGGTAACAAGCGCTATATAAAGGCAAACCTTTTTCCCTCTTCTATCCCTCCGCTATCCTTCTGAATCCAAATAACTGACTAACCTATCCACCACTCAAATTACTTTCACATTTTCACTATACTAATTCAACACTAATCCTTCTTGGGTTCCGGAGTAGCGTGCTACTCGCCGAAAAAGCGCTTCGACGCCTCGTCAGGGGTAGTAAGCGCTATATAAATGCAATTACAATACAATACAATACCTTCAGTGTGGGTGGATTTGGCCAACTTCTACAAGCCCATGATGGGTAGTGTTACAGTGGATAAGGTGCTTTCATGGGTGTCTGAATATTGTTAAGGAGGCTAATGGGCAGAGAGTTGCCTCCATTCAGGTGGGTGAGGACCAGGGCTTCGACTGACCCGGACATCTGGAAGGAAGGATGTCTGGAGGCAGAGCTCTTACCATACTGGGACAGGCCCATATCCAGTTACCTGCCACAGATGCAGAAATGACTAGATTTCCCAAACAGTGAATGTTACTGACATCCTACAATAATCACAAACTGGGAAATTCAGTTTTATTTCTGCATGTCAAAGACTGTCTGCCTTGGGGAAGGGACACTTACAGCCAGCCCTTCACCTCCTTTTATAGCAAATTGATGCAAATTCACATAACTTTCTGGGGAAAATAACTGCAGTTTTTAGCTAAATAAAGTAAAACCATCTATTTTAGGTGTGGTTTATCTTTCATTTGCTGCCTTCTTCTGGATGCACACCCAACACTCCAGCTTGGGAGTTCTGCACCCACAGAGTGCCACTACTGTGTTGTGACAAAAGTATAAAATGAAAATGGATTTCCATCCATGTAAAATTAGTGAATTGGCAAAGTGGTACACAGACTACTGTAAATATTGTCCCAAGAATGTAGTTGTCATTTCAGATGTGGCCAGAGGGCTAGACCGTTCAGGCCAGGCAGGGAGCTTAAGAACCACCCATACCACTACAGGCCAGGACACATATCCCCGCACTGGAAGGAGGGAGCAGGCAGAGAAGTCAAAAGAAGGAAGGGTCATGGTTAGCCGGTGAATCGCAGGTACGTCTTTCCAGGACAATGCTGTGGAGGCATCCATAAGTGTGCGGCTGTGAGCAGTACAGAGATATGAACGAGAAGTGCCAAATGTCTGCCCCTCCCAATGCCCCTCCCAATTTCCACTACAGCAGCTTAGAAATCTGTAGGGTTCCACTGCACTCTAAGGTGCACCAGACTGGTCATCACCAGTTGACACAACAGCTGGCTGTATCTGGTATTCATGAAAAAAATGAGCCACACAGTGTTGTGGGAGCACCAAGGAACCCAAAGCACCCAATGGAGGAAGCCAAGCCTTGGACTTGAGGAGAAGGAGCAGGCCTAAGGGAAGCTTTGAGCATCAAACACATGTGGGTACAGGGTGCCTCCCATATCAGAAACAGTGGCTACAGCAGGCCTGCTGACCACCATCATCAGTGACACCGTGCTCATATGTACATGGGTATATGTGCCTCCATCCCTTTACTAGCCCCTCAGAATTTTGGACCAGGCACAGTATCTGAAAGTGAATAAAAGGGTGAAATATTATTGCTCTGTTGTGAGACTCCAGATAACGTTCTTCTCCCAGGATCACTAGCATGACAACTAATCACTTCCTTCCACCCGATGCGGGTCAGAGTTGCATTTTAGGATGTAGTCTTTTTTCCTTTAATTAATTTTCAGTAAAACAAGTCTCTGCACCTTTTAATGTTTTGTTTAATATACAGGTGCCTCTGACAAAAAGGGAAACCTGATAGTTACCTTTCAATAGTCTGTGAACTAGTACAACTTAATACACGCAAGGGCATCAACAATAAATTGCAGAGGGAAGCAATTTGTCATCATTCGCAACTGAAAAAAATTCTTGAGCCCTTCAAATGTTTTTCATAAGACCCACCGTAGTCCCGCCTCTAGCCCCGCCTCCTTGCCACGCCTCCCAGCTCGATCTGATGAGTACCTGCATTTTTTCCCCCCCATTTAAAGCACTGTGTATAATGGTGTCATGGAACACACCTCATCACAAGGTTACCAGATGACTCGGTGCCATTGGGGACAACTTGTTTCAGTCATGCGCTCTTCCCCTTTACATGACATTTTTTCAGGTGTTAGCTTTATTGTCAACTTGAAATAAACTCAAACTACAACCCCCCCAAAAGGCACTTTTTAGTGAAAAATGGTGCTCTTGATGGCATGGCATCCTGAACTCATTGTTTAGTGTGAAAGTAGTTCATTTGGTCCTACTTAGCTTCCTCTTTTCCATTCTAGACGTTTTTCACGTGCGAACTCGATACTACAGGTCCCAGAGTTAAAAGAGAAAAACACAAGGATGAGTCAGCCATTCGTCTGACCTGGGACATATGTACTTTTCACACGCTCTCGATGCCTACCTTGTATGTAGGGTAGCGCTTAAAAACCAGCGTTTGGTGAACTGCATTGCCCGACCCAGTACTGCCTCATAGGGAATATGAGGGGCAGGGATCTGGGGCAGTTTGCTTAAGATCACACAGTTTGATCAAGAGGAGCGAAGTCCTTGGCTTCACAATCGAGAGTTCCGATAGTTGTCGGAGCGCTGTGGCAAGTGTACGTTGCGTCCTTGTGTTCTGCGGGCGCAACGTGGGGTGGCTGGGTTTTAGAAACTGAACAGGGCAAGTCCCAAAAAAGAGGGGGACTAACCAAGTTAGGCAGTATGTTAGTGACATCATGGCGCGTGACAACGCACGTGGCATCACAACCCATGACCTCGCAGGAAGTGATATCACAAGAAGTGACATCAGATCTTAAGACCTCACACATATGTTTTGCAGGTCTATCATGAGTACATTTGAGCGCATTACATTATTTGACAAATGAGATTTTGCGATGGAGTTGTGCCAAAAAAGTGACATAACTCCGGCGCAAAATCTGGGCCTCAACTTGTACATTTATTTTTTAAAACTCTGCTAGAAAGCAATTGGCAACAAGGAGAAAGTGGCAGTATATCTGTTCTGCTTAATTGGTTGCAAAGTCTGCATTTTAAAATATATTATGGGGCTAAGGCATCTGCTGCATAGATCTTTGTGTGCTCAGTAAATCTCAAGGAATAATAATAATGTTAAGATAATTTGTATGTTCATGCACTTGCTGTAGAGATCTGTTTTTTGCCAAGTCCAAGTTTTGAATCAAAGTAGCACAGAAGGTTAATATCTCTCCTGTAAAGCACATTATGTGACACGCAGATGATGCATTTTTATTTTATGTAGATGGGTAAGTGAGTCACTGCTTTTAACACCGAGATCCTTTTTTACTTGCAGTTTATAAATTGTAATCCTTCTAATATAGTATATGAGCTATGAGAGATGTGGCTCCTACTCCTTGTAACTCTTACCATCTTGTTATTTATCCTGTAAATTAATTTACACACGTTATGATTTATTGTCAATGTATAACGTTTGTGTGTGATGTAAAGCGCTTAGACACTCTGGATTGGGATGAGTAGCGCTATAATAGAAATAAAACAAAATAGTGGTATTTAAATTGTAATTTGTGTAAATACTGGGACAGACCAACACAGCTGGCATTCTTGCAATGCATACATTTTGTCTTTATATATAGGGACTGAACAAAGTCAAAACTATGGCCTTGCTTAAGTACCTGTGAAGTAATAGTTAGATTTGTGCCTTTGTTTCCCCTCCATTGCATTTGAAGCTAGGTGTGAGGTTCCAGGTAGCTCCCAGCCAGGATACACAATAAAAAGGAGGCCTGGTAGCCCTTAAACTGGCCTTTGTTTTGGGCTCAACTGGAATTTAAAATAACCAAGGGGCTTATTATCAAGGGCATTATCGCCGCTTTAGCGGCACTTTTTGCCGATAAAGCGGCGATATTTTTATCGCCCTATTAGCAAGGCTGCGCTAATATGCGTTAGCGCCAGCTTTCCGGCGTTAGCTGCCGGTTTTTCTATCGCCTTGCATGCCAGCGATATTTATCGCTAATGACATGCAAGGTAGGCGTTCCTAACCAAATTTACACGGTAAAAGTAGCGAACACCTCTTCGCTGTATTACCAAAGTTGTCCCGCGATAAAAGAATTCGCGCTAAGCACCGATGTACGCAGGATTTTAACACCTGACAAAATTCTGACTAAACGTGGTGATATATGAAGGTATGAGCCCAGCTTCTATTCCAGTACGCTTTCAGTGTACTGTGGCCTTGCACAAAAAGTGCCTGCATCTGTTGTGTCTGCGATGTGCCTCTAATGCTTTTTCAGAGTAGTGTGTAAATGCACAATAGTGCCTATATCTGGTTCTTTCAGAAGTACATGCCCACCCTTTATTCTGGTACCCTTTCAGCAGAGCAGCAGGCCTTAGCAGTACGTGATGATTTGGCACGCGGCCGCCCGAGTTTGCAGGCAATCCATGGGCATATTCACACGTTACCTGAATTATTATCGCCGCTAACGCACCGCTGACACGCCAATGCCAAGGTATCTCATGATTTACTACCGCATGTTGGCGGGAGTCATCGCGTGCTTTCACAGACAGCATCGCATGTTCCCAGAGTCTTGATAATACGACGGTAAGAATGCGAAATTGCTCACTGAAAGTGTGCGATACAAAAAAGCACAATATGTGGCGCAGGCGATAATTATCGCCCTTACTTGATAATATGCCCACAAGTCCCCCCCACCACCACCTGCACATTTCTGCTCCGAGCTAAAACAGACAAGGCGCAGGTGCTGCTGAATGCATCCTGGTGTCTGAACATTTTACAGGGACCAGTTCAGCATATTTCTGTGCGGCCCACCTTGTTGGCGGGGGAGATGGCGTCCACTCTGTGAAAAGAGTGGGTAGACTCAGTGTACCCCCTGACTTGTGCCCTTTTGGTAAATAAAGCCTTAATAGCATTGCAGAAACAATGGCGCATTACATAGCATTTAGTTCCCCTGACGACAGTCCATATAAACACATTTATTACTGTAAGGGATGTTTGTCATTTTGCCCTGTTACCACATTCCATCGTGCCCTTGTCTTTTGGGATGCACAGGCGCCTGATAGCAGTGGCTACCACAGCCCTCTGAGGGCTACACTGAAAGGCTCTCCCACCCCAATAAGAAAATCCAATCTTTTTTTAGGTCTCGCCCTGAAGCCAGCGCTTGCGCTGGTCTGGGCGAGACATTTTGTAAGTGGGCTTTTAGAAATGCGACCACTTTTTTTTGGGCTTGCCTAGAGCATGCGGGTACGCGCACAGTAACGCGCATTCCTCGCATGCTCCAGGCGCCATATGTCTTTCCTCTCACTTGCTCCTCCCCCTCCCCCACCACAGAGCGCTTCTCGGGGCCGCACGGCCGTGTCACTTTCACGGCCGCGCGTCACTTGCTCTCCCGCTCCTCCCCCCTCCCCCACCACAGAGCGCGTCTCGCACGGCCGCGCGGCCAATGCTTGTTTTATTTAGTTTTTGCGCGCGCACACAACTCCCGGTCGCGGCCGAAATTCTTGCTCGCGATCACTTTCGCGCGCACCATTTGCTTGTTTGAACACTTCTCGCCCTTTCCTTGCTGTTTTCTGTGCATCGCTCATTCTTTCATTACTTGTCACTTTTATGTGCATTTCTGTCTTTCTTTGCTACTTCACTGTGCATTACTCCTTCCTTCTTATTCCTTCTTTGCTGCTTTTCTGTGCGTTTCTCATTCTCTTTCTGCCACTTTCATGTGCTTTTTTCATTATTCCGCAATCTTTCTTTGCTGCTTTTTGAACTTTTACACTGATTCTGTGCCGATCTGCTGGGCATCTGCCACTCTTTCTCATTCATTCTTTGCTGATCTTCTGTGCTTTTGCCTTTCATTCTTTAACATTTTTCTCTGCCCTTTTCACTCAATCCTTGCTGCTCTTGGCTTCTTTTAGTCTCAGCTCTTCTCTTCGAGTTTCGAACTCAATTGCTCTCTTAACTCCTCTTCTTCCTTTTTCTCACTCTTTTGCTCTTCTTCCTGCCCTTTTCCTGAATTTGCGACCTTCCCTGCTTCCTCTCCCACGCCGCACTCCCTTCTCGGTTCCTGCCAGTTACTTAGCCCAACCCATTGCCCCAGAGACCCCCGCTCCTAATTCATGTCCGCCGCAGCTTGGATGCATAGCCCGTATGCGCCCCTCCCGTGCCCAGCGCCAGACCCCTTGCTTTCACTCCCATCACTGCTACGTCTCTGCTTCCCTCTCCTCACCCTGAACCTTGAATGCACCTTCCAGTGCTGCTGCTACGCCTCGGTAGTCGACTGCGAAGGTGCCTTCCCTGTTCCACCTGACACTTTTCCTGCACCTTCCCACACCTTCACACCACCCTCACATGCACCGCACACAACACTCACCTCTCCCTCGGCCACGCACACCTACACACCTCTCCCCACCCCTCCCTGTTCTGCCTTCTCCTCAACAACACCTCCCTCAATAAACACGCTACTGAAATATGGGACCTGCTGCACGACCACACATTGAAACTGCTCTTCCTCACAGAAACCTGGCTGATTCTATCGACATTACCACACCTATTCCCCAGGCACAAGGTTATAAGACAGGACAGAATTAACAGACCCAGCGGAGGACATGTCATCATTTTCAAAGAGCTCATCAAGTGTTCCACTGCCTCAGCTAGCACCAACAGCACTGATGCTGGATGTGTTTATTGTGCCAAAATGGCTTCTTTTGTCATCTTCAATGCAAGATGGTGCACACTCTGAAATCCGTAAAAGTGCACTCTCTTAATGCTTTATTTTAATAAATCTCTTCCATTTACTTCCCCTCCCTCTTAATTTCATCTCTTTATCTTACCCTTTCTATCATTTTTGCCATCTATACCTTGCCTTTCTCTACCTCTCGCATGCCTCTTTCTACCTCACCATTCTCTCTTTCATTTCTCTCTCTGCCTCACAACTCACTGCCTCATCTCTCTCTTCCCCACCTCTCATACACTATTTAGACTCTCAATTTACATCACCTATTGGCCTTCTATGTCTCTCTTTTATTGATGTCCTCTTTCCCTCGCCTTTCCCATTATTTTATTTCTTTCTCTCTACAATGCTCTCCCTACCTCTTCCACTCCATCTATCACTCCCTTTGCTTTCATCTCTCTTTCTATCTCCTTCACTGTTTCCGTTCACTCTCTCTGCTTCCAATGTCTCGCTCGTTTAATACATCTGTCTTACCTCTGTCTCTCTCTCTCCCTATTTCACCATTCTCTACTTCTCCCTCGCACTTACTCTGTATTAGCCTCATCTCTCTACCTCATCTGCACCTCTTTTTCTCTACTTCTCATATCTTTCTATTTTTCATCCCACCGGCTCTACCTGCCTCGCTACTTTGTTTACCTGACCTGTCATTCTGTGCTTCACCTTTCTATTTGTGCTATCTCATTATAACTCACCTCTCTTCCTATCTTATTTTTCTCTAGACCTTGCCCCACGGGTTGGCACCTTTCTTACCAGCCTACATTTAAAACTGCATGCCAGGCCTCTAAAACAACCATTGGCATAGTCAATAGGTCTCGCCTTTGGGACCTTATAAGTTTTTAGACATGCAACAGTTGATGTTATTGCACCAAGGATATTGTGCTGCATAACTAAATACTTATAAGGTCCCAAAAGCGAGACCTATTGGCTATGCCAATGCTTGTTTGTCAAATGTCGTCCATGTGCGAACGTTCATGTCCTATAGACTCAGCGAGTTCTGATGCTTAGAAGGAGGCTTATTTCCATACAGATGCGCCTCCTCTTCCCCCACGTCAGTGTCGACGTTTCTCTCCAACATCACCATTGTGTCTGAAATGCGCCGCATCTTGTCACGCTAACCCTAAATCAAAGAAAGCACAAAGTTTTCACTCGTGCATCTTATACACCACCGACGTTTCTCAGTCACTGAGAGGAGGGTGTTGTGAAAAGTTGCACATTCACGTTACTATGGTTGAGGCTGTCCCACCATTTCAGCCTTCCGAGGTTGATGACATTGCCATGTGTTCAGTTTGATAATCTGTAAAAACGAGTGGTAAATCGGCAGGTGATGTTACATAAAAACGTTTACTTCTTAAATGGCAAAAGGTAAGGTAATTTGTACAAGCACTTTCACTGTTATGTACACACAATGAGTGGATAAAAAGGTGGCATCCGTCTGCAGCAGGCATGTTAACCTAACAAGTCACAGATCCATCTGGCAAGCAGCTAGGAAGACGATGACAGTGCTGTTCGTGCTCCCCGATCGGCGGAAGGGGGAGCCCTGTCCCCAGCTGTGGATCATCATTTTGGAATCTGAAATAAATGTATTTTGAAGCAGCTCATGTCCGACTCATATTCGATTATGGAGGTATTTAGAGCTTTTCGGAAACAAGGTCGTTGTCATTGGAACTATGTGCATGTTGTCGCCATAATGCGCCCTCTGCTGGCGACGCGTTGGAGATGCGGCTGTCTGGCTTCACCGCTTGTACCTTTCCACGGTAGGTCATGCAGGTACAGTCACATGCCCCACCTCTGGTGCTGTTCTGGGAGGGGAGGGCACGGGGATCCATGTTCTTCTCAGGTCAGGGGCTGCTTCCAAGGGTTTCCCCCCTCCTCTTTTTGACGGAGTTAGCATTAATGTTGCGTTCAACCGAGTGGTCGAAGTGGGGAACAAAAAGTAGGGGAACTGTAGGCGGAGAATTAGAGGGCGGGAATAACCCAAGGATTGGGTCAGTGGGCGGACTCAGAGGTGTGGCCAGATAGAGCAAATCATTCTAATTTTTTGTATTTGTTTGGCATTTCACTACCCAGTTACAGCTTATTTCGCTATTTAATTCTACCAATGGCTACACGTTTTTTTAAGGTGTAATATGAGTTATTGACATTCAGAAAGTGGGATATGTTTCCAACCACAAAATGCCCCAAATACGCTTAAAAGTGGAATCACAAGCCATTTGTTTTCGAGCATGGAGTTTCTGTCATCAGCATTGTAGGAGAGTAGGATCTGCTTCTCATGGGTACCCCCACTTTTTGCTGATGCTTCACTGTTTTTCGACTTTAGTCTGGCTGGGGCCCTGCTAATCAGAACCCCAGCCTAGCTGCTTCCTCTCTAAAATGGTTTCCATGTGCCTTAGGCACATCTCTGATTGGAATCTGGAGTGCCCTTATCAGTCCCTAGTATATGGTATACTATGTACCCAGGGCATAGGTACCTCAGAGGCCTACCAGGGGCTGCAGCATGTATTGTGCCACCCCTGGAAGGCCATCCAAAATGACACCACAGGTCTGCTACTGCAGCCTGGGTAAGGTGGTGCATGCACTCCTTACTGTGATATAGGCTACCTATATCACTACAATTGCACACACATATAAACCTATAAGTCACTCCTATGGCAGGCCTTTACAATCCTGAAGGCAGAGTGCTTGGTTTTTATGTGAGAGGGTGCCCCTGCATGAGCAGGGCCCCTCTGCAGCGTTCGGAGTCAATCCTCTGATGCTGTTTGTGGTGCAGCCTGACCATATACTCTTAAGTACATTATATCCTCGCGGTAAATGCTAACTTTGGGATGGCTGCACAGAAACATGTCGTGTTTGGTGTCAAACATCTTGGAATACTACCCCCCGCCAATTCTGGCGGCGGGGGTAGCATTCCACCCTTCTAGAGGGAGAGACATGTACACACCGGGTTACCCGGTAACTTCTTTCCAGAGCCCTGGCATCACAAAATGGATGCCGCTGCCACAGACACGGGTCTGGCCTCCTGCTGCTGACTGAAACTCCGGCAGGGGAGGCCTGGACACAGGTTTCCTGTCCAAAGGAGGTGTAACCACCTCCCCAGACAGGATAATGTGTATTGGGGCTGGGCGGAGCACCCTCTGGTGCTTTGAAGTCCTGCACTGGGGGCACATTTGGTGTCCCTGTGCATATGCCAGTTCAAACCGGTTGCAGGGGCTACCTGCCCCTGCTCTGGCACGAAACTGGACAAAGGGAATGGATGTAACCACCCCTCTTCCCTGACCCTCCCATAGGTGGGTCCCCAGAGTATGTCCAACCCCCTAACTTTGTATAAGTATGGGACCCCAGTCCTTAGGACTTTAGATTAACCTGGACGAAACTCTGACACTGAATCCTGGACCTTCGACGCTCTACTTAAAGACTAGAGGACTGAAGAATCTCCCTTGGGGTCAAGGAGTGACTCCCCTGCTTGGCAGGCACCTAAGAAGCAATTGTCCGGTCTGCATCGCTGAAGCTCCCGCCGGACGCCGAAGTCTTTGCATCACCAGATGTAGATTTCCAGACTTCCCCGAGGCTGCCCTGAGTCCCCAGTGAAGCTGAGGCCCGTAGCTGTCGTGTGTAACGTGAAACCGTGACCCCTGGACACCAAGCACATTTGCAAGTGCATCCTCTTCCTGGTCTCCCACAAAGTTGTGCTTTCGGCTCCGAGTAGCCCCCACCTCCAGCACCAACTGCACTGAAGATCACTGGCCTCCACTCCACAAGTGGCCTGGGAGCCAGCTCCAAGTGCGTCCACTCGAGGCTCCTTCGCGGTCGCTAGTCCGTTGGCTAGTGGGCCCTCCTGAAGGCAACTCTTCTTCTGCTTGGGCTTCCCTGGTTGCACCAGATGTGCCCTGACTTACCCTTGCTGGGTGAGTCCCTCAGACCTTGCTGGTCTGTACCACCATCCTTCTTCTATTTCCACAAGACTTGCCGTTGCCAAGGCTTGTTGGGTCCAATCCGGTCGCCGACACCGCAGCAATCGACAGACGTTGTGGGACAGCTTGAATCCAGCTCCTGGTTGTCGTCGACGCCTCCTGGACCTCGTGGCTGAAGAGTCAAGACGACCGTCAACCTACCTGAAGCACCCGACATCGGTGGGCATCTGCTCATCGCCTTCCTGGTCACTGGCTAGTGACCCAGACTCTGTCCCCTCTGCTTTCAGGTTCTTCAGATCTCCGAACACTTTCGACTTGGTCGCCAGCAGCACTTTGCAGCAGATCGCCATTGAAAACGACGACGAAACCCGACCCCGAAAGACACCTATGCACCCGGCTCCCCTGGGTGAGGTAACTCGAGTACTCCCGTGCTCCCGTGGGTATAGACTCTAGAACCACCTAGTTCTAAAGGGGTTTGCTCCAAGTCCTCCTCTAAGTGTCCTTTTTCTTTAAAACTCCAACCGCGACATTCCCCATAGAAGTCAACGGTGGCTCGCGGCTGTGTTCTCACACTGCACGCGTCCCCCGTGGGTCCCCTGTGTCACTACCTTGGGTGGTTCCTTGAGGGCCAAGCACTTCTACAGGCTCTAGGCCTTGTGTCTAGTTCAGTCGTGGTTCTTATACCACTTTATTGGTATATGGTTTGGTACGCCCCTAGGGCTCAAACGTGTATTTGTGCTATTACTGTTGATAACTGACTTGTAACTTATGTACTTCGAACTCTAGCCTCATAAAGAGACTAGAGGGGTGTGTTTAAGACTAAATACATATATTTTAAATATATACCTGGTGTGGTCCCCTTTCATTTGGTCACTCAAGAGATTATAGACTGGTAAAACAAGCTGCTTTACATTCCTTCAAGACTTAGCCTGAAGGCTGCTCTCCATAGCTACCACTAGGATAGCTTTCAATAAAGGTTGACTTTAACTTATCTCCAATAAGGGGTTGTTTGGACTGGTGCAAGGTGCCCACTATAATTAGTGGACAGCATATACCAGGCCAACTTCTCACATTGGTGTGCAGCATGTGGGATTCCAGCATGCTATTGTTTTACCAGATAATCTCAATTGAATTGATCAACTGAAAACCACTAAGGGTACCTTAGGTACATAGAAAACAAGCTTAGGATACAGTAAGTTCTACTGAACTTAGAGTTGTGTGTTAAGGGATAGCACACCCTTTCTACAACTCAAGAGAGTTTAGTAGGCCACACTAGAGTCGGTAGTGCATACACCACACCACACTAGTAATGTCTTCAGGGCCAGGAACCAGTGGGTCCCAGCCAGAAGCCAATGGGCTTCTTCCCTCCAAGTATGATAATCTCCCATTCTTGGAATTGAGAGCATTAAGCACTGCTAGGAAACTGAAGACAGGCAAAAGTGCCAACACCCAACGCCTCATAGAGGTACTCCTGCTGGATGATCTCAGAAGACTACCAGGGTCCGAAGAGGTAGGCAGACAGGGTGGGGCAGAAGATGAGGAAGGGGCCAGGGATGAAAATAACCAGGACCCAACCTATGAAACTGGCCAGGAAGGTGACAATGACCTTGACCTGGATAATCCAGCTACTCCTGAGGAGGAGGAGGAGGATCAGAATGACCTCCCTTTGTCCCCCCAGGAAGAGTTGAGAGTGTGCCAAGAAGGGTTATATCTCCTTCTCAGGAGTCTAACCACTCTGACACCTCAGTAGGGACCTCTGTTTCCTCTCATAGGAGGGAATCCTCCAGTGAGAGGAAAGAGAGACTGCTCAAATATGGAGAGGCTCAGCTGAGACTCAGAAGAGAGCAGTTGGCTATAGACAGGGAGTCCCTAGAGCTTGAAAGGCAAAGAAAAAGTTGGGACTAGAGTCCCATGGTGGCAGCAATTTCCCCAGAGATAGGGAAAGGTCTTATGACCATAGAAACCTGAGCAAGATTGTCCCTCCCGACCAGAGTGGGGATGACATCCACAAATGGATTTCTGCACTGGAGAGGGCCTGTAAAGTACAGAGGGTCCCTCAGGAGCAGTGGGCAGCAATCTTGTGGCTCTCCTTTGCAGACAAAGGTAGAGATAAGCTCCTCTCTGTTAGAGAAGAGGATGCTGACAATTACAAAGTCTTGAAGAGTGCATTAATTGATGGGTTTGGCCTAACCACTGAACAATACAGGTTAAAGTTCAGAGATACCCAAAAAGCACAGGCTCAAGACTGGGTGGACTTTGTTGATTGTTCTGCTAAGGCTCTGGAAGGCTGGTTGATGGGCAGTAAGGTGTGTGACTTCACAGGATTGTACAATCTGATAATGAGGGAGCAGATTCTTAATAACTGTCAAAATCAGCTGTTGCATCAGTACCTGGTGGACTCTGATCTGACCTCTCCCCAAGAATTGGGAAAGAAGGCAGACAAATGGGTCAGAACCAGGGTGAGGCAGAAAGTACAGAACCAAGGTGATGACCCTAAGAAACAGGATTCTAAAAACTCTGATAAGGGTGGGGAAAAGGGTAAAGACCAGAAGTCTTCACAAGGCCCCCAAAAATCTTCTTCAGGTGGGGATTCACAGTCTAACAAGGGAAAAGGCCATAAGAAACCATGGTGCAAAGTCTGTAAGCAAAAGACACACTGGACCAGTGATTGCACCAAGTCCAAAATCTCTATTCCAGCCCCCACCAATGCCCCTAAGGCACCTGTTCCCCCTAGTGCAGTTACAATTGGTGGTGGGAGTACGCAAACCAAGGGTTTAGTAGGGTTGACCCTGGGTAATGAGATGAGCTCTGGCCTAGTCAGAGAACTCACTCAGGCTGTCCTAGTCTGTGATGGAGGCATGGATGTGACCTCCTCTGTGAGTCCCAGTCATCTGGGCAAGTACAGGCAACAGCCATTGATCAGTGGAAAAGAGGCTTTGGGATTCAGGGACACAGGGGCAAGTGTCACCCTGGTGACACAAGACCTTGTGGATCCTGGGCAGATTATAATTGGTGAGATGTACCAAGTGACCAATGCTAGCAATGTCAGAACAGACCATACTCTGGCAGTTGTTAACTTCTCCTGGGGAGGGGTAACTGGCCTTAAGAAGGTTGTGGTAAGTGCACCTACCAGTTGAATTCTTGCTTGGCAATGATCTTGAAACTTCAGCTTGGGCAGAAGTGGAGCTCAGGACCCATGCAGAAATGCTGGGGATCCCTGCAGATGTGTTTGCTGTGACCAGGTCACAGAGCAAAATGTCTAACACTGAACAGGCCTTGGATCCTGGAAAAATGGACCAAGTGCCATCCAAGAGGAGGAGTAGTAGGGTTAAGGCAGTGCCTTCCCCTTGGCTCAGAAGGAAGATCAGTCTCTTGAGGGGGATGATCTCAGTCCTGAGGAAGGAACTGTCCCAGAGGAGCTTGAGCCTGACCAGGTTGAGTTCTTGGGGGCAGGGGCCCTTCCAGGGCAGATCTGAGCCAGGAGCAGCAGAGCTGCCCCTCTCTTGAACCCCTCAGACAGCAAGCTGCTGCTGAGGCTGCTGGGAATGCTAGTGGTCCCCATAAAGTGTATTGGGATGATGGACTCTTGTACTCAGAGTGTAGAGACCCCAAGCCTGGTGCCACCAGGAGGTTGGTTATACCTCTGAAGTTCAGGGGCTTCCTATTGACCCTAGCCCATGACATTCCTTTAGCAGGTCACCTGGGCCAGAACAAGACTTGGGACAGAATTGTCCCTCACTTTCACTGGCCCCACATGTCTGAAGACACCAAGGAGTTTTGTCGCTCCTGTGTAACCTGCCAGGCCAGTGGCAAGGCAGGTGGCACTACAAAGGCCCCCCTGATACCACTACCTGTGGTGGGGGTTCCCTTTTAAAGGGTGGGGATTGACATTGTTGGTCCCATGGATCCCCAAACAGCATCTGGGCACAGGTTTATCCTGGTGGTAGTGGATCATGCCACCAGGTACCCAGAGGCTATTCCCCTTAGGACCACTACAGCACCTGTAGTGGCAAGGGCCCTCCTGGGAATTTTCTCAAGAGTGGGCTTCCCTAAGGAGGTTGTATCAGACAGGGGTGCAAACTTTATGTCTGGATACTTGAAAGCAATGTGGAAGGAGTGTGGAGTGACTTACAAGTTCACCACACCCTATCACCCACAATGCAATGGTTTAGTTGAGAGATTCAACACAACCTTGAAGGGCATGATTAAAGGGCTCCCAGAGAAGCTTAGGCGCAGATGGGACATACTCTTGCCCTGCCTTTTATTTGCATACAGGGAGGTGCCTCAAAAGGGGGTTGGCTACAGCCCTTTTGAACTTTTGTTTGGTCACCCTGTCAGGGGTCCGTTGTGCTTGGTGAAGGAAGGATGGGAGTTACCTCTCAAGCCCCCAAAGCAAGACATAGTGGACTATGTACTTGGTCTTCGCTCCAGGATGGCTGAATACATGAAAAAGGCAACTAAAAACCTTGAGGCTAGCCAGGAACTCCAAAAAGCCTGGCATGACCAAAAGGCTGTACTGACTATTTACCAGCCAGGACAGAAGGTGTGGGTGCTGGAGCCAGTGGCCCCAGCAGCTCTCCAAGACAAGTGGAGTGGACCCCATACCATTGTTGAACAGAAGGGTGAGGTCACCTATTTAGTAGACCTAGGAACACCCAGGAGTCCCCACAGGGTTCTCCATGTCAACAGATTGAAACCATATGTGGACAGGGCAGACATGGGCTTGCTCATGGCTACTGATGAGGGACAGGAGGAAGAGAGTGACCCACTCCCTGACCTGCTCTCACAGAACCCTGATGATGGGTCAGTGGATGGTGTAGCCTTGGCAGGCAGCCTCACTGCTCAGCAGCAAACTGATTGCAGACAAGTGCTCAATCAGTACAGACATATGTTCTCTCTGACTCCAAGTCAGACCACCTGGTGCACTCATGAAGTGGACACTGGGGACAGTCTGCCTATTAAAAATAAGATTTATAGGCAACCTGACCATGTCAGGGACTGTATCAGGACAGAAGTCCAGAAAATGTTGGATTTGGGAGTTATTGAACCCTCAGATAGCCCTTGGGCTAGTCCAGTGGTCCTTGTGCCAAAACCTCACACCAGTGGTGGGAAAAGAGAGATGAGGTTTTGTGTGGACTACAGGGGTCTCAATGCAGTCACTAGGACTGATGCCCATCCAATACCTAGGGCAGATGAGCTAATAGACACTTTGGCCTCAGCCAAGTATCTAAGCACATTTGACCTGACAGCTGGCTACTGGCAGATCAGACTAGCTGATGATGCAAAGCGAAAAACAGCATTCTCAACCCCTAGTGGGCATTATCAATTTGTGGTAATGCACCTGCCACTTTTCAGAGGTTGGTGAATACAGTCCTTACAGGTCTGGAGGCCTATAGTGCAGCATATCTAGATGATATTCCTGTCTTTAGCTCCACCTGGGAGGATCACCTGGTCCACCTCAGAAATGTTTTGGAGGCCCTACAAAAGGCAGGCCTCACTATCAAGGCCACCAAGTGCCAGATAGGGCAGAGTCAGGTTGTGTACCTGGGCCACCTTGTGGGTGGAGGCCAGGTTCAACCACTGCAGAGCAAAATCCAGACCATCATGGACTGGGTTGCTCCAATCACCCTGACTCAGGTGAGAGCCTTCTTAGGCCTGACTGGGTACTATAGGAGATTTGTCAAGGGGTATGGATCAATAGTGACACCCCTGAATGACTTAACTTCCAAGAAAATGCCCAAAAAGGTTCAGTGGACAGCTAGCTGTCAAAAGGCATTTGATGACCTGAAGCAGGCCATGTGCACTGCTCCCATTCTCCAGAGTCCTGATTACTCCAAGAAGTTAATTGTCCAAACAGATGCATCTGAATTGGGGGTAGGGGCTGCACTGTCACAATTGAATGATGAAGGTCAGGATCTGCCAGTAGCTTTTATTAGCAGAAGGCTGACCCCTAGAGAGAAACGTTGGTCAGCCATTGAGAGGGAGGCCTTTGCTGTGGTCTGGGCTCTGAAGAAGTTGAGGCCATACTTGTTTGGTACTCACTTCCTTGTTCAAACAGACCATAAGCCCCTCTTATGGCTAAAACAAATGAAGGGTGAAAACCCCAAACTGCTTAGGTGGTCCATTTCCTACAGGGGATGGACTTTACAGTGGAACATAGACCTGGGAGTAACCATGCCAATGCAGATGGACTCTCTAGGTATTTCCACTTAGAACATGAAAACTCAACTGGTCAAGGTTAGTTTAATGTCCCTGCGTTTGGGGGGGTTGTGTAGGAGAGTAGGATCTGCTTCTCATGGGTACCCCCACTTTTTGCTGATGCTTCACTGTTTTTCGACTTCAGTCTGGCTGGGGCCCTGCTAATCAGAACCCCAGCCTAGCTGCTTCCTCTCTAAAATGGTTTCCATGTGCCTTAGGCACATCTCTGATTGGAATCTGGAGTGCCCTTATCAGTCCCTAGTATATGGTATACTAGGTACCCAGGGCATAGGTACCTCAGAGGCCTACCAGGGGCTGCAGCATGTATTGTGCCACCCCTGAAAGGCCATCCAAAATGACACCACAGGTCTGCTACTGCAGCCTGGGTAAGGTGGTGCATGCACCCCTTACTGTGATATAGGCTACCTATATCACTACAATTGCACACATATATAAACCTATAAGTCACTCCTATGGCAGGCCTTTACAATCCTGAAGGCAGAGTGCTTGGTTTTTATGTGAGAGGGTGCCCCTGCATGAGCAGGGCCCCTCTGCAGCGTTCGGAGTCAATCCTCTGATGCTGTTTGTGGGGCAGCCTGACCATATACTCTTAAGTACATTATATCCTCATGGTAAATGCTAACTTTGGGATGGCTGCACAGAAACATGTCGTGTTTGGTGTCAAACATCTTGGAATACTACCCCCCCGCCAATTCTGGCGGCGGGTGTAGCATTCCACCCTTCTAGATGGAGAGACATGTACACACCGGGCTACCCGGTAACTTCTTTCCAGAGCCCTGGCATCACAAAATGGATGCCGCTGCCACAGACACGGGTCTGGCCTCCTGCTGCTGACTGAAACTCCGGCAGGGGAGGCCTGGACAACAGGTTTCCTGTCCCAAGGAGGTGTAACCACCTCCCCAGACAGGATAATGTGTATTGGGGCTGGGCGGGAGCACCCTCTGGTGCTTTGAAGTCCTGCACTAGGGGCACATTTGGTGTCCCTGTGCATATGCCAGTTCAAACCGGTTGCAGGGGCTACCTGCCCCTGCTCTGGCACGAAACTGGACAAAGGGAATGGGTGTAACCACCCCTCTTCCCTGACCCTCCCATAGGTGGGTCCCCAGAGTATGTCCAACCCCCTAACTTTGTATAAGTATGGGACCCCAGTCCTTAGGACTTTATATTAACCTGGACGAAACTCTGACACTGAATCCTGGACCTTCGACGCTCTACTTAAAGACTAGAGGACTGAAGAATCTCCCTTGGGGTCAAGGAGTGACTCCCCTGCTTGGCAGGCACCTAAGAAGCAATTGTCCGGTCTGCATCGCTGAAGCTCCCGCCGGACGCCGAAGTCTTTGCATCACCAGAGGTGGATTTCCAGACTTTCCCGAGGCTGCCCTGAGTCCCCAGCGAAGCTGAGGCCCGTAGCTGTCGTGGATAACGTGGAACTGTGACCCCATCCTCTTCCTGGTCTGCCGCGAAGTTGTGCTTTGGGCTCCGAGTAGCCCCCACCTCCAGCACCGACTGCACCGAAGATCACTGGCCTCCACTCCACGAGTGGCCTGGGAGCCAGCTCCAAGTGCGTCCACTTGAGGCTCCTTCGCGGTTGCTAGTCCGTTGGCTAGTGGGCCCTCCCGAAGGCAACTCTTCTTCTGCTTGGGCTTCCCTGGTTGCACCAGATGTGCCCTGACTTACCCTCGCTGGGTGAGTCCCTCAGACCTTGCTGGTCTGTACCACCGTCCTTCTTCTATTTCCACAAGACTTGCCGTTGCCAAGGCTTGTTGGGTCCAATTCAGTCGCCGACACCACAGCAATCGACAAACCTCGTGGGACAGCTCGAATCCAGCTCCTGGTTGTCGTCGACGCCTCCTGGACCTCGTGGCTGAAGAGTCAAGATGACCGTCAACCTACCTGAAGCACCCGACATAGGTGGGCATCTGCTCATCTCCTTCCTGGTCACTGGCTAGTGACCCAGACTCTGTCCCCTCTGCTTTCAGGTTCTTCAGATCTCTGATCCACCTTTGGATCCACCCGAACACTTTCGACTTGGTCGCCAGCAGCACTTTGCAGCAGATCGCCATTGAAAACGACGACGAAACCCGACCCTGAAAGACACCTATGCACCCGGCTCCCCTGGGTGTGGTAACTTGAGTACTCCGGTGCTCACGTGGGTATAGACTGTAGAACCACCTAGTTCTAAAGGGGTTTGCTCCAAGTCCTCCTCTAAGTGTCCTTTTTCTTTAAAACTCCAACCGCGACATTCCCCATAGAAGTCAACGGTGGCTCGCGGCTGTGTTCTCACACTGCACGCGTCCCCCGTGGGTCCCCTGTGTCACTACCTTGGGTGGTTCCTTGAGTGCCAAGCACTTCTACAGGCTCTAGGCCTTGTGTCTAGTTCAGTCGTGGTTCTTATACCACTTTATTGGTATATGGTTTGGTACGCCCCTAGGGCTCAAACGTGTATTTGTGCTATTACTGTTGATAACTGACTTGTAACTTATGTACTTCGAACTCTAGCCTCATAAAGAGACTAGAGGGGTGTGTTTAAGACTAAATACACATATTTTAAATATATACCTGGTGTGGTACCCTTTCATTTGGTCACTCAAGAGATTATAGACTGGTAAAACAAGCTGCTTTACATTCCTTCAAGACTTAGCCTGAAGGCTGCTCTCCATAGCTACCACTAGGATAGCTTTCAATAAAGGTTGTCTTTAACCTATCTCCAATAAGGGGTTGTTTGGACTGGTGGAAGGTGCCCACTATAATTAGTGGACAGCATATACCAGGCCAACTTCTCACAAGCATTCTCCCTTTTTCTACAAGAGCCGTTCAAATATGAATGGCAAAAGATCCAAGTTTGCAAATGTTTTCTATATAATTATGGCTATGCAATATTTGCCACGTACTGCATCATCAGCTGCATAATTGGACGATTTTAACTAATAAATTGTTTGTAGCACAAACGGATCAAAAATTACTAAAAGATGTGACTTGTGTTTCTGAGAAGTGGATGGCCCTTTGCAAAGGTTGACTGATCACCTTTCTCACCGCTGCATTTGTATAATTGCACTGGTACTAATAAGGCAAAATCTTCTTTTGCTGCATAATTTAGTCAACACTGTGGCATAATTTTGTCCCACATTGCTGCATAATTCCAGTGCCCCAAAGCAGGCAGCACATGTTAAAAATGTTTGTGCATGAAGCAGAGAGACCATGAAGTTTGTGAAATTAGTTTGGTGTGCCTGCAAATCCTGCATTGCCGATCCCTGGTGAGTTGTGGCTTCTACTGCTGAAACAAAGCCAATGGAGGTACCAATGGATGAGGCGGACTGGCCTCAGGGGTAGGGCCGACTTTAGCACTGGTGGAGCCCTGTGCGACAATATTTGTTGGTGCCCCGCAATGACTCCCTTTGCCACGGATTCCCTCACTACCACCTTTTAACAGTGCCCCTCAAGTCTCCATAACCACACTCTCTCTCTCAGATGCATTTAATTTGATTTACAGCGCCACTGATACCAGTGTAGGTTGTCAGAGCACTTTACATCACATACATTACACAGAGACAATCAATCATGCATGTGTAAATCACTGTATAGGAAATGTTACATAAGATAAAGGACTACAAGGGGTAGAAGTCACATCACAACCATATTAGTAGGCAGTATAGTTTAATAGTAGTTGGTCTGGAGAAACACAAACTCTGAATTTACAACGTAATACCATGGTTGGGGGTTCTCTTTAATAACCAGAATTGATTTCTATCCAAATGAACCCTTTTTGCAACATTAGGATAATCAAAGACTGTGGAAAAAAACAATTCTCTAATTTATACCTTGCAGTTTCCAGTCAGCTCTTAGATGACAGTTAATAGCTCACTTTTCTATGTTAGGATTTCAACATATAAACTGCAAGTAACAAAAGGATCTCTCTGACAAAAGCAGTAACCCACTGACCTATTTACATTATGTGCAGTTTGTGATCTGCATGGTACATGTTCTCTGCAGCAGGCACATTAACCCTCTACGCTACTTTTGCACTAGTCAAAACTTCCACTTGACAAAACTCCATCTCTCTCTAGGAAGAACACTAATTACCAGAATTATCATGGCATTTTTATTGTTGCTGGAAATTGCTGGAGGCCAGGAAGAAGGCAGCAAGTGCTTTTAGAAACATAATATATTTGCAAAAATGATGCCCCCAACTGAAGTCAGCGCACAGTGCCATTGCACCGGTTGCACCGCCCTAGAGCTGCCCTGCTCAAGGGTCCTGTGACCTCAGTGACAGAGTCACAGTCGCTCTAGGGTGTGCTGCTTCAAAGGCCTGACTGCAAGACTGGAGATGAAATCCAGTATGGATTGTGGTGGACAGACCTTCACGGTTAACCCCCACTTCCCACCGCAGGGGGCCACCTGCTGGTGCTAAGACACCCGGGCTTCTAAGGTCCTGCGGGGCCTTCTAAGGTCTAGCATGGGAATGTGCTTCCTCAGGAGAGTGCATTCTGTCCATCAGTTGTTCTTTTTGCATTTGTCACCCCGAGTGGGACGGGTATGCCCAGACATGGGTCCCGTGCTCTCCATGCCACTGGAGTCAAGCTATCCTGGCTGATGAGGGGTGAAACCCCGAAACCGGTCCTAGGATGCTTGTTTCCAGTCCAGGGAGGACCTGGCCTGGCAGTTCGGGCTGGACTGTTCCCATTGGGTGCAGGGTCAAGACTGATTTGCATATGGCTGGGTCCTAACTGGAATGGCATGGTGAGCAAAAAAACGATGGATTTAGGCCCAGATCTCTGTAATGGTGTGAATGTATGACATTGTTCTGCATTCTGTCCATCAATTGTTCTTTTTGCATTCTTCAGGAGAGTGGTCTTGGGGACTGGTCATGAAGGCTGAACCTGGTTCCCTAGTTCCAAATTCAGCAGCTCTGCCCATAGTGCTACATCCTCTCCCACACTAAACACCATACTGCCCCACTGAGAGAAACTCGCACTGCCTTCAACTACAACCCAATTGTGCCCAGCTATAAACACCTGGATGCGACTCAATTCGTATTACGCACTAGACAAGAGCAATATGCTGCCTAAAAAAGTAACAACATCCTGGAAAGAGCAAACACTCAAGGGAATGCAAGATTAAGTAAAGCATGTGAAATGTAAGAAGAAGCAGCATGGTTACCTTAATGCTTTTACACTCATTATTCAGAAATCAATGAGTGCGTTTGCCTTAAAAGTTAAGGACATGACTACGGGGCCCGGAAGGGACGTGTTTCAATGTCCATTGCTTATATCCTTACAAAACATAAGCAGTGTGGTTTAAAAAGACCACATCCCTGAACACAGAGCCGCGGTACACAATTTTGTTTTCCACTCCACCTATCAACCAGGCATTGCAGTACCTCCAGGACTTGTGCACATCCCCACCTGGGGAAAACAATGTTGTTCAAAGAAAGACGAGAAAACAAAAGTAGCGCTTCACTTGCAAACTCTGTAACGTGGCGCTAATGTGTTTGGATGTGAATAAAATCAATCTGGCCACTATGCGACCACTCTATATTGCTTTTAGTTATTTTTTCACAATTTGAAAAATTCATTTCTCTCCGTCCCAAGGCTGCACTTTGGAATAGGAAAATGTCCGAAAAAGACATTTCCAGAAAAGTGTTTTTCTTTTTTGGATCCATTTCACGGAGGAACAAAAAACTAAAGGAGGAAAGAGAGGGTAAGAAACCGTTTCTTGAAGTCACGGTTTCCAGTAAGTGAGGAGAAGCTGCTAGACAGAAAGAGAGGGAGGATGAGTGAGGAAGAGAGGGGGGCAGCTGCCAGCTGCTGAGCAGAAGTGGACTCTGTCCTTATCTTCTCTGAGGAGGAAGGAAGAGATGTTGCCGTTCATTCTCTGCCGCCCCGCCCGTCCCCGGACGTGCGTTTAAAGTAATGAAGTAGGGGAACGGAATCTATTGAATTCAAGAAGTAGGGGCATGCAGTGCCCTGCCGATCCCGCCCACTTCGATCACTGGTTCAACCCCAGTCCAGGGCGGGCTCGGCTAGCGCCAGCATGTCACGCGATACCCGAGATAGAAGGCCGGCGCTGACCCACGCCTTGTCGTGACCGTGACAGCTGGTCTTGGCCTCTGTTTATTTTATTTATTTTATTTTATTTAATGCAATTTTATATAGTGCGGACTCTACCCAAAGGTGTCGGAGCGCTTCACAATAGAACCAAGTACGTTACATGAGGAAATTTACAGATACAAACGAGATAGATGAAAAAGTAAAACAACAATAGGTGGCAGTCACACAAAAATCAAAAACACAATAGGATTAGAATCGTACCGGCATAGATTACATATTTACAACATTGTAAGAACTTCCTTGAGGGATGTGAAAAGGGATGTATTAATTCTGGAAGTGTCTTTGGAAGAGAAGAGATTTGAGGTCAGTTTTGAAAGTCCGGGTAGAGGTGGTGGTACGGAGTAGTGCAGGAAGCGAGTTCCAGATTCTGACCGCATTGCCTGAGAAGGATTGAGCCATCGATCTTTCCCTTTTGAAGGTGGGGGCTCAAGCAGTAATTTTTCCGCATTACGTGAAGGTCTAGAGCCTCCAGAGATTTTAAGTTTATTTGCCAGTTATCGAGGGGCGGAAGTGTGTAAGGCTTTGTGGGTGATACAGGCAGTCTTGTAGATTGATCTTGCTTCGATGGGAAGCCATCGAAGAGAAAACAGTAGGGGTGTAATGTGGTCACTTCTTTTGGCCCCAGAGACAAAACGAGCCACTGAATAGAGTACGGATTTGAGAGGGGAAAGGTGGGATTTAGGGAGGCCAGCAAGCAGAGAATTGCAATAGTCCAATCTAGAGAGAACCAGAGATTGGACGAAGGTTTTTAGGTCTTGCTCCGGAAAGAAACGTCGAATCCCCCAGAGAAGGCGCAGTTGGTAACGTGCATTCTTTGCAATGGAATTGATGTGGGAGTTTAGATTGAGCCTTTTGTCAAGTATGACACCAAGGGATTTAGCGCTGTCGACTACGATAGGTTTGTTGTTCAGTAAGTTTAGTTTATTCATCCAAGATTGAACAGGAGGAGGAGAGAGTGAGGTAGAGAGGAGGAGGAATTCAGTTTTGGAAGGATTCAGAATGAGTTGATGAGCTAACATCCAGTTTTGAATAGAGTTGAGAGTAGAGTTGAGAATTGAGATGTCGTGTGAGGAAGACACCTTAAGGTAGATTTGGGTGTCATCAGCATAGAGGTGGTAAAGTCCCCAGAGAAGGAGGCCCCGAGGGAAGCTGCTTTTAGAAAATACCAGTTAGTTGACTGTTTGTGCTTGAATATCAGCAGTACCCATGTAATTACCAAAAATAGCCCGAGTCTATCAGTTTTGGCTCCATAATGGCCCCTTTCTTAGCCGGCCAGTTCTGGCTTCTATCCCCCCCCCCCCTTGCCTGTTAGTTCGACCGAGGGGTGCGCAAGAGAGAGGAGTGTGACGTCACCTCTTGTTTTGTACCTTGCACGGAACCCCTTTAGCTCGAGGGCCCGTGCTCTCCTGTAGGTCGAGTGTTGCCATGGCAAGGATTCAGTTTAAAAATAAATTGTGTTCAGTCACCGTTCTGGAGTTTTACCGATTCTAAACAAGCTTATTTCAATGCTCTTACTATGAGGCGACACTTGTGGGGTATTAGCTGCAGTCTGTTTATATTCTTTCCTTTCTGTTTGAATGTTTACATTTTATTAATAACCGTAGTTAGATACTTTTGGGTGACTGTGTGGGCGCGCTTTATTAAAACCTATGTTTAGAATTATTTTACGATTACACCTGTGTGCTCTCTGAAGCAGCGTTCAGCAGCAGGCGTCGCCACATTAAATTTTTTTATTTTTATAGTTCCGTAGCATTGATGTCCTTCAAACGGTTAGGCAATTTACTGAGAAGATAAGGAGACTGTGCCTTATAGTCCAGGAGGCGACTGTGGAACATGGTGAACTGTCCAGAATGTGTGATCCTTGGCAGATCATTTACTCTCCCCTCAACCTTTCACATGATAACATTAGAAACAGGCTGATGACGAGAATTAAGGGCATTAGAACCGAATAAGTGTGCAGACTGGTGTCTTTACTTTGCACTCGTAGTTTGTTGTGGTTTTAATTTATATAAATAATATGATATTGTATCAATCAGCGTTTTGAGATCGGATAGAGTGTATAGTGGGGGTGGGAGTTAAGGTGGAGGGATGTCAGTGGGGGTGGAGCAAAGTTTAAAGTCTTACCGTAACTTTAGAATTCCAAGTCTTTTTAGGTTTTGTGCTGTAGACACTATTACATCCTCGCCTAGCATAACTGCATTTTCAGAGACATTAGATATAAATAAAATAAGGGAGGAACCATTCTGTTTAGTGTGGGAGTACCCAGGGGCAGTTGTTTAGTGTTGCACTCTGCAAGCCTTCTTTCCTTCCTCAGTTAGCCACAGTGCTTTTTAGGTCGAGCATTCGAGACCTCTTGTTAGGTCAAGCCTATAGCGGCAGCGCCCATGCGCTGCTCGCTTTGTGAGGCATGCAGTATTCAGTATGGCGTGGAAGCTTCGTGGAAGCTCCGCCCACTCACCGCCCATCTTTTTCATTGGTTTAGGTCCTAAATGCTGCCTTCCGATTGGTTTTAGGCCTGTTAGTCCCTCCTCATGATGGCCATGTCGTCATTAGTATCCTTCCATGGCTAATGGCCCCTTTACTTCAAACACTATTTTCTTCTCATGGCCCCTCCCCCCCTCCCGCAGTCCGTGACTTCTCAGCCCCCCCTGCCCCCACCGTACTCCCGTTCGTGCCTTCTCGCACGCCCGCACTCCCGTTTCCAATGCAATAGGTCTTGCGTAAATGCGAGTCCTATTGCATTGCAAATGCTTGTTTGTTGTTGTTTTTACTGATTTGTTGCTGAGGGCGTGGTGGCCTGGAAGCGTGCTTTCTCCCAGGTTCACTTCCATGTCGGCAGTGGCGGCTCCTCCATAGAGGCGTGTGGGCGTCGCCCCCCTGCTTTCTCGCAGTGCGAGAAGCAGAAACATAAAATGGTAAAACTACCATTTTATGCTTCAGTGCTTCTCGCACTGCGAGAAAGCAGAAGTGCCTGGAGTTCCTGGTTGTGGGAGGGTGGGTGGGCGGTCCCACTTGAGGGCAGGGGGGAGTGGCTTCCCCACTATTGTGGAACCTGACTGCTTTGGTCGGCCTGGGGCTGACCAAAGCAGTCATGCGCACTCTCCCTTTTCTCTATGTAGGCTGCATGCTGCCTACATAGAGAAAAGGGCCTCCGATTAGGCGCCCGGCTGGGGCACTGTGCACCTGCACCGCACCAATCACAACGCTGCCATTGCAGCGTTCTGATTGGCGGAGGGGAGGGAGGCTGCCTGTGGGTGGCTTTCCTGATGAGAGCTGCAGGGAAACGCCCGGACAGCTGAGGCGGCCCGGGACGGTGAGTTTTATTTCATTTTAATTATTTAAACCCCTCCCGCCTCCCACCCCCCTGCAACATTTCCACCACTCGTCATGCCGGCCGCCGCGCCTGTTTAAATTTAGCGTCATGAAAAAAACAGGCAAAAAGGCGTTCAACAAATTTCCTTCAACCATCCACCCTGCCGCCTCTGAAACCCCAGGCCTTGCGGGAGTAGCTTGGTGGGGGGCAGGCATGGTGTAGGCTCATTTGCCATTTGAGCGGTGAAGACAGCCTTTTGCAATTTAAGAGCACCCTCAGAAAGTCCTAAGATCACCGTCCTCTGCAGCCTCACGCGAGGGTCGTGGTAAGTGTAACATCACAAACTCTGCGTGTGCATCGATTTACAGTTCCGGGCTTCAGGCAAACCCCTCTCAGCCCCGACTTTTACATGCCCAATTTCCTGCAGTCCCCACCTGAAAGAAATTGCATAAGAGGGGACCACGTGAATTAAAGTAAAAACAAGGTATTTGTAGGTCATTCGCCAATGCACAGCACAAAAGTTCGAATCAGGACCTAAAACGGACATGTAAACTATTTCCCCAGGCAGTTTTTACGTCCGATCTCATCTTGACCCGGGCCTCGATTACGATTAGCCTTGTTGATTCAGATATGTGCAGTAAATCCTGTAACGGCACGTATCAGAAAGGAGTTTTGTGGCCAAACTGCTGAAATTCACCAGAGGAGACGTCCAGGAAACAGCAGCAGCCGCATGTTTTGTCTGGTGCGATACACACCGCTGGTTAAGAATCGGGGCCGGCGTGTCATTTATTTCCTAGCTCATTTTAATGGTCTTTCCACCATCACCCTGCCTCCAATCTTTGCTGGGACCCGGACTTCAGTTTTAATTGTAACTTGCTTGTCTGTTGGAGCTGGAAATCAAAGCTGTGCGCCACTCACGCTACCACAAAGCCAGCATTTCTGAACCCGTCCCTGAGGAAATTCTTCGAATATTTAACTTTACGCTCAGACTATGGCAGTAACAGGCAGATGTAAAGGCATTATTTGTTATTTTTAAGGAAAAGGCCACGTGCAACCCCCTTCCTCCCTCCGCGTCCCCCGGAAGGGTGGTGGTGTTTTATGGGGATGTTGGTGGTGGGGGAGCCAAAATGAAAAGGCTTTCCTAATTAACTGCAGATTCAGTTACAGGGGCGCAACAGCATTCTGCAACAGAAAGGTGTGTGTAGCAAACATAACTCGGTTCGCTATCTTGCCAACAACTTGTCCAGTTTAAGTGGCTGACCCTTAACGTACACATTTTTACATACTGCTGTAAGTGTGGAAACCGCCCACACAGAGTGCAGAGTGCCTTCATTTCTTATGCAGAGAACAGGTTTATGACTATTTTTTGTCAATGACGTTATCTTTTCTGTAGAGGAAAAGAGTGACTGATTGCAATGGAGCAGCAGCTATTTTCAGACCCAGAGGTTCTTGTCAATATGTTATCCTTCCTAACAAGTGTTTCTGTTTCTATGCCGATCCATGTAAATGTGCATGCTGTAACTCTTAGGAGTCTAATCTCCAGCACATTTACTTGAGAAAGTCAGTATATTCAGTGGCGGCTGGTGACATGCGTTAGGTCATTTAAATGTATTATTATTATTTTAATTTCTCAAATTTGCTTGAAAATGCACCATTTGTCCACTCTTTTTTCAAAATTTTCTCGGGGGAGGATCCCCTCAAAACCCCCATAGGTTGTTTGGGCTCGCTCGCTACGCTCCCTCGCAACAGTGCAGTACGACAATTATTTTACGACTCACCACCTTCTAATGTCACCAGCTGCCACTGCATGTCGGCTCTGCTGCTCGCAGATCGAGGGCGCAAAGACCTCCCGCTTCTACCTGCTGTGACAATTCAGCGCCCACCTCACCCTCCCGTCTGCAATTTGATTATGTGCCAGTGCCCTCCAGGTCTTTTGTACTGCACACCTGCCAGTGCAGTGAAAGTACAATGCGAAGTCTGCTGCACCCAGACCCTACATGAGGACTTTACCATTAGGTGACCAGCTCATTGACCATATGTCGGCAGAAACGTCGTTCTATAGGGTAAGGGATGGGGTAAAAGATTTATTCTGAAAAAGAGTTTACATTCAGAAGTGACGAGGCAAACGCACTAACGAAATGTAGAAAATCTGTGGATATGCCTAATGCGGGAATTCCAGTGTAACTAAAAGAATAGACAAAGCTAGATGTTAATAAGCCGGCAGTGGGCACTGAGAAGGTACATTCCGTCCTCCACTGGTGTGACATCGTGAGGCACTAACTCTGATTCCAGCTTGAAATGGAAACCTCAGAACTGTCTGGAAAGGCACCTCATTGTCTTGTCTTAAAGTGTACTTAGCCGTATAACAGCTTGGGTTGTTATCGGAAGTTGGTAAGTCCCAAAGCGGTGCCGTGCTGCACTAATTGCAGAAAGCGCTGCACAACTTGTGATAACACAACAGAGAGACCTACGCTGCCGGGTTTTTCACTCGAGCTCTGTAAATTGTTGCTGGAAGGTATCAACCCCGACTCTTCCATTAAGGGTCCATGTAACTGAGCTCTGGCCACAGACCTGTCATCAGACAAAAGGAATCTTACGGAGCCCATATTCCTCACGCGCCCTCACAAGTGAAACGCTTCTGTCTGTAATTCGGCATTAAAACACATAAGCGCGCCGGGAAATTAACCGTGTGTACATGGAGTGGACACCCATGGAAACCGGTCCCTGCATTCGAATGTTGTGCTTTTCAGAACAGCACAAATGCTGGAACTATTCTGCATGTCCATAATGCTGTTCTTTATCAACAGAAAGGGTAAAAAGACAGGGACTGTGCATGCCTGGTGCATAGGCCTTTCCCGTGCACGTAGATTTAGAGGTGCTCTGTTGTGCTGCCTTAGTGTAAAAATTAACCGCTTAGAAATAATAGACTATTTAATTACAGTGTTTTTGTAAAGCGCTTCTTCACCAAGATGCATTAAAGCGCTGTTCATTATAACATTAATTGGCATATTGACTACGAGAATATGAATAGAGAAAAGATGTCACACAGAATACTAACCAGAGAATTGTTAGGTAAGGGGGTAATGAGAGGGGTACGAGAGATTAGGTTTAAAACACATCAATAAAATTATTAAATATTTTAAATCCAGAATATTAATGGTCAGAACCTGTACCTTTATTGCGTTCTGTGGCTGCAGCTCACGCCTTGTAATCATGAATTTACCGAATTTTCCCCATAGTTTGTCACTCATTTTGCAGTTTTTCCCAAAAATATTTTGTTTAGCTCATATGGATGAAATTAATTCTGCCAGAGAACGTGCTGCATAATTTCGATAACCTTGTCAGATTATTTAGATACATTTGCCACACAATTCTAGAAGCCCTGGCAACGGTTAAGCTGTACAGAGTGGTTTGTGGGCTGTTGTTATTCTGATGAATCCGTATTTTATAGGGAAACAGAGGTTGAGGAACAGCTCACATCTTCCCTTTAGTAATCCAGATCAATGAATCTATCCCTTTCAAAACACTACACTAGAAATCGGCGATCTCAGGAGCACAATTTACCACAACTAACTCACAAGAAAAATAAAAGCACATATTACAAATTGTGCTACCTATTTAACTCTAACCTTACATTCCAGAGTAGCCTGCTTCTTGCTGCAAAGTTCCTCCAGGCTTCAACAGGGGTAGTAAGCGCTACATAAATGCAGTTTACAATCCCTCATATTTTTCATATTTCACAGCTCTTTATGGAATGTGGATTTCAATACCACTTTAATTTTGTGCAGTAAAACAGCCAAACATAAAGCTTATATTCTATAAAACTGACCACATGCGTTAGTGTGTGTACCATGCACATATAGAGAGATACATGTGTGTGCATACATACTTTTGCAGTTCATTTAAATGTACTACAAGATGTTTTTCAGCCCGTAAATGGATCCTTTCTCAAGTAAGCCTAGCAACAAAACGTGATTGGCACCTCTTCTAATGGGCAGTTCAGGTATTTGTCGGAGGCTCTTAAAAGGGAAGGCTTTCTTTCTCTGCATAGTCCAATGTAGACGGGCAGAATGCCGGTTGTCTTGTGTCTGTCTGCCTCCTCCCAGCAACCAACCCTCAGCACCCACCCGCCCCCCACAAGATCGATGGCAAAAGGCAAGTTCTCTGTGAATGCCAAGATCACAGGAGTGTCCAGCGCCCCTGGGGTCTTGCATACGGGAAGCGCAACATATGTGGTAGGTTGGGGTCGAGAAGAATCCCAGGATTGCACTGAACAGCGCCACCTGCAAGCGCGTTTCTCATGTGCAACTGCTAAAGGCAGGTTTTTTAGGCCTTGCCTGAGCCAGCGTATGCGCTGATCTGGTGAGACATTTTGTGAGTGGGCTTTAAAAAGCCGACCACAGCTTTTTGGGTGGCCTAGAGCGTGCGGTTACGCGCACAGTAACGCGCATTCCTCGCTTCGCTCGATCAGGCGCCATCTGGCTTTCCTCTCGCTTGCTCTCCCAAAGATTAGGCGCCATCTGGCTTTCCTCTCGTTTTCTCTCCCAAATTGTGTCTAGTAAGAATTATTTTTCTGGTACCTTTTCAGCCTGCCATGAGTGATATTTGACAAAACTCCTTTCCTTTGTGCATTTGTAAAAATAGTTCTGACTTGTGTGCATGATGTTTAAACAAAATACTTGAACGACCACAGTTCAGCTACTTTCACATGATGATTTTTGCAATTTTACATGACTCGTCGCCGCTTTCTTAGTGATGATGAAATCTGAATCTTTGGTCTAACTTACTCCCTTTGCTTAGCTTTTGTTCCACACTATACTACATACTGCATCACTCAGCACCACCACAGCATCACTCAGCACCACCACAGCATCAATCAGCACTACCACAGCGTCACTCAGCACCACCACAGCATCACTTAGGTCCACAACAGCATCACTCAGCACCACCACAGCATCATTATGTGCTACCACAGCATCACTCAGTGACACCACAGCATCACTCAGCACCACCACAGCATCACTCAGCACCACCAAAACATCACTCAGCACCACCACAACATCACTCAGCGCCACCACAACATCACTCAGCACAACTACAGCAACACTCAGCACCACCACAGCGTCACTCAAGCACACAACAATATCGCTCAGGGCCACAACAGCATCACTCAGCACCACCACAGCATCACTCTACGCAACCACAGCAACACTCAGCACCACCACAGCATCACTCAGCACCACCACAGCATCACTCAGGAACACCACAGCATCACTTAGTACCACCACAGCATCACTCTGTAGCGCCACAGCATCAATCAGCATCACCACAGCATCAGTAAGCATCACCACAGCATCACTCAGGGCCACCACAGCATCACTCGGGCCAGCACAGGATCACTCAATGCCACCACAGCATCAGTCAGCATCACCACAGCGTCACTCAGCACCACCACAGCATCACTCAGGACCACCACAGGATCACTCAGCACCACAACAGCATCACTCAGCACCACCACAGCATCACTCAGGGACACAACAATATCACTCCGCACCACCACAGCATCAATCAGCACCACCACAGCATAACTCGGGTCCACCACAGCATCACTCAGTACTACCACAGCATCACTATGCACTACCACAGCATCACTCAGCGCCACCACAGCATCACTCAGCACCACCACAACATCACTCAGCGCAACAACAGCATCACTCAAAACCACCACAGCATCACTCAGCACCACCACAGCATCACTCAGCACCAGCACAATATTACTCAGGGGCACCACAACATCATTTAGGGGCACCACAACATCACTCAGCGCCACCACAACATCACTCAGCGCAACTACAGCAACACTAAGCACCACCACAGCGTCACTCAACCACACAACAATATCGCTCAGGGCCACAACAGCATCACTCAGCGCACCACTGCATCGCTCTACGCAACCACAGCAACACTCAGCACCACCACAGCATCACTCAGCATCACTCAGGAACACCACAACATCACTCAGTATCACCACAGCATCACTCTGCAGCGCCAAAGCATCAATCAGCATCACCACAGCATCAGTCAGCATCACCACAACATCACTCAGGGCCACCACAGCATCACTCAGGGCCAGCACAGGATCACTCAACGCCACCACAGCATCAATCAGCACCACCACAGTGTCACTCAGCACCACCACAGCATCACGCTGCGCTACCACAGCATCACTCAGCGCCACCACAGCATCACTCAGCACAACAACAGCATCACTCAGCGCCACCACAGCATCACTCAACACCACCACAGCATCACTCAGCACCACCACAACATCACTCAGCACCACCACAACATCACTCAGGGGCACCACAACATCACTCAGAGCCACCACAACATCACTCAGCGCAACTACAGCAACACTCAGCACCACCACAGCGTCACTAAACCACACAACAATATCGCTCAGGGCCACAACAGGATCACTCAGCGCCACCACTGCATCGCTCTACGCAACCACAGCAACACTCAGCACCACCACAGCATCACTCAGCATCACTCAGGAACACCACAGCATCACTCAGTACCACCACAGCATCACTCTGCAGCGCCAAAGCATCAATCAGCATCACCACAGCATCAGTCAGCATCACCACAACATCACTCAGGGCCACCACAGCATCACTCAGGGCCAGCACAGGATCACTCAACGCGACCACAGCATCAATCAGCACCACCACAGCGTCACTCAGCACCACCACAGCATCACTCAGGTCCACCACAGCATCACTCAGCACCACCACAGCATCACTATGCACTACCACAGCATCACTCAGCGCCACCACAGCATCACTCAGCACCACCACAACATCACTCAGCGCCACCACAGCATCACTCAACACCACCACAGCATCACTCAGCACCACCACAGCATCACTCAGCACCACCACAACATCACTCAGCACCACCACAACATCACTCAGGGGCACCACAACATCACTCAGCGCCACCAGAACATCACTCAGCGCAACTACAGCAACACTCAGCACCACCACAGCGTCACTCAAGCACACAACAATATCGCTCAGGGCCACAACAGCATCACTCAGCGCCACCACTGCATCGCTCTACGAAACCACAGCAACACTCAGCACCACCACAGCATCACTCAGGAACACCACAGAATCACTCAGTACTACCACAGCATCACTCTGCAGCGCCACAACATCAATCAGCATCACCACAGCATCAGTCAGCATCACCACAGCATCACTCAGGGCCACCACAGCATCACTCAGGGCCAGCACAGGATCACTCAATGCCACCACAGAATCAGTCAGCACCGCCACAGCGTCACTCAGCACCACCACAGCATCACTCAGCAACACCACAGCTGCACTCAGCGACACCACATCATCACTCAGGGCCAACACTGCATCACTCAACAACAACACAGGATCACTCATCACCACCACAGCATCACTCAGCACCACCACAGCATCACTCAGGGACACAACAATATCACTCAGCGCCATCACAGCATCAATCAGCACCACCACAGCAACACTCAGCACCACCACAGCATCACTCAGGAACACCACAGCATCATTCAGTACTACCACAGCATCACTCTGCAGCGCCATAACATCAATCAGCATCACCACAGCATCAGTCAGCATCACCACAGCATCACTCAGGGCCACCACAGCATCACTCAGGGCCAGCACAGGATCACTCAACGCCACCACAGCATCAGTCAGCACCCGCCACAGCGTCACTCAGCACCACCACAGCATCACTCAGCACCACCACAGCTGCACTCAGCGACACCACATCATCACTCAGGGCCAACACTGCATCACTCAACAACAACACAGGATCACTCATCACCACCTCAGCATCACTCAGCACCACCACAGCATCACTCAGGGACAAAACAATTTCACTCAGCGCCATCACAGCATCAATCAGCACCACCACAGCGTCACTCAGCACCACCACAGCATCGCTCGTGTCCACCACAGCATCACTCAGCACCACCACAGCATCAGTCAGCACCACTACATCATCACTCAGCACCACCACAGCATCACTCAGGGCCACCACAGCTTCACTCTCCTTCACCACAGCATCACTCAGCACCATCACAACATCACTCAGGAACTCCACAGCATCACTCAGTGCCACCACAGCATCACTCAACAACACCACAGCATCACTCAGTAACACAACAGCATCACTCAGTACCACCACAGCATCACTATGCGCTACCACAGCATCACTCAGCGACACCACAACATCACTCAGCACCACCACAGCATCACTCAGCACCACCACAACATCACTCAGGGGCACCACAACATCACTCAGCGCCACCACATCATCACTCAGCGCAACTACAGCAACACTCAACACCACCACAGCATCACTCAAGCACACAACAATATCGCTCAGGGCCACAACAGCATCACTCTATGCAACCACAGCAACACTCAGCACCACCACAGCATCACTCAGCACCACCACTGCATCACTCAGGAACACCACAGCATCACTTAGTACCACCACAGCATCACTCTGTAGCGCCACAGCAGCAATCAGCATCACCACAGCATCAGTCAGCATCACCACAGCATCACTCAGGGCCACCACAGCATCACTCGGGCCCAGCACAGGATCACTCAACGTCACCACAGCGTCACTCAGCACCACCACAGCGTCACTGAGCACCACCACAGCATCACTCAGGACCACCACAGGATCACTCAGCACCACCACAGCATCACTCAGCACCACCACAGCATCACTCAGGGACACAACAATATCACTCCACACCACCACAGCATCAATCAGCACTACCACAGCGTCACTCAGCACCACCACAGCATCACTCAGCACCACCACAGCATCACTCTGGCCAAAACTGCATCAATCAACAACAACACAGGATCACTCACCACCACCACAGCATCACTCAGGGACACAACAATATCACTCAGTGCCATCACAGCATCAATCAGCACCACCACAGCGTCACTCTGCATCACCACAGCATTGCTCAGGTCCACCACAGCATCACTCAGCACCACCACAGCATCAGTCAGCACCACCACATCATCACTCAGCACCACCACAGCATCACTCAGGGCCACCACAGCATCACTCTTCTTCACCACAGCATCACTCAGCACCACTACAACATCACTCAGGAACTCCACAGCATCACTCAGCGCCACCACAGCATCACTCAGCGCCACCACAGCATCACTCAGTAGCACCACAGCATCACTCAGTACCACCACAGCATCAGTATGCGCTACCACAGCATCACTCAGCACCACCACAGCATCACTCAGCGCCACCACAGCATCACTCAACACTACCACAGCATCACTCAGAACCACCACAGCATCACTCAGCACATCACAACATCACTCAGGGGCACCACAACATCACTCACCGCCACCACAACATCACTCAGCGCAACTACAACAACACTGAGCACCACCACAGCGTCACTCAAGCACACAACAATATCACTCAGGGCCACAACAGCATCACTCAGTGCCACCACAGCATCGCTCTACGCAACCACAGCATCATTCAGCGACACCACATCATCACTCAGGGCCAACAATGCATCACTCAACAACACCACAGGATCACTCAGCACCACCACAGCATCACTCATCACCACCACAGCAACACTCAGGGACACAACAATATCACTCAGCGCCACCACAGCGTCACTCAGCACCACCACAGCATCGCTCAGGGCCAGCACAGCATCGCTCAGCATCACCACAGCATCAGTCAGCACCACCACATCATCACTCAGCACCACCACATCATCACTCAGCACCACCACAGCATCTCTCACCTTCACCACAACATCACTCAGCACCAACACAACATCACTCAGGAGCACCACAGCATCACTCAGTACCACAACAGCATCACTCAGCAGTGTCACAGCATCAAACAGCATCACCACAGCATCAGTCAGCAGCACCACAGCATCACTCAGGACCACCACACCATCACTCAGGGCCAACACAGCATCATTCAGAGCCAGCACAGGATCACTCGGCGCCACCACAGCATCGCTCTACGCAACAACAGCAACACTCAGCACCACCACAGCATCACTCAGCACCACCCCTGCATCACTCGGGCCCAGCACAGGATCACTCAACGCCACCACAGCATCACTCAGCACCACCACAGCGTCACTCAGCACCACCACAGCATCACTCAGGACCACCACAGGATCACTCAGCACCACCACAGCATCACTCAGCACCACCACAGCATCACTCAGGGACACAACAATATCACTCCGCACCACCACAGCATAAATCAGCACCACCACAGCGTCACTCAGCACCACCACCAGCATCACTCAGCACCACCATAGCATCACTCAGGGCCAACACTGCATCAATCAACAACAACACAGGATCACTCATCACCACCACAGCATCAGTCAGCACCACCACATCATCACTCAGCACCACCACATCATCACTCAGGGCCAACACTGCATCACTCAACAACAACACAGGATCACTCATCACCACCACAGCATCACTCAGCACCACCACAGCATCACTCAGGGACACAACAATATCACTCAGCGCCATCACAGCATCAATCAGCACCACCACTGCAACACTCAGCACCACCACAGCATCACTCAGGAACACCACAGCATCACTCAGTACTACCACAGCATCACTCTGCAGCGCCACAACATCAATCAGCATCACCACAGCATCAGTCAGCAGCACCACAGCATCACTCAGGACCACCACACCATCACTCAGGGCCAACACAGCATCATTCAGGGCCAGCACAGGATAACTCAGCGCCACCACAGCATCGCTCTACGCAACAACAGCAACACTCAGCACCACCACAGCATCACTCAGCACCACCCCTGCATCACTCAGGAACACCACAGAATCACTTAGTACCACCACAGCATCACTCTGTAGCGCAACAGCAGCAATCAGCATCACCACAGCATCAGTCAGCATCACCACAGCATCACTCAGGGCCACCACAGCATCACTCGGGCCCAGCACAGGATCACTCAACGCCACCACAGCATCACTCAGCACCACCACAGCGTCACTCAGCACCACCACAGCATCACTCAGGACCACCACAGGATCACGCAGCACCACCACAGCATCACTCAGCACCACCACAGCATCACTCAGGGACACAACAATATCACTCCGCACCACCACAGCATAAATCAGCACCACCACAGCGTCACTCAGCAATACCACAGCATCACTCAGCACCACCATAGCATCACTCAGGGCCAACACTGCATCAATCAACAACAACACAGGATCACTCATCACCACCACAGCATCACTCAGCACCACCACAGCATCAGTCAGCACCACCACATCATCACTCAGCACCACCACAGTATCACTCAGGGCCACCACAGCATCACTCTCCTTCACCACAGCATCACTCAGCACCACTACAACATCACTCAGGAACTCCACAGCATCACTCAGCGCCACCACAGCATCACTCAGCGCCACCACAGCATCACTCAGTAGCACCACAGCATCACTCAGTACCACCACAGCATCAGTATGCGCTCCTACAGCATCATTCAGCACCACCACAGCATCACTCAGCACCACCACAACATCACTCAGCACCACCACAGCTGCACTCAGCGACACCACATCATCACTCAGGGCCAACACTGCATCACTCAACAACAACACAGGATCACTCATCACCACCACAGCATCACTCAGCACCACCACAGCATCACTCAGGGACACAACAATATCACTCAGCGCCATCACAGCATCAATCAGCACCACCACTGCAACACTCAGCACCACCACAGCATCACTCAGGAACACCACAGCATCACTCAGTACTACCACAGCATCACTCTGCAGCGCCACAACATCAATCAGCATCACCACAGCATCAGTCAGCATCACCACAGCATCACTCAGGGCCACCACAGCATCACTCAGGGCCAGCACAGGATCACTCAATGCCACCACAGCATCAGTCAGCACTGCCACAGCGTCACTCAGCACCACCACAGCATCACTCAGCACCACCACAGCTGCACTCAGCGACGCCACATCATCACTCAGGGCCAACACTGCATCACTCAACAACAACATAGGATCACTCATCACCACCACAGCATCACTCAGCACCACCACAGCATCACTCAGGGACACAACAATTTCACTCAGCGCCATCACAGCATCAATCAGCACCACCACAGAGTCACTCAGCACCACCACAGCATCGCTCAGGTCCACCACAGCATCACTCAGCACCACCACAGCATCAGTCAGCACCACCACATCATCACTCAGCACCACCACAGCATCACTGAGGGCCACCACAGCTTCACTCTCCTTCACCACAGCATCACTCAGCACCATCACAACATCACTCAGGAACTCCACAGCTTCACTCAGCGCCACCACAGCATCACTCAACACCACAGCATCACTCAGTAGCACCACAGCATCACTCAGTACCACCACAGCATCACTATGCGCTACCACAGCATCACTGAGCGCCACCACAGCATCACTCAGCACCACCACAGCATCACTATGCGCTACCACAGCATCACTCAGCAACACCACAACATCACTCAGCACCACAACAGCATCACTCAGCACCACCACAACATCACTCAGGGGCACCACAACATCACTCAGCGCCACCACATCATCACTCAGCGGACCTACAGCAACACTAGCACCACCACAGCGTCACTCAAGCACACAACAATATCGCTCAGGGCCACAACAGCATCACTCAGCGCCACCACAGCATCGCTCTACGCAACCACAGCAACACTCAGCACCACCACAGCATCACTCAGCACCACCACTGCATCACTCAGGAACACCACAGCATCACTTAGTACCACCACAGCAGCAATCAGCATCACCACAGCAGCAATCAGCATCACCACAGCATCAGTCAGCATCACCACAGCATCACTCAGGGCCACCACAGCATCACTCAGGGCCAGCACAGGATCACTCAACGCCACAACAGCATCAGTCAGCACTGCCACAGCGTCACTCAGCACCACCACAGCATCACTCAGCACCACCACAGCTGCACTCAGCGACACCACATCATCACTCAGGGCCAACACTGCATCACTCAACAACAACATAGGATCACTCATCACCACCACAGCATCACTCAGCACCACAACAGCATCACTCAGGGACACAACAATTTCACTCAGCGCCATCACAGCATCAATCAGCACCACCACAGAGTCACTCAGCACCACCACAGCATCGCTCAGGTCCACCACAGCATCACTCAGCACCACCACAGCATCAGTCAGCACCACCACATCATCACTCAGCACCACCACAGCATCACTCAGGGCCACAACAGCTTCACTCTCCTTCACCACAGCATCACTCAGCACCATCACAACATCACTCAGGAACTCCACAGCATCACTCAGCACCACCACAGCATCACTCAACACCACAGCATCACTCAGTAGCACCACAGCATCACTCAGTACCACCACAGCATCACTATGCGCTACCACAGCATCAGTGAGCGCCACCACAGCTTCACTCTCCTTTACCACAGCATCACTCAGCACCATCACAACATCACTCAGGAACTCCACAGCATCACTCAGTGCCACCACAGCATCACTCAACAAGACCACAGCATCACTCAGTAACACAACAGCATCACTCAGTACCACCACAGCATCACTATGCGCTACCACAGCATCACTGAGCGCCACCACAGCATCACTCAGCACCACCACAGCATCACTATGCGCTACCACAGCATCACTCAGCGACACCACAACATCACTCAGCACCACCACAGCATCACTCAGCACCACCACAACATCACTCAGGGGCACCACAACATCACTCAGCGCCACCACATCATCACTCAGCGCAACTACAGCAACACTCAGCACCACCACAGCATCACTCAAGCACACAACAATATCGCTCAGGGCCACAACAGCATCACTCAGCGCCACCACAGCATCGCTCTATGCAACCACAGCAACACTCAGCACCACCACAGCATCACTCAGCACCACCACAGCATCACTCAGGGACACAACAATATCACTCAGCCCCATCACAGCATCAATCAGCACCACCACTGCAACACTCAGCACCACCACAGCATCACTCAGGAACACCACAGCATCACTCAGTACTACCACAGCATCACTCTGCAGCGCCAGAACATCAATCAGCATCACCACAGCATCAGTCAGCATCACCACAGCATCACTCAGGGCCACCACAGCATCACTCAGGGCCAGCACAGGATCACTCAACGCCACCACAGCATCAGTCAGCACCTGCCACAGCGTCACTCAGCACCACCACAGCATCACTCAGCACCACCACAGCTGCACTCAGCGACACCACATCATCACTCAGGGCCAACACTGCATCACTCAACAACAACATAGGATCACTCATCACCACCACAGCATCACTCAGCACCACCACAGCATCACTCAGGGACACAACAATTTCACTCAGCGCCATCACAGCATCAATCAGCACCACCACAGAGTCACTCAGCACCACCACAGCATCGCTCAGGTCCACCACAGCATCACTCAGCACCACCACAGCATCAGTCAGCACCACCACATCATCACTCAGCACCACCACAGCATCACTCAGGGCCACCACAGCTTCACTCTCCTTCACCACAGCATCACTCAGCACCATCACAACATCACTCAGGAACTCCACAGCATCACTCAGCGCCACCACATCATCACTCAGCGCACCTACAGCAACACTCAGCACCACCACAGCGTCACTCAAGCACACAACAATATCGCTCAGGGGCCACAACAGCATCACTCAGCGCCACCACAGCATCGCTCTACGCAACCACAGCAACACTCAGCACCACCACAGCATCACTCAGCACCACCACTGCATCACTCAGGAACACCACAGCATCACTTAGTACCACCACAGCATCACTCTGTAGCGCCACAGCAGCAATCAGCATCACCACAGCATCAGTCAGCATCACCACAGCATCACTCAGGGCCACCACAGCATCACTCGGGCCCAGCACAGGATCACTCAATGCCACCACAGCGTCACTCAGCACCACCACAGCATCACTCAGGACCACCACAGGATCACTCAGCACCACCACAGCATCACTGAGCACCACCACAGCATCACTCAGGGACACAACAATATCACTCCGCACCACCACAGCATCAATCAGCACTACCACAGCGTCACTCAGCACCACCACAGCATCACTCAGCACCACCACAGCATCACTCAGGGCCAACACTGCATCAATCAACAACAACACAGGATCACTCACCACCACCACAGCATCACTCAGCACCACCACAGCATCACTCAGGGACACAACAATATCACTCAGCGCCATCACAGCATCAATCAGCACCACCACAGCGTCACTCAGCACCACCACAGCATCGCTCAGGTCCACCACAGCATCACTCAGCACCACCACAGCATCAGTCAGCACCACCACATCATCACTCAGCACCACCACAGCATCACTCAGGGCCACAACAGCTTCACTCTCCTTCACCACAGCATCACTCAGCACCATCACAACATCACTCAGGAACTCCACAGCATCACTCAGCACCACCACAGCATCACTCAACACCACAGCATCACTCAGTAGCACCACAGCATCACTCAGTACCACCACAGCATCACTATGCGCTACCACAGCATCAGTGAGCGCCACCACAGCTTCACTCTCCTTTACCACAGCATCACTCAGCACCATCACAACATCACTCAGGAACTCCACAGCATCACTCAGTGCCACCACAGCATCACTCAACAACACCACAGCATCACTCAGTAACACAACAGCATCACTCAGTACCACCACAGCATCACTATGCGCTACCACAGCATCACTGAGCGCCACCACAGCATCACTCAGCACCACCACAGCATCACTATGCGCTACCACAGCATCACTCAGCGACACCACAACATCACTCAGCACCACCACAGCATCACTCAGCACCACCACAACATCACTCAGGGGCACCACAACATCACTCAGCGCCACCACATCATCACTCAGCGCAACTACAGCAACACTCAGCACCACCACAGCATCACTCAAGCACACAACAATATCGCTCAGGGCCACAACAGCATCACTCAGCGCCACCACAGCATCGCTCTATGCAACCACAGCAACACTCAGCACCACCACAGCATCACTCAGCACCACCACAGCATCACTCAGGGACACAACAATATCACTCAGCGCCATCACAGCATCAATCAGCACCACCACTGCAACACTCAGCACCACCACAGCATCACTCAGGAACACCACAGCATCACTCAGTACTACCACAGCATCACTCTGCAGCGCCAGAACATCAATCAGCATCACCACAGCATCAGTCAGCATCACCACAGCATCACTCAGGGCCACCACAGCATCACTCAGGGCCAGCACAGGATCACTCAACGCCACCACAGCATCAGTCAGCACTGCCACAGCGTCACTCAGCACCACCACAGCATCACTCAGCACCACCACAGCTGCACTCAGCGACACCACAGCATCACTCAGGGCCAACACTGCATCACTCAACAACAACATAGGATCACTCATCACCACCACAGCATCACTCAGCACCACCACAGCATCACTCAGGGACACAACAATATCACTCAGCGCCATCACAGCATCAATCAGCACCACCACAGAGTCACTCAGCACCACCACAGCATCGCTCAGGTCCACCACAGCATCACTCAGCACCACCACAGCATCAGTCAGCACCACCACATCATCACTCAGCACCACCACAGCATCACTCAGGGCCACCACAGCTTCACTCTCCTTCACCACAGCATCACTCAGCACCATCACAACATCACTCAGGAACTCCACAGCATCACTCAGCGCCACCACATCATCACTCAGCGCACCTACAGCAACACTCAGCACCACCACAGCGTCACTCAAGCACACAACAATATCGCTCAGGGCCACAACAGCATCACTCAGCGCCACCACAGCATCGCTCTACGCAACCACAGCAACACTCAGCACCACCACAGCATCACTCAGCACCACCACTGCATCACTCAGGAACACCACAGCATCACTTAGTACCACCACAGCATCACTCTGTAGCGCCACAGCAGCAATCAGCATCACCACAGCATCAGTCAGCATCACCACAGCATCACTCAGGGCCACCACAGCATCACTCAGGGCCCAGCACAGGATCACTCAACGCCACCACAGCATCAGTCAGCACCGCCACAGCGTCACTCAGCACCACCACAGCATCACTCAGCACCACCACAGCTGCACTCAGCGACACCACATCATCACTCAGGGCCAACACTGCATCACTCAACAACAACACAGGATCACTCATCACCACCTCAGCATCACTCAGCACCACCACAGCATCACTCAGGGACAAAACAATTTCACTCAGCGCCATCACAGCATCAATCAGCACCACCACAGCGTCACTCAGCACCACCACAGCATCGCTCGTGTCCACCACAGCATCACTCAGCACCACCACAGCATCAGTCAGCACCACTACATCATCACTCAGCACCACCACAGCATCACTCAGGGCCACCACAGCTTCACTCTCCTTCACCACAGCATCACTCAGCACCATCACAACATCACTCAGGAACTCCACAGCATCACTCAGTGCCACCACAGCATCACTCAACAACACCACAGCATCACTCAGTAACACAACAGCATCACTCAGTACCACCACAGCATCACTATGCGCTACCACAGCATCACTCAGCGACACCACAACATCACTCAGCACCACCACAGCATCACTCAGCACCACCACAACATCACTCAGGGGCACCACAACATCACTCAGCGCCACCACATCATCACTCAGCGCAACTACAGCAACACTCAGCACCACCACAGCATCACTCAAGCACACAACAATATCGCTCAGGGCCACAACAGCATCACTCTATGCAACCACAGCAACACTCAGCACCACCACAGCATCACTCAGCACCACCACTGCATCACTCAGGAACACCACAGCATCACTTAGTACCACCACAGCATCACTCTGTAGCGCCACAGCAGCAATCAGCATCACCACAGCATCAGTCAGCATCACCACAGCATCACTCAGGGCCACCACAGCATCACTCGGGCCCAGCACAGGATCACTCAACGTCACCACAGCGTCACTCAGCACCACCACAGCGTCACTGAGCACCACCACAGCATCACTCAGGACCACCACAGGATCACTCAGCACCACCACAGCATCACTCAGCACCACCACAGCATCACTCAGGGACACAACAATATCACTCCACACCACCACAGCATCAATCAGCACTACCACAGCGTCACTCAGCACCACCACAGCATCACTCAGCACCACCACAGCATCACTCTGGCCAAAACTGCATCAATCAACAACAACACAGGATCACTCACCACCACCACAGCATCACTCAGGGACACAACAATATCACTCAGTGCCATCACAGCATCAATCAGCACCACCACAGCGTCACTCTGCATCACCACAGCATTGCTCAGGTCCACCACAGCATCACTCAGCACCACCACAGCATCAGTCAGCACCACCACATCATCACTCAGCACCACCACAGCATCACTCAGGGCCACCACAGCATCACTCTTCTTCACCACAGCATCACTCAGCACCACTACAACATCACTCAGGAACTCCACAGCATCACTCAGCGCCACCACAGCATCACTCAGCGCCACCACAGCATCACTCAGTACCACCACAGCATCAGTATGCGCTACCACAGCATCACTCAGCACCACCACAGCATCACTCAGCGCCACCACAGCATCACTCAACACCACCACAGCATCACTCAGAACCACCACAGCATCACTCAGCACATCACAACATCACTCAGGGGCACCACAACATCACTCACCGCCACCACAACATCACTCAGCGCAACTACAACAACACTGAGCACCACCACAGCGTCACTCAAGCACACAACAATATCACTCAGGGCCACAACAGCATCACTCAGTGCCACCACAGCATCGCTCTACGCAACCACAGCATCATTCAGCGACACCACATCATCACTCAGGGCCAACAATGCATCACTCAACAACACCACAGGATCACTCAGCACCACCACAGCATCACTCATCACCACCACAGCAACACTCAGGGACACAACAATATCACTCAGCGCCACCACAGCGTCACTCAGCACCACCACAGCATCGCTCAGGGCCAGCACAGCATCGCTCAGCATCACCACAGCATCAGTCAGCACCACCACATCATCACTCAGCACCACCACATCATCACTCAGCACCACCACAGCATCTCTCACCTTCACCACAACATCACTCAGCACCAACACAACATCACTCAGGAGCACCACAGCATCACTCAGTACCACAACAGCATCACTCAGCAGTGTCACAGCATCAAACAGCATCACCACAGCATCAGTCAGCAGCACCACAGCATCACTCAGGACCACCACACCATCACTCAGGGCCAACACAGCATCATTCAGAGCCAGCACAGGATCACTCGGCGCCACCACAGCATCGCTCTACGCAACAACAGCAACACTCAGCACCACCACAGCATCACTCAGCACCACCCCTGCATCACTCGGGCCCAGCACAGGATCACTCAACGCCACCACAGCATCACTCAGCACCACCACAGCGTCACTCAGCACCACCACAGCATCACTCAGGACCACCACAGGATCACTCAGCACCACCACAGCATCACTCAGCACCACCACAGCATCACTCAGGGACACAACAATATCACTCCGCACCACGACAGCATAAATCAGCACCACCACAGCGTCACTCAGCACCACCACCAGCATCACTCAGCACCACCATAGCATCACTCAGGGCCAACACTGCATCAATCAACAACAACACAGGATCACTCATCACCACCACAGCATCAGTCAGCACCACCACATCATCACTCAGCACCACCACATCATCACTCAGGGCCAACACTGCATCACTCAACAACAACACAGGATCACTCATCACCACCACAGCATCACTCAGCACCACCACAGCATCACTCAGGGACACAACAATATCACTCAGCGCCATCACAGCATCAATCAGCACCACCACTGCAACACTCAGCACCACCACAGCATCACTCAGGAACACCACAGCATCACTCAGTACTACCACAGCATCACTCTGCAGCGCCACAACATCAATCAGCATCACCACAGCATCAGTCAGCAGCACCACAGCATCACTCAGGACCACCACACCATCACTCAGGGCCAACACAGCATCATTCAGGGCCAGCACAGGATAACTCAGCGCCACCACAGCATCGCTCTACGCAACAACAGCAACACTCAGCACCACCACAGCATCACTCAGCACCACCCCTGCATCACTCAGGAACACCACAGAATCACTTAGTACCACCACAGCATCACTCTGTAGCGCAACAGCAGTAATCAGCATCACCACAGCATCAGTCAGCATCACCACAGCATCACTCAGGGCCACCACAGCATCACTCGGGCCCAGCACAGGATCACTCAACGCCACCACAGCATCACTCAGCACCACCACAGCGTCACTCAGCACCACCACAGCATCACTCAGGACCACCACAGGATCACGCAGCACCACCACAGCATCACTCAGCACCACCACAGCATCACTCAGGGACACAACAATATCACTCCGCACCACCACAGCATAAATCAGCACCACCACAGCGTCACTCAGCAATACCACAGCATCACTCAGCACCACCATAGCATCACTCAGGGCCAACACTGCATCAATCAACAACAACACAGGATCACTCATCACCACCACAGCATCACTCAGCACCACCACAGCATCAGTCAGCACCACCACATCATCACTCAGCACCACCACAGTATCACTCAGGGCCACCACAGCATCACTCTCCTTCACCACAGCATCACTCAGCACCACTACAACATCACTCAGGAACTCCACAGCATCACTCAGCGCCACCACAGCATCACTCAGCGCCACCACAGCATCACTCAGTAGCACCACAGCATCACTCAGTACCACCACAGCATCAGTATGCGCTCCTACAGCATCATTCAGCACCACCACAGCATCACTCAGCACCACCACAACATCACTCAGCACCACCACAGCTGCACTCAGCGACACCACATCATCACTCAGGGCCAACACTGCATCACTCAACAACAACACAGGATCACTCATCACCACCACAGCATCCCTCAGCACCACCACAGCATCACTCAGGGACACAACAATATCACTCAGCGCCATCACAGCATCAATCAGCACCACCACTGCAACACTCAGCACCACCACAGCATCACTCAGGAACACCACAGCATCACTCAGTACTACCACAGCATCACTCTGCAGCGCCACAACATCAATCAGCATCACCACAGCATCAGTCAGCATCACCACAGCATCACTCAGGGCCACCACAGCATCACTCAGGGCCAGCACAGGATCACTCAATGCCACCACAGCATCAGTCAGCACTGCCACAGCGTCACTCAGCACCACCACAGCATCACTCAGCACCACCACAGCTGCACTCAGCGACGCCACATCATCACTCAGGGCCAACACTGCATCACTCAACAACAACATAGGATCACTCATCACCACCACAGCATCACTCAGCACCACCACAGCATCACTCAGGGACACAACAATTTCACTCAGCGCCATCACAGCATCAATCAGCACCACCACAGAGTCACTCAGCACCACCACAGCATCGCTCAGGTCCACCACAGCATCACTCAGCACCACCACAGCATCAGTCAGCACCACCACATCATCACTCAGCACCACCACAGCATCACTGAGGGCCACCACAGCTTCACTCTCCTTCACCACAGCATCACTCAGCACCATCACAACATCACTCAGGAACTCCACAGCTTCACTCAGCGCCACCACAGCATCACTCAACACCACAGCATCACTCAGTAGCACCACAGCATCACTCAGTACCACCACAGCATCACTATGCGCTACCACAGCATCACTGAGCGCCACCACAGCATCACTCAGCACCACCACAGCATCACTATGCGCTACCACAGCATCACTCAGCAACACCACAACATCACTCAGCACCACAACAGCATCACTCAGCACCACCACAACATCACTCAGGGGCACCACAACATCACTCAGCGCCACCACATCATCACTCAGCGGACCTACAGCAACACTAGCACCACCACAGCGTCACTCAAGCACACAACAATATCGCTCAGGGCCACAACAGCATCACTCAGCGCCACCACAGCATCGCTCTACGCAACCACAGCAACACTCAGCACCACCACAGCATCACTCAGCACCACCACTGCATCACTCAGGAACACCACAGCATCACTTAGTACCACCACAGCAGCAATCAGCATCACCACAGCAGCAATCAGCATCACCACAGCATCAGTCAGCATCACCACAGCATCACTCAGGGCCACCACAGCATCACTCAGGGCCAGCACAGGATCACTCAACGCCACCACAGCATCAGTCAGCACTGCCACAGCGTCACTCAGCACCACCACAGCATCACTCAGCACCACCACAGCTGCACTCAGCGACACCACATCATCACTCAGGGCCAACACTGCATCACTCAACAACAACATAGGATCACTCATCACCACCACAGCATCACTCAGCACCACAACAGCATCACTCAGGGACACAACAATTTCACTCAGCGCCATCACAGCATCAATCAGCACCACCACAGAGTCACTCAGCACCACCACAGCATCGCTCAGGTCCACCACAGCATCACTCAGCACCACCACAGCATCAGTCAGCACCACCACATCATCACTCAGCACCACCACAGCATCACTCAGGGCCACAACAGCTTCACTCTCCTTCACCACAGCATCACTCAGCACCATCACAACATCACTCAGGAACTCCACAGCATCACTCAGCACCACCACAGCATCACTCAACACCACAGCATCACTCAGTAGCACCACAGCATCACTCAGTACGACCACAGCATCACTATGCGCTACCACAGCATCAGTGAGCGTCACCACAGCTTCACTCTCCTTTACCACAGCATCACTCAGCACCATCACAACATCACTCAGGAACTCCACAGCATCACTCAGTGCCACCACAGCATCACTCAACAAGACCACAGCATCACTCAGTAACACAACAGCATCACTCAGTACCACCACAGCATCACTATGCGCTACCACAGCATCACTGAGCGCCACCACAGCATCACTCAGCACCACCACAGCATCACTATGCGCTACCACAGCATCACTCAGCGACACCACAACATCACTCAGCACCACCACAGCATCACTCAGCACCACCACAACATCACTCAGGGGCACCACAACATCACTCAGCGCCACCACATCATCACTCAGCGCAACTACAGCAACACTCAGCACCACCACAGCATCACTCAAGCACACAACAATATCGCTCAGGGCCACAACAGCATCACTCAGCGCCACCACAGCATCGCTCTATGCAACCACAGCAACACTCAGCACCACCACAGCATCACTCAGCACCACCACAGCATCACTCAGGGACACAACAATATCACTCAGCCCCATCACAGCATCAATCAGCACCACCACTGCAACACTCAGCACCACCACAGCATCACTCAGGAACACCACAGCATCACTCAGTACTACCACAGCATCACTCTGCAGCGCCAGAACATCAATCAGCATCACCACAGCATCAGTCAGCATCACCACAGCATCACTCAGGGCCACCACAGCATCACTCAGGGCCAGCACAGGATCACTCAACGCCACCACAGCATCAGTCAGCACTGCCACAGCGTCACTCAGCACCACCACAGCATCACTCAGCACCACCACAGCTGCACTCAGCGACACCACATCATCACTCAGGGCCAACACTGCATCACTCAACAACAACATAGGATCACTCATCACCACCACAGCATCACTCAGCACCACCACAGCATCACTCAGGGACACAACAATTTCACTCAGCGCCATCACAGCATCAATCAGCACCACCACAGAGTCACTCAGCACCACCACAGCATCGCTCAGGTCCACCACAGCATCACTCAGCACCACCACAGCATCAGTCAGCACCACCACATCATCACTCAGCACCACCACAGCATCACTCAGGGCCACCACAGCTTCACTCTCCTTCACCACAGCATCACTCAGCACCATCACAACATCACTCAGGAACTCCACAGCATCACTCAGCGCCACCACATCATCACTCAGCGCACCTACAGCAACACTCAGCACCACCACAGCGTCACTCAAGCACACAACAATATCGCTAGGGGCCACAACAGCATCACTCAGCGCCACCACAGCATCGCTCTACGCAACCACAGCAACACTCAGCACCACCACAGCATCACTCAGCACCACCACTGCATCACTCAGGAACACCACAGCATCACTTAGTACCACCACAGCATCACTCTGTAGCGCCACAGCAGCAATCAGCATCACCACAGCATCAGTCAGCATCACCACAGCATCACTCAGGGCCACCACAGCATCACTCGGGCCCAGCACAGGATCACTCAATGCCACCACAGCGTCACTCAGCACCACCACAGCATCACTCAGGACCACCACAGGATCACTCAGCACCACCACAGCATCACTGAGCACCACCACAGCATCACTCAGGGACACAACAATATCACTCCGCACCACCACAGCATCAATCAGCACTACCACAGCGTCACTCAGCACCACCACAGCATCACTCAGCACCACCACAGCATCACTCAGGGCCAACACTGCATCAATCAACAACAACACAGGATCACTCACCACCACCACAGCATCACTCAGCACCACCACAGCATCACTCAGGGACACAACAATATCACTCAGCGCCATCACAGCATCAATCAGCACCACCACAGCGTCACTCAGCACCACCACAGCATCGCTCAGGTCCACCACAGCATCACTCAGCACCACCACAGCATCAGTCAGCACCACCACATCATCACTCAGCACCACCACAGCATCACTCAGGGCCACAACAGCTTCACTCTCCTTCACCACAGCATCACTCAGCACCATCACAACATCACTCAGGAACTCCACAGCATCACTCAGCACCACCACAGCATCACTCAACACCACAGCATCACTCAGTAGCACCACAGCATCACTCAGTACCACCACAGCATCACTATGCGCTACCACAGCATCAGTGAGCGCCACCACAGCTTCACTCTCCTTTACCACAGCATCACTCAGCACCATCACAACATCACTCAGGAACTGCACAGCATCACTCAGTGCCACCACAGCATCACTCAACAACACCACAGCATCACTCAGTAACACAACAGCATCACTCAGTACCACCACAGCATCACTATGCGCTACCACAGCATCACTGAGCGCCACCACAGCATCACTCAGCACCACCACAGCATCACTATGCGCTACCACAGCATCACTCAGCGACACCACAACATCACTCAGCACCACCACAGCATCACTCAGCACCACCACAACATCACTCAGGGGCACCACAACATCACTCAGTGCCACCACATCATCACTCAGCGCAACTACAGCAACACTCAGCACCACCACAGCATCACTCAAGCACACAACAATATCGCTCAGGGCCACAACAGCATCACTCAGCGCCACCACAGCATCGCTCTATGCAACCACAGCAACACTCAGCACCACCACAGCATCACTCAGCACCACCACAGCATCACTCAGGGACACAACAATATCACTCAGCGCCATCACAGCATCAATCAGCACCACCACTGCAACACTCAGCACCACCACAGCATCACTCAGGAACACCACAGCATCACTCAGTACTACCACAGCATCACTCTGCAGCGCCAGAACATCAATCAGCATCACCACAGCATCAGTCAGCATCACCACAGCATCACTCAGGGCCACCACAGCATCACTCAGGGCCAGCACAGGATCACTCAACGCCACCACAGCATCAGTCAGCACTGCCACAGCGTCACTCAGCACCACCACAGCATCACTCAGCACCACCACAGCTGCACTCAGCGACACCACATCATCACTCAGGGCCAACACTGCATCACTCAACAACAACATAGGATCACTCATCACCACCACAGCATCACTCAGCACCACCACAGCATCACTCAGGGACACAACAATATCACTCAGCGCCATCACAGCATCAATCAGCACCACCACAGAGTCACTCAGCACCACCACAGCATCGCTCAGGTCCACCACAGCATCACTCAGCACCACCACAGCATCAGTCAGCACCACCACATCATCACTCAGCACCACCACAGCATCACTCAGGGCCACCACAGCTTCACTCTCCTTCACCACAGCATCACTCAGCACCATCACAACATCACTCAGGAACTCCACAGCATCACTCAGCGCCACCACATCATCACTCAGCGCACCTACAGCAACACTCAGCACCACCACAGCGTCACTCAAGCACACAACAATATCGCTCAGGGCCACAACAGCATCACTCAGCGCCACCACAGCATCGCTCTACGCAACCACAGCAACACTCAGCACCACCACAGCATCACTCAGCACCACCACTGCATCACTCAGGAACACCACAGCATCACTTAGTACCACCACAGCATCACTCTGTAGCGCCACAGCAGCAATCAGCATCACCACAGCATCAGTCAGCATCACCACAGCATCACTCAGGGCCACCACAGCATCACTCGGGCCCAGCACAGGATCACTCAACGCCACCACAGCGTCACTCAGCACCACCACAGCATCACTCAGGACCACCACAGGATCACTCAGCACCACCACAGCATCACTGAGCACCACCACAGCATCACTCAGGGACACAACAATATCACTCCGCACCACCACAGCATCAATCAGCACTACCACAGCGTCACTCAGCACCACCACAGCATCACTCAGCACCACCACAGCATCACTCAGGGCCAACACTGCATCAATCAACAACAACACAGGATCACTCACCACCACCACAGCATCACTCAGCACCACTAAAGCATCACTCAGGGACACAACAATATCACTCAGCGCCATCACAGCATCAATCAGCACCACCACAGCGTCACTCAGCACCACCACAGCATCGCTCAGGTCGACCACAGCATCACTCAGCACCACCACAGCATCAGTCAGCACCACCACATCATCACTCAGCACCACCACAGCATCACTCAGGGCCACCACAGCATCACTCTTCTTCACCACAGCATCACTCAGCACCACTACAACATCACTCAGAAACTCCACAGCATCACTCAGCGCCACCACAGCATCACTCAGCGTCACAACAGCATCACTGAGTAGCACCACAGCATCACTCAGTGCCACCACAGCATCAGTATGCGCTACCACAGCATCAATCAGCACCACCACAGCATCACTCAGCACCACCACAACATCACTCAGCGCCACCACAGCATCACTCAGCGCCACCACAGCATCACTCAACACCACCACAGCATCACTCAGCACCACCACAGCATCACTCAGCACCATCACAACATCACTCAGGGGCACCACAACATCACTCACCGCCACCACAACATCACTCAGCGCAACTACAGCAACACTGAGCACCACCACAGCGTCACTCAAGCACACAACAATATCACTCAGGGCCACAACAGCATCACTCAGCGCCACCACAGCATAGCTCTACACAACCAAAGCAACACTCAGCACCACCACAGCATCACTCAGCGACACCACATCATCACTCAGGGCCAACAATGCATCATTCAACAAGACCACAGGATCACTCAGCACCACCACAGCATCACTCAACACCACCATAGCATCACTCAGGGACACAACAATATCACTCAGCGCCACCACAGCATCAGTCAGCACGACCACAGCGTCACTCAGCACCACCACAGCATCGCTCAGGGACAGCACAGCATCGCTCAGCACCACCACAGCATCAGTCAGCACCACCACATCATCACTCAGCACCACCACATCATCACTCAGCACCACCACAGCATCACTCACCCTTCACCACAACATCACTCGGCACCAACACAACATCACTCAGGAACACCACAGCATCACTCAGTACCACCACAGCATCACTCAGCAGCGTCACAGCATCAAACAGCATCACCACAGCATCAGTCAGAAGCACCACAGCATCACTCAGGGCCACCACACCATCACTCAGGGCCAACACAGCATCATTCAGGGCCAGCACAGGATCACTCAGCGCCACCACAGCATCGCTCTACTTAACCACAGCAACACTCAGCACCACCACAGCATCACTCAGCACCACCACTGCATCACTCAGGAACACAACAGCATCACTTAGTACCACCACAGCATCACTCTGTAGCGCCACAGCAGCAATCAGCATCACCACAGCATCAGTCAGCATCACCACAGCATCACTCAGGGCCACCACAGCATCACTCGGGCCCAGCACAGGACCACTCAATGCCACCACAGCATCACTCAGCACCACCACAGCGTCACTCAGCACCACCACAGCATCACTCAGGACCACCACAGGATCCCTCAGCACCACCACAGCATCACTCAGCACCACCACAGCATCACTCAGGGACACAACAATATCACTCTGCACCACCACAGCATCAATCAGCACTACCACAGCGTCACTCAGCACCACCACAGCATCACTCAGCACCACCATAGCATCACTCAGGGCCAACACTGCATCAATCAACAACAACACAGGATCACTCATCACCACCACAGCATCACTCAGCACCACCACAGCATCACTCAGGGACACAACAATATCACTCAGCGCCATCACAGCATCAATCAGCACCACCACAGCGTCACTCAGCACCACCACAGCATCGCTCAGGTCCACCACAGCATCACTCAGCACCACCACAGCATCAGTCAGCACCACCACATCATCACTCAGCACCACCACAGCATCACTCAGGGCCACCACAGCATCACTCTCCTTCACCACAGCATCACTCAGCACCACTACAACATCACTCAGGAACTCCACAGCATCACTCAGTGCCACCACAGCATCACTCAGCGCCACCACAGCATCACTCAGCGCCACCACAGCATCACTCAGTAGCACCACAGCATCACTCAGTACCACCACAGCATCAGTATGCGCTACCACAGCATCACTCAGCACCACCACAGCATCACTCAGCACCACCACAACATCACTCAGCACCACCACAGCATCACTCAGCGCCACCACAGCATCACTCAACACCACCACAACATCACTCAGCACAACCACAGCATCACTCAGCACCATCACAACATCACTCAGGGGCACCACAACATCACTCACCACCACCACAACATCACTCAGCACCACCACAGATTCGCTCTACGCAACCACAGCAACACTCAGCACCACCACAGCATCACTCAGCACCACCACAGCATCACTCAGCGACACCACATCATCACTCAGGGCCAACAATGCATCACTCAACAACACCACAGGATCACTCAGCACCACCACAGCATCACTCATCACCACCACAGCATCACTCAGGGACACAACAATATCACTCAGGGCCACCACAGCATCAGTCAGCACCACCACAGCGTCACTCAGCACCACCACAGCATCGCTCAGGGCCAGCACAGCATCGCTCAGCACCACCACAGCATCAGTCAGCACCACCACATCATCACTCAGCACCACCACATCATCACTCAGCACCACCACAGCATCACTCACCTTCACCACAACATCACTCAGCACCAACACAACATCACTCAGGAACACCACAGCATCACTCAGTACCACCACAGCATCACTCAGCAGCGTCACAGCATCAAACAGCATCACCACAGCATCAGTCAGCAGCACCACAGCATCACTCAGGGCCACCACAGCATCACTCAGGGCCACCACACCATCACTCAGGGCCAACACAGCATCATTCAGGGCCAGCACAGGATCACTCAACGCTACCACAGCATCAGTCAGCACCACCACAGCGTCACTCAGCACCACCACAGGATCAATCACCTTCACCACAGCATCACTCAGCACCACCACAGCATCACTCAGGAACACCACAGCATCACTCAGTACCACCACAGCATCACTATGTGCTACCACAGCATCACTCTGCAGCGCCACAGCATCAATCAGCATCACCAGAGCATCAGTCAGCACCACCACAGCATCACTCAGGGCCACCACAGAATCACTCAGGGCCAGCACAGCATCACACAACGCCACCGCTGAATAACTCAGGGCCAGCACAGCATCACTCAACGACACCACAGCATCACTCAGTGCTTCTTACACTTTTTAATTACAACTTCTCAGTATGCTGCACAGCAGCCACACTTCTCTACAGAACAGCTTAAAAACATTAGCAAAGTCAATAGCTCTACCTAAACACTTATAAGGCCCCCCAAAGCATAGCCAATAGGTCTCGCCTTTGGGACATTATAAGTGTTTAGTTATCCAGCACAATATCCTTCATTAAACAACATCAAGTGTCGCATGGCTAATCACTAATAAGGTCCCAGGATCCTGTCAGTCAGAATAACTTTATTTCGCCAACACAATGTAGGCATAAAAAGTATACTACAGTTAAAAAAAAAAAACGTTTCACAACATTTCACAGCATTACAGTAAGGTTAAAATGTATAAAAATTATTGCATTAAAATTCAAGTTCATAATTATTTACACAATACAGTAAAATCGATCATTGTTCGGGATATAATTTTAGCAGATTGTACACCTCTTTTTTAAAGCAGATAACAAAAAGGACGCCAAAGAAAAACAGATAAAGGGGTCAGGTAATAATTGCAGGTAATAAAGGGCTACACGACACTGTTTGAAGTTCATTTTACGTAAAATGGGGATAATAAATCGTTTCCTTTCATCACAATAAAATTTACAGAAGAACAAAAATGTAGATCATTCTGTACAGATCGCTGATCACAGGAACAAAATGGGAGATCAGAAGCAACATAAACGTTACGGGGAGAACCCAACATAAGGGGAATATAATTTAAACGAAATCTCACCAAGATGTACCTGTGCTGTAAATTAGTAACGAAGGATAGATATATTGTATTTATGTCCATTTGTACTATTCTAGGGGAAGCCAAGTATGTTTTTACTGTCGACAGATTAATATTTTTAGTCTCCTTCTTATGTGTCTATTAGAAAGCAATTGCGCTTTTAAATCATCCTTAGAGATAGAACAACAGGTACTAGGATCCAAAAAAGACGATGTAGCCCAACTGCTTTCAATGTGGTTTCAACATAAGTTAACCAAGGAATGTTACCCACCCCATCCAATTTCAGAACATCCTTTATAATGTCTCTTGTTAAAGCAAGGGTCTCCTTTCGCCATACTGAGTGCCACATTAGGATCGGAGCCACTGCAATTTTATCAGTAATGTAAGGTGCTCTCAATTCCATGTGGCACTTATAGTTGGCACATGACTTTGGTAAGGAAAGGACCCTTTTAAAAAGTTATCTTCAATAATCTGTAGTTTTGCACAATCTCTCATTCCCCAAACAGCTGCTCCATAGGTGGCGGCAGATACAGTCTTAGCTTGATACACTGTTTTAATTACATCTATTGGTTTTAAACCAGTTTTTTTATAAATTTAGTTAGTGCACCAATATTCTTTTCCATCTGGGACCCTCTGTTACCGATCATTTTTTGCCAATTAGTTTGGGGGTCAAACATAATCCCTAGATAGTTAAAAGAATCGACAACTCCCAGTTTTCCCCCTTCAGTAATAATTTATGGATGATTTCGCTGTTTAGTACCTGCTACTAGGATAAAAGACTTTGAATAGTTAACTTTCATATCTAGATTATTCATAAATTGCGTATATTCCAGGACTAAGCGGCGCAGTGCATTACTAGTACGAGCTAAAAGCACTGCGTCGTCGGCATATAATAAAATTGGCACCTGCACTGAATTAATATAAGGGACATCCAGAGTGCAACCTAAGAGTGCAGATTCTACACCGTTGGTATAGAGTGCGAATAAAAAGGGGGCAAGAACGCAGCCCTGCCTCACACCTCTTGCAATTTTGAAGGATCTGGTGCACTCACCATCCTTTCCATAGCGAACACAGGCTGAGGCACCTGAATACAGGTCACGGATGATATTAATAATATTCAAGTTAATTCCCATTGCCTCCATGGTCTGCCACAGCCTAGGCTGTGCCACGCAGTCAAAGGCTGCGGACAGATCCATGAAGGCCAAATGGAGATGTCCTTTTTTTGCAGCCGTGTATTTCACTATAATTAGACTGAGGTTCAGACACTGATCCACAGTGCCTTTCCCTTTTCTAAAGCCGAACTGGCATGGAATAATAATATTTTTTTCTAAGGCCCAATCCTCTAGTCTATTTAAAATCAATCGACCCATTAGCTTTGCAGTAGAATCTATCAGAGAGATAGGTCTATAGTTTTTCGCAATCGACCTATCCCCTTTTTATATATTGGGACAATTACAGTTGTCTTCCACGATGGCGGTGCACCTGTTTGGGCAATTTTATTAAAAACGTTTGTTAAAAGTGGAGCCCAAAGATCTTGATTATCTAGGAACAGGTCAATCGGGACTCCATCTGGTCCCGGAGCCTTTGCTCGTTTGCATTGGTTTAGGGCATGCTTGGTTTCAGCAAGTGTAAAACTAGCAGGAACCTCAACTCTTTCTAGAATATGAAAATTTGATTGAAGAGTTGTCATGTCGCCCGCTCCAAAAAGACCTTCAAAGTGGGTCACCCATTCTTCCTGGTCAACGTTGATATCTGTGGTCATAGCCTGCTCATCTCTTAAAAACGGAGCGTTAATCAGAGACCAAAATGCTTGTGAACTTTTTAATATTGCAGCCTTCTGCAGGTTTTCCCACCATTCTTCCTTTAAGGTCTTAAGCCTAGTGATTCTTGCTTTTTTTGTCCCAAAAGCGAGACCTATTGGCTATGCCAATGCTTGTTTCACTTATCTCGGGAAACAACGTAACACAAACCCACACCTGAAGAATGCTGAGCTGTTCACCCATTTGTATGTCCAGGAGCAACGAAGAATTTCAAACAAACCAAGGCATGTCTGTTATCTGTTGATTCTCCCCTAGTGTCCGTCCACTGCACCTGTGGTCATACAGGTACCATTTCCCAATCTCCACCCTCCCAATGTTTATGCCCCCCCATAACAAAAAAAAAGCTAAAACAAACAAGCATTAGAACAGGCAGGAAGGCGTTGCCAGCATTGAAAGGACAAAAAAACAAGAAGACATTTTTTATGTTAATTAATTTTTCAATCAGTACGTTCAGTTGTACAGAATGTCTTCTTGGTTATATATAAAGTAACAAAAATGCTTAGAACACTTTTTTAAATAACTTTTTTAACGTGCTGCACAGGAGCCACAATGTTTTACAACATAGCTTAAAGACATTAGCAAAGCCAATATCTCTGGCTAAACACTTATAAGGTACCAAAGGCGAGACCTATTGGCTATGCCAATGCTTGTTTGGGAAGTTAACTCCCATGGCGTATTGCCGCGGGAGCGAGCAGCCACGCGCACGCAGTCCCTGCGTGGAGATCTGACCTGGGACTGCAGTGATGACTGCTTGTTTAGGACTTGTGCCTTTTGTGCGATGGTGCATATGAAATAATGTGCTTTGTGTTGGGTTTCCCGGCTTGGGTGAGCAGCTTCAAAGGGCCCTGAACGCGCCTTTGTCGGCCGGACGCACTGTGAACCTGGACCAGCCCCGCTGTTACCATAGGTGTCCTCAGCGCAGAGCGCCACATCTGGACAGAAGCAGGACTGCGAGCATGGCTTCTCTTTTATCCGTGGCATTGTGGCTGGAGCGGAACATACATGTTAGTTCTTGAGTGCGGTGATGGAAGCGGGAAGGTAGTTGTGTTTGAATTTTCATAGCTACCTCCAGCCCAGTGCACTGCTTCTTCTGGTCACACAGTTAGTTCTGCTTGGATGAAAGGGGCAGGCTTCGCTTCACTCGTACGAGATGCTTTGATATGAGTGGCACAGCTGGCCGAGTGGCACAGCTGGCCTCTCTATAGCATGTTTGCAAAGATGTTAGTTTGAGAGCGTGCTGTAAATAACTTCTGAGTGCCACTGCTGTGTAAATGCCTTATGTGGGATATTGGAGGTGTAGGGATGACACGTTTGTTTTTTAATCACTGAAAGTTGTCCAAGCCCATGTGTAGCGGAAACAGTGACACTCGTATCTGTAGATTTGCAGATGTGAAAACTAAGCTGTGTTGGTATAACACTAATACGTTGCAGGATTGTAGCACCGGGACTGCTTTCTCATCCGGATTGTGATTTATTTAGATGACAATGAGACCTTGGCAGTGGCATCATGTTTTGCTGCTGCCGCTTCTGTTAGCATCATAGTGCCAATATCGGCAACACACTCCCATCACACATACAGCAATCTCCTGATGAAATAAACACACAAGACACCTTTTTCGTGGAGAAAATTGCTGCAGGTTTATTTGCATACCGAAATATGGCAACATGGTGGGTCAACTTACGGGCGATCCAAGGGCAGGCAGCCCCTCTGCTGCCTGCCCACCTGAAGAGCCGAATTGCACCGTGGCACTAACCAATCGGTGCTTACCAATTTTGGGGGAGGGTTTACCCCTTCCCACCTGTGGACCGCTAGTCCACCCATCTACTCATGCCCCTTGAGGGGGGGGCGGAGCGTATCCAGGCAGCCCCCGGTTGCTCAGGTTTACAACCGCCCGTAGGACTAACGGGGCGCTGTCGCTCCTCCAGGGTCCACCGTGAGGACTTCCTGGGGATATTTGGCCTTTGCACCCTTGTTGTGCTCCTGAAGAGGGTACCCCTATGTACCTTTCAATCTCTGGATCGCCCTGTAACTCCGCCACAGCTCTGGGTGTGGCCACTGTCACAACCAGGGCCCCCCACCAAGGCAGGCATTCTTACCTACAGCCTGCTGATTCCAGGGCCTCGTCCAGGTTCAGCAACAACAAGTCCATGCCCACTCTAGACAGGTGAAACCCCATCCTCTTCAAAACACCCTGTGGACTTGGCATGCAGCAGACCATGCCTGATAAAGCCAAACCCCCTCTGTTCAGTGGCTTTTGCACCTGGCACTGTTAACTCTCCTGCGTGAGGATTCCACGGCATCCCCTGACTGGGCCCCTCGCCACACTAAACGTGGGGTTATCTCTGACCACCATAACTCACATGCTCCCAATTGGTTGCTTAACTTACACATGGAGGATTTCATTTCTTGCAGCAGTTCCCTCCTACCCATGAGAGTCAATTCATCGCCTCCCCGGTGTATGACCAGAAAGTTGGGAGGAGAGGCACCCCCCCCCCCCTAGTCTGTGCCGCAGCTTCTTAGCAAGCCACTCCAGTGCATGCCTGGGAACCCCAAACAAATTATCTCAGTGGCGGAAAACCAATGCCTCCATTTCCTGCTTTCCGCCCATCGTGCCACTCACAAGACGCACGAATGGCCAATCACCCGGACCTTTGACCCTGGCAAAATAAAGAAATGCACGGTTGCTAAACACATTTAGTGAGCACTGCACACCATTCTATACAACTACTCAAGCTTGCACATAATGCCAAACAATAACACTGCACCCCACCAAACATCTGGTGCATCACATCACAGGGGTGCCTTCGGGGTACTCAAAATTCGCCTGTACATAATACACTTAACCTGTCTTCCGGCCACTCCCCTGGGTGGCTTACGGATGGATGAACCCTTTAAAACATTGGGATTCCCATCGTCCCACCTGCATGATGCGCTCAACTGACTTGCCCGCCCTGAAAGCTGTGGTTGCTGCCCCTATCCTAAAAGAGTGACTGCAAAAGCGCTTGCCAGGACCCGCATTGCCTGACATAGTTAAGCATGCCTTCATTACCTTTTCTCTATCGGCTGACCTCCGTTGTCTGGGAGTACAGCGTCGTCCCAAGAATTATAATAAAATTAAACCACTACTTTTCTTTTGACCAGGCTTCTGCGTGGTATACTCCCTTGTTCGCTGTGTACCATTCTGTGCAGTTCCATATGAGGGTTGACTAAGCCCTTGGCTACCCCCCCTTGCTTGGCGAGTCCACACTTGGGGTTCATTGATGACTGTGAGCTGCACCAAGAGAAATATGGACTCCCTGGAGAGGGTTATCGGGCGGGGACAGGGGGAGTCTTGTGACTGATGCTGTGCCGCCATGCTGGTGTCCCCCCCAGAGTAGTAGCTCACAACCTGCACATAATTTCTTAGGTTCTACGCAAGATTGCACCTAGTTTGCTCAGAACTAACTGTGCATGCATGTTGGCCCATGGTGCTACGCAAGATTGTACTTAGTTTGCTCAGAAGTCGTACTGCACACATTCCCACCTGGTGCTCCAACGCACCTCAGCCCTGAAGACTGAGCCCTTGTTTTAGCCCCGTACTTGCTTATTCCCAAAATTGTGTTCTGGTAATAGACAGAGTTGGTGCTCCAAACCCATATTTTCCAACACTCTTGCAGTAACAGCCCCTATTTTGGCATGACAACTAACGCAACCCGCCAAGCTGACTGGTGGATCTAGCGTATGTATCCTATAAGCCAGCATTTGCTAGAGGTATACCAGTGTGTCAAACAGGGCCAGTGCTTTTGGCTCGTGGGACCCTGGAGTAAATCATACGCACAACTTGCCGGCGTTTTACTTTTCCCATTGCCTGCAAGTCCCTCTGTCTGAAAGCGCTCTATAGATGCTGAGTCACCCTGCTGCTGTCCCAACCCTGGCGTGAGTAGCCCTGTGCCAAACTTCTGTTAATGTATACCAGGAAGCAGCAAGTGGATGTTGAGAATGGGAGGACAGTCTGAACAGAATCCAAACCCAGTCTAACTACGGATTTTGACTGGATGTTGTGTAGCCGTATCGGTGCACCCACCCTGGTGTGGATTACCCAGCACCCAGGTTGGAAGTATTGCCGGGATGCAGGAGAGGAAAAAGTAGGTTGCTCTAATACACTTTGTCAGCAAGAGTCCTCCCCCAAGTGTACCCCGCACCTTAAGGACCCTGCCCCCCTATAAGGGCAACCACTCCTCCAACCCCTGGCTGGACCAGCTATGGGGCAGGCAGTCTCATACCAATAAGTGAAGTGTCCTGAGTTACCCACTGGTTATGCTGAGTGACATTCCCGTTAACTGGCCACTAAGTTTGCCCCTCCCCTGAAATGTTGATACAACTGTATTGAACCAATGTTGCGTCATAGTCCAGTACCCTTGGGGAATTGTCTTTAGTGCCTCACCAAGTCAGTCCCCTGCCCATGTAACCATATTAAAATTCTTGCAGTAACTACCTGCTTTTTAGGATGATAGAATGATAGACCCAACAGGTTTTGATCCTGTGCCCATGAGGTTGAAACCACCACCACCCCCAGCAGGTGAATCGGTCCCGGTTTTCTTTGCTATGACCCCTCCTATGCCCTTTGAAATCACCATAAAACCTGCAAGTGGCCATGTGGCAGGCACCCCAGCGGGACCTTCCAGTCCTATTTAACCTTCATATCCTTGCAGCATAGCGGCACTCACTGCTGCAGATGTCTTGGTGCATCCAATACTCGCCCCTATTGGCATCCCTAATCATATAAATTAATTTAAAGAGTGTATATGGATGAAGCGATGTACAGGCAAAATGAAAATTTCACACATACTGAATGACTCATTTTGGACTTGTCCGTCAGATTAAGTTGGTCGCCTTCGATCAATTCGAGTGACCAGAGCAAGTGAATCACACGGAACCAAGTATGGACGCTGTGACCCCAATTGAACAGACAGCAGCTTAGTGTGGGTGGGTTGCCCAAATGTAGCTTGTATGGGGTGGAATTATCCCCCCCACATAAAGCACATTACTGTACAGCTCTGTCCCCACTCCCCAGGTTGCAAATATTAGCAATGTGAGTGGACCAAATGACATCAGTGTCAAATCTAAGATTCACAGGTTATGTTCCAAACGCAGCCCCCCTTCTGGAGGGTCCAGCAAGGACCCCTCTGCCTCACTGAGTGAAACCTAGCTACGACCCCTCTGCCTCACTGAGTGAAACCTAGCTACTTAAACTCAGCGCACATGCATGCCCTTAAGAGAGACCCTAGAGACAGCTTGGCGCAGTGCTGCTAAGGAAGGGTACAATCTGCTTCACCCGGCTCTATGGGAGCGGGAATGACTAATGGTCAAGGGCATGTCAGAAATAGGCCAATCATCCCTTCTAACTGAAACAACGTATTGATTAAATCAAGTATGTTCATCTAAGTACAAGTCGTCCCCCTCTGGCTGTCACGAGGTGGAACAAAAAAGGAATTATCCTGCACCCTTAGCACATGTGCCATCTGTACGCTTAAACGTACTTAGTCGAGCCACCCGGTGGCCCAATGATTCTGGCCTGGACGATGAGACTATCTTAGGCATTGGATTAAAACATTTAAGCTGCAAACTTTTCATGGCATAGTGTGCTGCACAGTTCTAGCTCTTCTGTCCTGTATCCATCTATTTAAACAACCTGTAACATTGGACCTATCGCCAGCCCTAATATTGCCTTTGTCAATGGTTGATAGTTGCATAGGCAAATAAGCAACTGATATGGCTTCCTTGAAAGAATATTGAAAATTGCTTCAGTTCTGCAATCCTGAGACTGTGCAAGATCTATACTGCGTTTGTTAGAAGTCACATCTGTCACCAAACTCCACCATTACAACTTTATCGCAGTGTTGCTCCAGTGCGCGCATGCTGCGTGTGGGCCACTGCCGACACCATTAGGAATAAGCCCTCCCTTGGCCTATCACATTACTGCAAACCAGGCCCGTTTGCACCCATGGGAACACCTCTTTAACAAACGTGAATTCCCCCTTATGAACTAGCCGCGGTCTTGTTCTTCAGCAATGCACCTTTAAGTGACCCCCCTTACAGGCTGTCTCCGTTCAATACCTCATACAGCACCATGCACACTAGGCAGTCTCACACTGCCCCATGCAGCCCTCGCACAGGCTGTCTCCGCTCAATCACCTCCTACATCACATTGCACACTAGACAGTCTTGCACTGCACCATGCAGCCCTCGCATAGGCTGTCTCCGCTCAATCACCTCTTACAGCACAGTGCACACTAAGCAGCCTCTCACTGCACCATGCAGCCAACGCACCGGCTCAAACTGCATATTGATAGGCTGGCTTGCTCACCTGACCACTAGCTGACGCGGAGTAAGTGTACATGAACAGGGAGAGTGTTCCCAGGCCATTCAGCTGTACTACAATAAAAGTAAACCCTTCATAGAAAGTACTCAACCACTTTCCTTAACAGGAAGCCTCGTCCTGATTTTAGTTCAACTTTCGTGTTACACCTGTATGCAATGAGATGACCATTGCATTCTGGATGAAACAGTGTTCCTGGGCTGTAACCTTTGACGTATTTTGTAATCCTGCTAATCCAAAATTAAAATACATGTACCCTCCCTTATACAAGTACAAGCATGATTCTAAGCGCGTGACTCGAGGTATGCCTTGTACTGAAATGCAGGAGAAAACCCATTAAATGGTAAACTTCAAAACTCAGGCGTGAAAGGAGAAACAACAAACCAGCGGGACTGTGCTACCCGGTGGCCTAATTAAGCTAATAAGCTACTGGGCCGCTACGTGTGAACTGCATGCATGGCAGCTGGGGGGAGAGGGTAACACTCGCCATCTTTAGTGGAAGACCGGATGCTTACATGGCCTAACTCACCGAAGTCACATGTCCAGCAAGCATTCATTCACACGGCACTTCTAGCTTCCCCTTCGCCTCAACACCTGGTCACGTGCAGGCCTTTAGGTAGACTTAAGTACTTACTACCATTCTTGTGTGAATTTAGAGTTTACTTGTTAGTATCTTTAGTTGAGTTAATTTGCAACTTGTATATCTGTAACTAACCACTAGTCTCTGTGGAAAACTTTTGTATTTACTACCATTCTTATGCGAGTTTAAATGTTTCCGCTTGTATCTTTACTGTGACTCATGTACTCAGAAGTCTGTAAGTAATGTAACCAGTCCTCTTGTAAAGCGCGGACACCTGTGGGTAAATTTTGCGCATATCAAATTGCATCAACTACATCAATAAGTAAATACACTGAACGGGTAGCTCTTTGACCCCTCCAGCACCGGACAACCGTGCAATATGCATCGCCCAAATGCTACGCTCCACCAGGAAAACGAGCCAGCCAGCCAGAAAAAGGGGGCCACCCAGGGTGCACGAGTCCTGGTCCTGAAAGTGCCCTGCACTCAACGCTAAACAGCACTCTTCACTTCTTACAACGGCTCCTGGGCCGCGGTGCTCTGTTCTGTTACGGGAGCCACCACGCCCAGTAAGCACAACAAGCTCACCAAAGCCGACACCAGATGCTAAGGGGTACAGAGTGGCCAAAATCAAATCATTTGTTTATTTAGGGGCTTAACGCTTGAAGGGCAATGGTCATTGACCAAATCCAATACCCCTTCCCTTCGGCCGCATCGCAAAGTGAAACAGCCGAAGACGTAGGGGGCGATGCGACGCTTGCAACAATGCAGATGGAACCACCAAGGAACGCGCCTGAAGTCCTACTGATTCAGGCGGATATAAAAGTCTCTAAATAAATATCGGCAATCCATCCAAAACAAACGGCGGTCCGGGTGCTCTCCTCGGAAAGAATAGGGCAGTGCGGAGCTTCATTGCTCCATTCTTGCCCCGTAACAAACTTTCAAGCCCCACAAATGACAACAGCACCAGCCTCTGCTCCCAGCCCCCTCATTGCACACGGAATGTGTAGCAGGACTGGGAGCTGCACAGTTGCCTTCCTGTAACATGGACCGATTTATGAGGCAAGACAGCCTCAAAGATGGCCCTCAAAGAACGTCCTCTTGTACAGGAGACCCCGACGTTTCCAGTACATACATGCACCGCATCACAACACTACCAAGCTGAAACCCCTAAAATATGTCCACGCTTCCACAACATAGCCACACAACTGGGTACCCAAGGATACTCCGAAGGATACTCCGGGAGCCGACTCCGGACAAAAGACACCGCCAACAATACCCTGACAACAGGGGCTGAGCATAGCCCATTATCCCCCTTGCTCCCGGTCGTCCGCTGTCGCATTAAATTATATTCTCCCCTTCTGATCAGACCCCGCAGCCTGTTACACCACACCAATTCCCCAGCCGCGAAACTCCCATGCTGTGCCCTAGAGCCCCCCGCCCTTTAAAACAGAGCAGTGGCCGCACTTGACCGAGCCGCCCTCCCTCAGCACAATGCCCGGCCTGGGACTGCAACTTACCAGACAACCCACGGAAGTAACCTGGTACGGACCGCCTAAAAGCACCGCCAGGATGCTCCCACAAAAGAAGGTTGCCCTCTTGCTTAAAAGAGGAGGGAGGGGTTAATCCGCGGTGAACGCAAACATGCAGCTCCCCTGCCCCACGCAACCGGGAAAAGGCACTATCCTGCGACCCCAGTCCCCGGCCCGCAACTCCTGCCATTTTGAATGTGGACCCGCACTTGCGTCCCCACCCCCCCCCCACGTCCGCAACACATGCCTCTGCTGGGGGGAGGGGGTCACAACATGCAGCTCCCCCGCCCCCGGCAACCGGGAGTAGAGACAATCATGCGACCCCAGACCCCGGCCCGCATCTCCTGCCCCTCAATGGGGGGGCCCGCAAAAGGCAACTTGAGGGAAGCCAGAGACAACCCCCTTAGCCACCTCGTGGACCTGTGTACCATCTCGAGGCAGTGGATGGGCCAAACATTAGTCACTAGGCCGGAAGCTCACAAGGACTCACCACAAGCTCCCTGGCCTGACCCAAGGCAAGATAAACTGCGTGGAGTCCCGGCGTGCCCGAAGGAACAAGGCCGACGCAAGACCAGGCGGCGTGAAAAAGAAAAGGGGCGAAAGGGGGCCCCAGGGTCAAGTCCGCGCCTCCCGGGCCGCAGCCCACGACCAGGGACGGGGACGCCGCACTAAGGACCCTGGGAGCTGTACCAAACCCCCCCCCCCTGGTGGACCGCAGCCACGGCAATGGCCGGGCGTTGGATGCCAGGTCTATTTAGAAAAGGGGGGGGGGTTTAATCGACTCACCGAAAGGAGGTACAGCTCCAGGAGGACACATCCAAACGGCGTGAAGGATGGCCGCAAAGAGAGCGCCAGGTGGGCGGGAGAGGTACTTATACCTGGCTCCCCGCCCACGGCGTGGCGGAAATGACGCGGGGCGCGCCAGACCCAGAGGGGGTCCCAAAAACACTATACTGTCGCCGTGTGCCATCATGTGGCACTAAGGCGGCCCCCCTCCTATGGGGGCCCCCTGCGTGGACCGAGGGCAGCCGCATCAGCACCGTCCCTGGTTTAGCCTGGTGCCCTGAGATTTCATTCGATAATAGTGAGTTTACTTAGTGATGAGGCAGAGTATTTAACTACCTAGTGGGCACAAGGAGAATCGTGAAAAACAATCATGCTTCCTAGTAAATCATGCAGTTTCAGAAAAACAATGCAGTCAAAGCCTCCCTGTTGTGGTTTTATATTCTCCTATAATGTACACTATATTTTGATGCTATTTTGGATAGGCCATAGATTAGTAACGTGAAAGCATGAAACAGAGATGGCACCTACCCAGAGTACCTGCAGTTACTTAGAGCCAGTGGCCTCCTAACGAAAGTAATGCCCCCTACAGAGAAGTGCTGACACTCTGCCTTTTAATCAAAGGAAGCCCAAGTATGCAGAGAGAGCGCCTCGTAGCCTCGGCCGGGTTGGCGCTGCTCGCTCCCCTCCCCCTTAATCCTATCTCGTAACATTTGCTGTTCATTCAAAGTTCAAGGTCCAACGTCAGATTCTGTTTTCCGTCATTGTGTCCCTAAGGAGAGTTGTAGAGAAGAGTTTAAACAATAGTATGTCTTTTTAAAAGGAAATACAGTCAGCCATCAGTATTTTATTTAAAGCCGTATTTTTAAATAAATGAGTTTGACCCCTGCAAACGTGGAAGGCTTGTTTACTATGCCATTAGATTACTCTGAATTGAGCAGCAGGTTGCTGGTGGCTGTCGGCAATCACAGTGCAGGCAGGCTTACTTGCAAAAGGCAGGGCTGACAGACACTTGCACTTTCAGCAGCGCTGCTGCTGAGAGAACGTTTTACCACTTTTAAACCCCAGTGAAGCACAAAGACGTCTAAGAAATGAAGGGCACGCGAGATTGGCGCACTCCTCAGACTTAAATTGAACGCGTTTCCCACCAAGGCCTCAAAGGCGAAATGTGAAACGGGCAGTATAAAGAATGTGAAATATTTATCCACTTTTGACAAAAGTGTAAATCATCTATGTTTGTTTACTGTATAAACATCTTTAAACTTTACTGTACTTAGCGCACCTTGTACTTTTAAGGTTACACTCGATGCTTTTCAAAAGGGATAATACAGAAAGGATTAATAATTATGCAGATGTTATTACGTAATGGTACTCTATTTATCGACTTCGGAAGGATAGAAGACTGAGTTTGCCTTGCCTGCATTTCGTGCTTGTGACTGCAAATTTCAGAGGCAGCGTTCAACTCTCTGAGTCGTTTGGTCTCCTAACTATGAAGGTTATGGCTAAGTAAGGAAAGCATTTGCTATTACCATTTAGGAAAACAGTCGTTCTAGTAACTGAGACATCCTGGCAAAGGATAGATAGCATCAGCAGTGCCATTTACACCGGCTCTGTAACCTATACAACGCAGTGTGTGCTTAGGCGGGCATAGGAATCGCGTGCTTGTAAACAGTGACAGAGAAATATCACTTTCACTGCGGTAAAGTCAGCAGCCCTTCTTCAGGAATGTGACTGGCAAGTGTTTCCAGCACTGCGGCCTACTTCGAGATGCTTACAGGATGAATACTGTCTGCCGTGTGCTAGACCTCTTCCCTGTGTTGGTTTGCGCCCTTTTTCGGCTGGTTGTGATTGACGGCCTGTGCCTTGACAAAAGGTTCAGATCCCTGTGTTTGTATGCTATAAAATGGTTTAAATAAAAATAGCATCAACAAGGCATCAAGGCCGCATTATGGAAATTTGGGGGTGGATTGTTCGGGGTCCAGTGATTATTACAGAAACCTATGGCTCTAAAGCATGGGTACTCACAAACTTTCTCTCGGGGGCCAAATTTACAGTGTGGTTTGTGGCCGAGGGCCGCACCGGTGGGGGCGGGGTCAGTGGGGGAGGGGGCGGGGCTAGAGCAAAAAAAAATAACTATGACCATGAGGTTGAACACAGGCCCCTGCAGCGGACGCCTTCATCCACTGAGCCACCAGACCCGGCATACACACATCTCTCTCTCTCTATCTATCTCTCTCTCTCTCGCTCTGTCTCCTTCCCTCTCTCTATCTCTCCCTCCCTCTCTCTCTGTCTCCCTCCCTCTCTCTCCGTCTCCCTCCCTCTCTCTCCGTCTCCTTTCCTCTCTCCCCCTCTCTCTCTCTCTCTCTCTATCACGCTCTCTCTCCCTCCCTCTCTCTCTCTCTCCCTCTCTCTCTCCCTCTCTCTCTCTCCCTCCCTCTCTCTCCCTCCCTCTCTCTGTCTCACTCACTCTGTTTGTCTCCCTCTCTCTCTTTCTGTCTCCCTCTCTCTGTCTCCCTCCCTCTCTCTGTCTCCCTCCCTCCCTCTCTCTGTCTCCCTCCCTCTCTCTGTCTCCCTCCCTCTCTCTCTCCCCCTCCCTCTCTCTCTCTCCCTCCCTCTGTATCCCTCTGTCTGTCTCCCTCCCTCTGTCTCCATCTGTCTCCCTCCCTCTGTCTGTCGCCCTCCTCCCTGTCTGTCTCCCTCTGTCTGTCGCCCTCCTCCCTCTCTCTGTCTCCCTCCCTCTGTCTCCCTCTCTCTCTGTCTCCCTCTCTCTCTCCCTCCCTCTGTCTGTCTCCCTCCCTCTGTCTGTCTCCCTCCCTCTCTCTCTGTCTCCCTCCCTCTCTCTCTGTCTCCCTCCCTCTAGCTCTGTCTCCCTCCCTCTCTCTCTGTCTGTCTCCCTCCCTCTCCCTCTGTCTGTCTCCCTCTGTCTGTCTCCCTCTGTCTCCCTCTGTCTGTCTCCCTCTGTCTCCCTCCCTCTATCTCCCTCTGTCTGTCTCCCTCTGTCTGTCTCCCTCTGTCTGTCTCCCTCTGTCTGTCGCCCTCCGTCTGTCTCCCTCTGTCTGTCTCCCTCCGTCTGTCTCCCTCCCTCTGTCTCCCTCTGTCTGTCTCCCTCTGTCTCCCTCTGTTTCCCTCTCTGTCTCCCTCCCTCTGTCTCCCTCTCTCTCTCTCTGTCTCCCTCTCTGTCTCCCTCTCTGTCTCCCTCCCTCTGTCTCCCCCTCTCTGTCTCCCTCTCTCTGTATCCCTCTGCCTCCCTCTCTCTCTCTGTCTCCCTCTGTCTATCTCCCTCTGTCTCCCTCTCTCTGTCTCCTTCCCTCTGTCTCCCTCCCTCTGTCTCCCTCCCTCTGTCTCCCTCTGTTTCCCGCTGTGTCTCCCTCCCTCTGTCTCCCTCTCTCTCTCTCTCCCTCTGTCTCCCTCTCTGTCTCCCTCCGTCTCCCCCTCTCTGTCTCCCTCTCTCTGTCTCCCTCCCTCTGTCTCCCTCCCTCTCTCTCTGTCTCCCTCCCTCTAGCTCTGTCTCCCTCCCTCTCTCTCTGTCTGTCTCCCTCCCTCCCTCTCTCTCTGTCTCCCTCCCTCTATCTCCCTCTGTCTATCTCCCTCCGTCTGTCTCCCTCTGTCTCCCTCCCTCTATCTCCCTCCGTCTGTCTCCCTCCGTCTGTCTCCCTCCGTCTGTCTCCCTCTGTCTGTCTCCCTCTGTCTGTCTCCCTCTGTCTGTCTCCCTCTGTCTGTCTCCCTCTGTCTGTCTCCCTCTCCCTCCCCTCTGACTCCCTCCCTCCCTCTGTCTCCCTCTGTCTCCCTCTCTCTCTGTCTCCCTCTGTCTCCCTCTCTCTCTGTCTCCCTCTGTCTGTCTCCCTCCCTCTGTCTCCCTCCCTCTGTCTGTCTCCCTCTGTCTGTCTCCCTCTGTCTCCCTCTGTTTCCCTCTCTGTCTCCCTCCCTCTGTCTCCCTCTCTCTGTCTCCCTCTCTCTGTCTCCCTCTCTGTTTCCCTCCCTCTGTCTCCCCCTCTCTGTCTCCCTCTCTCTGTCTCCCTCTCTGTCTGTCTCCCTCTCTGTCTCCCTCTCTGTCTCCCTCTCTCTGTCTCCCTCCCTCTGTCTCCTTCCCTCTGTCTCCTTCCCTCTGTCTCCCTCTGTCTGTCTCCCTCTGTCTGTCTCCCCCTGACTCCCTCCCTCTGTCTCCCTCTGCCTCCCTCTGTCTCCCTCTCTCTCTGTCTCCCTCCCTCTGTCTGTCTCCCTCTCTCTGTCTCCCTTCCTCTGTCTGTCTGTCTCCCTCGCTCTGTCACGTCACCCCGCGTGTGTGTCAGCCCGGGCTGAGACAGCTTCCCAGGCGCACACACAGCCGCACCCGAGTACTTCACAGCCTCAGGTCTTTAAAAGACCATTCACTTGTTAATGAGGCGCCTCATTAACAAGTGAATGGTTTTTTAAAGAATCGCCCGGCCCCCATAGAGCGCTGCTGCAACCGGCGGTGTTTGCTGGCACTTAAAAAAAAAAAGAAGAAAAAACACAGGTAGGTATCTGCAAGGTCCGCGGGCCGCCAAGGAAGGCTTGCCGGGCCGCCGCCGGCCCGCGGGCCGTACTATGAGTACCCGTGCTCTAAAGCATCCCTTGACCTGTCTTAATGTAAATATATTTCACATTTTGTGAGAAAATTTCGTGCGTTGCAGCTTATGCATTTATTTGGCACACTAAAGACATTTACTGTGACATCCATATTTCGAATACATCTAATATTTCTTAAGAAGCAACAAAAACTGTCTTAGCGGAGACTTGCTGTTGAGGGTTAATTAGGGCTTTAAGTGGGATGAAAAAACTGGGGGATCTCTCAAAGGGGCGTGGCCGATATAATTAAGGGCGTGGCTTATACATTTATGCTAAAAATATGTGCTCAGCAAAATGTACCGCCCAACTGGTATTTTTGCTGCTTCTGTTATTGCCACCACATATATAATACAACAAGTTACATTACACCTACAACAAGCCAGGACCATTGGCTTTGTCAAAGGTTGTTAGTTGGATAAGATAAATATACAACATGCATACATACAACTATGGCTTCGTTGTATATAATATTGAAAATACTTTAGTTCTTGCGCGAGAGGTTGTGGCGTAATGGCTAGAGCTGCCAGCTTTGGAGCTGAGGAAGCAGGTTTGAGTCTCAGCGTTGGCTCAGCATCCTGTTTCTGGGCAAATCACTTAATCGCCCCTGCCTACCAAAAAATAAATGATTATGTCCTTGTTGGTGCACATGTAAAGCACTTCGAGTTTTGCAATATAGAACTACAACAACAAAAAGTTACATCAAAAACAGTGAACTGCTGCAGAGTTAAGATTTTTTCTCCATTCTGAGAGTGAGGCCGAAAATGGAGAGCCCGATACTGACCCGTCTCGGCACCTGCTTTTAAGAACTGTGGGTGCTGAGCACTGGCAGGACCCGGCCCACTTAAAGCCATGGGGTTAATCGTGCTAGGTTGATTTTTGTGTTACATTGCATAGCGCTACAACCAAATAACCGACATTCAACCACTTGCTCGCTCGCTCGCTCTCAAGATATGTTGTATTTTAAACATTTTGCCCGCTGCCATTTAATCTTCTCCCTTCTAACAGACTGTTTACCTCCCTAGCGCTCCAAGCACTCAGTCGATGGAGTATTAGAAGTATACCGATAAGTAAATAAATGTGATACAGCCTTCAAGTCTTGTGACCGAATCTTGGAGAGATTGCGTAAAGTTTCTTTTTTCTGAGCTCATTAAAGAAACGGCTACTGAGTTGGCATGGTGTGCAATAGCACATTTTTAATAGTCCTTTATTAAAATAATTTATCTGTGTATTTGAGTATTTTATAAAGGGCCAACATCCTGCCTTCCAGCCACTACCAAGCGCTAGAACGTCATTGTTCAATAATTACTTGAACTCAGACCAGAAAGTCAGTCGGTCAAAAAATGCGGGACCTCTAGCCTCTGAAGAGGCTACACTATCTTTTTATTGCTTCTATTATATGCACTTATTGTTTTTTTATCGCTGTTGTGAACTTGTCCCTGTAACATATAAGGTTAAACGGGACAGTTTGAAATTAGAGTCCAATTAAAATTAATATACTGCCAACATAACAGCACAAAAAATTACCCATAGTAACAGTTGACTTTATTTCTCTCTCTTACTATCTCAAACCCTTTTCTATCTCTCTTACACACACTATTAACAACTCTAGCATATAGAGTTAACAAATAAAAATACTGACAACCACTACAAATAAACTAACAACACAAATACCAAACCACTACTACACACAGAAAAACATACGTAGAAAATAATTTACGTTACACCACTAATAGCTCAAACATATCCTAATGCGAGACCTATTGGCATTGCCAATGCTTGTTCTGGTTCCAACCTCAGCGCTCTGACCTAACTGCAGAACCACATGCAGCACTCTACAAAACGTCTAATAAATAAATGACAGCTAGGTACCAGTTGCAAAAACGGAATAAAAGAAAATAACCAAATGTCATTTCTGGTTTAGGAACACAAAAATCATTTTGCACTGCTTCTGGGTCGCTCTTGAACTCATTCTATTTTTTATACCCCCGACTACTGCTTAATGTGTGTGTGTACCTGAGGACATGGAGGCTATCTGTGTGGATAGCAGACTCCTAAAAGTATTCATATATTTTGAGCAAGTAGATTATCCTATAATGAACATCCCATGCTACAGTTTTTTTAATTAAGTATTTGTGCGCCTAATTAAGGATAGGGAGAGTACGAAGAACAGCAGAACGCATCTCCATAACCAAAAGGTTTTAATTGTGGCAATAAAGATTAACATTCTTTCCTTGTGATAAAAAAATAAGAGCTATAATTAAAAGTGGTCTTTAGGGGCTCTAAATTCGGCAATAATGATTTACAATCTGTTTAGGTTTAACATCACAGTTTAATAAAATGAAAACAATCTAGTCAGAAAGACCAACACCAGAAAGAACATGGCAGCTGTCAGTACCTAAAAAAGAGGTTCTCTGACTTTTAAATATCCATCCCAGGTGAGTTTTAGATATGATTTTATTAAAATCACTTGACTCCTATGTCTGTCAGATGTACTTTCTTTTCATAGACACATAAATGTTATTATTTAACTGAACATATATTTTCTTTGGAAAAATAAATTCAAGTATCCTGTAGGTTCGAGGACATAACAGACTCTGAAGGTGAGAAGGCTAAATAAAGTACCATTAACAAACTACTCCAAGTAGTATATCAAAGACAGACAGACAGAACGATACATAGATAGACAGTTCGATAGATATTTTTGAGCCCATAACTTAAAGGAGCTTTCCTAGGAATTACATTAATTAGCTAAAACATAGAATTTATTCCATCCACAGGAGGCAAGTCAGGGGTTGGGGATCAGAATTTAGCAGACTGAACGTGGTCTGCCCTTCGACGAGTTTAACAGAAATGTTTGTCTTCCCTTCCTCGTACTGTTTTAAACAGGTTGATGCATCACACCTAACGGCTACTAACGTAAATACATTCTTGAATTTTACATTGTGGCTCGGCCTGGATCTCTTCATCATGGTCTCCTATGCCGACGACACACAGTTGGTGGTGGCTCTCTCGAGCATCTCCAAGCAGGACGCCATGAAATTTCAAGGTGATCTTGCGGCAGTCGCCGAGTGGATGACCACCAATTGTCTCCAACTGAATGCCAACAAGTCAGAGGTGTTGTTGGTGGCAAAAGGACCATGATCTATGGAATGAGCACTGGTGGCCAAAAAGCCTAGGTACTGCTCCTGCCCCCAAGCAAGTAGTGAAGAATCTAGGGGTCTGGATGGACGCTTCGCTTAACTGCCAGACTCAAACTAAAAAGGTGGCGGGAACCTGCTTCGAATTGTTGCGTGGACTCAGGCCCATCCTGGGTTTCTTTGATGCCCCTACTAGGCAGATCATCATCCAGGCACTGATTATGTCAAGACTTGATTACGCTAGCTCACTGTATCTGGGAGCGAACAAGTCAGAAATACAGACGCTACAGAGAGTCCAGAATGCGGCCGCAAGATCTCTCCTCGGTCTGCGTAGAGTCAGTTCAGTGACAAGCGCCATTCGCCGCCTCCACTGGTTGCCCGTGGCCAGGCGAATCGAGTTTAAGGCACTCTGTATTGCCTTTAAAATCTTGAAACTGGCATCTCCGGAAATCCTGACCAACCTGCTTTCACCCTACGTCCCCACCCGCCAGCTCCGCTCCATGGGACAATGCCTGGTGGTGGTCCCCCGAGCCAGGAGGGTTCGCGCCGGAGGTCGTTCCTTCCGGAACAGAGCGGCCAGCCTTTGGAATTCTTTGCCGGCCCACATTCGAGGGTTCAATAACTACCTCGAATTTAGGAAAGCCATTAAAACCTTTCTCTTCCCCACCCCGTAGGTCTCTCTGGGCCCTCTTCGAGCTCGGTCACCTCTCTGCTGTTTCAGCGCCGGGACGCCTCTTTGCTGGGGCAGCTGTTGCGCTTTATAAACCCGCTAACATAACATCTTTAATTTAAATGCTGTATCAATATTGGAGTGTCTTTGTTACTGATCCTGCTGATTTTAAAAGAAGCCTTATACATGGCCTGATACAATCGTGGGTTATAAAGAAGCAAGGGAACCCTGTGAGTCAGAAGGGACCTAGGGTGTACAATATGTTGTAAGAGACAAAGGTCCCTATCAAGTAAGCATGAGAAATGTTAAACAGAACAACATAATGATCTGTGAAGTTTTGCATTCAAATTAGAGAAATATTTAAACGAACAATCAAACAACCGAAATATTTCAAAAGTGCAGTGGGTAAAAGCAAGATTGTAAATCAACAGATTCCCAAGCTTCAGGCAAGTGTGTATAAATATAGTGACTTGAACAACAATTTCCTTATTTACAGTAGTCACGATATAAAAAACATCTTGTGCTCCACAGGAATCATGGCAAAAGCAATGGGAGACAAGATGTAGTGTGTCAATGACGTTTCGACCCCCACTAGCGTGGGGGGATCATCATCAGGACGAAGAAATGTAGCATGAGAGGAGGCCTGTGAAAGGCCAGGAAAGCAAGGAAGGGAAGAGAAAAAGTACAAGGTATGGGGGGGGGTGGTGTTAGGGGGCAGGGGGAAAAAAGAAAAAAAAAGAAAGTGTTAGGGGGGGGGTTCAGCGAACAAGGAACAAAAGGATGCTATCCCAGTGGGAAAATAAAACATGCTAGAGCAGTGCTCAGTGGCTACTAAACCAGGTCTGTACCTGGGTTTGATAGCAGAACAAGGTCATGACGCTAACCATATTGTCATTCAAGCAACGAAGAGACTGAGGGTAGTCATACTTCGTGAGACAACAACCTTACAATAGGCCAAGGAGCATGTCTAAATGCTCGTGATGCTAAGGTTATGGCAACGTGAATGAGAGAATTCTGCTCTAGTAAGCCAAGGACTTACACTGAGCCAAGGACACTTCCTCCTCGACGACGGCCTTGTGCAGGCTGAGCGGCGAGCAATTAAATTCAGCCAGGATGAAGAATAAAGTCGATGTGCCTGAAAGGCAAGTGAGTAAACATAAGCCTGGTGCACAACCACGTTGTGAAACCACATGTATATAGGGAAAAAACTAAATGCATATATCATTCCTAGGTAATAGACATATAAAATTACAATAAATGTGATCAATGCTAAAAAGACAACGAAGACAGAAAAGGATGAAATTTTATATAAAAACTGAAAATATTTATTCAGTCAAAATTCATGTATATGAATCAAATATAACAAAGAAAGGAAATGTTAGAGGAATCAATTCATAAATAATATGTATAACCTAATTATGTAATACATTCATTAACATGTTATACAAATTTTATAAAATACAAAATACGTGTAATAAAATTTTTTCAAGTGGCAAGAAATGAATCTTCGACGCGCGTTTCGGCGCAAGTAGCGCCTTCGTCAGGAGGAGCCACAACAACTGGACAACTGATACTGCTTGATGGAGATGGACGGGGTTAGGATCCCTCGTTTTTAATTATGCGATGAATCAACATCAAGGAGTTAAAAAACATGAGAGGATATAATACTCTCAATGTATAAAACAGAACTTCTGTGAAAATAATTGGATATTCTTGAATCTTATTATCACAAGGAAAAGCTGAATCAGGCCTCACTCTATGTGATATAGGGCAATGATCGCGTCTTGTGTAGAAAGGGATCCGTTAATCTGCCCGTTTTGTATGTGAATACAGCCGCATGTAGTGCTGCTGGCGTTTCGTCGAGCGAGGTTCGCTTCTCTATAGGGAAAAAACTTACACTCGGTATAAGTTAACCGGCGGAGTGAAGAATAGAAAATACAGAGTACAAAGCCCCAGGACGTCCAATCAGGACGGAGCATTGCAGTGTACTGGAGGGATCCTATAAGTAAAAACAAAATTGGCATAATGGGAAGAGGGTCACGCTAGTAGCTGAAGTGGGCACGAGCGAGTGGTGGAACATTACCTTACCTTCCGGGTAGCCCGGGCGGCGTGCCGTAGAATGGAGTGGGTGAGGCTGATGCCAACATGTGAGCCGGGGAATCATGCGTTTAAGACTTGTGCGGAAGTGAGCAGTGCGCATGCGTGCGTGCAGTTGTCAGAGTTATGTTGATGGGTCTTGATGAAAAAGGGGAGCTCCATATTGGAGTGGAGGAAAAGGATAGGGAAGAGTAGAAAGAATGAATACCTCTATCTAAACACGAAAGCACCCAGAACACCGGTAATCTACACACTTCTGAAAATACACAAAAATGTAGATTCTCCACCTGGACGCCCGATTGTGTCAGGGTGTGGCTCTATCCTGGAATCACTCGGTCGCTATGTGGATAACTTCATCAGAGACTTTATTCCCATAACACAGTGCTACATAAAAGACACCATGTCTATAATCAGCCTAGTGTAAAACCTTACATTTCATACCACTGACTGTATACTCTGTACCCTGGACGTCGAATCCCTATACACAAACATCCCTCAGGAAGAACGGATTGATGTCATTCAGAATATTCTTGATTCAAGGACCCGCCCCCATTCTGTCCCAACGTCATTCATTCTGCATCTTCTCAAGATTTGTCTGACCCGTAATTTCTTCTCGTTTGATGGTAATTTCTACCAACAAATTAAGGGTACATCAATGGATGCCGTCTTTGCACGAAACTTTGCCATTCTGTATATGGCTGGTTAGAAATAAGCGGATCTTAACTGAAAATAATCCATTCATTTCCAATACAGTAGAATGGAAGAGATATATTGACGACATTTTCTTGATTTGGAAAGGCCCTGAAACTAGCTTGATCATGTTTCATGAGTGGTTGAATGCTCACTGCAATGGCTTAAAATGTACACTTACACATAATCGCAAACAGATAGCTTTCCTTGACCTAATGATCATTGCTTATGAGGATAAGCTATACACCACACTGTTCCACAAAACCACTGAGAGAAACACTTTACTGGCTTATAACAGTCACCACCCATGTGCGCTGAGAGACTCCTTGCCCTTTTCACAATTTTTACGAATAAGGAGGAATTGTTCTCTAAAACAAGACTACTTTGATGAAGCAGGTATCCTGTCCCATAAACTCATCAGTAGGGGCTATCTGCGCAAACTTATCAAAAGGTCGCTCAGGCATGCGTGGTACTGTCCCCGTGAGGCACTTATGTTCCCGTAAATTCAAACCAGACATGTGTCATTTGGTATGTGTTACTACCTTCTCCCCAGTCTCAAACCAAGTAAAGAAATGTATTTTGAAACACTGGTCAGTCTTGAATGCAGGCGACATGATACTTGAATGCCCCCTCTTTGCATTCCGAAAAAACAGAAACATTAAAGATCACCTTGTCAGAGCATCCTTACCTACCAAAAAGACTTCACAATCTCTAACTGAAATGTGGGGTCTGTGCCCCACGGTAGGCCATTTCAAATGTGGATGATGTAGTGTTTGTCATCTAACTATTGAGAGCAAGAAATTCACCTTTGGCAACATTAACTCACTTTTCCAACTGCAATACAAACAATGTAGTATATGCTATCTTATGCCCATGTAACCGCATCTACATAGTTCAGACAACTCAAAAGATCAGAGTACGCATCTGCCAACATCGCAGTCGACTGAGATGTCAAACACCTAATGCTCCCTGGGTTGAACACTTCATGGACAAGCAACACACAGAGGAAGATCTGAAGTGGCAAGTGATCAATCTGATTCAACCACCACCGTGTAGCACAGACATTAGCACGATCCTTAACAAAGAGGAACTAAAGTGGATCCTACGCACCAACAGTCTACATACCGGCCTCAACAGCATGGAGGATTGGACCAACTTGATTTAGAAAATAACTTGTGTACCTGTTACTCAATCACCAATAGGTGTGCTTTCCCTTGCTGGTCAATGTATTGCTTAAAATTCCATGTTCTTTCCATTATCATCTTTCTCAAGGTCTCTGTGTCTGTACCTTGCCTATCGCTCTAGCTACTTCCCTTTATTTTGTTCTGTTTTCCACGCCCCAATTATGGCTCACTCTTTCTCTATATTCCATGTTTATCCTCCACCTTCTCTGCACATTGCTCAGAGGCATGATGAGGTACTCTTAACACGGTCACCTCTCTCTTTTCTCCCTTTTCAATATTCTGTACCTAATTCGGCTTTCTTGACTACTATTTTTACATGTTTTACCTCCGACTTTAAATACTGGCATACGTGCCTGGGTTTGATTAAGGTATGGTCCGTCTCCACACTCCTTGCCGTTTTTCGTACTATGTATTATTGCCACATACCCTTATTGAATGGCCTTTGGGCAGACCGCCTACGTTTGATGCATCTTAAACAAAATTGTAGTCAATTGCAAAATTTGCTGTTCCTCTTCTAGCACCATTACGATATTTTCCAAATGTATTTTGTTACTCTGAGTGCTCTAACAATGTTATTCTTGGAAACTGTAGTATTATTCAACATGTCATCCTCTGACGTACTCTCTTTCTACTTTTCCCTATCCTTTTCCTCCACTCCAATATGGCACTCCCCTTTTTTGTCTAGACCCATCAATATTACTCTGACAACCGCACGCACGCATGCGCACTGCTCACTTCCGCATAGGTCTTAAACGCATGATTCATCGGCTCACATGTCAGCATCAGCCTCACCCACTCCATTCTACGGCACGCCGCCCGGGCTACCCGGAAGGTAAGGTAATGTTCCACCACTCGCTCGTGCCCACTTCAGCTACTAGCGTGACCCTCTTCCCATTATGCCAATTTTGTTTTTACTTATAGGATCCCTCCAGTACACTGCAATGCTCCGTCCTGATTGGACGTCCTGGGGCTTTGTACTCTGTATTTTCAATTCTTCACTCCGACGGTTGACTCATACTGAGTGTAAGTTTATTCCCGATATACATGTGGTTTCACAACGCGGTTGTGCATCAGGCTTATGTTTACTCACTTGCCTTTCAGGCACATCGACTCTATTCTTCATCCTGGCTAAATTTAATTGCTCGCCGCTCAGCCTGCACAAGGCCGTCGTCGAGGAGGAAGTGTCCTTGGCTCAGTGTAAGTCCTATGCTTACTAGAGCAGAATTCTCTCATTCACGTTACCATAACCTTAGCATCAAGAGCATTTGGATATGCTCCTTGGCCTGTTGTAAGGTTGTTGTCTCACGGGGTATGACTACCCTCAGTCACTTCGTTGCTTGCATGACAATATGGTTAGCGTCACAACCTTGTTCTGCTATCAACACCAGGTACAGACCTGGTTTAGTAGCCACTGAGCACTGCTCTCGCACCTTTTATTTTCCCACCGGGATTGCATCCTTTTATTCCTTGTTTGCCGAACTCCCCCTAACACTTTCTTTTTCTTTTTTTCCCCCCGCACCCCCAATCCTCCCCATACCTTGTTCTTTTTCTCTTCACTCCCTTGCTATCCTGGCCTTTCACAGGCCTCCTCTCAGGCTACATTTCTTCGTCCTGATGATGATCCCCCCACGCTAGTGGGGATCGAAACGTCGTCGACACACTACGTCTTGACTCCCATTGCTTTTGCCATATTTTCTGTGGAGCACAAGATGTTTTTTATATTGTGACTACTGTAAATAAGGAAATTGTTGTTCAAGTCACTATATTTATACACACTTGCCTGAAGCTTGGAAATCTGTTGATTTCCAATCCTGCTTTTACCCACAGCACTTTTGAAATATTTTGGTTGTTTGATTGTTCGTTTAAATAAATATTTCTCTAATTTGAATGCAAAACTTCACAGATCATTATGTTGTTCTGTTTAACATTTCTCATACTTACTTGATAGGGACATTGTCTCTTACAACATACTGATACAATCGTGAGCAGATAAAATCATTTAAAGGAGCCTCTCCTGTACTGCCTTTCATCTGTCTGATCTTATCTACAAGATCTATTCTGGGGAGGCTTTAAGCACCTCGGGTGCAATCCTCACAGCGTGCATTCAACTCTTTCAATTCAATGCCTTATGATTTTCTTTCAGGAGAAAATCAAATACAGAGAAGGCATGTATAAAAAGGACAAACTTTTAGGAAAGCATTATCAGCAAATATCGAGCACAAACTACAACCTATGATAATAATTTTTCTCTCCTCTCATTTTGAGCCAGACTACAAGGTGACAGGTACAGTGTTGTCAAGGGTGTGTCCTGCCAGATATCTTTTACAATACAGGGCATACATGGCTCAGACGTTGAAAGTGATAAAACAGAGGCCAGCTATAGGGTTCGTTTAATGTACAGAGTCTCAATGTATTTGCAATTTACTTATTTTTCACTATTCATCAACGGGGGCATACAAGTAAAGCAGACCATCTCGTAGGCTCTAGTTCCTTCACGGACAATGAATCAGCACAAGTCACATGTTTGCACAGGTTGTGAGATTATGGTTGACTTTAGGGTATTTCAGCTTCTATTGTGGCTGGCTGTTTTTATTTACCAAAGTAAATAAATAAATACATAATCAAGTTGGCTTTAACTCAGTAGTTCTGCCATGTATGACATTATATTAATCAACGGTAAAGCGTGACAGGCAATTGCATCCTCAGAAGATGTTCTTAAAGGTTTGCTGTACATAAGAGAGGATAGATGTATACCTTCTGAGTCATTACTATACACAGTGGAATGAAGCAGATACTGAAGGGGTAATGGGATAGCTTAATAGTTGAGTGAGTCTTTATCTATCTAATTCAAATGGAAGTCTGGTAAATATACTCCGTGCTTCCTCTAGGCCAAACAGCAAACATAGAAGAAAGACTACAGATTGTGTAACTATGCGAGTCAGAACGACACACGCCTTGGTAGAACAAAGTTATTACGTTGCAAAGTAACAGAACATGTATAGCACAAGCCTGTGCGAAAATGAAGCTGCAACACCAGTGTGTTCTGTTTGATATAATTCGGGTATTTTCTTTCGGAGTTATCATCATTGAGGCCATACAGTGTGCATAAATGTAATACCTGTAAGCCTATCTTTAAACCAATTATGACCCATCGTCCTCCCAAATGGATATATCATACATGATTTGATAATTTGGGTCAAACATCAAGATGTTGGTGTCCAAGAGGGATGCATTTAGAGAACTAGTATAGAAAGATCTCACGCCCAATCTCAAATAAAGTGCCCAGTCCTTATATTCCGCTCTGGTTTCTTGAAGGAATGCAATATCAGACTTTAGGTTGGCAATTCTCGTTTAAACCGATAATTTAGTCCGTTCACATTAAGGGTAACTATTCTAAGTTGATGAATCAAGATTGTTTATTTTTTCAATTAAAGCCAGGTCTTAAGTTTAGCTGCCTGTTTTTCTCCCTCCTCTCCTTCCACTCCTTTTTTCCATTCTCCCACCTCCCCTCCAACACTCCTTGCCGGCTCCCAGTGCCCCTTGTCATCCCACCCCCACTTCACAGATCCACCCTGCCAGTGGGGTGGTATTTGCCCACCCTTCCCCGAGCATCACAGAAACATGGTTAGAGCCCCCTGCTGCTCCCCATACTGCTGTAACATCTACTGATTCGCTTTACACCTTTTTATTTTTAAAAAGCTTACATATTCTTTCTCTGAGAGATGAACCACTAAACATGTTTTACCTCTGTGAAAACCTGGAAGAAGCCTTGCTATTTAATTTAAAGTGATGGGCTGGCTATGATTACAGCAGGAATTGGAAGGGCTTGGAGCTCTGGGGTCAGTGCTCGCATTCCATATAGGCAATTAGCCATTTCCTAGGCCTAGTGGCTACAGCTGCCCCCTTTGGAACTGGGGAACCAGTTCTGAATCCAGGCATCTGATCAACATTCTGTGATTTTGGACAAACAATGTATTCTCTGTGTGCATAATAATGTGTACCGTATGTTTCTCTTGTAAAGTGCTTTGATGCCCTCATGCCAAGTTTGAGCTATATAAAACTGAAAAAAATATGGAAAGGGTGATCTGCTCCTTCATATTATAGTCTCGAAAGAAGGGAATTATCATCCTAGATCTAGTTCCGGCCTCGTAGAAGAATCTGGAACTCTGGGCTCGGGCAATTGAGCCATCAGGAAACACAGAGATGACTGGTGTTCACTCGAAGAGATTATCTTTTAGTAGAGTGATAACCCACTGGACCATCTCTTTGGTCTTGTCTTCAAACCCTTCTTCAAGCCCTCCTGGTACTCCCACTATTTGTAAGGAGCTTCGGGGCTGGTTCTCTTGGTCTTTGCACTTCCAGCTCAATGATTTAATGTGGGTAGCATTCTGGGACTCTGCTTCTTTCAGAGCATTTTGTAAGGGCTTCTGGGGACTTTTTTGCCTGGCACACCTCCATAAACATGGCTAGTCTCTCATCCATCACCTCAACTTTTTCCCCCCTACTGCTGTCTCCCAGTTACCCAGTGCATGGAGCGTGACTGCAGAGGTTGGACAGAAAGGCTTTGTTGTACCCCTTTCAAACAATCTTAACGTATCTCCCTGTGTGGGTCCCTGTGTAAGTGCAATTCCACCTGTGTTGCCAGGTGTAGATGATGATGATGAGGAGTGAAGGTATCAGAGAGTGGCAGAGAATAGTGGCAGCAGCTGGAAGCTCATGAACAGCCCTTGTAAGGGTTGTGTGAGCCACCTCTAGTTCGTCCTTCCTAGCATGGTTAGATGATGCATTTAGAAGTAATCCAGAAGGTAGACTAGGTAAGCCAGGTATGTGCAATGAAGTTGCACTTATCATTCCAATGTTGGGATCTCTTTTATGGCTCCCCAGATTACTAGCATGGTTCTTATTTCCTGTACAAGAAGTGATAGAAATGAGGCTCTTCGGGGGCGCGGCTTGGCATTAGCCAAGATGGCTGCATAGTTTGGAAGCTCCGCGGTGGCCCTTCTTACTCCCCCGCCATCCGCAGATAATCCGCCTGACCCTGCAATGTGGGGCAAACCGGGGTGTCCTCCCTCATTGGGGGCTGCCATCAGGACGACAGCCGACCTGAAAATGATGCTCCTGAGAGGCTGACGGCTTCGGGCCTACATCAGACGGAAGAGGCCTGTGCTGGGTGTGCTTGGGAGCTGAGTCCCAGAAGCCGCAAAGAGTAGCTGGTGAACTCGGGCCGGCTCCAGGAAAGACGAGGCCCTGAAGCGGGCCCCCGATCCGCCCACGACCTGGAAGTGGGGGCGTCTTCTCTTGCCTTGCCTGAGCCAGAGCAGTACTAAAAGGGCAAACCGGCGGTCAATGACGGAGCCCTCCCCTGTCCCCCTTCGCGATCGGAGATGACGGGGGGGAGCGGAGCAGGGAACGAGCACCGGGGGGGCCCATTGTCCCGCCCCAATCAAGGTGCCGAGATCCCAGCTAGACAAGGCGGCCCACCCGCCCACATAAACGCGACCGAGGCACGGTGAAGTGGGACACGACTTGGGCGGCCGTCGGGAGAGTCTGGCTCCATCGGCTGGAGCTGGGGTCTGCCACACAATGACTGGCCGGGGATAAGACGGGGCCACCCCGTTAGGGATACTGGAGGTCTGGTATACAAGAGCCATAGGGGGCCGGTGCCGACCAGAACTGGTGCTGCCTCCTGTCGGCGGGGTGCTAGATCAAGAGCATACGGGACAAGAACAAAGAGAAGTGGAACAAAGCTGCACAACACGAGCTAGCAATGAGGTGACAGTGCCCGGTGGTGAAGAGATCGGTAGAAGTCCACCCTGCCCCCTGAGCTCTTGATCTGGGTCTGGGAGTTGGGGGAAGTAGAACATCCTTTGGGAGATCGAACCTCTTAACTCTCTGAGGGCCCCCCCGAGAGACAGCTGTATAACAGGGGGAGAGACCAGGGTGCTCCCCTAGGATGGACATAATGAGACCAAAGGGTGCTCCCCCAACCCAGGCCAAACTGGATAAATACGCGGTACCCAGGCAGACAGCGGTGGAAGGAGCGGTGGAGCTTGGGGGCAGGAATCACAGGAGGCCTCACTGGGAGCCATTCACGAACTAGGAACAACTCTGGAGTCCAAGATGGACAAAGTTACTATAGAAGTAAGCCTTCTTAGGGTGGCCATGAACAAAAATTCAGAGAAGGTCGCTGCGGCAGAGACAAACATCAGCGAACTGCAATCTGCCACCCGGAAACTAGAAGATCGGGTGCAGCATCTGGCCCACCAGCATAAGATAATGGCCACGAAGGTTGAAGATCAGGAAGGGAGGGCCCACAGAAATAACATTAGGGTGGTGGGGGTACCTGCGGGGGCGGAGGGCCCCTGCATGGACCTCTTCTTGGAGGAACGTATTATCAACCAAGAACCCCCAACAACCATTATCGCCAGGATCCTTAATTACTGCGACCGTGATGCCATTCTGCAGGCAGCTTGCACTAGAGGAGATCTGCCATATGAGAAAACAATGATCCGGTTGTTCCCAGACTTTACCCTACTGGTGCAGCGCCAACGGCGCACCTTTGACAAGGTCAAGAGGGCGCTGCGTGCAGAAAATCTCAAGTACATGATGTTATTCCCGGCCAAACTCAGGGTGCTACATAATGAAAAGTCATGGTACTTCACAACGCCGGAGGGGGTATGGAATAGGCTGGAGAACGGGAGAGCGGCCAAGCAACAGAAGCGGAGGGAACATGATCGGCAACGACGCAGGGATCGAAGCGACGGCTCCCACAGTGAGTCACACAATGATGCCACGGATGAAAGACTTTCTCCGGAGGCTCACCAACCGAGCCCTGTCAAGTGAGTGGGGTGGCTGGGGGTAGGGCCGGGCTTGGCCTGCGGGAGTGTGCAGCGAGGGAGTAAAAAGCTGGACATTGGACCTGGACCTTGACCGTGCCTGGTGCGCAATGATCTAGGGACTGAAATCAGGTCCTCTCAGTCTTTGAAGGTTACGTAAGGGTTGAGACCAATTATCGAAGCACAGAATGACATGCTCACATGTTGGAACTGTGAGGGCAGGGGGAGGGGTTGTCACCAGCTAGGATGTGGTGGTGCTGTCTGACCCCAGGACATAGAGGGGGATATTCACAAAGAAGTGGCGGTGAGAGGCGTTAGCCTCCTTGGCTTAACGCCTCTCACCGCCACTTCGGAAACGCCAGGCTGCACCCTATTCACAAGAATGTGGTGCAGCCTGGCGTTTCCCCCATCAACGGCGCTAAGTCTCAAGACTTAACGCCACAACAGGCACCCTTGCACCAGAGCGCAAGGGTGTCTGCGAGCAGGGAGGTTTGTTACTGCACAGGAAGGTGTCCCTTCCTGTACATTAACAAACCGAAAATGCCAGTTTGCTTTTTCCATGTGTGCTGCTACATGCAGCACGCATAGAAAAAGCAAAAACGAGGAGAAATAAAGATTTTCACCTCGATTAGCCACCTTAAGACCTGATTTTTCTAGTTCTTAAGTTTGGCGCTGCCACCTATTATCGCCACCCTTGATAATAGGCGGTAGAGTCAAACTCAATGGTGTTGCGGTGCTACGCCCACCGCAACACCCACTGCATGCCCCCTTTCACGCTAAGTTTAGCGTTAAAGGGGCCCTATTCTCAAGGCAGAGTTAAGCCACTTAACGTGGCTTTAAGCCACGTTAAGTGGGTTATCGTGCCTTGAGAATAGGGCTCTGGCCCTATCGCCACGGGAACGTAAAAAAAAATGACGTTCCTGTGGCGATAGGGGCTTGTGAATATGCCCCCGAGTTTGTTACAATGGGACGACAGGCGCTATGCAAATTGGGGATGTGGGTACTTTTAGGCCTACAGTGCAGGGTAGCAGGGTGGGGGGAGTTTTTTTATAGGGAAGAGTTTATGCATTCATGGGTTATGCATGTTCGATGTTTTGCTGTTTTTGCTCTCAAAACATTTCATACGGGTTACATTACACTCCGATACAAAGAGACAGGGAAGTAGGGAGGGCGGAGGAGTGGGAGGATGGGTCTCATTTCCCCCGGCTAAGACATAGCTACTCAGGCTAGAACTGTCCTAAGGGTACTGACATGGAACGTCAATGGCCTAGGTGACAAAATTAAACGAACCATGGTACTATAATACTGACATAGACAATCCCCGACCTGGTCTTTCTGCAGGAGACACACCTGACGGGTAATCGCTACCTAGCACTCAATAATTTTGGGTACACTCTCCTGGCTCATTCGGGATTCATGTATGGCTCTAGAGGAGTTGCGATTCTAGCTAGGAATATGGAACCCTTCCTACCTGGTCGCACTTGGCATGACCCTTTGGGCAGATATGTGGCGATGGCAGGAACTTGGGAAGGTTGTGCTCTCAATCTATGCTCCATTTATATACCCCTGAAGCTCCACGCCGAGACACTTCCGCAGCTCAGCAAACTGCTGCTTGACCTACCCCCAGGTATTCTCATACTGGGTGGGGCTATAAATGATACGATGTCCCAAGACCTAGATAGAGTTACCCCATCTACTCGGGCTGTAGGCCCGGAGCCATTGTGAGCGTTTGCGGAAGCATTGAGGCTCACTGACTTGTGGAGAGTACACAACGCATCCATTAGACAGTATACATATATATCAGCGGCACATGGTAGTGGGTCTCGATTGGGCTACATTTTCACGCATTGTGTACACGCGGGACAATTCTGAGACGCACAACATAAAGCGAGGGGTATATTGGATAACTCTCCTTTTGAGGTGTCCTTTTGCTGTCCGGCCCGGGATCATATTCTTCCACCATGCATAGATCCCTGGCACTTTTAGGACAGCGAGTTTCAGGATAAGTTTAGGGAGCGTACAGAACAATACTTTGTAGAAAACTCCGGTTCGGTTAGCTCTCAGGGTGTGTTGTGGGAGGCATACAAAGTGGTAGCAAGGGGCTATGTCCAGGCAGAGGTGAGGGGTAGGAGAAAGCAGCACCGATCTCGGTGCGCTGAACCGGAGCAAGAAATCGATGCAATCGAGAAACGACTGGGACAACAGGGGGCGACTGACCCTACCTTGGGAGATAAGTTGCGCCCCAAACAAAGGGAACTTAGAGACCTAGAATAGGATGCAGCCCGCTCACATGCGGTGGCCACGCAGAGGCGTCTATACGACGAGGGCGATAAGGCCAATAAACTAATAGCATGGCAGGAGAAGAGGGACAGAGACCGGAAATGGGTATTGGAGCTCCGGGGATCCGACAGTTCGCTGTGCAAGACCGGAGCGGCAATAGCCGTGGCTTTTGCAACCTACTACGAAGCATTATACAAGTCAGTCTCGGACAAGACGGGGGAGGACGGTGCCGATTTGCTTAGAGAAATCTCCCTGCTGGAACTCTCGGCAGAGGATAGGGATGCAATCGATCAGGACCTGACAGTGGAGGAGGTCTCGGGGGCCATACGAGAGTTGCAATCTGGAAAGGCGGCGGGACCAAACGGGCTGCCAGCAGAAATGTATAAATGTGTTGCGGACTCGGTGGCCCAACCCATGCTTCACATGTTTCAAATGGTGTGGACAGATGGACGATTGCCAGAGGACTTAAGACTGGCCACAATGGTCGTCATTCTAAAAACGGGTAAACCTCCGGAGCTATGCAGCTCCTACAGACCCATCTCCCTTCTCAATTTTGAAGCCAAGGTGTTGCAAAGGTATTGGCTAATCGATTACGCCCCATTATCTCCACGATAATTCACCCGGATCAATCCGAGTTCATGCTGCAGAGGAGAACCAGGCTGAACTTACGCCGCTTATATGGAGTAATGCATGTGACGGCAGCCCACCCGAAAAAGGCCACGGAGGTGCTGTCGCTTGATGCCTGTACGGCATTTGACAGTATCGAGTGGCCGTACCTGTTTGCGGTCCTATCCAGGCTGGGCTTTGGACCAAAGTTCTGTGCTTGGGTCCGTCTCCTATACTCTGACCCATTGGCAAGAGTCTGTGTCAACAGGACGATATCCAGACCGTTCGCGCTCCACAGGGGCACACAACAGGGGTGCCTGCTCTCCCCTATGGTCTTTGCGATGGCACTTGAACCACTCGCTGCGTGGGTGCGTAGGGACCCTCTGGTGTATGGCATTGAGGTTGGGGCAGGCTGGGAGGAACGCATCTACCTGTATGCAGATAATATCCTTCTCTACGCGCATAAGCCTCGTCATACATTCCACAGACTCATACACATCTTCAGAACTTTTGGTAACTATTCCGGCCACCAGATAAACTGGGATAAATCACTAGTTTCTCCCTTGGCAGGCGAGATTCCGCACATCACGTCAACCTGCGCGGCCCTGATGCAACAGGAGGAATTCAAGTACTTGGGTATCTGGGTCACTAAATCGAAGAAGAGATTTCCGGATATGAATCTACACTCTCAACTGGAGAGGTTGCGAAGAGACGTGACTAACTGGCGGTGGCTTCTGGGTCGGGCTGCCCTATTCAAGATGATGGCCCTCCCTCGCCTGCTATACGTGCTTCAAAACACCCGATACCAGGTCCCGAGCGCATTTTTTCAAATGATTGATGGAGAACTTCGCAACCTGTTATGGGCGGGGGCAGCTGCCGAATTGCACTGCGTAAGCTACAGCGGGGAGTCTAAGAGGGTGGACTGGCGATACCAGATGTCAGGATACTTTACTACTTCGCGTCCCAGCTTATTAATGTAAATGACTGGGTTTTCGCACCATACACTGAACCAGCGTACCAGGTGGACCGCCATATCATGGGGCCTGGTGGCTACCCAGCGGCACTGTATCGTAGGGGACGCAAGACACTTTTTCCCACACACACGTGGACGTTGATACAGGCATGGCGATTGGCCACAAAATTATTGGAGTGGGAGTCCAAATTAACGGACTTAACCCCGATATGGGACTGTATTAAGCTTGTCGAAGTCGGACGCCTGCGGGGCTTCCGCAGGTGGGGTCTTATCGGGATCGACCACCTTGGAGATGTCTGGCAGAATGGGGCCATGATTACATTTGAAGATCTGCAGACAGAGTATCAGCTGGCAGATGGGGAGCGGTTCCGGTATCTGCAGCTGAGACATGCCTTACGGTGCTACATACCGGAGGGAGAGCTGCTGCCCTACTACTACTACTCCCCATTAGAAGATAGGTTGCTGCTAGAGCCACTGGTGGACAAGGCTGTCTCTTACATATCGTAAGCTTATGAATAATTTTCCGGAGCTGCTTGGTCCCCTGAGAGAGGCGTGGGAGACGGACCTGGGACTAATGAAAGACGACGATTGGAATGAGGCCATCTAGAGCCCTAGGGAAATTGCTATACGAACAATATTCAGACTGATCCAGCTTAGGATCTCACATAGGTCATACATTACCTAAACACTCCAGCAGCGACTGGGCCGGTGCGATTCCAGCCAATGTATTAGGGGATGTGGGGAGGTAGGCACCTTTTTCCCCATTCTCTGGACCTATCCTAAAATTCAACGATACTGGGCTGGGGTGGACCGGATGATGACTACTGTAGTGTGTATGCAGGTCCCTGTCGAGGCTCGGTGGCACCTACTGGGAGCGACAGGGGAATCAACCTGGCCCAAACACACCAAAACATGGCTTGTGTTGGCCTCGGGAATGGCAAAAAGTAACATTGCATGATCATGGGGGCAGCTGATCCACCAAGGGTTGGGGCCTGGAAACAAGACTTAGACTGGTGTCAGCGGGTAGAGAAAGTGGTTTTTATCAAAGTAGAGGGTGCCTGAAAAAATGGGAAAAGGTCTGGACCCCTGGGAAAAATACATAAGTAAATTATATGGAGCCGGGGAATTGTTAAAACAGGTGATGTCAGAGCCCATGTTGATGGGCTTAGAAACAACGAGGCCTACTTGCTTGCGATTGTATTGCTCCTTCAGCTACTGTTGCTCTACTGTACCCTGTATTTATGTTGTATACGAAGGTGTATTGAACAATTGTTTCATAAAAAGAATAAAATAAATACATTAAAAAATGAGGCTCTTCCGGATTCTTATTGTTAGGAAGGAGAGTGGGCACATTTACAAGTGAAAGAGAAGAACATTACTTAATCAGTGTTGATGGTGTACCCCCAGGGCAGGGGTAACTGGATCTGCCGCTCTGGACTATCCCTTAGGTGAGGATAGGTTGCTCCATGTAATGCAAGTGGGGGCTACTGAAAACAGTTTCATTCTGTGTAGACTGCTGTCACTGTGGGGCGTCTTCTGTATGGCCAGTGCAATAAGAGACCAGCAGTGTGGGGATGACATTTGGTATAGAAGGCCTCCAAGGAGAATGGAGGCTCTATCATGTCGCCCTTTTCCACGGCTTGCCCCCTGTATAAGACTGTCTGTGACTGCCAAAGTCCTATTGAGAACCTCACTTCTAGAAGCCCCACTGTTAATAGCAAGCTCTTTTTATGTGACTATTATGGCTTTGTAGGATAAATAAATAGAAAAGTAGCATGCCTCTGCCGTTTGGAACATAACTTACAATCAGCCATGAGCTAGTGCTGTAGTGCAGCAGTAGTATCTTTAACACTTCCCCCAAAGGTGTGCAGTACTGAATGACTTGGATGAGTCCCAGAGTCCTGCACCAGTGCCACAACCAGAGCACCCTGGACCTCCATGAGTTCTCCCTTTCTTCACCTGCTCCTCAGCCTGCACGGGACCACAAGTTACCAAACCAGTCTTCTGAAAATACCGTACCTCTTTGCACAGCAGAATATCTTATGGTTCCTCAGTTTCTTCTTGGTTCCTAATTCTGGATCTGAACCTGAACATTGGGTCCTATATCCTGGCCCCCAGACCTAGGCTTTTGTTGCTTTCTTCTCTAGAAGTAACCAGAGCTCTCAGGTTCTAAGACTTTCTTTGGTGTCCTTGTATCCTTCTGTATCCTTCAGCTCAATCTGCCTGCCATTCAAGCCAGTTAAGTAGCCGAACAACCAAGCATTCGAGGAGCTGAGCGGCCAATTCTCCAGGCAGCAGAGAAGCTGCAAAGAGGGAAACAAAAATGGTGGGGCACTGAAGGCACAGGGTTCCTGCATCCTGAAAGGAGACATACCAGTGAGCACTACATCTCAAACATTCGCTTACCCCAAACCCAGCTCCAAGAATCAATCTCTAACCTTAATCAGCTTTCGTACTGTATCTACAGGAGTTCCTATAGTAGTGTACACTGTTAGCAGCATCCTGCAACATTCACAAGACAATGCAGTGTTAAGATCTAGTGTGGAGGTGCATTGCATATATAATGATTTTTTAAAATCTTAACTCTATGGGGATTTTGCCACCCCATCTCCTGGCAATAGTGCAATATTTGGTGTTGGAATGGGTAAATTAAGGCCCCCACCTGGAGCTGTGATCGCAAACTTCCTATCATTGCTTAGCCATTGAAACAGCTTAAGAGGGAGGCTTCATTTTAGCATACATGTTATGAGTATGGAAAGAAAGAGATTGTAGGCATAACAAAGAGTCTGCGAACTAACTAACAAGTTGCCTCTAGGTGACTGCTGTCGGGGACTTCAAAGTTTGCCTCTGTAAAGGAAGAGATCAAACAGTTGCACTGGCTCCCTGTCAGACACAGAATAAGCTTTAAAGCGCTGTGCACCGTTTTTAAAGCCCTCAATGGCAAAGGCCCGGATTACATGCAACGCAAAATACAGTGGTACATTCCAAGGAGAGCGCTACGATCAACAGGGGCGAAGAAAGTCACTATCAGCGTTTTTAAAAAAGCAGGCTGGGGAGGCAGAAGCTTTATTAACAGCGCGTCCAAATCCTGGAATGAGCTTCCTTTCCAACTGAGGAACGCTACAGACCTTCTCTCTTTCAGGAAGGGGCTTTTTAACCAATAAACCTTCTGGCCACCTTTTTAGCAGGCAGTGCATAGCGCCAGGACACCCTAGGGTAACAGCACGCTTTATGAATTCGATTAACATAACATAACATAACTTGTGAATGCACCCTCCTGGTATAAATGGTGGACAGTCACAAGATCCTTCTTCCCTGGAGCATGTAAGTCAGTGGGTATCAAAACTTGAGGGCACCTCCGCCCTCCCTGGACCCAGCAAGGAGCTCTCAGGCCAGGGGCCCGCTGCCCATGTGTCATGCTGGAGGGGGACCCCTGGAGCTCGGAGGCTCCCCACACCGCAGGGGCTAATGTTCTGCCACTGATGTACATACATGTTTCTAAATCATTAATGGGGGTCATGTTATTACCAATATTTAATCTCACTCCAACCTGAAAAAGGTTATTTTCATCTGGGTTATGGCAACACTACACCTCATCCTTGTGTCTACTGTTGTGTAAGGAACTAAATAGTTAAAGTGGAAGACACAGCCCTCAAACTCTCCCAGAAAAGGTGCAATACACTTTCTGAGTTGCTTAAAAAAGAACAGCGGAACTCCTGAAAAATACTGGAAGCTACGCACCAATTTTGGTGATACATCAACCCTGTACCTAACAGAGAAACAACACATTTTAACCATCTATCTCATTCAACACTAGTGTCGTCAAGCAGAGACACTAAGGGGCCGATTACGATTCCGGCCGGAAATCTCTCCGACCGAGCCGAACCCGGAGAGATTTCCGACCGAATCGGACTCTGGCAGTCCGACCGAACGAGTACGATGCGCACGCATGCCATCGGACTCGAGTCGGTCGGACTCCCATTGAAGTCAATGGGAGCCTGTCGTACAACGCGTACGCGGGCTCCCATTGACTCAATGGGTGCGAGGCGGACAAGGGCGCCCCCTACAGCGTGTACGCGTCCATGCGCATCGCGGCATACATGCACAGGTAGGGGGACCCATGGGTCCCCCCTGTGTGCGACTCGCGCGCCTACGCGTACAGGGGGTCCGACGCGGACCCCCAAAGTCCGGCTCCGACAGCTTTTTCGAGCCGGACGGCACGAGTCGATCGGACTGCTCGCGGCGCGCATCGTACTTACCCGGCCGGGATACGTCTCCATAGCGCGGTGCGAGTCGTGTCCATGCGAGTCGGTCGGAGCGTGTTGAAGCCGCGTTCGAGTCGGTCGGAGATTTCGCGGGTGCCTGCATCGTACTCGCTCGGCCGGACCCGCGTACGATTCGGTCGGGAAACAGGGCTCCGAATCGGATCCGGTAACTCCAAATCCGATTCGGAGCACTACCGGCCGAGATCGGAATCGGCCCCATAGCTGTCTATATACATACCTACTTCAGTTCAATAGTTATATATGGGATAAAGTACCCCCTCTCGTACATGATAAGGCTATTACAAGTCATCATGGAGGTCAATGACAATATAGAGGAGCCAGGCCAAAGGTCGAGTTTATGAAACTCTGACGGGGTATTTTATTCCTTATAATACATGGTCACACCGTCACCTTTCCCACAAACCACTTAAATCCTTGGTGCGTAGCACTTTCATATGAAAAAGAGAGCATGGTTGCAACAATGAAGAATAAAAATAGATTCTCTAGTGCAAAATTAAGCATATCATAAAAGCCGTTAGATATTTGTTGCAAAAAGTTATTAAAATCAGTTTAATACAAGTGAGGTTTGTAAAAAAAAGGCACAGTAGCTCAGAAGGTTTAGAAACATACAAAAATATTGTATCTTTTCTACAATTACCAAAGAAGTGCAGAAAATAAACATGATGCAATAAATATCACCCTGCATGATTCCTGTGACTGTAAGTTGCAAAGGAGGCCCGGGGCAGTCGTGACACTACCCATGTGTGGACCCTGCAGAAGGAGGTCCATTAGTTGAAAGACAGTGAAGCCTGGGATGGCAACACCAGACTATCCCCATATGTGAGAACCGGGGGTCTGATGGAGATGGGTCACTGCCCTGTGAGCCCCAACTGCACATGCTGCCTGCACCCGGAATATCTGTGGCCCAAGTGGGCTGGGGACCACCGGGCCCTAGAACACAGTTGGATGGGCCAAGAGAGAGAAGACTTGCTAGGGGCCCTAACTTCTCCCTGGCTTTCTTGTGATACAGGGTGTTGATGGACCAGACCTGAGGTGCTGAATCTTGGCATAACCACCCGAAATGCTGAGCGCCAAGGGTACCCCACAAGCAGGATAAGTTAGGAAATCTTGAACCATTGGTCTGGACAAGCTCACTTCCTCCAAATCGAAGCCTAAAATTGGCAAATTCAGGGCCCGACATCAGGAGAATATGATACGCCGGAGGCCAGAGATTGACCTGCCCAGGACCCTGGGACTCTTGCGCCATCGTTAAGATACTCAGTCTTCCCACTCTGCTCTCGAAATCAGGATTGGTCAAGTGGTTGTTGAGGTTAATCTCCTTCTGCAAGATCTTCATGGCGTACAGATTCTCAGGGGCTGAGGGCGTATTTCGGAACCTCTAGGATACAGTATGTGACCTTAATTCTACAGTCTGCCACCTCTCAAAAATGTTGAAAACTCTGTAAAAACGCATGGAAGATGTTAAGAACAGGGCACAAAGATGCAATTCTCCATTTTGTGGGATTTCCAGAGGGAGCGGAGGGCTTGCCACCCGAACAATTCCTGGAGACATGGATCACAACACGGATGCCTGCAGATCAGCTCTCCAACTGTTTTATAATTGAAAGAGCAGATAGATCCCTGGCGCAGAGACCCTCCCCAGTACCTTTCAGCGTTCTATGATTGCAAATCTACTGAACAACAGAGACCGACACCCAAATATCGAGGGAGAAAACAAGTACGGGGAACTCTTATTTCAATTGGGCTCAATTTTGATCTTGCCAGACTACACAAGCTGTGTCCAACAAATGCGGAAATCCTACGATAGGATTAAACAGAAGCTCAGGGCACTCAAGCTCCAATACATGCGCCTGAACGTAGCGAAACTCAGGGTGATTATTGACGCTACATCCATCTTCTTTGAGACCTTAGAGGCGGCATGCGACTGTTTCAGTTTATTTATTTTTGCATAGTTACTAAAAACCATCGCAATACAATAAAACGATCAATAAAACCATTGATACACACCGATAAAGCCATTAATACACACAGTAAAGTGCAGTGCAACACATACATGTCTGGTGATAGCACCTAGCAGGTGTTGAGCGAGTAGAATTTAGTGCATCATAAGACGATCTTTTTTTGTTGCTACGGTGTAATTAAAAAGAGCAGCATGGTCAAATTATGAGCCAATTTCTTCGCCTGATACTCGCAATGAAGTGCAGTACAACGTATACATGCTTGAAAGTAAAACCTAGCAGGTATGGGGCAGCCAGAATATGACTCATTGTGACACGTTTTGTTGTTGCTGCAAGGTTATTTAAAAAGAGCAGCATTTTCATTTAAAACCCGGCTACTTCCCATTCAGCCCGATGCCAGGTCGTTTGCCAGGTGCTCACAGTACAAGAAAAAAGAAAAAGGAAGAACGGAGCAAAAAAAAAAAAAAGAGAGGGTCACTCAAATTGCATCCCGGCATAATGTACTGTGGAGTCAATCAGGCTTCAGCTATATTTTAGATTGAGTTTGTTTATCAAAACGCCACGTGTGGGTTTTAGATTTGTTTGGAGTGTTACTTTAATGATGTTATGAGCTTGACGATTTTCCTTTAAAAGTCTCCTGGAATCAAGTTCTTTGCTTTGATGAAGTTACAAACGTGACGTTGTCGTTTAGAGATCGGAGTCTTGGCATGAGGGCCTAGTGCAGAGTTCTTTGCCTATGCACACTACGCAGTGGACTCCCGGTGCATCTTCAACTGGTAGCCTGGCCGCCTCTGCAGTCGGAAGATTGTGGCATTTTTTGTTCGGCGAACATAAGAAATTTTACCAATCTACAGTTCAATTTTTTGGCCCCAGGATCAAAGCATGCCAGCACCGCTTGCCTCCTAGAGTTAATACCCCTCTGTTTGAAGGGGGCCTTTAACAGCTGAATCCTTTCTTGCAGTAGCTCCTTGCAGGTACAGATTAAATGCAGACTATCTTCTGTTCCCGTATCACACAAGCTGCAAGAAGTTTGGGTTGGCGCCCTCTGCCAGGGTGGAAGGGTCTGGGCACAAGGGAGAAGGCCCAGACGATGCCTAAGAAATTTCATTTTTAGTAATTTAGGATAACCCTGATTAAAATATTTTTGAGGTGCAGGCGTTATATAGGTATTTAGGGTCATCCAGGCGTCGGATCTGGCTGAGAAGGTAGCCTTGTAGTCCACCAGTGAGAGTCGTTTTATGGTCTTCCAAACCAGTTTCTTGAAGGTTGAATGATGGAGCTGTGTATTCCAGAGGTCAGAGAGGCTGGCAGTTTCCAGAGATTCCTGAAGGTAGCTTCTTGCGGGAGAGGTATCCCTCTGCTGGAGTTCTGGCATGAAACTGGGGGACAGAACAGACACCCCAAAAATGTAATCCACTCCCCCCTCTTGGGGGGTGAGAGGGGAGGTTGATGATTCAGCTTATTGAACGAGAAATTTTAATGTATATATTGTATACTTATTTGTAGCCCTGAAGAAGACCTTTCTGGTCGAAACACGTTGTCTACGGTAATTTTTAAGAAGAAGTTTTTCAATAAAGAAAGAAAGAAACAAGAACCTGCTGAATTGATGTGCTTTTCTTCACTTTGTTTGCACTTGTGGAAAAGATTTATACATGTTGGAGTGCTGAATCATTGCTTTTGTTGTAAATGTATAGGATCTATATCCTTGGAGGCTTAAGGGGTATTGAGCCTCTGATTCTTTGCACCCCCATATATTGTAGAAACATTACAATTTTTAGACATTGAGATAGGTGCATTTGTAATTACCCTATACCCCTTTTTTTGTGTTTTTTGAACGAGAAATTGGGACTAACTTGTGGACAACACAAGTCGCGTAGCCAAAGAAGAATGACTTCGGTAGCACTGGTCTCTTCGACTCAGAAGATCAGTCTGGCTCCGATCATAATCACATGTGGGGATCGACATAGCACCCTCCATCCCCTGGGACCCCAGGGGTCGACTGGAACCAAAGTCCATTTGAGGGCTGAGCCCTAAGACACTATATCATTAAATGAGAAGCGCCACTATATCCTAATTATGATACTCCTGTAGTGTCAAAAAGGAAAACTTTAATTAGACTCAAACCCAGTTCTAGTTGTAGGGGGGGGGTGGGGTTGACAGATTCTCCTGAGGTGGAAGTGCGGGGTGGAGGTTGTTAGGGGAAAAGGTTTTGTTTTGGTTGTCTGTTGTTTTTTTGAGTAGCATAAGGTTGTACACACTGCTGCATTTCTTACACGCACTTTCTTTCGCAAGACAACTCTTGCAATCCACGCGCATCTCAAATACTGCCTCATATGGCCCCTAGAGACACTTGGTTACTGCAAAATAGGCCACTGTACAATCACTGATTTTTACTCTCTGCCACAACGTATGCTTTCACACTGATATGGAATGTTAATGGTCTAAATGATTATCAAATGTGGAGCAGTTCTGGCACACAATTGGCTGCCTAGCGCCAATTGCAGGGATGATAGTTTTTGTGCAAGAAAGGACACCTTCCTGCACAAAAATAATAATTGATGGCATTTTCCCTCTTCTATGTGTGCTGCAGAATTCAGCATGCATAGAAAGAGCAATGAAGGAGGAGAAATAAAGGTATTTTTCCTTGTTGCGCCACTTTAACGCCTCTCCTGGGAAGGCGCTAGAATCTGATGCATTCCAGGGTTTACGAAATCTGGTAAATCTGGGACTGCGTCAGAATCCATGGGTGTTGCGCGGGAACACCCACAGCAACACCCATGGGACGCCCCTTTCACACAGAGTAATGCATGAAAGGGGGCCATATTTACAAGGACATGAAAAGCCACGCTTTGCATGGCCTGGTAAATATGGTTAAAAAAAGTGATGCTCCGGTGGCCTTGTAAATATGCTTCTAGGTGCTCATTTCTTACTCGCTACGACTATAACATAATATACCACGTCAAACACGTCAAGGGGAGATTGGTGATCCTCTTACCTAAGGTGTTACCCCTCGTGGTTTCCCATGTGAAACTGGATCCACTTGGGAGATATGTCATGATTGATGGATCCCTGGAGGGCCGCCATTATAACTTGTTAAGTGTCTATGTTCCACCTCTACTCGCCAGGCCCCCCTTGAGGTACATAAGGGAGAGGTGCTGCCATAGCCCCAGGGAGTCGCCATTATAAAAGTTGACTTTAATGACATCATGGCTCCCGAAGTGTACTCCAGTGGGCCAAAGGGGCCGTGGTTCGGAGGGGGGAGGGTTGAGGAATTAGGTTGAAAGACTGGGGTTCTGCAACACTTAGCAGATGTGGAACTTGCAACTATTGCTTATACTCACACATCTGCAGCGCACAAGACGATGTCCAGCATTGATGTACTACTACTCCCTGACACTGATCTTATCTATACAACTGGCTCGCTCATCCTGCCTGTCGTTAATCAGATAACTATTCTCTATTGTTCTAAACTGATGTAGAGTCTTTTTGTGGTGTTTTCAATGTGTTACTGTAATTAAAGTGTGCACAAATACTTTACACATTGCCTCTTAGGTTAAGCCTGACTGCTCTGTGCCAGGCTACCAGAGGGTGACCACAGGTTAATTTAGGCTGTGTATCTGACTTACCCTGACTAAGACTGTGACTTCTGCTTGGACAGGGTGTATACTCTGCCAACCAGAAACCTCAATTTCTAACATTGGTGATCAGCGGTGAGGATAGGACTTGTGTTTGTGCAGTACCTTACAGTAATTTGGTGTATACTACTACCTACGTCTACACCAATTCAAATCAATTGTCTCTGATCCCCATTGGTGGGTTTTTTCCTACTCTCTTCAATTGGCATTTTTAATTTTTCAATTCTCCTTGATTGGTATTTTTGCTTTTTACTCTAAATGATGTCTCTGATTGGAGGTTATACATCTGCACCTGCAAGAATGGAGTTTGAGCTGGCCAAAATTGATGTTTACACTGTGGCTCAGCACAAGGATTTCTGCAAGGATTTTGGGATTCCTGTAAAGAGCATCACCAGGAAGGTAGAGCTGCAAAAGGCACTGACAGCCTCATCAGAAGCCCATGCTACATTGAATGAGACCCCAGAGGAGGGTGAGGCTGGGGAAGAGCTGGATGAGGAGGACAATTTGGACCACAGTCTAAGAGGAGGCCGTGGGCTGGTGTCTGTGGAGGAGGAGGGCAATTTACTTCCAGGAATGGGAGTTCCTTCCAGAGCAGGGAGCAGTGTGTCATCCAAAGGCCTGTCACAAGAGGAGCTGGAGGACAGGGGGGAGGAGAGAAAGTTCACATTGGAGCTGGCTAAGCTCAAATTGGAGAGAGAGAAGACCTTGGAAGAAAAGACACAGGCCTTAGAGGAGAAAAGGCAATCCATGGAGATGTAGTACAGCTAAAAGAGATTGGCTATAGAGGATACAAATATGATGTTGGCTCAGGAATTGAGCTTAAGAGAGCTGGGCATCAATGCTAGGCAGGTGGAGTCCAGCAGTGATGGTGGCAGCAATTCTTCTGTGGCCTCTGACAGGAGGGTCCACATACCCAAGGGTTTGGTGTCTGATTTTGTGGTGGGAGAAAACATAGGCAGATGGTTGGAGACCTATGAAATTATACTCCAAATGCACAAGGTCTCTGAGGCAGAATGGGCGGGGGGTGTAGTCTTAGGAGACATATTCCTAGTGAGGGAAGGGACACTCTACTGGCCCTAGAGCGAGTGACAGGATGAGGTATCCCCCATGAAGGAAGCCCTAATCAGGAAGTTTGGTCTGACCCCAGAAAAATATAGACAGGAATTCAGGGATAATCAGAAGATTTCCCAATAGACCTGGGTGGATTGTGTGGTTACTTTTTGCAAGGCACTGGATGGTTGGGTGAAGGGCAGTAAGGTAAAATTTTACCAGGGGCTGTATAATTTGTTTGCAACAGAGAATATGTTTAGTCTTTGCTTTCCAGATCTGTGCCAACACCTTGTTGATAGTAAGCTCACTGACCCCAGAGATCTTGCTAAGGAGGCGGACCGCTGGGTCAGCACCAGGGTCCACCGGAAGGTATCTGAGGGGGATCACCACAAAAGTGGGCAGGGTCCTCACCAGAAAAAGCGGGGACACAAAAGAGCAAGGAGTTCTCTAAAGGGTCTCAAACTAGTTCTGGGGGTCAGGGTTCCCTCCCCCTGTTGATAAAAAGAAGAAATTGTCCCCTGAGAATAAGTCTGCAGGGAAGGCTCCTGTGAAATGCTATGAGTGCCAGCAGGAAGGGCACTACAAAGAGGACGCCAAGAGTCCCAAATGGGCACAGGTCCCCACCAGTGGTCAGTCACTGGGGTTGGCTAGTGTAGCACTTGGGGAAGAGATTGCCCCAGATGGTTTTGGGGAAGTGTGGAATTGACCCTAGTTTTCCTGGGTGATAGACAGATGGTACAGAGAACCCACATGCCTCACAATACTACAAAGTACAGCCAGTGGGTGTCCATCAATGGGCATGGGGTGGAGGCTCTGAGAGACACAGGAGTCTGCATGACAACTGTCAGGTGTCATCTGGTGTCTTCAGAGGAGGTAGTTCCTAACATGTTCCACCAAGTTGTTGTTGCTGTCAATCGTGAGATCCACTATCCTGTGGCTCTGGTTCACATTGAGTGGGGGGGGTCTCAGGTCTGCTGAAGGTAGCTGTGAGTCTGTCAATGCCTGTGGATTGTCTGCTGAGGAACAACCTGGTGCACACCATCTGGAAGGAGGTGGAGCTCAGGTCACACTTGGGGATGATGGGTTTGCCTGAGTGGGTGTGCTTGACCACACGGTCCATGGCAGCCCGTGAGGGTGGTCAGAAAGACCTGGAGCCTGGAAGAATACCCCAGGAACCTGCCAAAAAGAGGAAGGGCAAGGGGCACGGGAAACTCGCTCCGGAAATTCCCACGGTCCGGGAGTATGCGGAACCTGAGGGGGACGCTCTGTTACCTATAGGGGAAGTAGTGGCTGAACTGGAGAACCTGCCTGAGCTGATCAACTGAGATTTGAGATTTAGAGATTTATAAAGCACACAGATACTCAGCTGAGTGTACCAGTGCTGGCTTCAAGGCTATCTACACAGGCAAACAGTGTCACTATTACTGTTGGAACATCCAGGTTTTTTTTTAAAATTGGGAACCAATGAAGAGCCTTCAAGTGAGGGGAAATATGGGACCTTGGGGAGAGATTCAGGAGAGTTCAAGCTGGCAGCAGGAAGGGGGTCCCTCCAGGGAAGAATTCTGCAAAGAGCAGAAGGAGTTCCCTACTCTTGTGGGCCGTTGGTAGCAGGCTGAGGCCCAGGCAGCTGGTGACACCTCTGGGCAGCACCTGATCTACTGGGAGAATTATCTCCTTTATATGAGCCTAAAGTTCCTGAGCCTGGTGCAACACCTGTGTTGGTGGTAACCCAGCGCTTTAGGACCTTTGTACTAGGTCTGGCTCATGATGCGCCTCTGACAGGTCATTTAGGGCAAGACAGGACCTTTGACAGGAGAGTCAACCATTTTATTGGCCTCAGATCCATTGTGTAGGTCCTGTCCTACCTGCCAGGCGAGTGGCAAGTGAGGGAGGAGATGTAAGACCCACCTGCAACCTTTTACTGTCCTTAGTACCCCTTTTGAGCGGGTTGGCATTGACATTGTGGGTCCTCTGGATCCCAAGACAGCCACGGGCAACAGATTCATTCTGGTCTTGGTGAACCATACCATCCAGTACCCGGAAGCTATCCCTCTGAGGACAGTGACTGCACCCATCATGGCCAGGACACTGATGGGGGTCTTTACCCATGTGGATTTCCCCAAGGAGGTGCTATCTGACCGGAGTATCAACTTCATGTCCAACTAGATGAAGGCCATGTGGAAGGAAAGTGGTGTGACCTATAAGATCACCATTCCTTACCATCCCCAAACAATGGGTTGGCTGAAAGGTTCAACCGTACCCTTAAAGGCATGATCATGGGTCTACCTGAACCCATAAGGCATAAGTGGGACGTCCTCCTGTCATGCCTTTTGTTCACCTACAGGGAGGTTCCGCAGAAGGGGGTTGGCTTCAGCCCTTTTGAACTTCTATATGGATGCCCTGTGAAAGGACCTATCAGTTTGGTTAAGGAAGGCTGAGAGCAAGCTCCCAAGAAGCCACCACAGGATGTAGTTAGCTGGTATTCCGCAACTAGACAGTGCGCTTCAGCAAGCTCGCAAGGAGAACCTGGAAGCTCGCCAGGAGGACATGATACAATGTTACGACCAGAATACCACTCTTGTTGAGTTTCAGCCTGGTAAAAAAGTGTTGGTAATAGAACCAGTGGAGTCCTGCAAGACTGTTGGTCTGGGCATTATGAGGTGAAGGAGCCCAAGAGTGATGTCACCTACTTGGTGGACCTCAAGACTCCTAGGAACACTTTGAGGGTCCTGCATGTGAACCGCCTCAAGCCCAACTTTGAGAGGTCTGAGATTACCATGCTTCTGGTTACTGAGGATGGGGTGGAAGAGGAGAGTAAACCTCTCCCCACCTTCCTATCTTCCAAGGAGCAGGATGAGTCAGTGGAGGGTGTTAGCCTCTTCCCTACACTGGCCCTAGGTCAACAGAGAGACTGCCGCCAGTTGCTGGGGCAGTTTGCCTCTTTGTTCTCCCTTACCCCAGGACTCACTACATGGTGTACCACTGATATTGATACTGGGGACAGCACACCTGTAAAGAATACAATTTTCAGGCTGTTTGATAAGGTAAGGGCTAGCATCAAGGAGAAGGTCTCCAAGATGCTGGCGTTGGGGGTTATGGAGCCCTCAAATATCCCTTGGCCCAGCCAAATGGTGTTGATTCCCGAGGTTGCCCCTCAGATGTCACACCTGAATTTAGGTTTTTTCGGGACTACCGTGGGCTCAATGCAGTCACCCGGACTGACGCACACTCCATCGCCAGAGCTGATTAGCTCATTGATCAGCTTTGAGCTGCTAAGTTCCTCAGCACGTTTGACTTAACGTCTGGGTACTGGCAGATTGCCTTGCCCGAGGGGGCTAAACAGAGGTCAGTGTTCTCAACACCAGAATGGCACTTCTAGTTCTGGGTCATGACTTTGGGTTGAAGAACCCCCTGCCACCTTCCATAGGTTGGTCAATCAGCTCCTGGCTGGGTTGGAGAACTTCAGTGCCGCCTACCTAGACGACATTGCAGTCTTCAGCTCTATTTGGGAGGACCACTTGAACCCCCTCCAGGAAGTGCTTCAGGCTCTGCAGAGCGCAGGCCTGACTATCAAAGTCAGTAAGTGCCATAGAGAGCAGGGTTCTGTGGTCTACTTGGGACACTAAGTAGGGGGCAGCACGGTGCCACCCCTGCAGCCCAAAAATGACACCATTATTGCTTGGGAACCCAAGACCCAGACAGAAGTGAGAGCCTTTTTAGGCCTCACTGGATATTACAGGAGATTCATCAAGGAATATGGCACCATTGTGGCCCCCTTGACAGAGCTGACTTCCATGTAGCAGCCCCATCAGGTGATCTGGACAAAGGCATGCCAGAAAGCTTTTGACACCCTGAAGGAAGCCATGTGCATGGCACACCTGCGCAAGGCCCCCGATTTCTCCCAAGAGTTTGTTGTGCAGACAGACATCTTAGAACATGGCACATGGGTCCTGCTCTCACAACTAAATGAAGAGGGCCTGGATTAGCCTGTAGCCTTCATCAGTAGGAGGCTACTTCCCAGGGAACAGAGGTGGAGCACAGTTGAAATGGGAAGTCTTTGCTTGGGTCTGGGCGCTAAAGAAGCTAAGGTCATACCTATTGGGCACTCACTTCTGGGTTTAGACAGACCTGAGATTCCTAAAATGGTTAATGCAGCTGAGGGGTGAGAATCCCAAACTTTTGATGTGGTCCATCTCCTTACAGGGAATTGACTTTAAGGTGGAACAATGTCCTGGCATAGACCACACCAATGCTCATGGTCTCTCCAGGTTTTTCCGCCTTAGTGAAGAGAACTCCCAAGGGGTTGGTTAGCTCTCTCCACCTTCAGATGGGGTGGACACGTGTTAGACCTGGCATCCTTGGCATGGTTTCCCCTGAGTTTTTGCCTTCTGATCTCCTGTTTGCTGACTTCATTTTTGCTGGCTTTAGGATTTGTTGTTACATAACAATTGGGTATACCCAGTACACAGCTGGACCTGAGCACTTTGTTCACCTTGTTCATTCTGGAGCAACTGTTGATATTTTAAATTCTTGATTAATTCATTATATAAAACTTTTTCTCACCACCAAGACATCCTGGTCATTGTTTAATTCTATAATTGGGTGTGTCATTAGTTTTTTGTTTTTCCTTGAGAAGCCTACTGGTCAGTTGGACCACCTGTTTTATGGCTTTAGGATTTGGGCACTTTACCACTGCTAACCAGTGCTAAAGTGCATATGCTCTGTACTCAAAACATGGTAACATTGGCTTATCCACAATTGCCATATTTAATTTACTTAGAAGTCCCTAGTAAAGTGCACTATATGTGCTCAGGGCCTGTAAATGAAATGCTACTAGTCGACCTGCAGCACTAATTGTGCCACCCACGCGCGCCAAAGGCAAGCCCGTCTGCGCCCGTCAGCGCCCGGATTGCGACCTGCGCCAGAAACTCTGCCCCTTTTATAAGGTACATGTACTCACGATCGCAACTATTACACCTCAATTCAGGTAACTGTGTGTCTCACAACTTGCAGTGTGATTTAATCCCACCCAGATCTTTAGGTTGCAGCACTTGTGGCTGGGGGGCCCAAGCACACACAGCAATACGTTGTTTATGAACACAGAGGAATTAGGACAGATTAAGTCAAAAGCCACTAATCCATTGTCTGATAACAATTTAGCAATCACTCAGACTTTTACTCTTATTAATAAGAACCTTGCTCCTACCAGGTGTATTTTACTTAACACCAGGTCAATGGTGAAACATAAATTTGATTTGGAGTGTATGATTCATGTAGAAAATCCGGATCTTGTATTTCTTACCGAAACATGGGCAAATGAACACAGTGATCCCGACTGGCACATGGCAGTACCAGTCGGTTATGTCGTTTCTAACTCGGATAGAATGGGGGCAAAAGGTGGTGGAATTGCGATTATTCATCGACTTCAGTACATGGTTAGGTTTAATTCTGAATTGAATCTAGACGCTGAAGCAATGTCCTTTATCATAAAACTTAACAACCTAGAATTACTTTCTGGGTTGCTGATTTATAGACCCCCTGGCCCTAGATCAACATTTGTATCTTCCCTCCAGACTTATCTGGAATCATGCTTAGACCCGGGCTCTTACACCATACTGGGTGATTTTAATTTTCATTTGGAAGCTAATAATAATCCAGATTCTTTTAATCTACTAGATAAATTATCTAGTTTTGGACTTAACCAAATTGTTTGTGAACCTACACATCTAGCAGGACATACATTGGACGGTATTTTTACCAATAACTCTTTTATCCAAGTTAAGTCCGTATGTCCTTTACCCTGGTCTGATCATTTTGCTGTACATTTTAACATCACTCCAACAAACTCGAAAGGTGGTCGTAGAAATAGATCTGCGACCGTCAAACATCGGGCCTGGAAAGCAGCTCCTGGCTGGGTTGGAGAACTTCAGTGCCGCCTACCTAGACGACATTGCAGTCTTCAGCTCTATTTGGGAGGACCACTTGAACCCCCTCCAGGAAGTGCTTCAGGCTCTGCAGAGCGCAGGCCTGACTATCAAAGTCAGTAAATGCCATAGAGAGTAGGGTTCTGTGGTCTACTTGGGACACTAAGTAGGGGGCAGCAAGGTGCCACCCCTGCAGCCCAAAAATGACACCATTATTGCTTGGGAACCCCCAAGACCCAGACAGAAGTGAGAGCCTTTTTAGGCCTCACTGGATATTACAGGAGATTCATCAAGGAATATGGCACCATTGTGGCCCCCTTGACAGAGCTGACTTCCATGTAGCAGCCCCATCAGGTGATCTGGACAAAGGCATGCCAGAAAGGCATGCCAGAAAGCTTTTGACACCCTGAAGGAAGCCATGTGCATGGCACACCTGCGCATAATGGATTTAAAGTCAGCATTAAGTGAAAGGCCTCTAATTCCTACTGATTCCAATCAAGCGGCCTCAGTGTTTCACAACTGGCTTAACAGAGCTGCCAATATTGTCGCTCCGGAAGTGATAAAGCACTCTCGACGCAGTAAGGTTTCGTCCCCCTGGTATTCGGCAGACCTTAAAATAGCTAAAATTAAGTGCAGGCAAAAAGAGCGTATGTGGAGACTCCACTACTGCAGCTCTCATAGGAAAGATTACTGTGCTGCGTTAGAAGAATACAAAACTGCTATTACACAGGCCAAAACGGCCTACTACACTTCTAAAATTCAAGAAGCAACAAATTCACCAAAAGAATTGTTCCAAACTGTATCGTCTCTTTTAAAATGCCCACGGGATGTTACCTTTACTCCTGACCAAAAGTTTGTAGACAAGATGGCCGGTCACTTTCAAAATAAGGTCCAAACTGTTTATAATCATCTCCTAAATGCAGATAAGGTTACAGCGATTAATGTTTCAGCCCAGCTGGAGGACATGTCCTCCCACTGTGATTTATCGCACTTCTCACTGTTGGGAGTCGAGACAGTGGCTGACCTGCTGATAAAAACCAAGTCGGGCTCTCCTTTAGATCCTTGTCCCCCTCATATACTACATCTGGTTTCCGAGGAGATAAGCATCCCACTATCCCCTATACTTAACCAAAGTATTTCATCAGGAGTATTTCCAACCATTTGGAAAAAAGCCTGCATTCAGCCCTCTCCTCAAAAAACCTAAGCTTGATCCCCTGGACGAGAAAAACTATCGTCCCATCTCGTGTCTACCTCTACCTGCTAAAATCCTTGAGAAAGCCATGAATGTGGAACTAACATCGTATCTAGAGAACAACAACATTCTGGATGCTACTCAACATGGTTTCAGATCATCACACTCTACTGAGACTGCACTGATTATGGCAGTGGAGGAGATACGTAAGGTGATGGACGGAGGAGGAGGGGCTGTACTGGTCCTGCTTGATCTGACAGCAGCCTTCGATACCGTGAACCACGAGGTATTAATACGAAGGCTACAGGATATAGGTATTAAAGGCAAAGCTCTTGCCCTCCTTTCCTCCTTCTTATCGTCCAGGGAACAAGTGATATTTTGGGATGGATATCAGTCCAAGGAATTCACACTCCCCGGGGGAGTCCCACAGGGCTCGGCCCTATCCCCTACTCTTTTTAATATATACGTAGCTCCTCTGGCTAGACTAATAAAAAACTATGGCTTTAGGCTGGTATCTTATGCTGATGACACGCAGTTTATAGTGTCGGTAACACAGCCCGTGGATGCTACGGCAACTCAATTTAGTAACTGCATCTCGGCTCTGATGACTTGGATGAATGTTAATTTTTTTAAACTTAATGTAGATAAAACCGAGGTTATTGAGTTTGGTCAGAAAATCTCGGTATGGAACCAATTATGGTGGCCACATGCAGCAGGTACATGTCCGGCCCCTGTCAAAAAAGTCAGGAATCTAGGCCTTTTGGTAGATAACGACCTTTCCTGGGCTCCCCAGATTAACCAAGTCTCATCAGCCTGCTTCTTTATGCTGAAAGGTCTGAGGAAGATTCTTCCTTTTATTCCGCTTTCCCTGAGGAAAACAGTGGTGGGGGCTACGATTCTGTCTAGAGTTGATTACTGCAACGCTCTCTATTTAGGAGCAAATGCTGCGCAATTCTCTAAATTGCAGTCAATTCAGAATGCGGCAGCGAGAGTATTGCTTAATCTACCCAAACACCATCCTACATCAACCGGGATAAAACAACTTCACTGGCTCCCAGTACGACGACGGGTTGACTTTAAGTCCCTGTGCATGGTGCATAAAGCCTTGTTTGGTGGAGGATCCAAGGATGTGCAAACCTTGTTTTCTCGATACGTTCCCACACGAGCGTTAAGATCAGCATCACTTGATCTCTTACAACTTCCTAAGATAAAGAGAGTAAGGTGTGGAGGTAAACGCTTCTCTTTCTTGGCATCCAAACTCTGGAATTCTTTGCCCACTCACCTGAGGTCTCTGCCTAACAGATCGGTCTTCAGGAGGAAAGTTAAAACATGGCTCTTCTCACAACCCTGAATGTGTCGGCCTGGGGCATTACATATCACTCAGCGCCAAGACGCCTCGGCATTAGTGCGCTTTATAAATACTTTTCAGTCAGTCAGTAGCCCTTTAAACATGGCTCAGACCTGCCACTGCAGAGCCTGTGTGTGCAGTTTAAACTGCCATTTCGACCTGGCAAGTTAACCTATTTTCCAGGCCCAAGCCTTCCCTTTTATTACATATAAGTCACCCCTAAGGTAGGCCCTAGGCAGCCCTGTGGGCAGGGTGCAGTGTATTTCAAAGGGAGAACATGTACTTTCGAGTTTTACATGCCCTGGAAGTGAAAAACTGCTAAAGTTGTTTTTCAGTACTGATGGGCCTATCTCTCGCATAGGTTAACATTGGTATTGCCTTAAAACACCTTTTTTTTTTTTTACTTTTATTTGTTGGTATTTCCTTTAGTACACATAACATAATACAGAATATTGAATGTCATCAGTAGCGTAAGGATCAATTTTATACATAACAGTAACAATACAAGTTATTCCAGGTCAGGTACCTTACATTATTGTTCAATATCAGCAATTCCACGCTAAGAGCAACATATACATCCATTATAATTTATTATCATACTACATTTGTGCGTGCTGAACGCGTCATAGGATTCGATACGACACCCCATGTTCGTTAACCCTGCAGACAACTAGCAGACTTAGACACCTGTGACATGACTTACAGGACTTGATGAGTCAGTAGCACTGGGTTGGTTTAGTCGTAGCCACTCAGACACCGGCCCCCATATATCTTTAGGCATGGAGGCCATAGGCATCAATTCCCAAAATATAGAGAGCTACGTTTGGCAGAAGGCGACAACCTGCAGCCATGTTTTGACCTCAGGCGCGGCTGGCTTCCCCCAATGTATGGCCACCCTGCGCTTGGCCAATAGCAGTAGCAAGGCATGCAGTTTACGGGTATTGGGTGGGGTCTCTTTCACAAATCCCAGTATACCCAACAGAGGTGAAGGTTCATCTGAGATCCTTAGGATTTCTCCGATTTTAGCAAATATTTCTACCCAATATGCCACGATGGAGGGGCAGTCCCTCGCCAGGTGAATAAACGTTGCCGATGCAGCACCACACCTCCAGCAATTAGCGTCAGGTCTCAGTCCCATGCGGTGTAGCTGCATGGGGGTTCTATAAAATCTGGAAATAAATTTAAAATGGATCAACCTCAGCTTATAATTAGGTGATAGCTTGCGTAGTTGGCTGCAGCAGAACCGGCACTGCTCCTCCGATAGGGGGGGGAGGAATTTCAGTATTCCACTCGGCAAGTGCCTTTGGCTCTGTTATCGGAAATGTTGCCTGCATATTACTATATACACATGTGATGAGCCTACGAGGCGAAGGGTTGGTCAGTATGTGTTCAAGAGCGTGCAACTCGGGAGGAGGGCAGGGGTACGTGGGGTGCACCTGGAAGTATAGGAGCTTTTCTGAGAATCTAGATTGAGTGCCGTTCGGCTGCATTGGGGGGGGGGGGGGCGGAAGGTGCCCTCGGGGTATAGGTCCGCAAAAGTGATCATACCCATCTTGCGCGCCAGTGCCACGCCACCTTTGTCCGCCAGTGGGGGCAGCTGTGGGTTGTGGGCCAGTGGCCCTGAGGGGGAATATAGTATCTTTAGTTTGGATCTCTTCCTGAGACCCTCCCAACCCCTGGGCAGTGACTCTACAGGGTTGATTTCGCCCCGAGGGCACTTGTAAGGTTGATAAATTGCAGCCTGGAGGGGGAGCGGTGCGACCCTATCGATCTCCACAGCCACATGTGGTTGGAATGGCGTGGGATAGATCCAGTAATGTAAGAACTGGGCTTGGGCACAGTGGGCATATAGTTGTATATCTGGGGCGCCCAGACCACCCTGTTCCAGCCGAAGAGTCAGCAGTTCCCAGGACACATGAGGCTGTTTTCCTGCCCATACCAGGGAAATCAGCAGGGAGCGCATTACCCTAAAGAAGGCCTGTGTGAGTGGGAGTGGGAGGTTAATAAACAAGTATAAAAATGTGGGTAGCACAATCATTTTCGCTATTGCGATTCTTCCTGCTAGCGACAGCGGTAGCCTAGCCCATAATTTTACCTTACCCTCTAGCCACAGCACAGCTCTCCCATGGTTAGTGTCCCATAATTCTTGTACATCACGACTCAGCCAGATTCCTAAATAGCATACCGGGCTATCAGCCCATTTAAATGGGTAGTCTAGTAGACAGGGAACAGTGGCTTCTGTTAGTGGGAACAAGACAGATTTAGCCCAGTTAATCTGGATTCCGGATAATCCCCCAAATTTGATAATCTCTCTTAACACCTGGTTTAGGTTATCCGAGGGATTATTGATGTACAAAGTTATATCGTCCGCATAAAGGGATATAATTAGACCTCTAGTTGTGAACCCCAGACCTCGAGCCGCATGGTGCTGGCGAATTCCCGCGGCTAGTGGCTCCATAGCTATAGCAAAAAGCAGGGGGGAAAGGGGGCACCCCTGCCGAGTCCCGCGTGTGATTTGCAGCTGTGAGGAAACCAGTCCATTTATTCTTAGTCTGGCCGTGGGAGAAGGGTATAGTAATTTGATCTGACTGATGTAGGTCTGGCTGAATCCCATTCTGTTTAATATTGTAACAAGTATGGCCATTCTAGCGAATCAAAGGCCTGGGTTGCATCGAGGGGAGCTGCAAGTGCCTGCGATTGGGGGTTCAAATAGTATAAAATTTCAAAGAATGTGCGGAGGTTGTGTGCAGTGGACCTACCCGGGATGGACCCGGATTGGTCCGGTCTAGCAATTAATGGCATTAGGGGTTGCAATTTATTCGCTAGTAATTTAGCATAGATTTTGGTGTCAATGTTTATTAGGGAGAGAGGACGGTATGAGTCTCTCTCGTCTGGCAGTTTTCCCGGTTTCAGAAGTGAGAGCTTCTTCGTATAATGTCATCAGCTGGGGTGCCAACAGGTCCGCATAGCTTTTGTAAAAGGCTGCTGTCAACCCATCTGAGCCCGGGGCTTTGTCCGGGGGCAAGCTGTTTATCACAGCCTTGATGTCCTCCGTGGTGAAGGGTTTGTCTAGGTATGATCTGTGAGCCCTACCCAGCCATAATAATTCTGGGGAATCCAGATAAGTCTGGAGCTCTGTGGATATTATGCATGAGGTGGAGGTGGATAGGGTAGTGGAGAACTTTGTAAATTGGTCAAGTACTTCTTGGGGGCCCCTGGTCAGTATTCCGTCATCATCTAGGATTTCGGGGACAAAGGCGGTGCTATGAGGTGAACGCAGCATATTAGCTAGGGTCTTGCTTGGTCTATCTCCCTCGCCATACCTTCTGGCCTGGGCATATTTACCTAGGAATTACACTTCCCTCTGTGCTTCTTCCTCGTATTCTGAAATTATGTTTTTGATTTCGCCTAAGAAGTTAGCATTATTTGGTCTATAAAATTTCAGTTCCAGATCCCTGATCTTGGTTTCAAGCTTCTCCAGAGAGTGCCTGATGGATTTTAGAACCCCCGCCTGTCTGGATATACATTTACCATGCACCACTACTTTGAAGGCTTCCCATAGAGCTGCCTGAGTGTTTACTGTACCAGTGTTCATGGAAAAATACTCTTCTATGTCGCATCTAATGCCCTCCCGGAAGACCGTGTCTGTGAGCACGTGTGGGGGAAGTCTCCAATTTGACATTCTTGATGGCCAACCTGGTATGGACAACTGTAATTGGACCAGGTGTGGTCTGATAGTGTCCTGGGTAGGTGTTTTACTTCTGTTGTCCATGCAGCTATATCCTGGGAGACCAGCCAATAGTCTAATCTAGACCAAGCATTATGGTGGGCTGATATGCACGTACCCTCTGTTATAGCTGGATGTATCTGTCTCCAAATATCTATTAAGCCTCCATCTGATGCGTTATCATTAAGTGCTACGTTTGATCTAGGGTGTAGTCTTCGAGCTCCACCTTTCCTGTCTAGAGTATCGTCCATCAGGGCATTAAAGTCGCCGCCCCATATAATCGTGTCGTGTCCTATCATGTTGATCTTGGCCCAAACCGTGTGGAAGAAGTCAGGCGTGTCCACATAGGGACCGTATACCGCCGCTAGAGTAACGTTTACTGTACCGAGTTTATCACCCAGAATCACATACCTCCCCTCCGGATCGATGTGTTGTCGTATTGTCCAGGCTATCTCCTGTTTTACCAATATAGCTACCCCCAGAGCAAAATTGGAATATATGGAGGAGTATATAGCGCCCCAATGTTTGCCACTTAACCCAGCGTGTGAAGTGCTGTTTAGGTGTGTTTCCTGAAGGAAGCCTATATCAATATCGTGTCTGGCCAGATATGAGTGTATGAGTCTGGTCTTACTGTGGTTATTCAGCCCTCTTAAATTCCAGGTGAGTAGGTTATAGGTTGTCATGACTTGGCAAGTAGATTAATGCCTGGATGGGATGAGAGGTCATGTCGCAGTGTGCCTTTAATGTCTAAGTGATTGTCTAGATGTGTCTGCTGCGGTTCTGGTGGCGGTATCAGCTGCATCCCATGGTGTCGGGTCTGTGTAGTCTCTATGTTTCTTGTGCTCCGCTTGCAGAGTGATGCACTGGCCCGGTTAACTAACAGAACTGTCCCTCCCCTTCCCCCTTCCCCCTCCCACACCAACCCCCCAAACAGGTTGTGTAGATAATCCCTCCCGCTTACACCAACTCAAAATTCATCCTAACGGCATGTCTGGGACTAACAGGTGGGAGATCTCCCTGGGGACATGACTACACCAGCGTACAACCCTGCCTAGTGGCAGGGTGGCCGCTCATGTATAGGAGAGCTTAGTAACAATTAAACATGGGCGGTGTAGCGAGGCCAGACCCAATCTGTAGCCGCAGCTCCCCGGCTCATGTCACATGCTGTAGGCGGACAGCGCCCAAAACCCCCCTCCCGTCCTGGTCATGTATTTGCCTTCATAGTACCTGGCAGATCTACATGCTTCAGTTCAGTCATTGTCAGTTAGGCCAGCCGCAGAGGGATCACCAGCAGACGCAGCGGCCACACACCGCCGGCCTGCCACGTGCTTGGCGAATTTCATGGCTGACTTGGCATCTGTGAAGTAATGAACAGCTCCCTCATGGGTTACCTTCAGTTTGGCCGGGTACAGTAGCGCATAAGGTATTTCAGCTTGCCGTAAAATTTGTTTGATTGGCACAAATTTGCGTCTTGCCGCCTGGACCGCGGGGGTAAAATCCGGATATAGGGAGATGTAGTTTCCTTTGTGCTGTATGCTGCCCCTCTCCCTGGCTTGGCGCAGTATAGTATCCCTGTCGCGATAATTCAACAGTCTCGCTATGATTGGTCTAGGTGTGGCCCTCACCGGGGGCCTGGGACCCAGTGAGCGGTGAGCCCTCTCAACTATAAATATTGTTGACAGTCCTGGACCGAACAGAACACGCAACAGTTCCTCCACAAAGGTTTCCATCTTGGATATGGCCGTTGTCTCCGGTATACCTGTTATACGGAGGTTGTTTCTATGGGATCGGGCCTCCAAATCTTTGTTTTTGGCCCTGATTACAGTGAGTAGTTTGTCCATTTGCAGTAGTTGTTCCTTGGTCTCCAGTTGGAACTCGTGCACTTCTGTGGAGCGGTTGTCCAGTTGGTCCAGTCGGGTCTCATGGGTATCAACTTGCTTTTGGACTTGATCCAGCTGGGAGGTGAGTATATCTAATTTGTTATCAATGATTTTTAAACTGGATTTCATATCCAGTAGCAGTGTGCGGAGATCGTCGGTACCCCCCTCCGTGCCTTCCCTTGTGCCCTGCTCAGAATCTGCGTTCGCCTCATTATCTGTCTGTCTGGTGAGTCTTTTGCTCTCAAAGGGGAGCTTCGATTGCTTGACGTCATGTTTCCCCATTTTTACTGCAGTTGGCAGACTGTGATCAAGTGATGTGTGTGGCCGTCCATGAGACCGAAGGGTGTCAGTTCACTCTTGAGCTGTTGGGTATCGCACTGCTGCGCGTGGCTCAGGCCTCCCCTCTGTGAGTGCTGCGCACGAGCTCCAATGAGACACTTTAGCCCCAGGACCTGTAGATCTACAGCACCACTGGATCCCACGTCCCTTCGTAACAGGCAGGGTGTTCCCAATGTACAGCACAACTGCAGGGGTAACGGAGCGCATGCAGCACAGTGAGTGGGAGATTGGTTTCGTGCGTCAATTTATCAGCTACCTAAATGAGGCTACTCCTGGCCTGTAGGTACCTGGCTTTGTTTGGGCCATGGTCTTTAATCCGCCGTCTTCCCTCCCAACAGCATAGTGAAACCGCTCCACGTACAGTAGCTGCGCCAGAGGTGAGCGATCTGTGCACATTGGTGAAGGCGCTCGCCCTGGTGTCTCCTCCGAGGGACGTACGATTCCCACTGCTAAGTCCCAGGCTCACTCGACACCAACTAGACTCCCCAGTCTCCAGGAGTCAGCGGCAGCCTTCACCTCCCTGTCACTCAGGCGCGCTTATTTCATCTGCTCAGTTCAGAAGGCAAAGGGCCGCCAATCCTCCCGCATCCCGGCCCGGCCATACGGTGCATCCAGGCCTACCGTGTCTCCAAACAGCCAGCTGCTGGGCAGGTCCCCACATGCAACCTCTGCGGCCGTCCGGGCCTCCACATCGCGTCCCTCCAAAGACCCCCAGGCTCCGGACGCCGCAGCAGCTCACCTCCGATTCGGGCATTCTTAGTGCCGCAGGTAGGTCACGGGACACGAGGGGCCCCGCAGGATCTGCTCCACCTCCACCAAGGCCCATGCTCCGGCCTCACCTCTTTCACGACAGGGCCGCCTGACGGCCGCAAGGCACTCCGATTTTGTTACTTGTCGCGGTCACAGTCTCTGCCGCCGCTCTGCCTCCAGAGCAGGATCGGTGCCGGTGTGTTCAAGGAATCACCTTGCCGCCAGGATGTCACTGCCTTTCTGCTTCGTCAGGCACGGCGCGGAGGTGGTCCGGGTGCCGCGATCTCGCAGCTGGGCCTCGCGCTCTCTCCCACACGGACCCTGCAAGTGCAGTCTAGCCGGGTTTTTTTGGGGGAGCACCTCGCCCCAGCTGACTCCTGAGCCCGCCACACAGCCTTAGCACTGTAGATTGAATTCTTCTAGCTCCCAGCTATAAAAAATTATGCAGGATTGTTCTGCGGCCGGCGGAGCCCTCTCAGCGAGCGGCCATTTCGCAGCTCGGCTGGCCACGCCCCCATCTTAAAACACCTTTTAAGTGTAATTTCCACTTGGGAAAAGATAGATATTTGGAGTTGTGTGTCTCTGGACTCACAATTTAAACTCGCAACTTATGGTGAAGTCGGATTTTGAATTGTAAATCTGTAAATGACACTTTTAGAAAATTGGCATTTTCTTCCTTTAACCAGTCTATGCCTCTGCCTGTCTCTGAATAGAAGTCTGGGTTGGGTGACAGCTGGGCTTTGGTGCATTCCCTCTAGACAGTCACACACAAAGGGAGTTGGGGTGTGACATTTGCATCCTGATGGCCCATCACCAGGCTGATGGGCGTTCCTGAGGTAGACTGGGAGGGAGGAGTTAACATTTGCACTTGAATGGTGCTGTACCTGTCCCCACACAACAAGTTGCATACCCCCTTTAGTGAGTCTAGAGCCAGGGCAGGAAAGGCAGGGACATTGTGATCTTCAAAGGTCTCTTTGAAGTCTCCCCCACTTCAAAGACACACTTGGATATAAGTACTAGACCCCCGACAGCACCAAATCAGAACTACATTGGAACCAAGGACATACTGCTTGGAAGAAGAGCTGTTGTGCTGTAGGAGGAACTGCCACTTTGCTACCCGCATTGCTATGTTGGCTGCTGCCTGTAGATTGCTGTGGTGTAGGAGGGACTGCCACTTTGCTACCTGCTCTGCTGTGTTGGTCTACTGCTTCTTGCCTAGGAGTGAGAAGTACTGAACCTGTTCTCTAAATCCTTGAACTCAAGTTTCTCCAAGGACTTATTGGCTTGCCTCCTGTTCTCTGGAGTCTCAGGGTCACAAAAGACTTCTTGCAACTCTGCTGGTGCTGCTGGACTCTACCATCTGCGAGTACCACCCTTGCCTGAGGGGCCCTCCTCCAGTCCTGGGCCTCAGGAGTAGGTTCTGCAGCTGTTTTCTGAAACAATCAACACAGTGACCCCTTTGCTCCAATCAGAACTGACGCAGTGCCCTCCAACGCAGTGCCGATTCAACGCAACACAGGTCCTGATTGCGAGGTTCGATCACAATGCAATGCAGATCCGAAGTCACTGCTGCAAGGTTCGACTTTGATGCAGCTCCGATCCTTTGACACTGACTGCAAGGCTCGACTCTGATGCATTGACCCGACTGCGTGAATTGGAACCAACACATCGTGTCTTTGACGTAGACACTTGCTCCATACAAAGGTACTTTTTCAGCAGGCCCTACATGGGTCCTGTAGCCGACCTGCCCTCCGTCGCGGTTGGCCTGAACTTTGGATTTACCCTAGTCTAGCGTGACCTCAAGTAACCTTTTAGCGCTATTGACTTCTAAGCACAGTTTTTTAAATTTAATCTATAAAAATTCCTATCTCGACTTCTACTGATTGAAGTTTTGTTGTTTAGGTCTGGTTTTACTCAGATAAATATTCTCTATTCTTCTAAACTGGTGTGGAGTCTTTTTGTGGTATTTTCACTGTGTTACTGTAATTAAAGTGTGCACAAATACTTTACACATTGCCTCTTAAGTTAAGCCTGACTGCTCTGTGCCAAACTACCAGAGGTTGAGCACAGGTTAATTTAGGTTGTGTATCTGACTTACCCTGACTAGGATTGTGGCTCCTGCTTGGGCAGGGTGCATACTCTGCCAACCAGAAACCTCAATTTCTAACAGTGACCAAACATAAAGGGGCATTTCCTCAAAGAATCCATTATTCTTTGTAAACATTTGATTGCCTGCAGATTCCTCATCTTAACACTATAAATATATAGACTGGATCTGAAAACGTAAAACCAGTAAAACATAAAACCAGTATACCTGTGCGCCAGTATGATCTCTAGTTTGGGACCTTTTTAGATGGAAAATAGTCCATTCCACACAATGAGGAGGTGGAAGGATGGTGAGTAATCTGTGGTTATATAGAGTCTTCACCATAAGGAGTATTACCGAAGGTAAGTGACTTTTTCTTCTGATGGCTACTTCAAACTGCTGATTCCCTACCTTGTAAATAGATACCAAAGTAGTACCTCCCCAGGAGGTAGGTCTCACACAGACCAAAAATCTGTGGTGGGAAGAAAAGTTCAATGCATGTTAAAGACGTGTACCACTGCCCTTAGTGCCCAACTGTACTGTAGTCTGGATTTCTAATGCTGATTAGATTTGAACACGGATCATGTGTGTGCACCATGACATAGGCCTGTGTCACAGATAGAAGTCTTGTTTGACCGGGAGGGGTGCCCAAAGCACTACCCTCATAGTGGTGGAAGGCTACCACCTTCACCAGGAGTTAAGCAGCAAAAGGGCAGTGGTGGCAGCTACCATGTAGTGATCAGTAGTAGTGAATATGACCGTTCTACACGGTGTCATTAGAGTGAGGCCTACAGGCTCACTCATCTTTTTAAAAGTTCTGCTGCTATGTGCTTAACTCATACTTGGCCTACATCGGGTAGATGTGAAGTGCTGCATAGAGCAGGAGTAGTGACTCTGTGTTGGTTGTATGTGTGCCTGGGAAGGGGGACAGTACAGGGATGAAGCAGTACTGTGCAGTACATGTGTGATTAGTACATGTACTGGGTGTATGTATGCCTGAGAGGAATACATTACCTTAGAGATGCAGTGCTGTGTAGTGCATGCACAAGAGATGAGCCGGGTGTATGTGTGCCTGCATGAAGTACAATACACGAAGAGTGTGTGTGCTGGCAGTGTGTGTTTGTAAAGAGCACCCCTGGTTAAAGATAGAAAACCTTCAGTGCTGAACAGTGCACGCAACTTGAATGTGTGCACTGAGTGCGCGGGTACATGCAAGGGTACAATGCATATAGGTAACAGTGATGGACCCAAAGTGTGCTCTGAAAGTGCATTGAGCAAGTGTGCCTGCAATTTTACGTTGTATGGAGGATCCTGGGTTCCCTTTTGGAACTGCCTGATAAAGACATGAGGCAGAGAGGAATCCCCCAGACAGATTTGTGTATCGCTGCATTCCTATGAACTTGGTGGGGACACACTGGAGGGAAAAAGAAGAGACTCCATTTACATTTCAAACAGCTACTTTTTGATTTAGTGATAAATCACAAGGAAGGGGCTTGGGCACATCTCAGGAAGTGAGATGGGGCTGATAAGAGAATCATAAAGAGTAGGGCTGGGAGGCTGGGTTTAGCCTTTTGATGCACATAGCACTGTGGCTGACATCCAGGCGTAAACTCTGTTCACTCTCATGAATTGTGTTGTTGACAATCAGCTTTGAAGCCATGCCTGCTGTGGCGAGCCTCTTTCATGAAGGAAGATGAAAAGGAGAAGTGCCCACTTCAAAAGAAGTAGCACCCCAAAAAAAACTTCAAACACCCAGACACTAAATTACATTTGGTCTCTGGCAAAGGACTATAAGAAGGGGAGGTTGAGTCCTCAAACATTTGTCATCTGCCAAGCAGCCAGACGGGCTCTGTAAGCAGGGGAAGCTCTGCAAGACTTTCGCTTGTGACTAGGACTGAGGGCCAAGGCCTGCTAATCTCCCTGAGGGGACATCACCAAGGAAAACCAAGACCACCTGCACTGTAGCCTGGAGCACCAGTGCCTGCATGTGAGCCCAGTAAGGAAGAGCAGAGCGTTGGAGGGAGGAAGGTTCAATGGGGACCCCTTCCGTTAGGACTCTCTGTGCGAGGTGTGTGGTTTGTGCTGTGCACCAATCAGGCCGTCGCCGGTGTGCAAGTTCGTTTTTGGTGAACTCCTTATGCCAGTGGAGGCTCGCTGTAGACAGAGCCATGAGTTGAGCACCATGGCGGCTTTGCTATTTCCGTTCCATTAAGCTGAGGTGACTCCGTATGCCAGAGGAGGCCATCAGTAATGTACCATTTCAAGAAGTGCCAAGACTTGTGAGGGTCTGGGCCGGGGCACTGAGGCTGCCAGGAAGGGTTGCTAGTACCAACGTTGCCAAAGGATTTGAGCCATCGCCCGAAGGAGAGACTAAGGCTACGCCACACGGGATGGACCCGCACTGTGAGAGAACTGTCCCCGACTCACCATTGAGGACTGCTGGGGACGCTGTCCACAGCGTCGCACCCTCACTGGCACCAGTCGGGAACTGAAGAAAGGATTCCTCCCCTCCCCCTCCCCCTCCCCATTGAGAAAAGTCAAGTAACTGCGTCTTCGCGAGCAGAGAGCTGCTCCGACATCTGGGAGGTCCCTGGCAGCACCGCTCATGAGAGAGAGCCTGCGCCACCGGGTGCTGCCACGTGCGGCATGAGTAGTCCGATCTCTCCTAACTGAGTAGGACTCGTGAGTGTGCGTTCGAAGGCTCATGCTGCATTGCTGAACACTTGAGTGCTGCAAAAGCGGGTAAGACGTGAACAGGGTCCGTTGAGTCCCGGGGGAACTCGCTGCTAATGATACTGTGGCACAGTAGACAATTTTGACTACGTTCCTAAAGGGTCAAAAGGGAGAACTCTTAATTACAGCCAAATAGTTTGCATTCCCTGATGCGACCATCAGTGAATGGGGAATAACCCTTCACACGTTACATGAAGGAGGGTGGGACAGGGATTCGCCTGACAACTACTAAAGCCCCGCACTCAAGTGGGATTGTGTTGTTGCATTTGAATGTCATATTCCTCTGCATTTGTGGGGTTAGAAATAAAATACTACTTTTTCTTATAGAAACAAGTATTTGGCTGGATATTGATTTATTGTTTGTACTGGTTGCACTTTGAGTTATGAGTCGTGTTCACTGACCTGTATCTACATCCCCCCTGAGGGAGCCTTAACTGCTCGACCGCAGCTTTCACTGAGAGTCAAGTGCAGAAGGGGTACTTAGCCCAGTTAAGCGGGATCCAAAGTAGGTCGGGCTCTGGCAGATCAGGAGTAAAAGGCCTTTACCATCACGGACGGGCCCAGTGGTCTCTGTGTGCCCTGTGGCCCTCTAAAAATGGTTCTGACAGTCCGCAATTATCGAATGGGCAAAATGCCCACCCCTACAGGACTGTCACGACAGTAGCTCTTCGTGATTACATGCATCCATGCCCATGTTGCAGCCTGACAGATATCCAGGATAGGTACCCCGTGTGCCAACGCAGAAGTAGCAGCCTTAGCTCGAGTAGAATGAGCCCATAACCCTTCGAGGGGACCAGTTTTTCACTAAAGCATAGCAGATATTGATGCAGAGTACAATCCATCTAGAAATAGTAATTTTCTGCACTGGCTTGCCGCCGAGAAACTCACAAAAAATGACAAAACAGACAACAACACTTCAGACAGTTTAGCTTGTAGTGGGTCGATCTGGTAGGTGGTGCACCAAGCCACAAACTTGTCCTAGCACCCTGCGTACACAGATTTCATAGCTCAGAAGCAATATCCAAAGCAACTAGCTGCCACCGCTCAAGCTCCATGAGTGCAGGACCGCGCCCTGTTGCTGTGACAGTAGATCCTCCTGAAGCAGCAGCTTGGTCGGAGGACAAATGCTCATGCCCAGAAGTTCTGGGTAACACACCCTCCTGGCTAAATCTGGAGCCACCAGGATGACTTGGGCCAGGACATTCTTGATTATAGTCTGAATGTCCTGGACTCTCCGCTCTGTGGAGATGAAACGAAACAGCACAGTATCGAGGATGGCTCTGATGAAGGTGAGCATCTGTGAAGGAGTCAGATGTGATTTAGGGACACGTTGGCTGCGAACCCTAAAAATGTTAGAAGGTTCAATGTCATCTGGAGGTGGTCTATTACTGCTTGAGGCAAGCCCGCCTTCAACAGCCAGTCATCAAAGTAGAGAAAGACTGGTTCTCTTGACCTCCAAAAGTGTGCTACGACCACACCCACCACTTTCATAAACACCTGAGAAGCACTGGTAATGGCAAAAGAGAGCCACAAACTAAAAATGCTCCTAGCCCACAGTGAACCGCAGATAACTCCTGCAGGGGCAGGATGGGAATATGCAAATAAGCATTCTGCAGGTCCAATGCTAACATCCAGGATCCAGGGAAGACAAAACCTGGGTCAGTAGGAGTATTTTCAATATGTCCTTCCACAGGAAGGCACTTAGAGTGCATAGCTCTAAAATAGGATGAAGGCCTCTGTCCTTCTTTGGCACAAGCAAGTAGTAGTAGTAACACCCCATTCCTACCTCCTGGGCTAGAACCCTGTCTGTGGCTCCTTTGCCCAAAATTACTTTCACTTCATGCTGCAAAATAGACATGTGATCCTCCTTTGGCCACGCTAATGGGGTGGAAGGTGTGGTGGGGTGGAAAGAAATGGGAGGTCATATCCTCATTGAACCTCATAATGACAGGTGATTTAAACAAAGAAGGCTGATTCAACAACTGTGAAAAAAGCCAAAAGAGCCGACAAATAGCCAGATGGTTTAGCTGGCCGTGGCACCAAAAGGTGAAGAAGGAGGGCTCCCTGCAGTGGTGGCTCGCATAGGGCGTGCTGCGGGGCGGTGGGGAGGGGGAGGGGGAGGGGCCGGCTGGGGGGGTAGTAAACTCGGACATACGACGGAACAGAGTAAAGTAATTATTACATTCCCCCGTTCCGTCGTATGTCCGAGTTTACTACCCCCCACCCTGCCCCTCCCCCACCCCGCCCCACCGCCCCGCAGCACGCCCTATGTGAGCCGCCAGTGGCTCCCTGAGCCCCTAATCTCAGGGTTTAACGTAACATCAGTAGTGGAAAGAGGGGCTAAAGATGGTTGAGCTTCAAAATGATCACTAGTAATAGCCAAAGCAAAATCATCATTTGAAGGAAGAAAATAATTCATACAATACTTATCCATAGGTTGTGGACCATCAGAAAAGAAGGAGTATTTGATTGGCACTAGTTTTCAATCTACTGCCCAAGTAGGAGAATCCACTACATAGTGGGTAGAGGGAATGCGCCAGTCTGTGGTGATCGTATTCCTGACGCCTATATTTGAAGCGGATGTTTGTATTAAACAAGGTAGATGTACGCATATCAGATGCCAGTAGATCATTTACTAACTCTCTTCTGGGGAGGATCAGTTCAATAGTGTCATAATTAGCGCCAGTTTGTGAATGCCTACTAGCTCCCAAGATATCTTCTCTTATAAGCGAGCGGCAGCCTCTCACGTTCCTTATCCAATGAATGGATTTGTTTATAAGCGTGTCTTCCCCTTCATTATTTGAAATTTGCCCAAGTTTAGGAACATCGATCATGAAAATTGAGCATCTGCGGGGGGGGGGAACTGAAAGGCCCGGTTTAGAAGTGTTGTTTATTGGAGAGACCGGAAGGCTTCCATTGGAGCCATTCTTCTCTCTGGATTCTAGGGTAGAATGAAACAAGCGTTTACAGCAATCCAACTATGGGTTTTATCATGCAGATGGATATTAAAATCCCCCAAGATGGTATAATTAGCGTATTTAAGAATTATCGGGGAAAGATATTCCAGTATGCCATCTGCTAGATGTACCTGGTAGGCGTTAAATTACAGCACCAGACATGGTGAACTTTTTTGACAGAAATAAAAAAGAGCCGTGCCTCACAATCTGGGATAGATAGTGATCCAGCGTGGCTAATATAATTTCTCCTTATGACACTAATCCAGAAAAACACCTACACAACCTCTATTACTTAAAACTTATGTCGGTGGGGCCCATGACACCGCATACATACATTCATTCAATTTCTGGATTAAACGCTAAGGAGAATGAGCTGCTGGACAAACGGGATACCTTGTTAAATTTGACAGAATATTAACCTATACATTATATACATTAACTTTGGATCCTGTCGGTTCTAAACATCAAGGTACTCCACTATTCGGTCGATGGACCAACTAGTAGAATTAGTTGATGGCGATTAAGACCAGCTCAATCACAATTAAAACCTTTAACATTTATTAATCATAAAGCTATTAAAGAACCACAGACTCATTTTAGAGTTAGAATATAATTTTATCTAAAATTATCTGAGAAATTAAGTAACATTCTTTATTAAGTAAAAATTTAGAAATATCAATAAACATTTTATGAAAGATTTTTAGGAAAAGTGAGAAATTACTCATTACCCTCGGCCATAGGGCGATGACAAGAATGGTTCACCAAAGGAAGATGAACCGCAGATCACAGGATAGGACTCCCAAACTGACTGACTGTCCCGCTAACCTCCTCAGACGCAATCACCTCCTGGGCAAAATTCCCACAACGATCTCGTTCCTTCCCCAGTCAAAGTTCAAAGTCCAAAATGACAGAGTCTCTCGCAGCATCAAGGTGGAAACATGAAAAGCAAGTTTTGTTTCACAACGTAAGAGTAGACTCTCTTATACCCTATTTTCTGGCTCTCTACACTTAAAAGTTGCAATCTTTAGGGGCAAGAATCACACTAATTGGTCCATTGGAGGGGTGGTGATGGTCACCTCATCGCCCTCCTTGTTCGAACTGGTTTGGGGACAATAAAGCACACAATAAGTCTCATGATCACAGTGTCCAAAAGTAGTTCAATTTGTCAATCCATTTTGTAACAATCTTTGATGGTCACACATTAGTTCATCCACTGTCGCTCGACTTTTCCCATCCGTTCCCAGGCATATATGCTGAACACTTGGGACGCTCCTCGTTGCAGGTCAGATTGGCCTTGACATCTCTCACTCCGAGCACAGGCCGCATACACGTGACTGGAGCTTTCATACTGAGTCTGCGCGGGGGCCATCTTATTCAGCGCACGCGATCTCGTCCTTTCCAGCGGCCATTTTAGAAGCATGGCCTAGCAGGCCCGAACGAAACTAATATAAGAACAAACACAATAGAAATTAAAATATGGAAAATAAGTCTTTCTGTTTACCACCCGCCATTCTAAAGACCCGTGTTAGATATTACCTAGCAGAAGCGACATTTAAAGCCATTTTACTTACCATCTGCATTCTTTGCCACAATACAATTCTATTACGCAACACAAATCATGCAATTCGCTCTAATTACTACGCAAATCACAATACTCACGTTAATTAGCTTCACATTTGTAAATAAATTAGATTTTGCAACATTTAGCAAATTGTCCACGTGTAATGTCTACTAAAAGGTGTATTTTGTTGATTAGCCCATGCATTTCAAACGGTTAGTATCATTAATGGTTATGGGGTCATTAATTTCCATGGGGTACAAAAATGTTTTCGTTTCCCCAGCTCCATCAATAGCATGTCGATTTCACAAGTGAATTTATTTTTGAAGATAATGGCAATGCCACCACCCATTCTATCTGGGTGATCTATGAGTACTATTCGGTACTCTGAGGGGAGAGCTGTGAGGATATCAGGCACCAAAGAGTCATTAAGCCACGCTTCCGTTAGGAACATGGCGTCAGGAATATAATCAATTAAAAAGTCAAAAACGTCATGTTGGTGTCTAACCAAAGAGATACAATTTAAATTAATGAACCAAAAACACAGGGGTTAGGTTCCTTAATAGTGCTGCTGTGACTGCTCCATCAATTCCCCCCTTTGGTGATTTTTAACATCACCACTAAAACCTATCCCTACAAAATTTATCAGATAAATGTTTCTTGTCCACTTGCATTTGTTACTTTAGACAATCGTGTTCTTTTCATCCTGTCTTTTAGACCTTTTGTACATGTTCTCTTTAAACTCTTCCAATTCGATCTCTCCCATCTCCCGTTCTATTTCTTTATCCTACTCTTTGCTTTCTTTCTTCTTCACTTTCTTCAGATTCTGTCTCAGATCTCACTTCACTTCCTCTAACTTGGAACTTTATGATCTCAGTCTCTTTATCTGAATCCGAATCTTCTGGTGTTTCTTCTGCTTGAAATTCTGAATCTAATCCTCCTCGTGTTTCTTCTGCAATTTCCCCAATCTCTCTATCTGAATCTAAATTTTCTTGAGTTACCTCTACAATTTCCGGAGGGATTTCCCCAAAGTTTGTACTTGGCTGTTCATTGTCACTGTTTATTAGTTCGATTTCTCCTGTTTCAATATCAGTTCTTTTGTTTTCGGATTCTTCCTTTTGTCTTTCACTGGATTCAGGTTGGTCTGTTTCAGATGCCGAACTGGTATCTGATATTCCCAGATGTCGACTTACAGGTCGAGCTTTAGGATCTGGAACTCTGATTATTTCAGTTTCTTCCTCAGTTGTCAAACTGGTACCTGATTTTTCAAGATGTCGACTTACAGGTCGAGCTTCAAGATCTGGAACTCTGATTGTTTCAGTCTCTGCTTCAGATGCTGAGCTGGTATCTGATATTTCCAGATGTCGACTTACAAGTCGAGCTTCAGGATCTGGAACTTTGATGGTATGACTGGCATGAATCCAATTTTTCACACCTGCACACTTTACTGCAGTTGTTGTTACCAGGATCACTTGACGTGGCTTATCCCAACGTGGAACCAAGCAATTTCTTCTTCTGTGGACTTTTATGCAGATCCAGTCTCCTGGACTCAGATCATGAGCTGGTTTTCTTTCAAGAGTGGTCGCATCCGGCCCAACCTGATGAAACACAGAATGCACCACATCAGCCAATCCTTTGCAATAGTCCAATACGAGATCATAAGTTATAGTCAGCAGTTTGTTGACAGGTACGTGTGCTTGTCTCATGGCTCGTCCCATGATTATTTCATGAGGACTCAGACCTGTTTTTCTGTCAGGTATGCTTCTTATGCTCATTAGCACCAATGGTAAGGCATCGGGCCATTTGAGTCCTGTGGCTTGGCACATTTTCCCTAACCTATTCTTTATTGTGCCATTTACTTGCTTTATCACTCCAGAAGCCTCTGGTCTGTAGGCACAATGCAGCTTTTGTTGGATGTCTAGTGCTTCACATATCAGTTGGATGATTTAATTCTGAAAATGCGTTCCTCTATCTGTTTCGATCGTTACTGGAAAGCCATATCTGGAATGAATTCTCACAGCAGGAGCTTAGCTACAGTAACTCCATCATTCCTTCTTGTCGGATAGGCTTCCACCCAACGAGAAAACAAACAGACGACCACCAGGACATACCTCAATCTGTTACTTGGGGGCATTTCAATAAAATCTAGTTGCATTCTGGTAAAAGGACCTCCTTCACGTCCAATTGTTCCCAAACTCACTACTGTCTTCCTTCCAGGATTTATCTGTTGGCATATAAGACATCTTTGACAAAGGCTTTCAGCTATAGCCCTAAATTTTGGGTTGTACCAGGTCTGTTTGAAAAGTCTGATCATGGCATCTCTACCTATGTGTGCCTGTCCATGGTACATCCGTGCCATGTTAGAGATCATGCTATCAGGCATAACTGGTCTTTCATCCCTGTAAACCCAGACTTAATCTTCCTCTCTTTGTCTGCAACCTGCTTTTATCCAACCATCTTTTTCCTCATCACCTGCCTCTTCCTGCAATTGTTTTACCTCATCCCATGTTTCAACTGTATTAGTAAACAGCAAGGGACCTGAAACATTTTCTTTTTCCCTTCTCCGATTCATTGAGGTCATATTTCTGGCACAATATTGAGCTAATTCATCTGCAAAATTGTTACCCACCGCAATGTAATCAGTTCCGTTTTTGTGAGCAGTGCATTTTACCACCGCAATCTGTTTAGGCAGCTGTATCGCCTCAAGCAACTTTTTCACAAACTCACCATTCCTAATAGGAGACCCTGAGGAAGTCAGGAATCCCCTCTGGGACCAGATCTGTCCAAAATCGTGGACCACTCCGAAGCCATATTGGCTATCTGTGATCACAGTAATTCGGAAATTCTTTCCCAGTTTGCACGCTCGAATCTGAGCAATCAGCTCAGCAACTTGGGCTGAACGTATTCCTCTCAAACAGGATGCTTCCATTATAGTTGCCACCGTACACACAGCATATGCAGCACTTAAAACTTCTTCATTTGTCCTCAGGCATGACCCGTCCACAAACATCACATAATCTGACTCTTTTAGAGGTTCATCTTTAATGTCTGATCGAGGCTTTGTGCAAAATTCAAGCACATCCAAACACTTATGATCAACATCATCTTTGACTTCTGCATTTACTTCATCTGGCAGTGAAGTGGAATGATTCACACTCGTGCATCTTACAATGGTTACATTGTCTGCACCCAAAATCACCTTTTCATACCTAGTCAGCCGACTATGGGGCCAATTCCGATTCGGGCCGGAAATCTCTCCGACCAAGCCGGACCCGGAGAGATTTCCGACCGAATCGGACCCGTGCAGCCCGACCGAACGAGTACGATGCGCACGTATGCCATCGGACTCGATTCGGTCGGACTCCCATTGAAGTCAATGGGAGCCTGTCGTACAATGCGTACGCGGGCTCCCATTGACTCAATGGGTGCGAGGCGGACAAGGGCGCCCCCTACAGCGTGTACACGGCAAAGCGACTCGCGCCGTACACGCACAGGTAGGGGGGACCCATGGGTCCCCCCTGTGTGCGACTCGCGTGGCTACGCGTACAGGGGGGTCCGACACGGACACCCAAAGTACGGCTCCGACTGCTCTTTGGAGCCGGAGTGCGCGGCTCGGTCGGACTGCTCGCGGCGCGCATCGTACTTACCCGGCCGGGGAACGTCTCCATTGCGCGGTGCGAGTCGAGTCCGAGCGAGTCGGTCGGTGCGGTTAGACCCGGGATCGAGTCGGTCGGAGCGGTCGGGACGCCCGGACGAGTCGGTCGGCGATTTCGCATCGTACTCGCTCGCCCGGACGCGCGTACGAATCGGTCGGGAAATAGGGCTCCGAATCGGATCCGGTTAAGCCGAATTCGATTCGGAGCCCTACCGGCCGAGATCGGAATTGGCCCCTATGTGTCATGAATTGGGTTTTTGTTCGAGTCAGAAGGATTTCAACTGAATGTGGGACATATGCTCTCAAAGGATACCCCATCACAATGCCTTCACTCTGTTCCAGACTCACACAAGTAGCAGCTACTGCTTTCAGACATCCAGGCAACGCCTTTGCTACCGGGTCTAAAACAGCTGAAAAATAGGCTATTGATCATTTCATTTTTCCATGCTTTTGCACTAATACTGAAAGTGCACATCCGTCTCTCTCGCTACAATACAGTTCAAATTCTTTCTCATAATCAGGCACTCCCAATGCTGGTGCCTCACACAAACTTGTTCTTAGTTCCTCGAAAACCTTCATTTCCTCCTCATCCAATGCAATCGGATCTTTGACATCTTTCTTTGTCAATCGCTGTAAAGGTTTTGCAATCAATGAAAACCCATTTATCCACTGTCGGCAATAACCAACCATTCCAAGGAACATTCTTACCTCTCTTTGTGTCATTGGGGCTCTCATTCCTTTGATAATCCTTATCCTTTCTGTTGTCACTTTTCGCATCCCTTTCTCAATCTTATGACCTAAGTACTGTACTTCCTGTTGACAGAATTGCAGTTTTGATGGGGACACCTTGTGTCCTCCTTCTGCCAAATGATTCAATAAAGCAATTGTGTCCATAACACATGCTTCTCTGGTCTTTGATGCCACCAATAGGTCATCAATATATTGGACCATCACAGATTTTTCAGGCATTTTTAAATCTTCTAAGGATTTCTTCAGAATCTGATTAAAAATAGAAGGACTTTCTGTATACCCTTGAGGAATTCGGCACCATGCCAAAATACGCTCTCCGAACCGGAACGCAAATAATGGCTGGCTGTCAGGGTGTAATGGAATAGAAAAGAATGCATGGCACAAATCAATAACTGTGTACCATTCTGCATCATGTGGGATTTGATACAGTATTACAGCTGGGTTTGGCACAATTGGGCAGCAAGGAATAACAATTTTATTTACCTTCCTCAAATCTTGTATTATCCTATATGTTCCATTTGGCTTTTTCAATCCCATTATAGGAGAATTACATGGGCTGCTCATTATTTCTCTCAAAATCCCTTGTTCAATCATCTTATTAATTACAGGTGTTATTCCTTCAATAATTTCTGGCGTCAGTTTGTACTGCGGGGTACTTGGGTAATTCGTTCCTTCTTTTACAGTAATTTTTACAGGATCAACTTCTCTCATTAGTCCAATATCTTCACCTGTGAAATCCCACACATCAGACCTGACTATTCCTTTCAATTCAATAGGGATTTTCTCCGCATCAAACACAGGAAACATGTCATTCACTCCTGGTTCTAGTTCTGCCATTGTCATTTTATACAGAACATCCTCATCTGGTGTCTGGAAAGCAATACCATCTGTGGTACAATAGATGGCACAATTCATTTTGCAAAGCAGATCGCGTCCTAATAAATTTACAGGACTACAATCACACACCACAAAGCGGTGCATCTCTTTGAATGGTCCAATTTCCACCTTTATTGGTTTTGTAAGAGGGGTTTTAATCTGCCTGTTTGAAACACCTACAACTTGGATATATTCTCCTGAGAGAGGAAGTTTTGGAATTTCCACTGATCTAACAGTAGAACGGGTAGCACCAGTGTCCACAAGGAATGTAACATTTACACCATTCACTTTTCCATCCACAAATGGACCTGACTGATCTACCTCCAGAGTTGCGCCAAGCACGCATTCCTCTTCCTCTCCTAGGCACCGTCATAAGCTTTCATCTGATTCATCTCCATCCTGCCGTAACCAATACTGCGAAACTGCAGCTGCGCGCGGCAATTTTGTTACCTGCTCTCCTCCGTAGAATCCTGCCTCTGTACTGTATCTTTGAGGATTTACACTCTTTGGAAGAGGTGGTTGCGGCACCTGACACTGTTGAGTAACTACCTGCGGCTGTTGCAGCTGTTGGTAACTCACCTCATTCTGCACCTGTGGATTCAATGATTGATTTTCAACATTAACCTTCGGAGAAAATTTACCCTTGTTTCTCCAGTGCCCTAATTTTTCACAATTATGACATGGCCATTTCTTTTTAGCTTCTTCTATACTCATCTGACCTTTTCCCTTACCAATATTCGGTTTGGACTTGGCCTGTCCTGCATCACTAGACTGATTATTCATCTGAGCCTCTTGCTTTTCTGCAACCTTTACTTGTGCCCACATTGCGTTTTCCTTGAGTTTACGCTGTCTACACTCAATATCGTCACTACAATATTTCACATACCGTAATACCTCATCTACTGTGCTATTCTGCCAACACAACATATGCTGCTTAATCATTTCGCTTATCTCAGGTCTCAGACCATATACAAATCTATTCACAAAATGACTCATGTCCTTTTCACTCAGATTCTCGTATCCACTATACTGTTTAAAGACCAAAAGCAATCTCTCGTAATAGGCATGTACAGATTCCTTACTCTCCTGAGTTGTTCTATCCATCTTTACCCAGTCCGTTTCTTTTGGCGGAATTTTATTTTTCAGAAACGTGATTGCCTGTTCATATTTTCTCATTACTTCTGAACCTGGGGCTCCTGTTTTTTCATCTTTAGGATATTCTTCCTTCGGCCAGTCAATTGTAATTTTACACTCTGTCCATAAATCTGCTGGAACAACAATCTCATACAGTCCATCCAAATCTTCCCACAATACCTTTGAAACTTTTACAAACCTTTCTACCTGTCTATACCATTCTACAGGTTTCTCTCTCAATCTTGGAAAATCATTTGTAAATGACAATATATGTTGTCTGGACCATGGGACATGTACATAACTTCCTCCATTACCGTCGGATCTTTCTCTTTTACCGAAAAGCCAATGATGCTTTATCAGTTGTTACCTCCTTTCTTCTTATCCACCTCCTTCTCCACTTGTCTACATCTCCCCATTTTCTCAGTAACACAATCAGTTCTTTTATCTGTGTTAGTCGTCCTGAAGTGTTCACAATTTTCTATATCCTTTTCAATAAAATCTACCCTGTACGGTTTCTGAAATCCTCTTATTTTTCCAAATTCTACTCCTAGTTCGTTCGCTGTTTCTTCCAATTTTTCATGCAAATTCCTAGCTCTCCAAGTGACGCTTTTACACATAAACATTAATTCATCATCTTGATAGGACTTCAATCGATCTGTACCAATAGTTCCTAGAATTAATTCCTCCATGTCTATCTTTAATCTACCACATCCAAGAGTTGTGGTTCGGCATCTTTTTTCTGCAAGCTCCTCACCCAATCATTTAATTCCTCTGCAGTCGGACCCACAGGGGTTTTATTTACTTCTGCCCAACTTGCACTTCTCTCTGGGGTTTCAGTTGCTGACTCGGCTCCCATAGGAATCCTATTTATCTGACTCTCATTAATTGTCAAATTTACAGGTGGACTTGACCTAAAAGGACCAACAGAATCTTCTTTCTCTTTATTTTCTGGAATCATCCCTTCTCTTACTCTTTGCATACTGGAATTTAATGGAATTGTTAAGGAGTGTTCATCTATCTTTTGATTTTCAAATACTGGGATTACTGGCCCTATAGTTACTGGGACAGTCACAGCTTCCATATTCTTTGTCAGTTCTCTTATCTTTTCAGTCAACTCTCTTGTGGTTCTGGCTAATTCAGCTGTATTACCATCATCATGTTTCACAGTCTGTGGTATTTCCAGTTTATTAAATGAACTATTTATTTCAGACATTTGTTCAGGGCTTTGATTTATTACAGTTCTCATTGGCGGTGCATTTGGTGTCACCACCACAGAATCCTGTTGATATGAAGGGGGTCTTTTATTTAAAATGTCCTCCAGCAACTCATCCTCTGTGTCACTAACTCCATACCCATATCTCTCTGTTACTGCATGCTTCTTTTTCTCCGTACACTTTTTCCCTGTTAATTCTTCAACTGTTCTGACTGGAAACATGCCATCCGTCATGTTAGCATACCGCCATCGTCTCATCCTGCCTTCATGATTCAAACCCCATACTCTTCCATGAACTAAACTATAATTCTTTGCACCTCTGTGTCTTTCCCTTTCATACATCTCATCTTCCCATTCACCTAAGGCTTCGAACTGTGTCGGTCTAGGTCTCGGTTCAAGTTTCATCATCTTTTCTCTCAAATTTTGAAGTACCGCTGTGCTAAACGATCCATTTTCTGGAAATGCCAATACTCCATCGTCTTTGGTATGTTTCGCCCAATTTTCCAACCAAATGCAAGTATGATAGCCATATTTCAACATCATATGAGATGCTGGCATTTTCGGCGGAGGAAGTACTTCTCCTTCCCTAGTCACAACCTTCTTATCTTTCTTGAAAAAGTTTTTAAGCTTCACAAACCATGACGGATTCTCTCTACCATACTCATTATAATAAGCCATATTTCACTGTTCTTTTTCCCAAAACAAATTCATGTAATTCTTCACCACTCTGTTCATTCTACTGCTCTTCTTTCGGACCTATCCCAGCACGTCTCACACCAACGCACCAATCAGAAAGCTTTTACGTCACTCTCACACTACCCTATCCCAGCGCGTCTCACACTAACGCACCAATCAGGAGACTCTTCGTCCTTCCACAACTGGCCAATACCAGCGCGGTTTTTGTTGACGTCAGTTCTACTCCTGCTTCTATTGACCCCTCCTTTACAAAAATTATCGGCAGTTTTCTTAGCTTTTCTTTTCAACTAAAATCGATTAGTTACAATGTAAAACACATTACCATTGTCTGTTCCTCTAAACAAAGAGATAGTTAATTCTAACTTACAAGAATACTGTTTCGTTCGATAAGTGTAGCACTTCTCTCTACCTTACCCTTCTCTCAAGCAAGAGGTAAACCCGTTTCTCTGGGGATAAAACACATGTGGAGACTACACTGCTCCTGAGAATTAAGGCCAAAGTTTTACAAGAGAACCTGTTGCTATCTCACTCATATGTAATTCGTACATGAAATTTCCCTAACATAACACAGTCCTGTGTTATCACCAATTTTGAAATCAGACAATGCACAATTCCATGTGACTTCTCTTGACACACGTGTCCACTTCCTACTTCCCAGAAGCTTCAAAATTTCGACTTACACATGACATAATACAAACTCAACATAGAGTGTTAGACACGAAAAATCAATAATCAATAATCACCAAACTAATCTTTAGTAACCATAACTCTGCTACCAAGAAATCTGATCCAACGCGGCTAATATAATTTCTCCTTATGACACTAATCCAGAAAAACACCTACACAACCTCTATTACTTAAAACTTATGTCGGTGGGGCCCATGACACCGCATGCATACATTCATTCAATTTCTGGATTAAACGCTAAGGAGAATGAGCTGCTGGACAAACGGGATACCTTGTTAAATTTGACAGAATAATAACCTATACATTATATACATTAACTTTGGATCCTGTCGGTTCTAAACATCAAGGTACTCCGCTATTCGGTCGATGGACCACTAGTAGAATTAGTTGATGGCGATTAAGACCAGCTCAATCACAATTAAAACCTTTAACATTTATTAATCATAAATCTATTAAAAGAACCACAGACTCATTTTAGAGATAGAATATAATTTTATCTAAAATTCTCTGAGCAATTAAGTAAAATTCTTTATTAAGTAAAACATTTAGAAATATCAATAAACATTTTATGAAAGATTTTTAGGAAAAGTGAGAAATTACTCATTACCCTCGGCCATAGGGCGATGACAAGAATGGTTCACCAAAGGAAGATGAACCGCAGATCACAGGATAGGACTCCCAAACTGACTGACTGTCCCGCTAACCTCCTCGGACGCAATCACCTCCCGGGCAAAATTCCCGCAACAATCTCGTTCCTTCCCCAAAGTTCAAAGTCCAAAATGACAGAGTCTCTTGCAGCATCAAGGTGGAAAAATGAAAAGCAAGTTTTTTTTCACAACGTAAGAGCAGACTCTCTTATACCCTATTTTCTGGCTCTCTACACTTAAAAGTTGCAATCTTTAGGGGCAAGAATCACGCTAATTGGTCCATTGGAGGGGTGGTGATGGTCACCTCATCGCCCTCCTTGTTCGAACTGGTTTGGGGACAATAAAGCACACAATAAGTCTCATGATCACAGTGTCCAAAAGTAGTTCAATTTGTCAATCCAATTTGTAACAATCTTTGATGGTCACACATTAGTTCATCCACTGTCGCTCGACTTTTCCCATCCTTTCCCAGGCATATATGCTGAACACTTGGCACGCTCCTCGTTGCAGGTCAGATTGGCCTTGACATCTCTCACTCCGAGCACAGGCCGCATACACGTGACTGGAGCTTTCATACTGAGTCTGCGCGGGGGCCCTCTTATTCAGCGCACGCGATCTCATCCTTTCCAGCGGCCATTTTAGAAGCATGGCCTAGCAGGCCCGAACGAAACTAATATAAGAACAAACACAATAGAAATTAAAATATGGAAAATAAGCCTTTCTGTTTACCACCCGCCATTCTAAAGACCCGTGTTAGATATTACCTAGCAGAAGCGACATTTAAAGCCATTTTACTTACCATCTGCATTCTTTGCCACAATACAATTCTATTACGCAACACAAATCATGCAATTCGCTCTAATTACTACGCAAATCACAATACTCACGTTAATTAGCTTCACATTTGTAAATAAATTAGATTTTGCAACATTTAGCAAATTGTCCACGTGTAATGTCTACTAAAAGCTGTATTTTGTTGATTAGTCCATGCATTTCAAACGGTTAGTATCATTAATGGTTATGGGGTCATTAATTTCCAAGGGGTACAAAAATGTTTTCGTTTCCCCTGCTCCATCAATAGCATGTCGATTTCACAAGTGAATTTATTTTTGAAGATAATGGCAATGCCACCACCCATTCTATCTGGGTTATCTATGAGTACTATTCGGTACTCTGAGGGGAGAGCTGTGAGGATATCAGGCACCAAAGAGTCATTAAGCCACGCTTCCGTTAGGAACATGGCGTCAGGAATATAATCAATTAAAAAGTCAAAAACGTCATGTTGATGTCTAACCAAAGAGATACAATTTAAATTAATAAACCAAAAACACAGGGGTTAGGTTCCTTGATAGTGCTGCTGTGACTGTGTGAGTGCCTAAATGTAGCTGCAGAATGCTCTGGAACCCCATTAACCAAGACCGAGGCTTAGTATGGGGAACAGCTATCTGAAAGGGACATTGTAGGCTGTTAGTCATACCTGAAGCTAAATTATGGGATGAACCACATGCTTCCAGGATTGGAGGTCGAAGAGCATGCAATAAGGAGGCAGAGCAAACCAGCCTGCCTGCTGGCAGAGGGGCAGCATCCCTGGCCCCGTTCGGACGTAGATGGGCACAGATGGGCTTGCCTTAGGCGCGCCGCGGCGCCACTGCACCATGTTTGCGCTCAAATGAGCAGATGACCAGTTGAGTGCAAGCACTAAAGCGCTAACCGCTCTATGCGAGTGGCAAGTCCAAAATGCCCACCAAAAATATATTTCCCAATTAAAATCCCCCCTCAGAAAACAAGCTCACAAGCCCGAATGTCCTGCACTATCCATTCTAGGTAGACGGACTAAATGTGCACTGTATCCAAGATGGCTCAAATGAACATAAGCTTCTGTGAAGGTGTCAGGTGGGACTTCTGAACAAGGTAATTTGAACCCCAACGGCGTATCCAAGCGGTCCACACTGAGGCATTTTCATTGATATGCCCTGCACCACCTACGGTTCATCGAACCGCTTTTTCAGCAGGCAACCCATTGCAGTTGCCCTACTTACATGGGACTCACCTTCAGATAGCCCCTTTAGTTTACTGGCTCCCGCTTGGACACGCCGCCGCGGTCCACATTTAGGCACTTCCATTGTTATGCCTAGCACCACCCACTGCATTCACTCAGGCATGTAATGTAATGTCCTGATGATGATCCCACAATTGCTTTCATGGGATCGAAACGTCGTCGACTCTTTTGTCACCGCAAACGCAATTTTAGTTATCATTGCTCGTGTGTAACGGTGTCTCCTTACATTTATACTTGCTTAAATTATTGTATTATGCACAAGCATTCAGTTCTGCCTGAGCCTTTTGTTTTGTTTTGTTATATGTACACCTTGCTGGATGCAGGATTGTGTCCCCACTTTATTTGTTGCTAAGTATTTGAAATAGTAAAATTGATCCTGTCCGGCTGGACAGCACAATATAGAACTGATTCTAAGTCTATATTTATTTTCCCCGCTCCTATTCTCCTTGTTCGGGACCACTGTGTTTTTAATTTACTGATACCCAAGATCCCTGACCAAGGCAATTGGGTTCCCTTGTTTCTCATAACACCCTTTTAGAAAGTTGGCATTTTCCTCTCCTTAGCACCTTGTGTCTGCAGCCTGTCTTGAGTCACATTACTAGGTGTAGCTGAGAATTAGACTCTGTGAATTCCTCCCAGACAGTCACACAATAGCGGGATTAGGTGTGCCTCAGTGGGCCACCAACTGGCAGGATAGCGGGGGCGGAGCTGAACACAACCCCACTTACACCTGAATAGGCTGCGTCCTGCCTCCACACAAAAGGCCTAACGAACCTGTATTGTCACTGCAGCCAGCTTGGAGCAAGGGCAGGGGAGTCATGAACTTCCATGCACTTTAACGAACCTTTCCAGAGACTTCTCCCACCTTCCAGAAGAAGGACACCAGGTTATAAAAATAGGCCCTTCAGACCCACTGTTCAGTGCACTATTGGGCCTGCGGAAGGACTCTCAGAGGACTGCTTGCTGCTGTGACCTGCTGTGCACTCTGCCAGACTGCTGCTGTACTTCGAAGGACTACTTTGCTGTGTAGAGCCTGCCTTGAACCTTCAGAGGCCAGCCCTGCTGTTGAGCCCTGCATCTTCACGTACACCCAGGACTACCAGAAGTGACTCCAAGGGCTAATTTGATGGCCTCCTGTTCACAGCCACAGGGACATAAAAGGCGCCCACCATCTTTGACCCAGCCTGAGTGAGTCCGAGGAGTCTCACCAGTCCTGGACTCTTGGTTGCAGTGCTAAAGATGCCTAGATGGGCAATTTCCAAAACTGAGGATTTATACAAAATTTGGCCTAAAAGTGCTCCTAGAACCAGGAGAAGACCGGCACCAACCTGCTCACCTGTCCACCTGAGGTGCATCACAGGTTGAATTGACTTCACATCTTCTCCCGTTACATTCTGCTCTGTAGCAGCAAATCCATTTCAGCAGTCCGTCGCCAAATGGTTATCCAATCTCATGGAACTGTCTTCAGCTACAGACCTCTACCTCACCCCGCTGGATATATTCAACTTCCATTTTGACGACTAAGTCCGAAGGTAAATTTTTTTACCACAGCTTCGACCCAAGGCCATCGGAAGACAAAGCTCCCTCCTCGGACACTCCTGCAGCCTCGCCCTGCTGAACTTCTATCTTCTGAGACATTTTTCATACTATAATATTCTTTTGGATTTATATTTCTGCAGACGGGATATCTGTCACCGCTGTGACTGAGTAACCGATCCGTAGAAATCTAAATTCAGGCCCTAAGTGCAGACCGGGCTCAATCCACCTCGAACTGTGTTCCATCGCGGTCGGCCTTAACTTTTGACTTTGACCAGGTCACGCGTGACCAGATATCTGCGGTTGGTGCTTTGATCTATTAGGCGCCACTTTGAACCTTAAAATTTAAAAATTCATAACTACGGTTCTACTGATTAGATTTTGTTTTTGTGGTTTTGGTGTCCATTTTTTTTTTAAATCGACTCTATTTTCCTAAATTGGTTTTTATGATTTTTCTTGTGTTGTGTTTTCAAATTGTTGCTGCTTGTGTCCTGGATAAATATTTTACACATTGCCTCTAAGTTAAGTCTGACTGTTTTTTGTGCCAAGCTACTCTGGGTTAAGCTCAGGTTAATTTAGTGACTTTTTTTGGTTCACCCTGAACAGGATTGTGGCTGTTGCTTGCCCAAGGCTCACATCCTAGTCAACCAGCAATCCAATTTCTCACAAGACCCAAGTATGAAGGCTTGAAGTATATAGAGTGATTTGACCTCAATGATGTTTTAATATGGAAATCGATGCGTCTATTGTTAAAAATGAACTATCGTCTTTATTAATAGAATCCCCCGTCTCGAACTCCATATCTACCTCAACACGGAAGTATGTAGTCAGGAAGGCCTTATGACCTAGTCCCGGGATTACTGACTGATGGGTCACAGGTGGAGGGTGCATAGCTGGCAGGTAAACATGAGGGCAGGAAACTCTTGAATGATCCCACAGATAGGCGCAGCAACATTATAATGGTCAGGGGAGACTTCCCCCAATAAAGCAGACATGGCATGAGGACGGTACGTGCGCTTCTGAAAACACCATAAACCCAGATCCCACATGAGTTAGGAACACATAGCCAATCAGGACCTAGCTCACGTAGTGATCACGCGCTCCCCATGCCCGACATATGGACATATTCATCACTGGCCACACTGTGTCCACACAAGGTCAAGACCCACCTGCAGTAACCATTTGACCAATAATTTATGACTCTAAGGCAGTAACCAACATTCCTCACCATATATGGTACGTCAGAAACTTTGTTTACTTGTTGTAATATTGTACATAAGATGCACGCGAGCCCAATGTAAATTGAGACAGTCTTCAGATCTTGTGCATGTACCTGGTCTCCCGGCCAAACTGATTATTAAAAATACTGTTCCTGTTTTGTCAAACGACTCTTTTCTTCTGTTTTTTGCTAAGGAATTCGAACCTGAGCAACAGATGTATAACCAAATAATTTCATGTTGCTCAATGTCAATTTGTTCTAATTTTATTTAAAAATATGCTGCGGTTTTTAATGCAGGAACAACTCTTTTGTACCAGTGGTTGAAAGTGATTATCCATGCATTCACCTAAGGGCTCATGTATAGACCTTTCGGTATGACTGGTGAATTGTTTCAGTCTTTATGTATCTTGCATCACATATAAATTCTTGGTTGTTTGGAATGGTTCTGTGTGAAGTATTCCTTGCCTTGGTTGGTGATCCCATCGTCTTCCTCAGCTTTTTTTTTAAATAGCTTTTAAGATGTGTTTGAATATCTGAGTTGGATCATTGTTCAATTTGGCGCAAAGTTCCATGATTGTTCACATCGACCTCATAGAATTCTCGATTCATTGCTGCCAATGCTCCACCCACATCCGCCAATTTGAATGCCAAATCTAACACTCTTGATAACTTGTTTCAAATACCCAGTTCCTTATTGCACATGTTTTTGTATTTTGTCTACCTGTAGATTTCAGTTCCTTGATATCATTCATAACCAAAGTCTCAAACGTGTCTCTTGTTTTCTGACTGATTGGAGGAAATGGCTTTTGAGCCTAAAACTCTCTGCTTCAGTAGTTTTAGCTTCTATATCGTTGTAGAAAAGATGCTTAAGTCTATGAGGTCTCATCGTTTACATACCTCTATTTCCATTTATGGAGCATTGAGTTGGTACATAAAATATGCCTTTCTGAAGAATTTTAATTTCCATTTGTATAAGTTATCTATCTGAAACGTTTATCATTAGGCTTTGGTTTGACTCCTCAGCACTTTGTTGACTATTACTGTTGCTGCTTTTCCTCTGCGGGTCTTTCGCCTGAAGCTGGGCTTATGTCTAAAAAAGACAAGTTGCTTGAAGTACGTGATTCTGTGATTGTTTTTTGGATATGTTCTGATTGACTTTGCGTAATATTTCTGGTTGTCTGTTGGTTTTGTTCCCCTTGTTCGTCTTCTGATGTTGATGTTTGTTCTATAGAGTCCTGTGGCTTCTGTTTTTTTTATTTTTTCATATACCGCAGCCCAATTATATACCTAGCCATAATTATAATCAAAAGTACCTGCCTTGAATTTCCTTATCTTAGGATCATTTAACTCCTTCGCATAAGCTGCAAGTTGCTTATAAATGTCTTCCAAAAACTTTTCCTAATCTATTTCTTGTAAGATTTCTCTGATCTTTTTAAGCTGCACAATTTCTTGATTTACTTCAGCTAATACTTTTGAGAATTCTACTGCTACCAATAAAATTAGGTGGAGTGAGCACTTGTTTAAAGCTGCATACTGCCTGTCAACGAATTTGCTGTTTTGCTTGCATAGCATTGGCTTTAATGATATCCGTAGATCCCGAGGTATTCTTACTGCTTCATGATACTGTATTATAGTTGTAGCATGCAGTCGCTGATTGATCTCATTTCTCATGGAATAATTTAATTACTTGATATTGTTCTCTATGGTCCCAGAAAATGTGGATATTTTCCTTAATTAATGCATACATTTCTTAGCTTCTTCACAAATTGGGACACTCGACACTAACACTATCACACTCTGTCCCCAAGGTGAACTCTTTGAAACAGCCACTCTGTCTTTTACAATGCAGCTGAAAGCCAGCCTGCTTTACAAAGAGAGAAAGAGATTTCCCTGGTGACGTGTCAAGTGAGTGACTACACAAGCCTGCAGAGGGATGTATGGGGGAGTCAATGGGACGCCCTGCCCCCCTTTCCGAGGGCACCCTCGGGAGCACACTGACCATAAAAGATTTGTCAAATTCAATGGGTCTTAAGAACAGCAAAAGGTATTAGAAAGATTACAAACACATACTAATGTAGTTATTAAACCAGCTGACACAGGTGGTGGATTTGTTCTGTAAAGCAAAGATTGCTATAACAGTGAGATCTACTGGTAACTCAACAACAAAGAACAATATATACAATTACCCTCTGATCCTACAGTCTCAGTCATAGCATCCACACTAAATAAATACTACCAAAATTGGCCTTGGTGAAAACTGGCTTAGTGAGAAAAGAATTTTCATACTTTAATAAACCCGAATATACTGTCCTTTTTATATATATTCTTCCTAAGATTCATAAAAATAATACTAAACCTCCAGGCAACTTCCAATCGCAGCTGGATTCAAATCTATTCTACAACTAATGGGGGAATATGTTGATTTTTTATTATCAAACCATTTGTGCTACACAGTAAATCATTTTGTTCATGACAGTACATCAGTCATTAACAATGTGGAAAGCCATCTTTTTGATAGCAACATAGACGTTTTGGTCACCATGGACACAGAAAGCCTTTAAATTCCACAATCAGAGGCCTTGAAATACTTAAACTCGTACTTCAAATGAGAACTCATCCTTTTTAGTGCATACATCCTTTATTATTATATGTGACAACACCGCTCTTGGTAAGAACTACTTTATTTTCAAGGGCCTTTTGCGTGCCAAACAAAAGGTGAAGCCTTGGCAACAATTTTTACTCCTAATATAGCAAACGTGTATGTTGTATATTTTGAAGAGAAATATATCTATCATGAAAGTAACGCATTTAAAGCCAACATCCCTAAAAGGACAAGACTCATAGGTGATATATTTATGATCTGGAGAGGTAGTGACAGATAACTTAATGTTATTCGTGGCTGTATTAATTGCAGAGATACAAATGTATCCTTTATTCTGGAGTATAATAACAAATCAGTCAATTGTTTAGATCTGTCCATCAAGGAAGTGGGTGGCAAACTATACACTAATGTGTTCACTACCTACATCTTGCAAGACATTATTAAACTTGAACAATCATCATGGTAGTAATTGGATATTCAATATTTTTTGTAAGTTCCTCACCTTTATGGATGACAAGCATAATTGGGTTTTGCCTGCTTGGATTTTGGTCATGGAATTTGTTGGACTTGGCCCTTTCTGGCAGGTTCACCCCTAAACTTTTTGCCTTAAGTTCTGACATGATGTTGGTGGTTTTAGGCCTCTGGGCACTTTAGCACTGTGGTCCAGTGTAAAGTGTGTGCACTCTCTGTGTACATTTGGTGAAGTTGGCCTGCCCTCCCATAGGAATGCATTGGGTTATCCCCAATGTCCGTGGTAATTCCTGGTATGAGAGAAGCAGCAGGGTCGAGTTTAGTATGTATGAACTCGTGAGAATAAATGCTGCACAATGGTGTGCGCAGATTTATGATGACTGGTGGAGAAATGCCACTTTTAGAAGTTGCCATTTCTGTGCGCTATGTGTCTGCCTGCCTGATGTGAATTGCATGTCTGGCTTGTGGGTGACAGGGGCTGAGAGGTGTGTGTGGCTCCAGAAGGGGCGGGGTGAGTCAGCGCTAGGCTGAATGGGACATCTGTGCTAAGAGTAGTGGGAGGGGTAATCCCCTGACTCTGAATAGGATGGTGCCTGCCCTGTACAATGCTGGCTCCGCCCCCTGTGGTGTGTCTGATCACCTAGCCCCCACCTGACAAAGGGGAAGAGGAGCTTGCAAAACAAAGTGCTCCAATTCCCCCCTGAACCAGTTGCATCTGGTTCCCCCATGCCCTGCTCTAAAGACAAAGGAAATGTTGGTATAAATATAGGGGCTGTGACCCCATGATTTTGTTCAGTTCCTGTTCTGGTGTGCTGTTCCTGACAGACGGGGCTTGCTGCTGCTGGGGCCCAGGGGGGGCTGCCATGAGGGCTTGCCTCCCTGGGCCCTGCATTGCCCCTTGATCCCTAAAGGACCTCCAGGACTCTTGTTGCACCTAGCGCCTGGTGAGCGCTACATTTTCTCAAGAAGAGGAGCACGAGGGCTCCGCAGCACTGAGGTGCAATCTTTCCCGAGGGAATCCCGACGTGGGGATTCCCCCTGCTGGAGGGGAGAGAAGCGGGTGCCCACCCCGCATTGCGCCAACGAGCGGGAGCCTACCCCGCTTTATACATATTGAAAACGGCGGGTGCCCACCCCGCCTTATGCTGTCTTAGCGGGAGCCCACCCCGCGTTCTACTTGCGAGAAACCACCGCTGCGGCCCAAGCCCCGGCAGGAGAGGAAGTCAGGCAGCAAGAGGCCTGACGCGAGGCGGGACTTCCGGCTCCCCGAGGGAAGCGCCGAAGAAGTCCGAAGCCTCGCAGTCTCCACCTAGAAGTCCCAGGTCCCAGGAGGGGGACCGGGTGAAGTGCGGGGAGGTGTGGCAGCCGATCGGCGGGGCTCCAGTGAGAAGAGGGAAGCCCTGCACCGCCAGAGGAGACCGAGTGAAGCCGCCCAGCAAGTCCTGGTGAGTGGGGGCTCGAGATGTGCGGTGTGGTGCCAGTGAAGGCACCGTGCCTGTTTTCCTGAGTGGACCCGCCGTTGCCGGCCGCTCCAACGATGGGCATGTTTGGTTTGAGAGCCCGTGAGGCTCCAACGAGGGGCATAATTATTGTTAAAGGGCCCAGAGGGGCCCGTGCTTTCCCCCCATGTGGCCTTTTTCACAGTTGCCCCGCGTGGCAGTGGGCAACTGCAACGATGGGGACATGTATTTGGAGAGCCAAAGTGAGGCCCCGAGGGCACAGTGGAGCCAGGGCCTATTTGCCTATCCACAGCTGCGCCGCACCAGCGCGGGCAGCTGCAACGTTTGGCGCCTATTTGTTCCAAGGGCACAGTGAGTGCCCAGGCCTACAATTCTTCACAGCTGCCCAGCAAGTAGTGGGCAGCTGCAACGTTTAGGCCATCATTCCTTTGGGGGCATTGTGTGAGATAGGAGTGAGAGACACTCCTCTGCCCCAGCGCAATGGCGCACAATGGATTCTGCTGCGTTGGCAGCCGCCCTGACTTTGGGACATAGGGCATTTGAGCCCCTTTGAGAAGGCCAGTTGGCCAGGGGGATGGTTGGGGTTGTAGGGCGCCAGGCCCTAAGGTGATTTATGTGGTGCTTGGAAATGTGATTCATGTACTAAGATTTACGCACCCTGTTTTATGCCTCTAACTGTGGTTTATGTATGAGGTTATTTGCATACTGTGGTTTATGCTAGTGAGATTATTCTCTACTGTGAGTTATGCCCCTAATGTGAGTTATGCTTAGGAGGTTAGGGTCTAATGCGTTTAGACTTATGAGATGATTGCATAATGTGTTTATGCTGGTGAGGTTGGCGCAGAATGTAATTCACGCCTAAATGTGATACTGTGCATAATAGGGTTTATGTTACAGGATGATGCTGAGTTTGCCAGTGATTACTGGCTGTGTTCTACGTTTATGATATGTCCTACATTTACTAAGTTCACTTTGTGATGGTTCTGACAGTGGTCCAGTTGGCCCTGTCAGGTGTACATAATCCCTTGTAGATATTACCAAGTGCCAGGTGGCACAATGTATATTATGTGATTACTATTCTAATGTGTTATGAGAATACAAAGGCTATTTTTGATATAACCTTGTGTGGAGTTCCTTTTGTGGTGTGCCTAGTATGTTATTGCTGTGTGCGTGTTGCGCAAACGCTTTACACATTGCCTCCGGGATAGGCCTGACTGCTCGTGCCAAGCTACCAAGGGGTTGAGCAGGGGTTATCTTCGGCGTGTAACTCCCTCGCCCTGACTAGAGTGGTGGTCTCTGCCTGGCTTTGGCGCAAGCCTTAGCCAACCAGAGATCCCATTTCTAACATTGGTTGTCAGCGGTGAGGATAGGACTTGCGTTTGCGCAGTACCACAGCGACAACTGGTTACACTACAAGCTCTGCATTTTAGATAGTCACATGGATGGGGATTATTGTTTCTGAGTATGTTTAAGTATCATTTCTTTTGAAATGTGTTTCTTGTTGCACTATGAGTTGGGGGTCCTGCCAAGGACAGAAACAAGAGAATCTGGAGGAGTGACTGCCCTTGTGCAGACTGCTATTTCTTGGGTTGGCCTGAAGCTGAAGGAGGGACTGCCCTTGTGCCATCGTCCTATTTCCTGGGTTGGCCTGACGCTGAAGGAGTGACTGCCCCTGTGCTGTCTGCTGGTTCTAGGGTTGGCCTACAGTGGTTACTTAATTGGCATGGAGTAACTGGCTCGGGAGGGTAGATTATCCCCTAAGTGCAGTGTGAGTTGTCTGGATTCACCAGTAAGGGTGGGATCCAGTGGTGGCAGCAATATGTAGTCCAGTGCAGGAAGTCCCATTCCCAGTTCCCAGAGGATGGTACCTGGTTCCCGGTTAAGAGGGGGAAAGGTTGAGATTCAGGGGCAGTAAGATACTGTCTCACCAGTCTGGGGGGGGGCATATGTGGATGAGTGGTGTGTTGCACTGGACGATGGGGTGTGAGTTCTCTGAATAAGGAGCTTGCACGGGAGGCGAACCTCTGGCGGTATGCTAGAGGGTCTGCAGAGGCATTGGGGAGTGATCTTACAAGGAGTGGCTGAGGTGTCTTCCAACCCAGAGTGGTGGAAGAGGTTCAGAGTAGCCCAGCTAGGTCTCGGTGTAGTGGGAGGGGTGTAGGGACTCACGTCCTGTCTCAGAGGAGAAGGAGTGAGTGTGGGGCTGCGTGTCCCAAGCAGCCCGAAACCCCGTCTCAGGACCTGGATGGTTCCCGAGGGGAACACCAGGTTGGGATCCTAGGCTGTACTGATTGGCCATTTGTGGGGGATCTTCCAGTGTCTAGAGAACGTGGAGCCTCTGTAAGCAGAGCTCCAGTGGTTCTGGTGTCTGGCAGTGCCACTCCTAAGTGGAGGGTGCAGAAGTCCAGAAGGAGGGGTGAGAGGGGGAAAGAGTCCCCAGTGGAAGAACCAGTGGGTCAGGGGCCAGCCAGAAGGGCTGAGTCGCCAATGATTGGCCATGGTGATGCCACTTCTGTCCTAGGGGATCGTCACGCACTGTCAGATGGACAGGAGGTAGTGAGATCGGCGCCAGGCAGACTGTCACACGACACATTAGTTATGTGTCACCCTCAAGGGGGGGCATGCGTGCTCCCTGTGAAGTCCTGGCTCGCCGGGCATCTGACCAAAGGGTACCGTCCCTGGGTTGGGGAGCCAGGAGCAGGTGTTTCCTGATCTGGACGGCAGGGCACCTGTAATCAGTGTATTTACCTGTTTGCCTTCTAGGGATACCACTCCAGAGGGGTGGTGCAGGCCTAGCCGGGATCTTTAGGGTCCCTGGCTGAGTGTGGTAGTACTACCCTGAAGGCAGGTGGGGCCCATCTTAAGTGAAGGGACCCTGCTCTTCAGAAGGGAGGGTGCAGAACTCTGGAAGGGGGTGCAGAGGGAGGGAGTCCTCGCCTCTGACCCCGGTGCAGCCGGTGAATGTAGATCCCAGGTGGTAGACCAGTTGATGGAGAGAGGTCCTGAACTGGTGGGAGAGTTGTGTTCTGGTGGGTGCTTCTCCTGGGAGAGCGCAGAACCCCAGAAGTAGAGGTAGAGTGAGGAGACGCTTCGCCCGTGACCTCTGGTCAGCCTGAGGGTGCGGACCCTATGTTGGAGGATCAGTGGTAGTTTGGAACTACGCTGAGAAGGAGAGTTGAGAATGGCTATTATGTGCCAGGGGTTACTGCCCCCCACTCTGTGGATTGGCAAGGACCAGTGACCTCTGGGTGGCCTAGGCCTGGTCCTGGCCGTGGACAACTAGGGAGTACCAGTGGGGTAGCCTAGTTGGGCCTGAGAGTTCTTTTTCAGAGGGAACCACGTGGGTTCAGAGTGGCGTAGAACCGGAGGGTGTCCCTGCAGTGAGGGCCTGCGTCCGTGTTCTATCGCCCGAAGCAAGGAGGCCCATCAAGGTAGTGATTGGAACCTGGAACGAGCTCGAGAACCTGGAACGAGCTCCCGATCAATATCAGATGCTCCCCAACCCACCACACGTTCAGGAAGGACCTCAAGACCTGGCTCTTCGACTGACCCGGAGCTGTTTCCCTCCCCCCCGCGCCTTGAGACCCTCATGGGTGAGTAGCGCGCTCTACAAACCACTGATTGATTGGTCTACCCTGCGTTTTGGCTGGAAGGGGGTTGTGTTGGACTTGGCCCTTTCTGGCAGGTTCACCCCTAAACTTTTTGCCTTAAGTTCTGACATGGTGTTGGTGGTTTTAGGCCTCTGGGCACTTTAGCACTGTGGTCCAGTGTAAAGTGCGTTCACTCTCAGTGTACATTTGGTGAAGTTGGCCTGCCCTCCCATAGGAATGCATTGGGGATAAGTATGTCCGTGGTAATTCCTGGTATGAGAGGAGCAGCAGGGTCGAGTTTAGTATGTATGAACTCGTGAGAATAAATGCTGCACAATGGTGTGTGCAGATTTATGATGACTGGTGGAGAAATGCCACTTTTAGAAGTTGGCATTTCTGTGCGCTATGTGTCTGCCTGCCTGATGTGAATTGCATGTCTGGCTTGTGAGTGACAGGGGCTGAGCGGTGTGTGTGGCTCCAGAAGGGGCGGGGTGAGTCAGCGCTAGGCTGAATGGGACATCTGTGCTAAGAGTAGTGGGAGGTGTAATACCCTGACTCTGAATAGGATGGTGCCTGCCCTGTACAATGCTGGCTCCGCCCCCTGTGGTGTGTCTGATCACCTAGCCCCCACCTGACAAAGGGGAAGAGGAGCTTGCAAAACAAAGTGCTCCAATTCCCCCCTGAACCAGTTGCATCTGGTTCCCTCATGCCCTGCACTAAAGACAAAGGAAATGTTGGTATAAATATAGGGGCTGTGACCCCATGATGTTGTTCAGTTCCTGTTCTGGTGTGCTGTTCCTGACGGAGGGGGCTTGCTGCTGCTGGGGCCCAGGGGGGGCTGCCATGAGGGCTTGCCTCCCTGGGCCCTGCATTGCCCCTTGATCCCTAAAGGACCTCCAGGACTCTTGTTGCACCTAGCGCCTGGTGAGCGCTACATTTTCTCAAGAAGAGGAGCACGAGGGCTCCGCAGCGCTGAGCTGCAATCTTTCCCGAGGGAATCCCGATGTGGGGATTCCTCCTGCTGGAGGGGAGAGAAGCGGGTGCTCACCCCGCATTGCGCCAACGAGCGGGAGCCTACCCCGCTTTATACATATTGAAAACGGCAGGTGCCCACCCCGCCTTATGCTGTCTTAGCGGGAGCCCACCCCGCGTTCTACTTGCGAGAAATCACCGCTGCGGCTCGAGCCCCGGCAGGAGAGGAAGTCAGGCAGCGAGAGGCCTGACGCGAGGCGGGACTTCCGGCTCCCTGAGGGAAGCGCCGAAGAAGTCAGAAGCCTCGCGGTCTCCACCTAGAAGTCCCGGGTCCCAGGAGGGGGCCCAGGTGAAGTGCGGGGAGGTGTGGCAGCCGATCGGCGGGGCTCCCGTGAGAAGAGGGAAGTCCCGCACCGCCAGAGGAGACCGAGTGAAGCCGCCCAGCGAGTCCCGGTGAGTGGGGGCTCGAGATGTGCGGTGTGGTGCCAGTGAAGGCACCGTACCTGTTTTCCTGAGCGGACCCGCCGTTGCGGGCCGCTCCAACGATGGGCATGTTTGGTTTGAGAGCCCGTGAGGTTCCAACGAGGGGCATAATTATTGTTAAAGGGCCCAGAGGGGCCCGTGCTTTCCCCCCATGTGGCCTTTTTCACAGTTTCCCCGCGTGGCAGTGGGCAACTGCAACGATGGGGACATGTATTTGGAGAGCCCCAGTGAGGCCCCGAGGGCACAGTGGTGCCAGGGGCTATTTGCCTATCCACAGCTGCGCCGCACCAGCGCGGGCAGCTGCAACGTTTGGCGCCTATTTGTTCCAAGGGCACAGTGAGTGCCCAGGCCTACAATTCTTCACAGCTGCCCAGCAAGTAGTGGGCAGCGGCAACGTTTAGGCCATCATTCCTTTGGGGGCATTGTGTGAGATAGGAGTGAGAGACACCCCTCTGCCCCAGCGCAATGGCGCACAATGGATTCTGCTGCGTTGGCAGCCGCCCTGACTTTGGGACATAGGGCATTTGAGCCCCTTTGAGAAGGCCAGTTGGCCAGGGGGACGGTTGGGGTTGTAGGGCGCCAGGCCCTAAGGTGATTTATGTGGTGCTAGGAAATGTGATTCATGTACTATGATTTACGCACCCTTTTTATGCCTCTAACTGTGGTTTATGTATGAGGTTATTTGCATACCGTGGTTTATGCTAGTGAGATTATTCTCTACTGTGAGTTATGCCCCTAATGTGAGTTATGCTTAGGAGGTTAGGGTCTAATGCGTTTAGACTTATGAGATGATTCCATAATGTGTTTATGCTGGTGAGGTTGGCGCAGAATGTAATTCACGCCTAGATGTGATACTGTGCATAATAGGGTTTATGTTACAGGATGATGCTGAGTTTGCCAGTGATTACTGGCTGTGTTCTACGTTTATGATATGTCCTACATTTACTAAGTTCACTTTGTGATGGTTCTGACAGTGGTCCAGTTGGCCCTGTCAGGTGTACATAATCCCTTGTAGATATTACCAAGTGCCAGGTGGCACAATGTATATTATGTGATTACTATTCTAATGTGTTTCGAGAATACAAAGGCTATTTTTGATATAACCTTGTGTGGAGTTCCTTTTGTGGTGTGCCTAGTATGTTGTTGCTGTGTGCGTGTTGCGCAAACGCTTTACACATTGCCTCCGGGATAGGCCTGACTGCTCGTGCCAAGCTACCAAGGGGGTGAGCAGGGGTTATCTTCGGCGTGTAACTCCCTCGCCCTGACTAGAGTGGTGGTCTCTGCCTGGCTTTGGCGCAAGCCTTAGCCAACCAGAGATCCCATTTCTAACAGAATTGGTTTACATTATTAACATTTACCTTGCCCACGTTGTTATTATGCCCTGAATTATTTTTGTGGTCTAAATACTGGCCAGCTTTCTAATACATTGTTGTATGTATTATTTTGTCTTGCCATATGTTGGACCTGGTCCTCTCTGCAGGGTCACCAAACTTGCCGCTTTACCCTCCACCATTTTGCTTAATTCGTGCTTAATTTGCTTAATTTTTTGCTGGCCTAAGGACTCTGTGAACTTTACCACTGCTAACCAGTGCAGAAGTGTTTGTGCTCTCTCCTTAAAACATGGTAGAATTGGCTTATACCTAATTGGCATATTTAATTTACTTGTAAGTCCCTAGTAAAGTGGCACTACATGTGCCCTGGGCCTGTAAATTAAATGCTACTGGGCCCTGGACAGCCTAATTGGCAGGGTGCAATGCATGGGCGGTTCGTTTCCTTGGGCGTGGGGGCTCTTCCCACCTCATTTTCTGGCAAGATCTAGATCTTAATTTTCTAATTACTATTATAGTTATTACAATAGTAATTAGAAGAATTTACTAGCTGTTATTCTCTAACCCTCGCTTGGGCGAGGGTTCAGCAGCCAGGCACTTTTCTCAGGTCCATTTCCAAGGCACATGCACTAGTGCGCATGTGCCAATGAAGGTAGTTTTTGCTGGTTTAAGCCAGGCCTTACCTTCTCCCAGCCCTGGTATGCCATCTTCAGGGCCGCCCGGTAACATCCCTGCATGACACACACCAAGCATCACTTTGTAAGACAGCCCCGGGCACTTAGGGTTTCAGCCCTGTACTGCCCGTGGCTACCTATCAATCTCCGAGTGCTGAACGAGGCAGCCTATGTGGGAGGGAGACAGACAGGGCAGCGTTTTACCATGTGACCTGGTGTCATACAGTCGTGAGCCTTGATGACTCTACGACGTGGGGTTACATGCAGTAAACAGATATACACTGCATATGCTTTAGCTCTGTTTATAGGAGAAAGCCACTTGCTTTCACTTTCTCCTTCAAGCGTTGTGGTGCTTCACATCATCGCATCGGAGAACTTGAGCTGCAAAAAGATGACTGGCCTTGTCTCATCTCCTGTCACAGGTCAGTCTGTCATCCTATTGGCCTTTCCCCAAGCCTCCAACTTCTTTCCTTCCCTCTCTTTTCCATTGCCAGTCTTTTGCAAACACACTTCATTTTATTGTATACACAGGAGAAGCGCGGATTTAGTAAAAACAAAGAATGTATTAAAATTAGAGGCTCAATAATTTGTCTACTGAATAATGTGGTAGTTTTCTCTATGTTGCTGTATTTATTTCTAGGTTTGGTTGCACTTAATTTGATCAAACGTTTCATGTATTTAGCAGACTTGTTTGCTACGAGTTATCATCAATCCTAACACATTTCAGACACTGGTAAACGGTGAGAGTCTGAAATGTAGATGTTGAGCCAAAACTGAAAGGGTCTTTATTAGGGTGGGCAAAGCAGAGAAAGAGAGCTAGGAACGTTGATGCGGATAGAGTCTGCATAATGAGATGCAGCTACAAGAAACATATTTCGCCGACCACACTGTAAAGGGAAATATTTATGGCAAAAACAGGTTCCACTGATGTGGATGAAGTGTGCCTAATGTGAGCCTTAAGTGGCCCTATACGGATAGAAATTTAAAGCAATATTTGAAACGGCCTCCTATCTGGTCCTGCATTCTTTCCTTTATCTTTAAAGCAGAAGCACAGACGAGAAGGATGTCTTAAAAATTATCGTTAAAGGCCTTAAGGTAATCCATGTGAATGATGCAGCCTCTGCTTCCATTTCACATCTTTTTCTTGCATCCTAGATGTTATTTCTGTAGTTTTTTTTCCATGAAACATTTGTCTTAGTCACTTCAAGGTGTCTGGGAGATTAAGTGTGGAAGGGAATGAATGAGTGAGTGAATGTGTGTGATATATAGGTCACCTGGTGCAAAATGCTGGCTATAGCATACTGGCAACAATTTTGGGAGGAAGTGTGGAGAGACGGGCAACCATAACAAAATTCTGACCTCGGCATACTACTTGTAATATATAACATGTGGGTCACTTATGGCATAAAGATGCAATCAATGGCAAGTTTCTGGCCTGCCATGTTGTATGCAATTATTGACATAAAGTGGTACATAGAGGGTGTTCCATGACACAATTATGAAACTTACATACCCCTTAGCCTTTCTAGAAGAATTTTGGCTTGCTCACTTCTATTCAGTGCAAATATTACGGCTCACCAGTTTTAAAGAGCCCCAGCTGCCACTGGTGTAATGTATTTTAGAAGTGGGGCATGCACTTTTAAGTTTTACATGTCTTGGTAGTGAAAAACTCTTACATTTGTTTTTCACTACTACAAGGCCGACCTCTCTCTCTTAGGGTAACATTGGAGTCACCTTATTATATTTTATAAGTGTAATTTCCAAATCGGAATAGGTTAACAGGTCATGTTTGATGTCTCTGGAATCCCAATTAAAAATCCTAACTTATGGTGAAGTCGCATTTTAAATTGCAATTTTGAAAATGCCACTTTTAGAAATTTGGCATTTCTGTGCCTTAGCCATTTAGTGCATGGTGCCTTTCTCTGGTCACACGACTGAGTGTAGCTAACAGTTGATCTTTGTGTATTCCTCCTAGACAGCCACACACAATAGGGAGCGTAGGTATGCCTAGATGGACCATCACTGACAGGATGGGAAGGAGGAGCTGGGCACAGCCCACTTACACTTGAATAGGCTGTGTCCTGCATCCACACAAAGGGCCGCATACCCCCTGTAGTTAGTCTGGATCAAGGACAGGGAAGACAGGATGCCTGGGAACTGCAAAGGTAAACCTCTAGAAGCTTCGCCCCCACTTCAAAGGTACAACTGAGTATAAATACTGTACCTTAGACACCAACTCTTCAATACACTTCTGGACCTGGGGATACTCTGCCAGGAAGAAGGACTGTTGTGCTGTTACAAGGACTGTCACTCTGCTGGGCTGCACTCTGATTGACTCCCGCCTTGTTTTGCTGCTGCTTTGCTGTGCTGACCTGCTACCTGCTGGGTTCAAGAGATGCAGGACTCAGAACCCCAGAGTCACTCTAAGAGCTAGTTGGCTAGCCTCCTGACTTGAGCCTCAGGGACAGAAGGCTCCAACAACCTTGTACTTGCACCTGGATTCTGCCATCTGTGAGTCTACCCTGCCAAGTGGTGCCACTCCGTCCTGGACCCATGTAAGTGGGCTTAAGGTTCTCTTTCAGCCTCTGTGCAATCTGCGGAACCGTGGCATGTCTTCTACTGCACGGCGCAACCCTGAGCAGAACCGACGCATCTCCGCTGCTGTGTGGATTGGACCTGCCGCAACGACTCGCATCGCCACCCCAGCCATCATCACCTTCAGAACCACCACTACGCAGGCCCTTGCATCTCTCATCATCGGCAGCCTCGGCGGTGACCCAGGACTCCGCATCACAGCTTCCCAGCTCTTCGGTACCAGCACTTTGGCCCGACAGAGCACCGCATCCTTGACACTGGACTTCACATCACAAACCTCGTTGACGGGATCCTCAACGATGATGCAGGCCCTCACATCGCAGCCTCGCTGCATCTCAGAACTGATGCATTGCTTCGGCAGCGCCATGCATCTTCGACACGGATCCTCCCAAAGTTCCACAAACTAGGATTTAAGGAACACTGTTCAGCGGGCCAAACTGGGTCCCTGTAGCTGGCCAGCGCTCCATCGCAGTCGGCCTGAGCTTCTGACTTTGTCCTGGTCCCGCACGTCAAGTTAGCCGAGGTTGGTGCTTTGTGCTTTTAGGTGCTTTTTTCACTTTAATCTTTAAAAATTCATAACTCCAGTTCTACTGATTGGATTTTTGTCATTTTGGTCTTGTATTTTTTTATTAAACAATACTCTATCATTCTAACTCTGTTTTGGGCTCCTTTTGTGGTGTGTTTTCACTGTATTACTGTTTGAAGTGATGCACAAATATGTTACACATTGCCTCTTTGTTAAGCCTGACTGCTTTGTGCCAAGCTACCCAAGGGTTGAGCACAGGTTAATTTAGGGTTTGTTTGTGACTTCACCCTGAAAAGAATTGTGGTTGCTGCTTGAAAAGGGTTTCACCCCCCTAAACCAGTAACCCAATTTCTTACAGCATACATTTGTATATTTTTTGTCTTCGTTTATATTATCAGGGTTGGTCATTTTGCCAGTTCCTATACATTAAGTACTGAGGATTGTGTCGTTTATTGACTACATTTGAGACGTAAATATCAACTCACCCTTTGCAGCTTGCTCAACACCAAGGAGTGTCACCATAACATATGTGCTATTTTTTGTAATTATGGGCTCTATATTTAGCAAGAGCAAAGTAGCACATTTATGTGCCTGTCCTTAAGATAATATACTCTTTTTTGCTGGTCATACATGTGCAGATGCTATTATAAGAACGCCATTTGTTTTTGAGCATTGAAATAACATATTAAAAACTTAGCATACGAATTGCTGTGTGTATGCCATTTTGATTTTTTTTTATTCAGTCACCATTTGATGTCTATACATATCTGTATCCATATCATGTGGCTGTTTCAATCTGCATTTATTGCTTGGATAAGATTGTAAGTTAAATCACCGGTCTGCCTTGATTTAATTCATTTTGGAATAACTTCATAATTACCTTCAAAATATTTCTTTGAGAGTACCTTGTTTCTCCATAAATATATACATACAGCATGATTATGATGTTAGTGAGGGAGGTGGCTACCCTGCAGTATGTTCGTACAAGTCACAACATAGTTTTTGTTTGGATTACACATTAGTGATCTTATGATAATGTTGCATAACAAAGCGACTAAGTAAAGGTGCATTATAATCTGGCCCTGTACATGTTGCATATGTGATTCGAGTACCAAGACTGAATGTTGTTCTGTTTAATATTCAATTAACAATCATTTCTACTCAGTTATCACTAATTTGTTAACTGCAGATATTTTAGTGTGAGATTTGTTTCATAAGTAGATACAAGATAATTCTTAATTGTTTTTTGTTTGATTTCAGATTGATTTCTATAATCTGTCCACCGAAGAAGGGTGTTTAGCACCCGAAATGAATTGGCACACAGGTGAAGAATGAACACTATGAAATGTTCAAATGAAAATCATGGGTTTAAAAGAGATGCTATGGATAAAAAGATATTCACAATAAAAGGATGATAGTACAAGTAAGATTTATTGGGGCAGCTCCTCCACAGCAGCTCCTCCACCAAGGCTGCTAAGGCGGAGGAGCATCGTCCCACTGAGTTCAAAGGAAAAATAAAATGATAATAACGCAACGTTAATAACGTTACGTTATCATTTTATTTTTTGAACGGAGCCCGTTACGGCGGGGTGGGGTTTGGGTGTCCTCACAGGGAGGAGGAGTGGTTGCTGCACCATAAGTGTGCATGACAGTTTGGCCGGCCGTCTTGGGCCGGCCAACTCGCCATGCACACTTAGCATGTTCTCCACCCAGCTGTATTGCAAGGCCTGGTGTAGAACATGCACAGGCTCCAATTCCCTGTGTGAGCACTGTACCAAGGCGCTCAGACCAATCACAACGCTGCTGTCATACTGTTGACAGCAGTGTCGTGATTGGCTAGGGAAGTCTGGGAGCCTGTGTGCTTTCTGGAGACTACAGAAGAGGACGGAGGAGAGGCAGCGACCAACCTGTAAGTGAGATTTTCTTTTCTTTCATTTTTTTTTGTGTAATTCCCCCTGCCTCACCACTACATTTCCCTAGCGGCCGCTCCTGGCTTAAGTGCGTGTGCTCTCTCCTTTAAACATGGCATGATATATTTAATTTTTTTGTTTTTTTAGCATATTGTGATGGACGCGGAAGAACGTAGAGGTGTTTCCTGACAGAGCGGGTATACCCATCAAAGAATTACCCTACTGAATAAACCAGGACATATAGGGTTATCTTTATTTGCTACGGCTCAGAGTGTGATACACTCTGCTTCGGGAACAGCAGCAATCCATAATCCAAAATATATTTGCATTGTTAATTTTATATACATCGGTGTTGGGGATCTATAAATTACCGAATAAGTTACCTAGAAGTGAACTCTCAGCCTGAATTAGAAGTGTACTGTTAGCCATTGGCAACATAGATTCCGTTGTCCAACATTCTAGTTACTGTCTTTCCTGGAATGGGCATTATTCCCATTTGAAATTAGTACCCCCGGTTTTATCTGTTCTAGCGACACTGTATTCTATTTGGGCGAGGTCCTGATGAAGGTGGTTCATGGTGTGTGGTATTCCACCGAAACGCGCGTCGACCACGTGTGCCCAGACCTGTTGGCTTAGGTCATCGTAATTGTCCATTGGAAACGTGTTACATCTATGTGTTCCTTATACCCAAATATGTATATGTGTTTTGTATGATAGTGAGTGATTGTGAGGCATGAATGTGTTTTGTTATTAGATTGATTTATTCATTGGGGGTTGATTTAGTTGTATCAAATTGTATATAACAAATTTGTAATAATTCTTGTATTTAAAAAATTGAAAAAAGTGTCTTTTCTAGCAAACATAAAAAAATTAATAAGTGTTGATCATAAATAGACAAAAGAGAACAAGCATGAAAAATAAAATGAATTTATAAAAAAGAGAATATGTTTATGTGTATTTCAATATTATAATTATGTAATTTTGCATTTGTACTTTAACCCATCCTAGATTTAATCCTTAGTAAACAAATATAGGTCATAGGGGAGATTTCTTGCTTTATTTGTTTGTGTTTCCCCTCTTTCTCCCTGACCTTAAACGCCTTTAGGAGGGGGTCCCTTCATTTATAAATGATATATTTAATTTACATGTAAGTCCCTGGTACAGTGGTATCTCCTATACCCAGGGCCTGTAAATTAAATGCTACTAGTGGGCCTGCCGCGCTGCTTGCTCCACCCGCAGAAGTAGCCTTTAAAACCTGTCTTGGGCCTGCCACTGGAGAGCCTTCATGCAAAGTTTACTGCCACTTGACTTGGCATTTATTTATTTATTTATTTATTTAGGCAATTTATTAAGCGCGCAAATACCCTTAGGTGAAACTCCCCTTTTACTACACATAGGTCATCCCAAGGTAGGCCCTAGGTAGCCCTATGGACAAGGTGCTGTGTAGGTAAAAGGTAGGACATGTGCCTTTCTTGTGTGGCATGTCCTGGTAGTAAGAAACAGCCTATTTTGTTTCTCACTATTGTGAGGTCTGCTCCTTCATAGGCTAACCTTGGGAATCCCCTTACGTGTGTTTAAGAGGTAATTCCTGATCTTAAAAGAGTAGCGCTGCCATGTTTGGAATATTTAGAATGGTATTGATAAATCATGTTTACTGGTGTAGGTGGACATATTACTATTTTAGAAATGTCACTTTTAGAAAGTGAGCATTTCTCTGTGCTTATAACTCTATGTGTTTTGCAGCCTGACTCCAATCCACATCTAGGGCAGAGTGACAGCTACACTTTGTGCATACTTTCCAGACAGTCACAACACAGGGAGGGCTGGGTGTGACAGGAGAGGCATCAGCATACTGATAGTCTTCCTGGGCTGGGAGAGAGGGAGGCGGGCGCACTTACATTTGTATAGGCTGTGTCCTGCCTTCGCACAAAAGACTCGTTTACCCCGTACTCTACATCTGGAGCCAGGGCTGGGGTTGAAAGGAGGTGTTGTGCACTTCTAAGGTTTCATTTGAAGTCACCTCTAAATTTTGGGTATAAGTACAGGACTCTGACCTCACATTTTCAGATCGCTTCTGGACCTGGAAGAACCTCTGCTGGAGTAAAGGCTGCTGCACTGAAATGATTTGCCCATTGCTATGACTGACTGTTCCCAGGAACTTCTGCCCTGCTTTGCTGCTCTGCCCTAATGGCTGCTGACATTTGCCCTACCAAGAAGGGCTACAGATTGCACCCAGAGTGACTGCAAGGGCATGCTGGCTTGCCTCCTGTTCCGTGAGATCTCAGAGATACAAACGACCTCCCTTCCTACCAAAATCTAGAGTTTTGCTTTTAAATTGCTTTCGAATTGCTGCTTCCACCTTCAGCACTGTCTGATTACCGTGGAGCTTGGCGCGCTGTGACTACATGTGATCCGATGTGCCTTTATTCAACATTGGCACTCCTATCGAGCACGCAGTCAGTGCCCCCCCCACACACAAGCAGGCATCCACTTCGTTGCTCCTTCGTGGTTTGGAATGCCCCGTCTGCGTAGGGGTTTCCCAAAGACCGGAGCGTCTCTTGAAGGACTTGTGCGGCATATACAGGGCACGCTGAGTCCCCCCAATTCGCCTCCAGAAGGTATATGCCACCTACGCGTGAGCTGAGAGAGAGCGCAGCGCTCACCTCAGCTGTTTACCGGCTTCAGATGTTTGGCTTTCTGTCACGGTCCGAGTTGCCACGCTGCGCTCCTAGCAGCTCTTGCTCACAGTGCTTTCTTTCGTGCCTGCATGTGTCTCATTTCCTAGTCCGCCGAGGAAGGCTTCCCGCATTGGAAAACCTCGCCGCGTGGGCCACTTCTTTACATTACTGTAACTCCTGTGAAGGGAGCGGTTGCATGGTTGTTTTGTGATAGACTGTGATAATTGGGACACATTGCTTTATCTTGAGATAACCTGCTTCCCAAATTACCTTAAAGGACAGTGTAACTGCTCCCATGTGCGAAACGCCCATAACTTGTGAATTACCAAGGTGATTTATGTGGTTCTGGTCTCGTTTTGCTCAGGATAGCGGGCACTATCCTTAGATCTAAATCATTTGAGAAGTAGATGACATTTAACTTCGTTTTAACCTTGTTTTCGCTCAGAATCACTACTGCTTTCTTGAGACTGTGGTAACTTGACCATTGCATGTTTTTGCAAAGTATATATCTCATGTTTATGTCATTTTTGCTCTGCTTTTAACAGCATTATTGATAACTGTGATATATGGCAAAGTATACCTGATATTCAATTCATTTTGGTTCTAATGTGCTTATAATACAAAAGCTATTTTTATTTAATCCTTTGTGGAGTCTCTTTTGTGGTGTATTTATTGTGTTACTGGTGTGAGTGTGTTGCCCACACGCTTTACACATTGCTTCTGATCATAAGCCTGACTGCTCTGCACCAAGCTGCCAGAGGGTGAGCACAGGTTATCTTTGGTGTGTAACTTACTTGCCCTGACTACAGTGGTGGGTTCTGCCTGGCTTAGGTGCATACCCTAGCCAACCAGAAACCCCATTTATAACATCCTCCCTTTTAAAATGTTTAGTGGGAGGGGGGCGTGGCCAAGACGGCGAGTGGGTAAGACGTGTTTCTCTCGTCTCCCCGCTCCCGAGCGCCCAATCCAGCCTAAAACTGCACGGTATTCCCTCAAAGAGCCGCATCTTGGGGGGAGGCGTACGCTTTGACCCCGACTGCACCCGAGAGGAACTGGATGCTCGGGGCTAGGGCCCGCTAAAGTGAGAGTGAGGGCTCCGGGATGACGCGAGGCCGGAGAAAGAAAATGGAGGCCGGACTCGGCTGGGCCAGTTGAGGCCGATCTCCGTGTCGGATATTCCCAGTGGCGGATAGCGGCCCCGGTGCTACGGACCGGGGAGCACCTGAGAGCAGCAGGGGAAAGCAAAAGGCACACAGTGGCGGGGGACACGTGGGCAAGACGGATTTCCTTTGTCCGGGCCCATACCCGCGCAAGTGAGACCGGCGGGATCCGCCGAGGCCGGAACACCAAGACGGCGGCGGGGCCCAGCAGAGCCTGAAAGGGCTGATAAGTGAAGTGGAGCGCCTACGCGGGGTGAAGGGATGGCAGAGAGACGATACGCTGCCACACTGCCCCACAGAGCTTCGGCCAACAAATTCGGTTGGCGTGGAGTGGGGTGGCGATACCGGAGGAACTGAGGGCCGTGTACCCGGGGACAGACCGCCGGCAGAGAGCGGCTACCTGAAGTGGGCACCTGCCTGCAAATACACACCGTGGAGGGCAGGAACGAGATCTCGCCAAGATACGCGGCGCCCTTGCTGCTGGCGGCCGCTCCCACGGAGCGCGGCGCTCCGGGAAGAGGACTGAGACCGCCGGATCGGTGAGACCCCTGCGCCTTTGGTGTGGGCCCTGCGGGTCGGCCGAACGGCTACAGCGGTGCTACAGGTGGGAAGAGGCGCAGCGGCACGGAGGCAGAGAGCGGTCGGCAGAGGAAGACGGGGCCCATGGTGAGTCAGACGAGTGGAGCCCCGGGGCGGAGTGCAGTGCGACACCCAGCCTAGCGGAGATATAGACACGCTGGGAACCGGGAACCCAAGCCCGTACGTGAGAAGCCGAGATAGCCGGTGGGGAGCCACGGGGACCGAGAGAGTGCGACACCGGAGGGCCCGTGGATAGAGAGGGGGACACGGCCCAAACCCAAGGGGCCCAGACACTGAGAGTCCCCCTGGAGTAGGCAGCAACTAGGGAGGATGCGGTGAGACACGGCCCGGAAGCACCCAGGGCAAGGGAGTGATTACTGTAGGGCAGGAGTAATCTAGCGGCCACAAGACCTGCGAGACAGCCCGTCATATCGAAGGGCCCTCTGTAGGGACAGCCGAAATTGGACACACGGAACAAGAGCGCATAGCAGACGCCCAAGTGGGCTATTAAGGGGAGAAGGCGGAAGCAAGGCCCAGGGAGAGGGCGAGAGGGAGTGGCCCCTGAGGCCCCACCGGAGAGCTACACCCAGCGGGAGAAATCGCCAGCGGACCCTGCGCATTCAGCGACAGCGTGGGGTTGGGATCAGCGAGACGACGCCCTGGTGAGAAGGCACTGGCTGGGGCCAAGACATAAAGCCCCTCTGGGACGGGGCAGATCGGACCGGTGAGGCGGTGGGAGGTGCAGCGGCCATGACCTCAGTAAGGGGCAAGAAAGACCGGAACCTAAAGGAGATGCTGACCAAGCTCCCGCCGGCCAGTAGCGGTGAGGGGAGACTCTCCCCACCAACACAAGATGGACAGGACACAGAACCCCCCGAAGCCCCGGTCACTCGCTCCTTCTTGGAGACGCTCTTCAAGGCATTGAGAGAAGACCTACAGACGCTGAAGGGGGAAATAGCGAGAGAGATGAAGGAGGTACGGCGGGACATCGATGCCGTGGGAGAGCGCGTGGCCTCCATCGAAGATCAAGAGCAAGCCCGGGAGGAGGAAGTGGAACAACTGCAGCAGGATATCCTCCGCCTCAAGGCCCAACAGATCGATCTCCAGGCGCACACAGAAGACCTGGTGAATCGCTCTCGGCGTCATAACATCCGCGTTAAGGGAGTTCCACCTAAAGAAGAATGCCCGGACATCACAGAATACTTACAAGGTCTCTTCAGGAGCGAACTGGAAGCCCCACTGGACTTTGAAATCAAAATAGATTGGCGCACAGGGTGGGTCTCCTGCGTCGAGCGCCGGCACCTCCGCCAGACATCCTGGCCTACATCCCGGATTTCCAACTGAAAGAGCGCATACTACGTGCAGCCAGAGACAAGCAACTCCTACGATATCAAGACCACCCCATCGCCCTCTACCAAGATCTGGCCCTAATAACACTCCAAAAGCGAAAAGAGTTTCGAGTGGCAACCACGCACCTTCGGAACCAAGGAGTAGCATATTCCTGGGGTCATCCTTTCCGGCTAATCTTCAAATGGCAGGGCAAATTGCATCAGCTCCGATCAATGCAAGACACTTGCCGGGTGCTGGGAATCGAGAACCCGCATCAGGAGGAGGTGGAGAGTCGGCAGAACAGGACCCCCCGAGACAGATGGCAAAAGGTCAATGGGAGGCGTAGCACTGAGCGAGCAACGAGACCTGACCCCACGACCATGGCGCAAGAACGACAGTCGGTGCTGGAGATGCTGTCTAAGGAGACATCCCCCCATGAAGACACCCTGAACAATTGAGGGGCAGATAAGTGACATATGCAGGGCTGGGCGGGCGGCAGGGAAATCCGAAGGGAACGGGGAGACCCGGGGATTTGACCACACAATGTTCCCAACTTTTCTGAATACCAAGGACACGCGAACACGATTGGCGGGTCCTGGACACTTTGGGGTTCAATGGGACTCTCAGTTGGGGTTAGGGAGTGGAGGGTGGGACACTGGTATGCAGGTTAAAGTCGCTGAAGAGATAGACCTTATGCACTTGGGGTCAGGCAGGGCTGGGGAGACAAGGGGGAAGAGAGACCACAAGGATCCAGAGACTGGCCAACAATGGTACAATCACAACAACAAGTCATGTCCCAGACCACAATGAAAATTCTCACTCTCAAAGTGAGAGGCCTTAATAATCCCACTAAACGGAGGTCCATCCTTTCCTACTTGGAAAACATGGAGGCAGATGTGTGCCTCCTCCAGGAGACGCATCTCCTCTCCAAAGACTGACATAGAATGAGATCACGACTCTTTCCCCAGCAGTTCTTTTCATCTACCCCGGATAAAAAGGCGGGGGTGGCTATGTTAGTCGCTAAGCGTTTCAGGGGGACGGTGGGGGAAAGGGTGGCCGAAATCAAAGGAAGACTCAGCCCACGTATTCAAGATTGGGGGACACACCCTGGTGATAGATTCTACCTATGCACCTAACACAGGTCAGGAGAAATTCCTGAAGTCGGCCCTCTCCGAGGTCATGCACAGGCAAGAGCGTAAGACGATCATAGGGGGAACCTAAATGTAGTAATGGACGTTACAAAAGACAGGTCAGGTAATAGATACTCACAGGCCGGGGAGATATCACAGGACGGCAGAGAGTGGCTCCAGTCCATGGGTTTGGTGGATTTGTGGATGAACATCACAATATTCATATTATTCCCACGCACACAAGACATACGCGCGCCTCGATCACATGTTGGGTACGGCAGAAATCAATAAGATGGTGGGAGAGGTTGACATTTCACCAGCGGCACTTTCCGATCACGACGCGGTGACGGTTTCCCTTCAGCTGCCGCCACAACGGAAACAACCTGGGGGCTGGAGACTGAGGGAAAATATGCTTCACAAAGAAGCGGTGAAAACACAGCTCACTAAATGTATCAGGGAATATCTAGAGGTAAACGACTCCCCAGATATATCAGTGGCCACATTATGGGGGGCCCTGAAAGCGGTAGTGAGAGGGGAATTAATTGCGATCTCGGCCGCAGAGACTAAAGAGCGCAAGGAAAAAAGGGCAAACCTCACAGCACAGGTACTGGAGTTAGAAAGGGTACACAGCCGGACATGGGCGCCTAGGGTCTGGCGGCAGTTGAAAGCGGCAAGGGCGCAATTAGCGGGGCTGGACCTTGACAGAGCTGAGTATGCGGCGCTGAGACTAAAACACTCCTACTACATCGGTGGGGATAGGATGGGACGCATGCTGGCAGGTAAACTCAGAGCAAGGAATCAACAGATGAGGATACAGATAATAGAGAATGACAAGGGGGAGGACCTCACGGAAGACGAAGTTATAGCGCAAACATTTAGGGACTTTTATGCAGACTTGAATACCGGGGAGAACAACTCGGACCAACAGATGACATCATATCTGCAAGGGACCCACACGTCCACGTTAGTTAGGGATCAGGCGGAGATGATGGACGCCCCGATACGGATAGAGGAGGTGATTGGGGCAATATCACGTCTCAAACTTCTTAAGTCGCCGGGGCCGGATGGATTCTCGGCGGGTTTGTATAAGTCCTTTTGCCACCTGCTAGCACATCCTGACGAGATTGTTTAATTCATTTGAGGGGCCAAGCTCGATCCCCGCCGATATGTTGGCAGCGGCTATAGTGGTCCTACCTAAGCCGGGGAAAGATAAAAAGAAATGTGGCTCTTATCGTTCGGTGTCCCTACTGAATGTGGACCTCAAGTTGTTCACGGGCATTCTGGCGGCGAGATTGGGTCCGTTGCATGCCCGGGATAATAGACCCGGACCAAGCGGGATTTATTCAAAATCGACAAGGTGGGGATAACACAAAACGGATCCTCTACTTGATAGACAAGGCCCACGTACGAATATGAACGCCCTGTTGTTGACGGTTGACGCAGAGAAGGCGTTCGACCGGGTGGACTGGGGTTTCCTAGAACGCACACTGATCCACTTTGGGTTAGGAGAACGCTTTAGAGCCTGGGTAGCGAGTTGTTACAGCTCCCCCACCACCTCCATTAGGATCAACGGGATCTCATCTCGTCCCTTCCCCATTCAACGGGGTACCAGGCAGGGGTGTCCGCTGTCGCCCCTCCTGTTCGCCCTATACATCGAGCCGCTGGCACAGAAGGTAAGGGATCACCCGAACATCAGGGGCATACTATTTGGAGGGGAAAGACATGCAATAACCCTTTACGCCAATGACATATTAGCCTAACTAGAGGCTCCCGAGAGGTCGGTTCCGGCGTTTTTGAGGGAGCTGGAAGACTTTGGTAGAGTCTCTGGTTTTAAAGCCAATGTCGGGAAGTCGCAGATTCTCAATCTAGCCGGGGCACGGATGGGCTCATTGATGGAGGGAGATCGGTTATTGGGGATCCAGGTAACAGACTCTATCTTGTACTTAGGGATCGAATTGGCTCCGTCGGTGTAACAAACGGTCACCTTGTACTATGATAATCTCGCCAGACAGATCACGAAAGATCTACAAGCATAGAGGCACCATCAACTGTCACTAATGGGTCGCGTGGCCGCGATCAAAATGTCGGCTCTACCGAAAGCACTATATCTGTTCCAAATGCTACCGGTCAGGCCACCGAGGGGGGCACTCACTTTGGGTTAGGGGAACGCTTTAGAGCCTGGGTAGCGAGTTGTTACAGCTCCCCCACCACCTCCATTAGGGTCAACGGGATCTCATCTCGTCCCTTCCCCATTCAACGGGGTACCAGGGAGGGGTGTCCGCTGTCACCCCTCCTGTTTGCCCTATACATCGAGCCGCTGGCACAGAAGGTAAGAGATCACCCGGACATCAGGGGCATACCATTTGGAGGGGAAAGAGATCTAATAAGCCTTTACGCCGATGACATATTAGCCTCACTAGAGGCTCCCGAGAGGTCAGTTCCGGCGTTTTTGAGGGAGCTGGAAGACTTTGGTAGAGTCTCCGGTTTTAAAGTCAACGTCGGGAAGTCGCAGATTTATATCTAGCCGGGGCACGGATGGGCTCATTGTTGGAGGGAGATCGGTTATTGGGGATCCAGGTAACAGACTCTATCCCGTACTTAGGGATCGAATTGGCTCCGTTGGTGCAACAAACGGTCACCTTGAACTATGATAATCTCGCCAGACAGATCACAAAAGATCTACAGGCATGGAGGTACCATCAACTGTCACTAATGGGTCGCATGGCCGCGATCAAAATGTCAGCTCTACCGAAAGCACTATATCTGTTACAAATGCTACCGGTCAGGCCACCGAGTGGGGCACTCAATGCATTGCAGAAAGATATGCTTCATTTCGTTTGGGCAGGGGCGAGACCACGCATGCGTCGAGAAGTGGGCTATCTGAAGGCAGAGGAGGGAGGGCTGGGGATTCCGAACCTAGTGGAGTACTATAGAGCAGCCCAAATGAGATACCTGGTCGAATGGAACAGAGAGGAGTCAGAAAAGCGGTGGCTGTTCCAGGATAGAGCGCTGGCCCAGATTTCACTGTGGAAAGTTCCCTTTTTGAAAAAGGCTGATAGGCTGCAGGGCCTACAGGGGTCCCCTATTACCAGGGCGGTGATGGAAGCGTGGGAGGAGGTGGCTACGAGAAGAGCGCTTACGACATTCCCCTCTCCAATGACGCCCTTGCTAGAGAACAAGGAATTTACTCCAGGGATGGACGGCAAGGCTTTCAGAGCTTGGCAAGCCACGCCTTGTAAAGCAGCAGGCCACTTGTTTGACGTAGAAGGGATTATCCCCTTCTCACAACTGCAACAGGACTATACACTCCCAGAGACGGAAAGGTATCACTATATGCAGATTAGACACTGGCTACTACACCCCGACATACATCCAAAAGTTAATAGAAAACTAACGAAATACGAAAAATGGCTGATCACAAAGTTATCCAATAAAAAGCTGATTTTCGAGCTATACGAAATGCTGCGCCTGCCGGCCCCCACACAGCCTACCCCCAGTCAGAGAAGCTGGATGAAAGAGCTAGGAAGGGTCCTCTCAAAGAAGGAATGGGGGATATATATTATAGGGCCAAACACACGGCGCGAAATTCAGCCAGTAAGGAAACAGCTTTCAAGATAGCTACGTATTGGTATCTGACACCTGCGCGCCTAAACAAAGGGAACCCAGACCGTAGTCCTACATGCTGGCGAGGGTGCGGGAAGGAAGGGACCTTGCTACAATTGTTGTGGGATTGTCCGGAACTGTCTAAGTATTGGCCACAAATCTTGGATGAAATCGATGGGCAGTTCGAGACACAGATCCCAAGATTCCCGGTCTACGTGTTATTAGGCTTGCCCAATGCTCTAACGTTTCCAATGAAGTCCCGCAAAGGAAAACAGATGGGCTTAGCTTTGGGGGCGGCGCTTCAAAATATTTTAACGCACTGGGGCACGCAAACGATACCCACATACACAGGTTGGCTCTATAGACTATGGTACATTTTGGGGATGGAACACATTCAGGCCTCCCTCACAGGCTCTGTATCCGGATTTAAAGAGGTGTGGAGGCCCCTTCTGACCCTGTTGTCAACCGAATTCAATGAAATTACGTGTCCGAAGTACCTACGCCTCCTTCGTCTAACTGCAACTGAAGACTCTTCCAATGTAAATTGAACTCCGGCCGGGTCCAATCTCTTCACAATGGTTATACCGTGAAAGTGGGAAATATGCATACCAGTGGTGGGGAGGGGAGGGAGGGGGGGAGGTTTCACTGTTTAATTTTATGGGGGTAAGTTTTCACCTCCTTAGGTTATTCCTTTTCATGCTTAAGAATACAGATTGCCTCACAAGCTCCAAGAGAAGTATGCTGATAGCGCGGGCCACAGTAGAGCTAAATGTATTCGAAATATCTCAATGTTAAGATGTTCACTGCGAATTATGATGCAGAGCTGCAACTGTATGTATAACGAAGATACTAATAAAAAAAGAGTTAAACCTAAAATGTTTAATGGCCCCAAGGGAATGGGGTCCCTGGGGTTTTATTTGAGGCTCGGGAGGGGGCTGTGCAGTCCCCTTCCCCTTTTTTGGCATTTTAGCCCCAGGGTGGGCTCCCCAGTGCCTTTAATGGCTCGGGAGGAGGGCCGTGCGGCCCTCCTCCTCTCAATAAAATATATCAGCCACGAAGAACGGGATTCCCGGGACTTTTGAAGGCTCGGAAAAAGGGGCCACGCTGCCCCCATCTCCTTTTTTGCCACTATGGCCACGGGGTGGGCTCCCTGGGGCCTATAATGGCTCGAGGAGGGAGGCCACGAGCCCTTTCCCTTATGTAATGCAGCCCCAGGGGTAGGCTCTCGGGGTCTATAGGGGCCCGGGGAGGAGGTCATGCGCCCTCTCCCCTTAAACAACGCGGCCCCGGACTGCCATTTTGGGGGGGGGGGCAGGTTGGTTATTTTTTTTATCCCACGGGAGTCCTGCAGTTTTGCAGCAAAATTGCTGCTTTTTTTTACATTTTGGTCCCAGAGGGATCCCTCAGGGCCTCCCCCCATGGGGCCTGGAGGAGCAGGGTATACCTACCCTCCCCCCTTATATATTTTTTATTTACTTTATGACAGGGGACTAAGTCCCAAAGTCTTGTAATGGCTGTCAGCAACATTTTTCTCATATTGCTGGCAGTGAATCAGAGCGCTCACTCAGTGAAATGCGAAAATAAGTAGTCAGAGACATATTCATTTTTTCCTTACAAAAAAAAAATATCTCTTACATCTACGTTTTAACATTTTACACCCCAAAAAAGGCAATCATAAATACAACCACATAAAGGCTTTGTAGTTTATGGGATACACTGTATCACATGAACTGCAACCATACAACCCCCCTCTAGGTGGCACTGCCATCCCATCTGTAGAGCAAAAGCTCCAGAGTGGGAAATGCTTTTGAAAAATATGGTAAGATCTGGGTTCATGGTTTCAATGACCCATGAGACCTACGCTTTTTTTTCTAGTGTTGCTTGGGGTAGGGGCTGCTGAACTCCCTACAGCCCCTCAAAACATTAACAAAAATTGGCGATGTCCCTGCTCCTTCCAGGGACATCATCAAAAATAAAATATATCTAAATAGCCCTCCCAGAGCATTATGGGGCACTCCTTGAAGGAGCAGTGAATAATAAATGAGTGTTTCTTTTTTATTATTTGGTTTCTGGTTGTCACAGTTCCACCCAGGACACCAACAGTTTTTTTAAAAAGGGGCTGTTGGGGGAGTCAGGGCCCCCGCGACCTCACCGGCTTCCTGATCCTGCAGAAGGCGGCATGTTTTTCTTTGAAGTGGCGTGACCCGGTGCCCACCTGGGGGCACAACACAACCAGAGATCTTTTTTAAAAAAAAAAAAGTGGGGTGCCACAGAGCCAACCCGGGGCACCCCACAGCACATTCCTCGTTTGGGGACTGTGGGGGGAGGCACATGGCCCCTGCACCACCACCAGCTCCCCAGCTTGCACCCATCGAGGGTGCAGCGAGAGCTGGCACTGCTCCAACCCTGCAGGAGTAGTTTTCTTTTGCTCCCGTGAGGTGGAAGCAATCAAAACATTTCCTTGCTTGAGAGCATGGGTGGGAAAATGCTTTGTCCTCCCACCGGGTGGGAGTAGCTTTGTGCTCCCGCCCGGTGGGAGAACTTTACATTTTCCCTGCCCCGCTCATGGGCAGGGAAACAGATGGTGTCCCGGGGGTTGGGGACTCCCAGACACAATCACTGTGCTAGCCCTGAGGGATGGGGTCCCTGGGGCCATAGTAGGGCTCAAGGAGGGGTGCCGTGTGGCCCCTCCCCTTTATTTAAGTTATCAACCCCAGGGGATGGGGTCCCCGGCCCTCTCCTGGCCTGCAGAGGGGGCCGCGTGGCCCCCCTCCCCTTCAATGAAATGGCAGCCCCAGGAGATTGGGTCCCCAGGGCCTTGTTGAGGCTTGGGGAGGGGGGGCTACATGCCCACTCCCCCTTAAATAAATACTGTGTCCTGACCACCCGGGGGAATTTATTTTATCAATGGGCAGAAGCTTGCGCTTTCTATTTTTTTTATTTTTGCCACAAATTTGTGGATCCTCCACAAATTTGCGGCAAAATTGGAAAATAAATGTTTTTAGCTCCAGAGGGACCCAACCACCAGGCCTAGGTGGTCAGGGTATCTCTACTCTGCCCCCTTAGGTCTTTTTTTTGTTTTTTTCATAGGACTCTGGACCGAGTCCTGTGTCCTAAGATGACTGCTACCACTTCCTGGCTGAGGTAGTGTCCGCCAATCAGTTCTCAGCAGGAGATCTGTCGGATCCACGGAGGCTCTGTGTCTCTAGATACACAATTATTTTGAGCATTAAGATCTAGCTTTCTGCCAAATTTGGGGTGAATCCATTCAGCGGTTTGGGCTGTAGCTGTGTCTAAAGTTCCTATGGGAAAATTAATGGGGAAAAAGTGTTTTGGGACCACCTTTTTCTTGCCCCCCGCTTGAGGGATCACCCCGAAGCTTTCTATGCGCAAACTAGTAAAAAAGCAGCGCTTTTCTGACAAGTTTTGTGGAGATTCGTCCAAAGGAGCCAACATATTTAGCACCACAAAAAAAGCATTACCTATATGAACACGACCTTAGCTATAACTACCAATGGCGACCGCCACTGGGTAATAGTTAATATATATATAGATATAGTTATAGATATTGATACAGATATAGATATTCACAGAAAAAAACAAAGGATACAGGGACATTATAGTTAGGTTGACGTTTTAACCACACAAAACCACAGAAATTCAGCAGTTATAGTTATACTTAGATTTACACATGTTAAGAAATTAAAACTCGTGGCCTAAAGTAACTTAATGGCACCAAGTATAGTTTCTTCAGATAAGTTTCACTATAAGTATAACTATAACTGCTGAATTTCTATGGTTTTGTGTGGGCAAAACATCATCCTATAATTATTGTATGTTAATACAACCACCGGCATGCACAGTCTTCGGCCAGGCACTGCGGCCTACCCCCCACATGCGCCCAATCCCACGCTGCGCACGGCCTTCGGCCATGCGCAGAGAGGGTATTGTGTGTGAGTGGGTGTGCTTTTTTTCCAAATGGGCCTCGCTTCCACGGGTCCCCTGTGGGAACCCATGGATCCCCCACAGGTACCAGCAGGATCCACAGTTACCCGCAGATCCTCGATTTGGGCCCAAAATATTTTGGGGGACAATTTCTTGCCAATGAGGGTTCCCTCAGGGACCCCTCCATGTGTCCTATGTGGTCAGGTTATCTCTATCCTGACCCCTTAAATGTTTTGACACTTTATTTTTTCCTCCTCCAGGTAAATCAACAAACAAAATGGAGGCTGCACCTTTCCTGTCAGGTTAAGACAAGCCAATCAGGGCCTTGCTTTGCCCCTGGACCCGCGGTTCCCCTGCGGGTGGATCCACAAAGGATCTGCGTCCCTAGATATCAATACATTTCTTTTCTTTAATAACTCCTAAACTACTGGACAGATTTGCCCCAAATCACAAAAAGCACAATCTGTGGACCAAGATTTCGTTTTCTGCCAATTTTGGTGTGATTTCGTTTAGCGGTTCGAGCTGTAGCCATGTCTAAAACTTGGAAAATCTACCATAGACATTGCATGGGGAAAAATCGTTTGAGACCCCCTCTTTTTCTCGCCCCCCCTTCACGAATCACCCCTAAACTTTCCAGACAGCAGCTAAAGTAACTTGTAAAGTATTTTTGAAAAATTCGTGAATATTCGTCAAACGGCACTAAAGTTATTGACAAATCAAAAACGCTTTGTCTGTGGGAAAAGTTGGTCCTAACTATAACTACCTACTGGCTATAAATATATATTTCGACATGATGTAAGAGGGGGTTGTGTTCTCAGGCACATGCCCAGGATTTTGTACACAGTCCATATTAAGGTTTTATGTACAGTGGGGATATGTATTCACACCCTAGGACATTGGTCTTATTCCATCATATGTATTTTACCTTTTATTTCCTTCTCTCACAACAGCTGTGATCATGCCAATTTAGGCTTTTTTTATATCACGCACTGTCGCGTCAGCTTTAGAATGTGTGTGTAATATTCAGCACAAAGGTCTACACTGTCTTTCAGCAGTACTTTCACTTTCGTGACATAGGCTAAGAGTGTTGTGTGCACAATTCATCAACACGTAAATTTATTGACACATGGGTCGGTGCACAGGTCACGTGACCGCCATAGCTAGATATCAACACAGCAATTTGTACAAACACGGACGCTGGGACACGGTACGGAATCTACATGGCATTAACCACAATTGTTTATCTTCATTACGGCTTTTTCACATGATTTGCACCAATAATGTGGCACCATCAGCCAGCAATGTATAGTATGGGTATGCAATTTTTCTAGCAACGTTTTAAATACACTATTGATTGTATATGTATGGTAAACAGTGTTGAAATATCGCGGCACACTAACGCAAGGTATTCACATTTACAATACTTGGAACATGTATTCTACCATATGACTTTTATCGGTTCCAACATGGCCGCTGTGTAACACGATTCTGATAGTGTTCCATTTGCAAGTCCTCTGTCTATTACAACTATGTACGTGGCGAGAACTCTGTATTTGTATTTATGGGTGATTTCCATCACACTTCCATCGTGTGAGCAAGACGCAACTGCCGAAACGCGTAGCGTGGAAGCATATTAAACTTCCTGATATACTTATTTCGTTGTTTCCTGAGAGTGCATTTACTTCGCTGTGCGATAAATAATTTGGAAACTTAATTACCGGGTGCTCTTCCGGTGCATGCACCACCCTCCACGGGTCCGTGGTCTTGACACGAGCAGTTGGTTTTGGATATATATATATATATATATATATATATATATATATATATATATACACACACACACACACACACACACACACACATCAACTTGCTTTAATATATGTGCATACAGAGTTTTATGTCAAGACAGGAGGCTAGCATTATACATAAATCTTTTTTTTATTCACCATTTTCTGAGCACCAACCTTAAAAGCTCCAAGTTAGAACAGAACCTGTCTTCCGTTGGAGGAAGAGCCTTCTCAATGTCAATACCTCGGCTTTGGAATAGTTTCCCGGTAAATCTACGCAAGGAAGTGAACCTCCTCCCCTTTAGGAAGAAGCTGAAGACAGTACTTTTCTTAGAAGCTTGGGGCATCATTTAACCTCTGCTACTCCCCTACTAACATGGATAGGTGCCCCCTCTGGTAGCGCTTAGAGACCTGCTGGTGATAACGCGCTCGATAAATGTAAATTACAATTACAATTACAACATGAAGTCATAGTAAGATAGAACCATAACACAACATATAAATCCCATGTATTCCATCTCTTCCACTTCTCTGTTCTAGAGGCAACACAAGTTTGATTTCTACACCCTCTGCACTTCCCTAAAATCATTTGCAGGGGCATCACTTCATTCACACACAAGAGTTTGTATCTATTTACAAACAAGACGTTCCTCAGAACGCAAGCAGGCACATCCCAGCTAATGGTCAGAGGTCTGCTGAGTGATTATCTTTTTGTTACATCCTCGACATCTGCTGGCGGGGATGTCAATCATTGCTAGTCTCACAGGGCCCTGCCTGCCTGCAGTGTTTGCTTTCTTCAGTCTGTGGCTGAATTGTTTCAGAGCCGATGGTCCCTGCAGATTCCACCGCCTTTTTTTATTGAAGATGCTGTGATCTGAAAGGTCAGGCAATGGCACTCATCATTATCCTGTCCCCTAATCTTTCCTCCGAGGACTCTGCTATTATTTGAGTGCTACAATACACAACAAAAAGCCCCCAATCTCCCAGCATGTCTACAGCGAAGAAAGCCGTTCACAGCTGCCATGACCTTGACCGTGCGCTCAATCACTCCCCTAAAATGAAGGCGTGATCTGGCAGATAGATGAATCATTGCGGTGATGGGTGCAGAGCAGGGGACTCTGAAGCCCCGGGATGGCCTTGCAGCGGCTGCTGCTGCATGTGTCAGCAAAGCCTTCTGACATTATTGACTGCCGCACTGCACTGAGTGGCAGGGCATGCAAACCACACCTCCACTGTTAAAAAATAGTGTTTCTTCTAATGCCGGAGAGTTTAAATATTGCAAAACATGACCTGCTTGACTGAAAATACCGAATTATGAGCCCCAATCCAAAAACGGAGTTAATTCTGAATTCAGGTTGTCCCCGATGTCAGAATCCAAGTCAGGCGCCAATCGAACTTCTACCCGGTGTGTGTGTGTGTGTGTGTGTGGGGGGGGGGGGCGGAGGTGTTATACATTCTTCCACATAATCATTGGAAATATTTGGGGGAGCAAATCATTGTGCAATGTGGTATACCAGGCAGTAATACTGGCAGTAAAACTAGTTCCACAATTTGGGCTAAAAATCACCCAGGGTATTGTATAACACTCACCACACGATAACAGTGTTTCTGCACCCTATAAAGCCACAGCTATCAGAATGAGGCGTATATGTTGAGTCTCGTGAATAAAATTATTGGAAAACACGCTTTACTGTAATAGCAGGATGGCTAAAAGCGAGATCTTTAAAACACACAAGGATTGATACCTCCAGACACATCAGTATTTTATGGAAAAGTTGTTGAAGTTATAATTCACCATTTCGGCAGCACAGTGTGATGCCTCCACTCAAGTGAGGAGAAATTCGCGACAATTTTACCTCACTTTGGTTTAGGTATGCAAAATTTCGATCTGCAAGCAAAACAGTGACGTCTTAAGGCATTATGTGGCCCTGGGCACAGACTTATTTTGGGTCCCCATTCATAACAATTTGACGTATGGCCTGATTACGACGTGCCATGAAGATATGGAGAAGGAGAGAGAGAGATAGAGACTACGACTAAAAACTTTTCCATGTAACACCATTCATTGCCTCATATTTTAAACAGTAGCAACATGATGCCGACGACTGAAAATAACTAGGAGATGTGTACTGTTTATGGGGAAGGCCTGGTGTTACCACTGCATCTCCTGGTAATAATTGGAGGTTTTTATAATTTAATAGAATTGCTAAAACAATTACCAGACTTCTTTGCTGCACCACACAGTTACTGGCAACATCTCAGTGAGGGTTTAGTGTAAACAAGTACAGACATGGAAGACAGACTTGAGTGATAGCTGACACACTGAAATAAGTCATTTTGCAAACAGACGAAATGTTCTAAACGTTTTTCAGTTACCGGTAATGGCTGTTAATACTGTGAACACCATCCACTGTAATTCCTTCTTGGCACTTTAACAGGACAAGCGTGGTGGTGGTGGTGGTGGTGGTGGTGGTGGTGGTGGTGGTGGTGGTGGTGGTGGTGGGTGTGTGTGTGTGTGTGTGTGTGTGTGTGTGTGTGTGTGTGTGTGTGTGTGTGTGTGTGTGTTAGTTACTATCGTTGTGGGGACTTGGGCATGATAACACACTCACGCTGTGGGGACCTGATTGCACTGTGGGGACCTAAACCCAGGTCCCCACAAGGCAATGTCTTCTAAATTATTAAAAATGACTTCAGGAACATCTGTGTCAATTTTTACAACTTTAAAAAAAATTGCCTTGTGGGGACCTGTGTTTCATCAAGTGTGTTTATATTTTTGCTCGCTCTGCCCCTGTAGGCAGGAGGTGGTACTGCAGTCCTAAACACACTTTGCATTTAAACACACATTGCTCACCAGAAACATATCCTAGCAGCTGAAAGGATGCACATTTCAAAGAGAAAGCTCCCTCATCCTATATTTATCCAAATATTTTTAATGTAAATTAACCTTTTCTCTACATAAAACGTTATTTACATGATGCTGCTATTGAATTTAGCCGTTCTGTGTCTGAAAATTGTTAGTGGTTTTATAAGCATTTCTAAAATCTATTTGAGTTGGAATACTTCACTATTGCCATGTGATCCTTATCTTTAATTAAAGAATGATGGTGCACTGCACTGTGATACGATGTAAACAGTTCTGATCATGTTTAGCAATAACTTAGAGGGCTAATCAGGCCCAATGTTCAGAGCCCTTGTCCTTTTTCGCCATGACAAAGTCAATTCACTCCAAGACTCTGACCCTCCTCTGGTGGACTAGCTAGCCAGAGTCGACTTCAGTGCTGGTGGTACTGATGCAACAGCCTTTTTGGTGCCACCCCATGGCCTCCTTCTGCATGGATGACCTCACTACAACCCTTCAAATGTGCCCCTCATCTGTCCATAGCCCCTCTCTCACATGCATTTGTTTTATAGTGCTACTCATACCAGTGTAGGTTGTCAGAGCACCATACGTCACACACATTATACAGGGACAATGAATCTAAATTAGTCTATAGGAAATGCTACATAAGACACCGAGGATTACGAGGTGTAGGAATCGCATGTCATCCATTGAGCGTTTGGTCTGGATTTAACACATACCACAGTGGTTGGGATTGGCTTTTCTAATCTGAATGTACTACTACTACTATCCAAAGTGTTTTTAGCAACAATAAGATAATGAAAGTCTGGGGGAAAAACATTACGTTCTAACGTATACCATGCAGTCTGCATGCAGCTCTTTGATGACAGTTCATAGGTCACTGTGTTATTTTAGGATTGTAATTTATGAACTCCAAGAAAGATAAAGATCTCTGCAACAAGAGCAGTTACCCACTGAGCAAGTGTCTTTGCAGTAGGCTTATTAACTAGGCCTGGGCATAATTTTAATCACGCTAATCAGAGTAATTTTGGTAATTCCTTTTCGGTAGTTACTCTTTGACATAGAAATACTGATAAGAACGCAATTACACCATCTCATGTACCAAAGAGTAATTTGGGGAAAAACAGTCCTACCGGGTGAAAACATTTAGTGACTGCAAATGATGGCTTGAGCTATTTCTTAATGTAAAATGCATCCTCACGTCTAAAATGGAAATTAGAGCTAGAAGTTGGGAGTTCGTTGGAGGGAAATTCTGCTGCAACAGCACATTTAGCACTATTTCCTAGTGCAAAATGCCTTCTTGCGCCCATTTCGGATGTGAGGGGGTATTTTGTAATAAGAAAATAGTGCTAAATACCAGGGGGTAAATTTGGTGAAAAACCTACCCCAAGAGCACATTTAGAAAGCACGATCAGCTCCTTGCTGTTAGTGTTCTGTTGCATTTAGTACTATTTCTTAGCATAAAAAGCATTCTCGTGTCTATTTTTTGACGCAAGGGTGTATTTTTGCATTAAGAAATAGCACTAAACCTAGAATTACTCTTTTTGCGTAATTATACATGATATCACAGAATTTTTAGATAATTCCACTTGGTTACACTATACTGAATTACGCAAGTTTCACCCACCCCCAATATTAACCCTCTGCGCTACTTTATGATGAATCAAACCTACCACTAGCAAAAACTCGAAACTCTCTCCAGCAGGAACATTAATCACCAGAGTTATCTTGGGACTTTTATTGTTGTCTGAAAACTGATGTACACACAAGGAACTCTGCAGCAGGTGCTTTTAAGCTCATACGTTATTTCTAATCATAGCCCACTCCCTGAGCTCAGCGCCAGATGCGACTTCACCAGCAGCACCGCTCTGAAGCTGGCCTGTAGGTAGCACCCCACCCTCAGGCTTTTCATCCCAGGGTGGGGCTTCTTTCATGTTCAAGTGGTCTTATCCAGTGTTCCCCAATATCCTTGTGTTCAATAGACTGTATGTATATGGCCAACTGTGCCGTGTCTCTATCACGTCCTTACATCACTTCAGACCATTCTTTTATCTGCATTGCAAGCCACTCTTGCAATTCAGGAATCTCCAAGGCACACCACTGCATTTTCTAGCCAGGTGTCTTATTGCATCCGATAGTGTTGAAGGCATCAACAATGGAATATCACCTAAGAGTTCTGTTCCTATTGCCTTCTTTGACTGAAAACACATTAATCACTGGGTATTTAAGCGTGTTACTGGTGGCCTTCTGTGGAGCACTCACTCCTGACATCTCATCAGAGAGCACTACTTCCCCACATGATGGGATTCACAATCTACAAACCTTCTGGTTTTTTGTAACCAATCCTAGATCATTACGTAGCGCTCCCACCCTTGTTGAAAGCTCAATTGCTCTGGGGTTGCGCTCTACATTGCCACATGGATACTTGGTGGTGCATCGTAAGACACAGCAGACACCATGGAGCTGCGGTGCTGGCTGTCAGGCTGGAAATCTATTGCATCCTTTGTAGCCCGTTGTCCCCTCATACCTGCACATTACATATATACACCCTTCACAGTTTGGACAATCCGAAACACATATCATTTAGGGAGAAAGAGAATATTCTATTCTTGAAGTGCACAGCACTCATTTTAAAATCATATGAATTTAACCAATGGTTAAACCTATTGCTCTTATTTTAATGTGAGGGCTAATCTAAGAGCAAATACTGTTGCTTTGTCTTGTTGTTTGTAAAGTGCACAAACATGCAACTTCAATAAGAGGCATGCTGCATAGAAAAAGTTAGAAATAAATCAAGCGAGGGGTACGGTAATTACTGATGAGTAATGTGCTCACTGTTCTCAGTTTTGCACTTAGAACTGGGGGATGAGGTAATGTGCAAAATGTATGTTTCCCCCATTCTTTCCTGATGAAAATTCTGCCAGTAAAAATGCTTGGGATGAGAAATGTGCGCCCTGTTTGCGTTTAAATGGGATTAGAGTTTACATTGGTATGAAGGAAGGGTGTTTCCAAGAAAAGGACAGAACTTGTTATAATTTATCAGTTGCACATACAATTAATGGATTCTTTTAACTTGCATTTTTATCTTGAATGGAGTAATACTGTCCTAAAAATGCCCTTTTTAACTTTCACCTTGAAACACTTCGTGTGGGGCACAGAAAACAATTGTCCATGTACACACTGGTGATAAAAGGTGTTTCGTTTTTATTAAGCACATATCAGCTACCCTTCAAAACTTGTACTAGTGCTGAGTTTAAATTGCAGTGGTATTATTAGGCGTTTTGAAGCATCCCCGACTCCTACGAGGGAGAAATCAGGAACAGTAATGTACGATTTATTAGATATTTGCCTTGCATAATGTCCGTGAAATGAATGGTTTGAAAAACATGCCTGTGAACTTTATGCGCAAGGATTTAAGCAAAACAACTTTGCAAGTCTGCTCAAAGAGAAATCACTTTACCCGATTTAAATAGCCTTTCCTCTGCCCCTTGGAATGATAATACTGGCCGCCTTAAGAAAAAAAAAACCTGTAAGGTTTCAGGATGGCCAGGCGCAGGTATGCAAATGCACCTTCCCACATAACAAAAGGGTACATTAGCTCGTCAAGAGACCAGTGCGCTGGAATCTCCTGAACAGGAAACTCTCCCAGACTGGGGGATGGGCCCTGCTGAAAAGACGACACCTTTGCAGGGAAAGGCAACATGAGATGTGACTGACTGGGACACTGAGAGCAGAACGAGGTTTAAGCATCCGGAGACTGAACCCAGCCTACCTCTTTTAGCGAGTTTGTAAACATTAATAAAGCAATATGTGTAGTTTAGAAATGCAAGCATAAAGTCATACAGAGGTTTATTTGTCATTAAAATTAATTGGGAGCCTATGTGGCATGTCGGCTCAACATTCTGTGATTCTGGGCAATTCACATACTCTCCCAGTGCCTACAAAAATAAGCATTGTCATAGCCAATAGGTCTCGCCTTTGGCACCTTATAAGTGTTTAGCGATGCAGTACGTTATCCTGGGTGTTACAACATCTACTGTGATTTCATGTGCCAATTATGATGTAAGGAGGCTATGTACAACAAGAATGTGTGTATACTGACTGATAGATGCTAGGAACGAAGGGAACAATTAACACCAATCTGTCTTTTATTAAATAAAGCTGCCTAGAATGTTGTGAGGCCAGTGTTGTGCACTGTTAATAGAGATTACATAGAAAGCAGGTTTTCTTATTAGAGGTCTGTTCTATAGTTAACTGTCACCTCACGGCCACTTCTACACATCTTACTGGAAAGAATACATATTGGTGTAGCTACCTCTTTTGACCATACATGGAGTCAAGGGGGAGGATCAGTGTGCGTACGGTATGACTGCCAGTTTAGTCAGTCCAGCTTCCATCTTGTTTGAGGATTACATCGCTTTTCTGTGGACAGGAGTACATAGTGCTGGGACCTGGGCAAATGAGTAGTGGCAACTAAACCCCAGCACTCTGGTGTTACAAATCTCTGTGTCTCAAGGATGCACAAAATGCGATTTTTGATAAAACTTCAAAGTCAACAGGTGGGGTGCGTGAATGCCATCTTAAAAACTTTTGGATTTATTAAGTCATCAGAACCGATCTATGTTGCCCTTCATAATAGAAGTTTAACAACAACAACTATTGCATCACATCCAATTCCTAAACCGTGCACACAATTAAAAAACACCCATAATAAGCAGTAACAGCAGCCAATCACAAAGGCATTTGTGGTGTAAACACAATTTACTTTTCTTCTAGTTGTCTTATTAAGTAATTTAGTGGACACGTCTTTACTTTGGTAAGTTTACTGCGGCACTTAAAATTATGTTGCTCTTCCATGCGCGGTTTAAAGGTCTAACACGCAAAACCTGTGGATCAGGGGAATAGAGTATTGAGAGTGAAGCAATAAAGCCTTAGCTGCTATTAAACTGATTGCCCCATTGAAAACTGGTTCACACAAATCCAGGCAAACCCAGGCAGCGTGGTTCTCTCCGGAACTTCACAAGGAAAAAAGCTGCTGCAAAAACCTTGAAAGATGATGGCGCCGTACCCATCTTAAAGATGATAAAGAAAAGTACAGGTCTGTCTCCCTCTACCACAAAAGCATAAAGCGTACTCGGAAAACTCATATAGCCCAACAACTTAGCCAAGCTGAAAACACCCCTAAAGCCCTGTACCAAATTCTGAAAACTTTCACCTGTCCCAAAGCCTGCGAATTGGAAGAAAGCTTTTCTCAATCTTTGTGACAAAATAAGTGCTTTCTTCATACAGAAAATAGACACCATCTATAATAAGATCGCCACGACCAGCTGTCTTCCATCGGCAGACATCATAATAGTACCTCCTCCTAGTCCTAGGCTAAAAACGTTGCTGAATTTCCCCCTTCTAACGCGGGAAGAGACTGAAATACAAGGTAAAATCTGGCTCTCCTCTTGATGTCCTACCTGCAAGAATGTCTGCCTCTCTTGCAAAATCACTATCAGATCCCATTTGTTCTCTACTAAACCAATCTCTGAAGGAAGGCCACCTACCCTCAACATGGAAGGCGACTCAGATCATCCCTATCCGGAAAAACACCAAGGCGTCCATGGAAGATCTCTCTAACCTAAGCCCTATCTCCCTCTTACCATATCTGAGCAAAGTTCTGGAAAAACATGTTAACATACACCTATCTGACCATATAGAATCGGCCTGCTACCTGGATCCATCTCAATCGGGCTTCCGGCCCAAACATAGCACGGAAACTGCACTGGTGGCCGTAACCGATAACATCAGGCTTGCACTAGATCAGAGCCAACCCACTCTCCTGGTGTTATTAGATCTTTCCGCCGCATGCAATACGGTCGATCACCAGACTTTGCTCATGAGACTGAGGGAAGCCGGGATAGGGGAGTGGCGCTGCAATGGATGACTAGTTTCCTCTCCAATCGTACCCAGACCATCAACTTGGGCCCATATCGGTCCAATTCGAAAGAACTGACCAAGGGAGTACCTCAAGGCTCATGTTTAAGCCCAACCATGTTCAACATCTATATAGCCCCCTTGGCGGCTCTATTGAGGAACTATGGATTCGTCCCAATATCCTATGCAGATGACACCCAACTTACCTTCTCCTTCAATAAGACATCCCAGACAGCCCAATCCACCTTCTCTTCCGGCATGCTGGCCATCTCGCAATGGATGAGAAACAACTTCTTATAGCTGAATGCCGGAAAGACTGAAGTCATGCTCTTCGGATAAGCCCCACTACTATGGGCTCCAGATTGGTGGCCTAAAGAATTGGGAACCGCCCCGTCTCCAAAAACAACGGCAAAGAACTTAGGGGTGCGTCTTGAACAGACCCTAACCATGAAAGAGCATGTAACGCATACTGTAGGTTCATGCTTCCATGTGCTGGGCCTGTTGAGAAGAGTTTTCCCTATCTTCCCGATCCCTTGCGTAAGACCCTGATCCAAACCCTGGTGCGGAGTAAATTAGATTATTGTAATGGCTTACTGATCGCGGCCAACGAGTCCTCTCTAAAATGCCTTCAGATGGTACAAAACACTGCAGCACGTTTAGTTTTAAACGCCCCCACAGATCAGCTTCACTCCTCTTCTACACCAGCTACACTGGTTACCTGTGCGGAAACGTGTGAAGTTTAAGATCTGTTGCCTGACACACAAGGCAATATGGGGAAATGGACCCTCCTACTTGGCGGAGAGGCTCCATCAGTATACTCCCAAAGGGACCTGCGATCAAGCTCGAAATCCTTGCTCCAAATCCCCAGGATCAAAAAGCACGAACAGGTGGAAAAGCTTTTAAATATCAAGCACCAATCTTATGGAACCAACTTCCAATTGTCTTAAGACAATGTCCAGACCATTTGAAATTCAGAAAGGCATTAAAAACAGCCCTCTTTTAGACCAGCCCACTGCAACTACTTCTGCAAATCCACGAGCGCCGAGATACCCTTAGGGGGTGATTCATGCGCTATATAAGCCTATAAACTAAACTAAACTAAATAACAAGGGGAGTATGACGAATATCAATCAATAAGGCATTTATTAAGCGCAACTACTCACCCGTAAGGGTCTCAAGGCTCTGCTAAAAGGAGAGAGAGTGTCAGACAGAGAGGGAAGAAACTGTGAAATAGAGAAAGTGAAATGCAACAGAACGAGAGAGAGTAAAATGAAAAGAGGAGGAGAAAGGAAACATCAAAAAAGAAAAGGACAACAAACACGAGTGAAGAAAGAAATATAGGGATCAAAATAAATAGAAAATGTGAGACAGGGAGAGGGGAGAATGGGAGAAATAGAGGAAGTGGAATATAAAGGGAAGAGGGTGGAGTAATATCCAAAAAGAGAAACGAGGAGGAGAAAGATGCAAAGACAAAGAAGGAGAAATAAATGGGAGGTCTCGAGAGAGGGTAGGAGCGAGCGAGGAAGAAAATGCGACCGAGATTTAAAGTTAAAGAGACTGACAGAAGGAGCGGACAAGAAAAAGAGCAAGAGAATGAGAGGAATGGGAGTGTGCCTTACAATTGGGACAGTTGCAGAAGTCTGACTATAGGGCTAACTAGTAATGCGTGACAACGTCAGCCTGCTTTTAGCCAGCAGCAAGTTGTGTTCTGTGACTTGTAGTTTCACTTTTAACATAACAAGTTCGCTAAAATATTAAAGGTCTGACTGAAAGTGCCATATACAGCTTTTCAGCTATCAGCAGACCAAACGCATTCCTGAATTAAAGGGTGCACTCCTTTAATTCTAAACACATCTTTAGCTCCTGGATACCCTCGAGGTTGATTAGCCGCTATACAAGTCCCGATTGATTAATTGTAAATATATTCTCTTTAATCTCTCCTCCAGAAGCTATGGTTATGACTTGATGGGTAGAGTAAACAATATCTGTTCTCTAAGTATAAATGGTCAGCTGGTCCGTTCTGGAGTCCTTATTGTCTGCTTTTTATTTGTATAACACTTACGACCCCCTGTTGAGGCGATACATCTGGAAACTAAATGCTGTATCCCATAGATGTGGATTATGTCTCCATATTTCCACAGCATATGGCCTAGGCAGCGCAAACCTCACAGGGGGAAGCATGCATGGCTTAGAACTGCATTAAAAATGCTAATGCTCACAAACTAGAAAGATAGCTTAGTGGGAGAATGTGCCAGTGGCGTAGAGCTGCATACCACCTGCAGCCACGCTTAAAACCAGGTGAGGCATTCAGCAGATCAAGAACTAACGGACTAGCATGGTTGCAGAGGCTATCCAAGCTTACCGACTGGACCACTTCCTTCCCCGCGCTCTCACGGGACCAACCAGATCCCTACTATACAGAAGCCTTAAAAACAAGCATTTGCAATCCTGCTCCAATTTTGTTTTCTGTAACTCAAGCGGAAAGAAGCCACTTCCTCCAAATGCAATAGTTGCTATCCTTCGTCTTCTTCACAAATCCATATAAGTATCGCAAGGCCATATCGTACCAAGGGGCATAATATAATTGTATACTTTTGAAAACTGGTCTGGCCTCCAAGTTGAACAGCACAAAAAGTGATACATGGGATGCTTGAGTGAATCTCATTCAGTGGTAATTACAATGGGCCACATTCCACATTAACTTACCTCTTCTTTTACAGTCAGGGAATAATCATATAAGTAGTTTTTCACATTGAGAAAACGTCCCAGCATACATCCCTATATGGCAGTAGGAATAAATTGCTTTCCACTTGTAGGGGCTCCGACCTTTCGTCATTCAAAAATGCAGTCTAGCAAGGCAGCGTCAAAAACGGTGTTCCATGGATGCTGACGCCTTGCTGACATCAGGCTTTTCATCGATGGATTGATGAATGAGAGGCAGTTGGAGTATCGGGGAGGGTGAAATATGGCACGCCGTTCGCCCCTGTTGAGTGACGGTGCAGGTTAGAGTGAGCCCCACTGACCTGAAGATGGCCCATAGCGCTAGACTGCTGGTGATTTGCTGCAAAGGCCCCTGTCCTGCTTCAATCCATCACATTTTACCTGTGACTGCTGAGGTGGTCCCAACAGGACTGCTGACAACAGTTCTTATCTTGGTATCATTGAGGCGGTATCCCCCTTATCTGGGAATCGCAGTTCTCATTATGTAACCAAGTAAACACTGACAGCATCTAATGGGACCCGGCCTCCATCAGCCCGTGCATTTAGCAGCCACTGGAGGGCAGAGGGGAAGAAAAACCCAGAGCGCAAGTGTTTATTTACACTTGACAGAGTCTCAGGCACACAAAGCACATCTGCGAAAAAGCCCAAAGTGTGGGTGCGTAATTTCGTCAGACTTTAAACGTGTGTCCTCCTCACCAGGACAACCTGGTGGGAAACGCCAAAGCTCGGCTAAATATTTACCTAAGACTTTAACGAGCGAGGCACACACGTGCGCAGTTGCTGATCTTATTTCAGGCATGCAGGCAGGGGCGCTGAGTGCAGGCAAAAAACAGATATAAATAAATCAGACGGGAGGGAGGAGAGGCCGTCACACTCTTTACAGTGTGATGGCCAAACAAAATGATCTCTTAGTGAAAACGCCAGTGAGGCAGCTAAGCCCACAAAGGAGGGACCTTTAAGCAAATGCAACAATAACAAGCCAGCATCTGTAAATGACCCAGATAGCAGCCAATGGTGGGTGTGCCAAACCCCACAGAAGAGATATAACGGGTCAATTGAAGCTCGACCTAAAAAGGGATGTGACCTTGTGTAATGTAACTGGTAATCATGTAAAGCACTCCAATACCTTCAGGTCAAGTTTGCACTGTATAAAATAGTAAAAAAAAGTAATTCCAGACTGCAATGCTGTTGTGAGTTTCCATACATTGAAAAGGATATAGCTCTTGTCAGTGCCCTACAAAGACCTAGCACTTTCAGCTATTTATTGCTCATTCAAACCTCACAGTCAAGGCAGGTAAGCAAAGCTCGTCAGCGCAGCTCCTCTGCACGAAGAGGAACCCACCACTGTTTCCTTTCCTCGTAGACCGTTTCGGCTGCCATCTTTTGGGAGGTGCCTGGCTCCCAGTACAGCATGGGCGTCATACTCAAAGGGTTTATCCCTTTTTATTCATTTTATGTTTTCATTTTCCACTAGCCACGCCTCTTGCCAAGCCCCCTGACTATGGCAGGCTACTTACAGGGAAGCAAAGCGTGTCCGTGCTGCTGGCCAAAGGAGCGCCTAAGGCAAGCCCTTCTGCTCCTGTCTGCGCCCGTCCGCGCCTGACCGCACCCCGATTGCGCCGAGCGCCAGTCCCCTGTTTTTCAGGCCAGAACTGCAGCCAAAATTGATCTACAGGTGCAATGCACTGCTCACGCTTAATCCCTCAGGTAGGTGCACTGTTGGCTGCCAGTTGGATCCCCTCTCTTGTATAACTAAAGGCTATCACATTTGTCACACTTGCGATTCACATTTGGGCTCGCCAGTAGCCGAGCCTTGTTCACCATCTTTGACCTCCGTCAGCCATCAGTTAAGATGCAATAAGCCCTGTAAAAATCTGTGTTGCATCCTCATGAATGCTAGGTCATTGGTTTAACACAGTACTGAATTTCTACTTTTCATGGAAACATATAAACCCTCTCTTGCCTTTAGCACCAAAACCTGGGCCGACTCCTCAACTGACCTGGAACTTTTAGCAGCCATTCCTGATGGTTTTGCCATCTACCGTCTGGACAAACCAGTCGGGGGGGGGGGCATCTTAGCGATTCTGTATAGAACCAATTTACTGGTTTCCTGTAATTTCTTACTGTCACCTCACTGCGAGGCTGTCTCCTTTAGCGTTCACATATCTAACTCTGAGTTTTTCATTGGGTCCATTGTTTAATCGCCCACCTGGCCCTTGATTTATTTTCTCTCCAGAATTCAGTTGCCTGCTGGAAGCCAACATTCTCTCTAGTGACTATACAGTTTTGGGTGATTTTAAATTTTCACCTCGATGCCCTGTCAGATACCGACATAGCAGCACTTTTCCAATCTATGTCATCCCTTGGCCTGTCTCAACCGGTGGAAGACCCTACTCATCTGGCATGACATACTTTAGATGGTATCCTGACCAACAACCACTCTTGGGGCAATGTCAATACTCTTCCCTTAGCCTGGACCGGCTACTGTGCACTCCTATTTGAATTTAAACTCAGATTCCCTGAGCACACCCCCAGAACCACTCCAAACATGATATCCTCTCGTGCTTGGTGCAAAATTCAATCAGACCTATTCATTAATATGCTAGAGGACTCACTATCAGCCCACTCAGATGACTTGGACGCAGCTGTCTCATAGGACACACACTGGTTAGACATAGTTGCTTGCTCCCTGACATCAGTTAAGATATCTAAATCTAAGAGAAACAATATTTCTGTCCCCTAGTTCTAAGAAGACCTGAGGGCACTCAAACAGAGCTGTAGGAGACAGAAGAAAAGGTGGAGATCATTTTGTCTGCCTTTCTCCCCTTTTTCCTTCTGTGCCCCTCGCTGCCCCATTGTCGTTGTGCCCGTGATTTTGTCTGCCTTTCCCCCATTTCCCTTTCTGTGCCCCCGCTGCCTCTCGCCATTCCCGCCGCTGCGTCCCTGCGGCCCCGCCCCCCTGACTGCCCATTCACTGCCCCTGCCTCCCGCCTCCCAGCTGCTCCTCCCTCCCACCTCCCCATAAATGGCGGCCGCTGCGCGGTGAGGAGAGCGACCCTTGACCTTGCCAGGTAGGTCGCTCCCCACCACACAGCTCCGCCTGTGTTGTCTGCCCGCTGCTTCTGCAGGTAAGATCGCCCTCCGCTTGTGGCCCCGGTGCCCGTATTTTCTGCTTGTCTCCCCATTTTCCTTTCTGTGCCCCTCGCTGCCCCATTGTCGTTGTGCCCGTGATTTTGTCTGCCTTTCTCCCCTTTTTCCTTCTGTGCCCCTCGCTGCCCCATTGTCGTTGTGCCCGTGATTTTGTCTGCTTTTCTCCCCTTTTTCCTTCTGTGCCCCTCGCTGCCCCATTGTCGTTGTGCCCGTGATTTTGTCTGCCTTTCTCCCCTTTTTCCTTCTGTGCCCCTCGCTGCCCCATTGTCGTTGTGCCCGTGATTTTGTCTGCCTTTCTCCCCTTTTTCCTTCTGTGCCCCTCGCTGCCCCATTGTCGTTGTGCCCGTGATTTTGTCTGCCTTTCTCCCCTTTTTCCTTCTGTGCCCCTCACTGCCCCATTGTCGTTGTGCCCGTGATTTTGTCTGCCTTTCTCCCCTTTTTCCTTCTGTGCCCTCGCTGCCCCATTGTCGTTGTGCCCGTGATTTTGTCTGCCTTTCTCCCCTTTTTCCTTCTGTGCCCCTCGCTGCCCCATTGTCGTTGTGCCCGTGATTTTGTCTGCCTTTCTCCCCTTTTTCCTTCTGTGCCCTCGCTGCCCCATTGTCGTTGTGCCCGTGATTTTGTCTGCCTTTCTCCCTTTTTCCTTCTGTGCCCCTCGCTGCCCCATTGTCGTTGTGCCCGTGATTTTGTCTGCCTTTCTCCCCTTTTTCCTTCTGTGCCCCTCGCTGCCCCATTGTCGTTGTGCCCGTGATTTTGTCTGCCTTTCTCCCCTTTTTCCTTCTGTGCCCCTCGCTGCCCCATTGTCGTTGTGCCCGTGATTTTGTCTGCCTTTCCCCCCATTTCCTTTCTGTGCCCCCGCTGCCTCTCGCCATTCCCGCCGCTGCGTCCCCTGCGGCCCCGCCCCCTGACTGCCCATTCGCTGCCCCTGCCTCCCGCCCTCCCAGCTGCTCCTCCCTCCCACCTCCCCATAAATGGCGGCCGCTGCGCCGGCCGCGCGCTGGCGCGCCGAAGGCGCGCCTAAGGCAAGCCCGTCTGCGCCCATCCGCGACTGGACCGCGCCCAGCGCCAGAACCCCTGGATCCCACCGATGCAACACCACTCGACGGACCTACGACGCCGCCACACTCACCGCACTCAATGCCGGCCGGAACCCTGCCTGCTACCGAGCCTCACCGAGACGCACCCACAGACCCTTCACCTGCCAAACCTGCCGATTCACCTGCCCCCGGACGTGCACCACCTCCGCCAAGTCGAGCACCAGCAGCAACCACCTGAAATGCATCCTGCTGAACACCCGCTCCGTCCACAGGCACGCCGTGGAACTCTGGGACCTGCTCGACGCAACAGCACCGGACATCGCCTTCCTCACCGAAACCTGGATGAACGCCTCCTCAGCGCCCGACATCGCCATAGCCATCCCGGACGGATACAAAATCACCCGGAGGGACCGCGACAACCAGACGGGAGGAGGCATCGCCATCGTACACAAGAACACCATCCGCATCTCGACTAACTCCGACGAGACCTTCACCGCCGCCGAACACCTACACTTCCAGATACACACTGACCCCAAGACCACCCTCCGAGGCACCCTCATCTACAGACCCCCGGGACCACGCACACTATTCAGCGAAGACATCGCAGACTTCATCAGCCCGCACGCCATGCCCTCCGCCGACTACATCCTCCTAGGGGACCTCAACTTCCACCTGGAGAACAACAACGACAGAAACACCACCGCCCTGCTGGACAACCTCGCCAACCTCGGACTCAAGCAACTGGTGAACACGCCCACCCACTACGCCGGCCACACGCTTGACCCCGTCTTCTCGTCCAGCAAGCACATCTCCTTCAGCCACGCCACCGGACTCCACTGGACCGACCACAGCTGCGTCCACTTCAGCTTCAGAAAGACTGCGACCCACCACCACCCGCAACAGGCTCCCCGCCGGAGCTGGAGCAAGATCACCGCCGAGCAGCTCACCGCCTCCCTCAGCCAGAACACACCCACCAACACAACTGACCCAAACGAAGCAGCCAGCAACCTCGCCAAGTGGCTGACCGCCTGCGCCGACGACCTCGCACCACTAAAAACCCTCCCAGCAGACCCGGAAGCAAGAAAACCCCTTGGTTCACCAACGAACTCAAGGAATCCAAGAAGAACTGCCGCACTCTCGAGAAAACCTGGCGACTCGACCAGACCACAGACAACAGGACCGCCCTCAAGCACGCCACCCGCAAACACCACCAGCTGATCCGTGCCACCAAGAAGTCGGCACTCAAAGAACGACTGGACAACAACGCCCATGACAGCAAGGAACTCTTCAGCATCGTCAAAGAGTTCTCCAACCCCAGCGCCGGAAACAACGACATCACCCCTCGCAAGACCTCTGCAACTCACTCTCCGCGTTCTTCCACCGCAAGATCACCGACATACATAACAGCTTCGACGCACAAACCACGCACCCTACCGCCGAACCAACGCCCGCCACCACCACCCTCTGCAACTGGACCCCGATCAGCACCGAAGACACCACCCGCACGATGAACTCCATCCACTCCGGATCACCAACCGACCCCTGCCCACACCACGTCTTCAACAAAGCCGACGCCACCATCGCACCCCATCTCCGGGACATCATCAACTCCTCCTTCCACACCGCCACCTTCCCGGAGAGCTGGAAGCACGCCGAGCTTACCGCCCTCCTGAAGAAACCAACGGCGGACCCCACCGACCTCAAGAACTACCGTCCCATCTCGCTCCTTCCGTTTCCGGCCAAAGTCATCGAGAAGACCGTCAACAGACAGCTTGCCGCCTTCCTCGAGACGAATGGATCCCTCGACCCCTCGCAGTCCGGGTTTCGGGCCAACCACAGCACCGAGACCGCCCTTATCGCAGCCACCGACGACATCAGAACCCTAACCGACAACGGGGAAACAGCTGCCCTCATCCTCTTGGACCTCTCCGCGGCGTTCGACACCGTCTGCCACCGCACCCTAGTGAAGCGCCTCAGCAACATCGGATCCGAGAGAAAGCACTGGAATGGATCATCTCGTTCCTCGCCGGAAGAACCCAGAGAGTCCGCCTCCCCCGTTCAGATCCGAAGCCACCGAAGTCATCTGCGGCGTTCCACAAGGATCTTCACTCAGCCCAACCCTCTTCAACGTCTACATGAGCCCCCTCGCAGCCATCGCACGCCAACACAACCTCAACATCATCTCCTACGCCGACGACACCCAGCTGATCCTCTCCCTCACCAACGACCCCACCACCGCCAGAGCCAACCTACACGACGGGATGAGAGACGTCGCCGACTGGATGAGGAACAGCCGCCTTAAACTGAACTCAGACAAGACGGAAGTCCTCATCCTGGGCTCATCACCCTCCGCCTGGGACGACTCCTGGTGGCCCCCGGCCCTGGGCACCGCGCCCAAGCCAACGGACCACGCACGCAACCTGGGCTTCATCTTGGACTCCTCCCTGTCGATGACCAGACAAGTCAACGCCGTCTCATCTTCATGCTTCAACACCCTGCGCATGCTCCGCAAGATCTTCAGATGGATCCCCACTGAAACCAGGAAGACCGTCACCCAGGCACTCGTCACCAGCCGACTGGACTATGGGAACACCCTCTACGCCGGAACCACAGCCAAACTTCAAAAAGACTCCAGCGCATCCAGAACGCCTCCGCACGACTCATCCTGGACATCCCCCGACACAGCCACATCACCGGACACCTGAAAGACCTGCACTGGCTCCCCGTCAGCAAGAGAATCACGTTCAGACTCCTCACCCACGCACACAAGGCCCTCCACGACCTGGGCCCAAAGTACCTCAACGACCGCATGACCTTCTACACGCCCACACGCCAGCTACGATCAACCAGCCACGCCCTCGCCACCGTACCACGCATCCGCAGAACCACCGCCGGAGGAAGCTCCTTCTCCTACCTGGCAGCCAAGACCTGGAACTCCCTCCCCACTCACCTTCGGCGAACCCAGGACCATCTCTCCTTCAGGAAGCAGCTCAAGACCTGGCTGTTCGAGCAGTAACTTACCCCCTCCCCCAGCGCCTTGAGACCCTCCCGGGTGAGTAGCGCGCTCTATAAATGCCGTGATTGATTGATTGATTGAGATCAGATCACAAGGAGAAAAGGAGGGTCAAATACAAGAAATGCCTGAGTGACTATAAGGCTATGATTTTAAAAGAAAAAGCTTCTTATTACACAAATAGGATCAGAGCAGCTACAAATTCCACTAAGGAACTATTTAAAACAGTCATTAAACTCACAACAGATACAGCAAGTAAGCTCACTAACACTAGTCAATTCCTCTGCAATATTTTGGCCAACCTTTTCTTACAGAAAATTAAAGATGTTTTCAATAGAGTCTCAACCTTGCCCACTGTTTCCCACTGTGACATGACCAGCCCAACCTCCACTGGCGCGGGTACTACCTTTAATGCGTTTACTCCACCGTCTAGATATGAGGTCACAAGATTGGTCAAATCAACCAGAACCGGATCCCCTTGTCCGCCTAGGATTGCCATGCTAGCAGCCAAGACTATTGTGCTGAAATTAATGGACATCTTCCATTTAATGTTCCAATCTGGCTCTTTTCCCACTAGTTGGAAGAAAGCGACAGTTCTTCCATTAATAAAAAAAACCTTCCCTCTACCCTCTTGATCCAAACAGTTATCACTCCATCTCATGTCTACCTATGCCAGTGAAGGTCATTGAGAAAGTGATAAATACTCAACTAGTTGAGTTTATTCAATCCCACAACCTATTGGACATCACTGAGTTTGACTTCTGTAGAGGCCACAGTACAGAGACAGCCCAAATAAAGCCACTGAAGAGATCAGGCTGTACCTAGACAATGGGGAAGTGCGGCCTTGATTCTAATCGATCTGTCAGTGGCTTTCGATACTGTTAACCACGGGCTGCTGATGGATCTCCTAGCCAACATCCGAATCAATGGAACAGTCTGGGAACTGCCTAACTCATTTCTCCATGGTCGAGAACAGTCTGTTCGTCTGGTTGAATTTGTCTTACTGCCTTACTGTCTTCCTTGCAGGGTTCCACAGAGGTCCTCACTCAGCCCTACACTTTTTAATGTCTGTTACCCTTTGGCCAACCTAATACAATCTTTTGGTTTCTCTCTTACATCCTACGCCAACGACACACAAATTGTCATCTCTCTGGCTAACGAGGACTCCTGCACTTGGGCCAGATTCTGTGACTGTGTGCAGATAGTCAGCCTTTGGATGTCTGAGAATTGTTTAAAATTCAATTCTGGAATGACAGAAGTACTGCTCTTCGGAGCCATTCCTCTTTCTGGACTCCCGCCTGCTGGCTACAAGACTTGGGTTCTCTCCCCATTCATGTTAGTAAAACTGCAACTTGGGAGTCCTAATCAATGACAAATTGACTTACATTGATCAAGTCAATGCTGTAACTTCTGGAGCAGGGTGGGAAGTTAATTAAGTAATAATTAATTAACAATTTATGAACACTTTATTATACAATTGAATATTATTTTGTAATTATATTTTGTAAGTTATTTGTGCGGGTTGGTGAGTTTGTAGGGATATAGGGTGGAAAGTTAATTGGTAATTAACAAAGTAATGAATAATAATTATTAATTAAGAACAGATTGATTAATGATTACATATTAATGGATTAATTAATATTTAATTAGCAATTGATTATGGCATTAAGTGTGGGCTGCTAGGTTTGTGGGGTATAGTGTGGTAAGTTACTTAAGTAATAAATAATGGCCAGTTTGTTTTTATTGAAAATTGATTATTAAATTGGTTAATAATTATGCTAATTATTTAATTGTTTTTTTTATATTTTTTTGTTTAGGTAATAAAGTTTATATTAAGATCTTTATTAAATTATTAGTGATGTTTCATGTATGTTATGTGTTTGAAGTAAACTACTAACCCTACTGTTGCATAGACTGGAGTGGGAATAGTACATGTTACCTCTCTGTAGCCCAATGCTTTCCCTACTGTTGCACAGACTGGAGTGGGAATAGTGAATGTTACTTCTCCAAAGTGCAATGATTTCCCTGCTGTTGCACAGACTGGATTGGGAATAGTAAATTTTACCTCTTGTGAGCCCAACACTTTCTACTGTTGCAAAGACTGGAGTGGGAATAGTAAATGTTACCCCTCTGACATCCAATGCTTTCCCTACTGTTGCACAGATATTCAATCGAAAAATTATATAATGATTTAAAAAGTAAACATTTAAATAACAAAAATTAATAAAGAAAACGAAATAATTTCTCACCCTATTCCCATACAAACTGAACATGTTGCTAAATTAGCAATAGCTAATTATACTATACAAAATATAAATTAAAATTAGATATTAAACCCAAATAAATGAAAGAACAATTAATCAATTAAAACATTACATAATAACCATTTCAAGGTCCAGGTTCAAGATGGTTGTCATTGGGTCATTTGAGTGCATGGTCAGTCGGAGAGTGTTCTTGTGGATGATGGCGATGCCTCCTCCTGGTCGGTCGGTGCAGTCCTTGCAGGTGATTTTGTAGCCGTCAGGGATGGTGATGGCGATGTCCGGTCCGGATCAGGGGTTGATCAAGGTTTCCGTGAAGAAGGTGATGTCGGGGAGGTCCCAGATTTCTGTGGCATGTTTGTAGAGGGATCGCACATTGAAGAGGATGCAGTTGAGTCGGTCGAGTGTGCTGTTGGTCGGTTGGCCGGCAAGAGGATCTGGCATGCTGGCATGGGTGAGGATGTGGCTGCAGTTCTGGCAGGAGAAGGGTCCTTGGTCTTCTTCGGTGACGCGAGGTGACAGGCAGTATGGCGTCCTGAGTTGTGGGCGAGGAGGGTGCTGGCGTCATAGTGGTGGAAGGTCCGAGAACCAGGATACCAGGCGCTGGGCATGGTCCAGGCACGGACCGGTGCAGACAGGCCTATCTTTGGCACGCCAGCAGCTGCCATTGAGTTGTGCTGGGGGGCTGGACAGCTGGGTGGCTGGAAATGCGGGAGCGGGAAGGGTCACTGGAGGGGGTGGGCCATGGGGATTACCGCAACAGGGACGAGGGTGGCAAACAATCGGAAGAAAAAGGTAAAAAAAGAGAAAGCTGAATAAAGGCTCTAAGGCAGAAATCAGAAAAAAGAGGCAGAGGGACAGCCCAGCAGCAGAGCAGTGACGCTCTATCACTAGACCACCAGATATGAGGCGCAGGCAGGGGCCTGCGGGTAGACGTGGGCCTCAACCAAGGGTCAGCAGCAGCAACAGGGGCAGCAACAGCTACCAGGCAGAGCTTCGCTGTGAAGGGAGCAAGTCCTCTAGAAAGTCGGTGTTTGCTACTTCCACTCCAATCTAAGTAACAGTAGGGAAAGTGTTGGACTTCAAAGGGGTTCAAATGGCCATTTCCACTCCAGTCTAAACAACAGTAGGGAAGGTGTTGGACTTCAGAGGGGTTCAAATGGCCATTTCCACTCCAGTCTAAACAACAGTAGGGAAGGTGTTGAACCTCTGAGGGGGTCAAATTTACTATTCCCATTCCATACTAAGCAAAAGCAGGGAAAGTGCTGAATTTCGGAGAGGTTAGATTTACTATTCCCACTGCAATGTAAGCAACAGCTGGAAAAGTGTTGGACTTCAGAGGGATTAGATTTGCTATTCACACCCCAATATATACAAAACAGAAGGAAAAGTATTGGACTTAAAAGGGTTATATTTTCTAGTCTCACTCCATCCTAAGCAACAGTAGGGAAAATGTTGGACTTTGTAAGGGTTATATTAACTATCCCCACCCCAATTAAGCAATATTAAGGAAAGCATAGGAATTGGATGAACTAGATTTACTGTTCCCACTCCAATTTAAGCAACAGTAGGGAAAGTGTTGGACTTCAGAAAGGTTACATATACCATTCCAATACAGTCATTTAAAAAAAAATTTAAATACCTAAAAAACATAAAATGATCAATAGTTAAACGAGAAAATACATATTGTATACATTTAAATAAAATGCACAATTTATTATAAATATACTAAATAAACGTATCATTAAATGAAATATTTAAATAAACATACGTAAAATTCACTTGTCTCGCTACTACTGAAAAAACCACAAACACCAAGAAGATAAATTAAAATAGAAATAAAATAATAAAATTTTAATAAATGAAACATAAAAATAATAAATATAATATACACTTGCTAATATATATTACTAATTTTTTCTTGCATAGTCTAAATAAAACTATTTTTTCATTTTAAATATTCACTGAAAAAAATTATGATTTATAAATTAAGTATTTAAATATCAAAAAATTAATAAAGAAAACTATTTTCATTTAAATAATTTCTCACCCTATTCCCCTACAAACTGAACATGCTGCTAAATTAGGTATAACTAATTATACAATACAAAATATAAATTAAAAATCTGAAATTAAACCCAAATAAATGAAAGAACAATTAAACAATTAAAACATTACATACTAATCATTTATATATTGATTTTACATTATTTAACATTAAAAAACAATTAGTTAAAATGTAATTAACCTCCCACCATATTCCCCCAAAAACCCAATATCCCACTACTAAATTATAAACTACTTAAAATAGGTATTTGTAGATCGCACATTAACTCTTAGGCATCTTAGCACTAATAGATGTTTATTGTTACCCAACGGTACTCATTTTATCGTCCTCAGATGGTTGAAAGGCTGAGTGGACCCGCCGGGATTTGAACCGATGACCATTAGATTGAACACAGGGTTCTGCAGTGGACACATAGTCCACTGAGCCACCAGACCCATCTAATTGCCTTTTAAAAATTCAATTACACATTTAAAATTGCAAACTATATTTAAAACAAGACAATTTTACTAATATTATAAGTGTATATATATATTTAATAAAAAACAATGTTTATTACAAGTATACTAGAGTACACAATATTAATTACAACAATTTTCTTCATTACAATAAAACTTGCATTCTTAATTTTGACGCAGCGATGCAACACTTTTCATAAATGAGGCCCTTAGTGTTTAAGACTGGATGTATAAAATTCCCACTGCCAAAAACAAGTTTTTCAACTTTGTGGAGGACTCCTATCTTTAACAATGGCACATTTTAAGGTTTCTTTTCTCACAAAAACAGCTAGTGCATGACTATCAAATTGTCCTTCTCTATTCCTGAACAAAGGATTCACCGGCTCCTTTTAGGAAGCCTAGTTTTATACCCCACACACACCAAAGTACAACATTTGGGCTCACTCCTCAAAAATAAATTGGTAACCGTGTGAAAGATTCCTGTAATTAAAGAAGGCACATTCTGAGGTTTTTATTTCCATGAAAAAGACAGCTGTATATCAGCCAAAGTGACTTTCTTACTCTTACATTATGAGCATACCAGCTCAGTTCAGGAATACAATTTGTAAGACTCTTCTATATGATTTGCCCTTCAAATAACACAACCATCAAAGCTGAGAAAGTCTCTTGTAGCTGACATGGGCACTTTTGAGAATGTTTAAGCCTTGTTTAAGAATTTCTATTTTACACTCCAAATATAAAAGGCTGAACAAATAGATGTTTCAACTTTGTGAAAGTTTCCCATGTTTCACCTGGGCACATTTTGAGAATGTGTCTTCCCATAAAAAGGCGGCTGTACCACTGCCAACTTGATTTTTTCTACTCTTGCACAAAGGACTGCTAGATCCATTCTGGAAATCCACTTACAGAATTTGTGTTCCTAAACACAGTAAACATTTGAAGTTTGTTAAACAAGGTATATGTGTATATATATATATATATATATATATATATATATATATATATATATATATATATATATATATATATATATATATATATATATATATATATATATGCTGCATACTTCGCCACAACGATCCAATAGCTCTGGAATAGACAAATGCGTACCCAATATTCGGTGCAAATAGTTTTATTCAACGCCCTGCACCACCACCATGATGCGTTTCGGCCTTCAGGAGGCCTTGATTACATGTCGCGCATGCGGAGTGCCTTGATCTTTTTAAAGTGAAAGTGCTTACACTTGTGACCTCAACGTTACAAAGCATAGACATAGAAGAGTGTTTTCCTTTATCAACGCATTTGCACATACATGGTGAGTCAATAACATTCATAATGTTTTTTTTAATTCATCATAAAAAGCAAGAGATACAATAAATATTTATATGTTAATAAATATTTATAAAAATGGCGATGCATGTTGCAGTATAAAATGCATAAAAAGAGTACAAAAATATTACATTGAGATAAGACTGGTAAAATTCATGCCTAGTGCGCATTGTAAAACCATATCCTTCATCAATAATACAAACTCTTATGCAATTGATAAATCCCTATGCTGTATGCATATTATTCGAGATTTGCTTGCAAAACAAAGCACCTGTGCAAATGTAAACAATCCTGCCCACAGTGAGCCTTAAATCTCTCCTATCACTATAAATTAAAGTGCATGTGCTCTTAGAGAAGTGTCACCAACCAAAACCTGATGGTTTTTAAATGTGCAAAAAGTGCAGACAATACAATACATGAAGACTAAAAACTATGTAGGGCAGAACCATAAACAAGTTGTTACATAATTACATCAGAGCTATCATAGGCAGGTAAAAAAGTCCTCACTAGATTTAACACCTTGTGGTGTTTTACTATCTAACTCCAGTATAAACCTAGTTTCAAGTTTACGTATTAGGGCCTCCCGGTTGCCTCCACGTCTTAAAGGGGGGACTGCATCCACAACAAAATATTTCAACATATCCAGGTTGTTGTCGTGGGAGTCCTTAAAATGTCTCGCAACCAGGTAAGTTGCATCGCAGTTTGTTATTGCTCTCATGTGCTGGAGTATTCTTTTGTGTACCTGCAATTTCGTGCTTCCTACTTACTGAAGGCCACAAGAACACTCCAGCACATATACAGCATATTCAGTTTTGCAGTTGAGCATTTTGGTAATGGGCACCGGCTCTGACTTAAATGGAGTCATATATGTTGTTTTACTAACCCCATATTTGCAAGCTTTGCATGATGTACACTTGAAAAACCCCTTCCTTGAGTTTAACCAGGTTTGGGCGGTTCGTACTTCAGGACTACTGCTCACCAAAGAGTCCCTCATTGAACATGCTTTTCTAAAGGTGATATTTGGTGTCTGTCAACTGCTTCCCCAAAACTGGATAATTTCTCCCTAGCACCCAGTTTTTATTCACAATCCTGCGTAAGGCTTTGTGTTCCCTATTGAATGTCAGAATTAGTCTAGTGGGCTGTTCTGGCTGTTCTATTGTACGGGTTCGGGTGCTCGCTCTGCTAATCAATGCAGCTGCTCTACCAATCTTCTGGGTTTTGTTGATTGCCTGATCAATAATGACATGCGAGTATCCCCTAGCCAAGAACCTATCACGACTCTCTTTTTGTGCTACGGCACAATCCTCATCTGTGCTACAGATCCGCCTCATTCGCAGCATTTCTCCGAAGGGAAGGCTGTGAATCAGGTGCTTAGGATGGTGACTGGTCGCGTGCAGGATAGTATTTCTTGCAGTGAGTTTTCTGTGCAGCCTAGTCTCCAACTTATCTTGCATGACAAAAACTTCCACATCCAGGAAGCATATGGAGTTTCTACTCCTTTGGGCAGTGAACTGAAGATTGAGAGTATTCTGATTGATCTGTTCAATAAAATGAAGAACACCCTCTTCCGTGCCTCTCCAGATTAAAAACAGATCATCAATGTACCTGTACCAACTTACTACATGATTTGATAAAATGTTGCCATAATCAGTTTTTAGGACCTGTTCTTCCCACAACCCCATGTGTAGACAGGCATAACTGGGTGAAAAACAAGCCCCCATGGCAACCCCTCTGATTTGATGGAACACCTGATTTTGGAATAAAAAGAAATTGTTTTCCAAACAAGTTAAAATCATGGTTATTAACATTCTGTTGTGCATATAGCGGGACATAGGTCTCGTGTTCAAATAATGTTCTACTGCCTTAACTCCATCTTGGTGATGGATACTGGTCTATAGTGACGTGACATCAAGGGAAATCAAAATACAATCAGGATCCCACTTCACATCACTTATCTTTCTCAAAAAGTCACCAGTGTCCTGGACATAAGATGGTAGTTTCTTAACATGCTCCTGTAGGAAAGAGTCTACAAATCGAGAGGTATTCTCCATAAGGCTATTTTGCGCTGAAATAATAGGCCTACCAGGCGGATTCGTTGAATTCTTATGGATCTTGGGGATGAAATATATCACCGGAATTACTGGATGGTCATTCTTAAGGAAGCTGAATTCATCATTATTAAGAAGCCCAGCGCTTTTCCAGGCTAGTAATTATGTGTAGAAACTGTTCTGCCCGCTTTTGACCGCTTGAATATTGGCCCTCCTATAGCAATCCCTGTCATTGAGTTGTTTAAGGGCCTCTTCCATATAGAGATCACGCGGCCATAACACCACATTACCACCTTTGTCAGATTGTCGAATGATGACATTTTCATTCATCTGTAATTTTTTCATCAATTGAAAATAAAGGTTGTTCTGTTTGGTGTAGTTTGTACGAGCCTGTGCAGTTGAAAAATGGAGTTTCTTAAGCTCAAATGTTACTTTTTCATTGAAAATGTCCAAGTTGTCACGTAACATTATAGGACAAAATGTAGACTTGGGTTTGAATTTGGTAAATATTGTCCCACCACATTCCGGCATATTGTGACTTCATTCTGATTGTGCAACATTGTTCTCATTGTGTAATTCCTGTAAATTTTGGAACAACTCAACATCTCCTGCTGTTAAAATAGATGGACTCAAAGGCTCTGCTGTAGTCACCGCAGGTGGTTTCTTGTTTTGTGTTCCCTGTAACAGATGAAATTTGCGCAGTTTCAATTTCCAAATGAATCTATAGATATCAATGCGCGTTTGTGCATAATCAAAGCTGCTTTCCAGGCTGTAAGATAGTCCTAGTGCAAGTATTTGGCGTTCAGCCTCACTCAATGTAACACTAGATAAATTGATAACTGTATGACAATCAATGTTGGCACTTTGCTCTTTCACTTGCGATTCCATCTGTTGTTTGTAGCTTTCCTGTTGGATTGATTGCCGGTGGCGGCTACGTTGGCGCCTCTCCTGGCGCTTTTGGTTGCGTCTTTGTTGGTGCTTGCATTTTGTGCACGGGGGCGCAACGTATACCGCCAATCTTGACTGAGACAATCCAATTCTTGGGCTAAGGAGAGCTTTTGAAACCCCAATCTTTTACCAGCTCTGGCCTGTTCACTGTCAGATTCACTTTCAGGCACCGAGCTCAGGTCTGAAGCTGAAGTGGATATGTTCGTATTGCTGCTTGTGCTGGCTTGTGCACTTGTGAGGGGTCCAGTCATTTTAGATGCTTTGACCCTGTCATATCTTTTGGCAAACATGAACCTGTCCATGCTCATAGTCCAACTTATCGCGTTGGAACTTGAATGCTTTGCGTTTTTTTATGGCCTCCTCCTCTCTTTGTAATCGTGTTAACATATCCTCACGATATTTTTTAATTACTGCTGTGACCTCCAATTTCTCGATTTCTCCATTCAGCTCATCAATTTTGATCTGTAATGCTGCGCGATCACTTTCAGCATATCGCACCAAAATTTCAACCAGTTTCCGTGATGATTCTAAGTTGCAATCAGCCCATTCGGCAAGCATCCTGGGGTCAGGGTTCTCGTACCTATGCGCCAGCGTTATGCGCAACCCTCTGGGAACTCTCCCCACTTCCAGATATCTCGACAGGGATTTATGTTCCCACCATTTCGATTGCTCTGATTTCATGAGCTTTTCAAGCCGTTTAAAGAGATCCCTAGCATTGGGGTTTCCGATCTGTGTAGCGCTAACTTGCGCGCTCGTTGTAATTTCCCCACTCGGGGAGTCATCAAACATCTTGTTGGCTGCTGCCTCATGACTCCGCAGTGCGTCGGCGGACATGGTGCATGTGTTGGGGCACTTAGTACTTTACAAAACAAACAATCGGGTGAATGCCGATGCCTGTCCGTACACACTCCTTCACTAGACTCTCAGAGTCCCTACCTTCATGAGTTACCAGGCGTCACTCGGGTCCTCCGACACGGGCTCCGTCCTCTTCTCAGATGGTGGGAACGTTGCTCTGTCCAGGGGCTGGCGGCTAATCCTTACGGAAAAAACAAATGATGATTTCCGGTCCGAGCCGGAAAACTGCTTCCTGCCGCGCTACCCAATTGAAGGAGGGGTTCCGCAACTACCGAGGATGCCGCTCGGTATATTTACTGCTGCATACTTCGCCACAACGATCCAATAGCTCTGGAATAGACGAATGCGGACCCAATATTCGGTGCAAATAGTTTTATTATATATATATTGCAACCTGGGTTTTGTGGATTCCGGAGTGCTTCCCAATCGCCAGTGGTGCTGGTTTGAGGTGATGCCACCTCACGCCTCTAACAATCGAAAAATCCCACTTCTCACATGAAGAATATACTTTGAGAGAAAGAAGAGCTTTGTGAGGAGAGGATCATTTAATTCTTGAATTATAGAGACAAAAATTATAAAGATGTGCCGGTTCTTAAATCGATTTCTCTATTGTAATAATCCTAAAGTGTCAGAACAAATCAGTATGGGGAGTTTATTGCAATCATAAATACAGTTTTATCTTCTTAATGGAGTCTAGAGTTGATAAGATGGGGGCTAGAAAACAAATTGAGAACTCAGATACTTGGATTTTTAAGGAAGTGTGAACCTTCCTGGATGAACACAGTTTAAATCAGTTAATGCTGCATTTGAAGTGGGATTCGTAGATATGGGATAATTCCAGTCTATCATAGTGGTGGCTTGAGTACCACTATTATCACATCATATCATCTCATGTGCATATATAAAGTGCATATTCACACCTGAGGGTATCTTGTTGCTGAATACCATATGTTTTTTGTTATTCAAGTAAATAGTACTTATTCTATAGACCTTGGAAGGAATAAAGGCTGAGCGGTAGCAGCAGGATTCAAACATGTGAGAGAGTGGTCAACACATATCCCTCAAGTGGATTCATTAATTTAATAAGCCACTAGACTAATACGATCTGTAGGGGTTCTTCAACATACCTATCATTACACATATCACTGTGGAGACTTGAATATGACTGTAATCACACATTATCACTGTGGGGACTTAAACATCACTGTAATCGCACAATATCTCTGTGAGGACTTGTACATGACTATAATCATGCACTATCTCTGTGTGCTATCCCTGTACATCCTATTAATCACAGACTATCTCTGTGGGACCTGGGCATGTCTGTAATCACACACATTCTCTTTGGCAACCATTGTTATACTATAGTGACACACCATCTCTGTGGGGACCTCGACATCTCTATAGTCACGCACTACCTCTGTGGGGACCTGGGCATTTCTATAATCACACACTATCTCTGTGAGGACTTCGACATCTCTATAATCACACACTATCTCTGTGGGGACCTCAACATCTCTATAATCACACACTATCTCTGTGGGGACCTGGGCATGTCTATAATCACACACTATCTCTGTGGGGACCTGAGCATGTCTATAATGACACACATTCTCTTTGGCGACCCTGGTAATACTATAGTCACACACCATCTCTGTGGGGACTTGAGCATTCCTGTAATTACACGCAAGCTCTGTTTTGGCTTGAACATCATCAGCTTCGCATTCTCTGTATGGGGCTTTGTGAATACTGAAAAGTAATAAAGTTAGACTTTTGGTTTAAGTTTACATTGTTAAAACTGAAAAGTAGAAAAGTTAGATTTTTTTATCTAAGTTTACCATTGTGAATAGGGCCCTATTTTAATGAGGACTTAAACACATTCATCTTCATGCACTATCTCTGTGGGGACTTAAACATGGCTATAATAACACACTATCTTTGTGGGGGCTTGAAAAAAAACTATAATAAAACACTATCTTTGTGGGGACTTGAACATCACTATAAAAACATACCATCTCTGTGGGGACTTGAGCATTCCTGTAATTAAACACAAGCTCTGTTTCCACTTTAAGCACCAGGGGTGCCTTGAGGCATAGGGTCAAGACTTATGTGCATATAGCTGGGTCTGAACTGGGGTGGCAAAGTGAGCTAAAGAATGATGATGGATTCAACCCAGATCTGTGACTGGGGGTGAGTGACTGAAAAGTTTCAGCACTCCGTCCATCATCTCCTTGCAAACGCTTTGTTCGCCCTAAGTTGGCAGGGTATGCCCAGACGTTGGTCCCTTGCTCACTTTGCCACTGGATTCAAGCTAGCCTGGCTGATGAGGGGGTGTTACCCCGAAACTAGTCCCAGGATGCTTGTTTCCGGTCCAGGAAAGACCTCGTTTGGCAGTTCGGGCTGGACTGTTCCCATGAGGCACAGGGTCAAGACTGATTTGAATATAGCTGGGTCTGAACTGGGGTGGTGAAGTGAGCTAAAGAACGATGGTGGATTCAACCCAGATCTGTGAATGGGGGTGAGTGACTGAAAGGTTTCAGCACTCCGTCCATCATCTCCTTGTGTTTGCTTTGACTTGAACATCATCAGCCTCACATTCTCTGTATTGGGTTTTGTGAATATTGAAAAGTAGTAAAGTTGGACTTTTTGTCTAAGTTTACCTTTGTGAATCGGGCCCTATTTTAATGAGGACTTAACACAATCACCTTCATGCACTATCTCTGTGGGGACTTAAACATCGCTATATTAACACACTATCTTTGTGGGGACTTTAACAACACTGTAATAACGCACTATCTTTGTGGGGACTTGAACATCACTATAATAACACACCATCTCTGTGGGGACTTGAACATCTCTACGATAACACACTATCTCTGTGGGGACTTAAACATTGCTATAATAACATACCATCTCTGTGGGGACTTGAGCATTCCTATAACTATACACAACCTCTGTGTGGACTTGAACATCATTAGCTTCACACTCTTTATAATGTGATTTAAGCTTTGTATATACACACTATTTCTATGGAGACTTAAACACAATGATCTTCACCCACTATCTCTGTGGGGACTTGAACATCTATTTTGGCAAAAATCTAAGCAGCTAATCAAGCTCCGGGTTCCACTTGACCATATTCCTTGGTTCCATATGCTAATTTCTTTATGTGTTAGTTCCCTTATCTCCTAAGATGATTTTAAGCACTAATAAATAGGTTAAATACAGCTTTAAGTGTCTTTCTTTAAGCATGATATGATATTTTCTGGCACATTAACATAATCTGTCTGTAATGTACACACCTAGCATATATGCAGCAATTCATATATGAATAGATTATAATGTTGTTTGTGTATATTGTTGATAAAATAAACATTTAGCCATGTGCCTTCGACTGTATTCAATCACAAATAGTGTTACGGACTAGGTCCCCACAAGGATGGTAGCACGTGTTCAAGTCCCCATAAGGATGGTGCTGTGCGCACGCTTAAATAACAATATATTTGCAAATTTGAAGCAGGATCCTGTATCATGAATTTTTTCTTAACATTTTTCTGTTATTAGTGTGTTTTAAAAACATTGGGAAAGGTTAGTCCCCACAAGGCAGGTATTCACACATAGTCCCCACAAGGATGGGGGGGGGGTGTGTGTGTGTGTGTGTGTGTGTGTGTGTGTGTGTGTGTGTGTGTGTGTGTGTGTGTGTGTGTGTGTGTGTGTGTGTGTGTGTGTGTGTGTGTGTTCACATCATTCCAGCTCGATGTTTGCCGATCAATATAATAAATACATACAGTACTTTGCATTATACAGACTCTGTATTGCAATCTATATATTGAAGGTAAGGTACTCGTACAGGAACGAGCTCGGTGGTTATTAACTGTGTGAATTACAGTAGGGGCCCGTGTACCACATGTTCCCGCAGTTTGTATGTGGAAGGGATTTAATATTAGAGTTAATTTGGGTAAATACAGATGGCAAAGGCTCTGACATTACATAATACGAATGTTGCCCAGGTTACAGAAGAGATTTAAGCTTTGGCAGAAGACAATGTCTTCCAGGTTATACTCCTGCCACTATTACTGATACATTTGTATGTCACACCTTACCACTGAGGTTCTAGACACTGAAGCTTAAACACATTAAACTTTATCCACATTATTTAGCCCTCATGTAACAAACCTTTCAGGTTCAAGCATAGGTTCCTCCGTTTAGAGTTTGTGTATGTTTCAACTTCAGACCTGTACCTAAGATCACAGACTTGTACCTAAGATCACAGACCTGTACCTAAGATCAGGGCCAGCTTTAGCACTGGTGGCGCCCTGTGCGACAATGCTTGTTGGCGCCCCCCCCCAACGACTACCTCCGCCACGGATTCCCTCACTACCACCATTTGACAGTGCCCCTTAAGTCTCCATAACCATAGTCTCTTAGATTAATTTAGTTTTATAGCGCCACTCATACCAGTTTAAGATGTCAGAACACTTTACATCACACACGCATTGCACAGAGACAATCAATCATCGCTGTGTAATCAGTGTATAGGAAATGTTACAGAGGTCTACAAGGAGTAGGAGTCACATTTCATCCATACTGGTAGGCAGTATAGTTTAAGAGTCCTTGGACTGGAAAAGCACAAATTCAGAATTTAAAAAGTAAAACCATTGTTAGGGGTCTACTTTAATAATAAAAATAAGAATTGATTTCTACTCAAATGAACCCGTTTTACAATATTAGGACAACGAAAGACTAGGCAAAAAATATATAGCTCTAATATTTTCCTTGCAGTTTGCATGCAGCTCTTTGATGGCAGTTAATAACTCACTGCTCTATAGTAGGATTTTAAATTATAAACTGCAACAAAAGGATCTCTGACAAAAGCGTAACCCATTGACCTATTTATATTATATGCACTTTGTGATGTGAATGGGACACGTTCTTTGCAGCAGGCATATTAACCCTCTGTGCTATGATGAGTCAAAACTTTCACTAGCCAAAGCTCCGGTCTCTCTCCAGGAAGAACATTAATCACCGGAGTTGTCATTTTAATTGATGTCTGAAAATTGATGGGACAATGTACGCGGCATCAGGTGCTTTTAAAAGATGAACATGGCGCCCCCACCCCAAGTCAACGCCCAGTGGAAAATATACAAAAAGTGACATTCGGTCACTTACAGATACTGCTGAGCTACTCTGCTTATCCAGGTGACGCCCAATTCGTCTATTAACTAATAGGCATACAGTACATCGTTATCAATACCACAAGAGGACATAGCTTTCATTTATCCATAATGTGCTATCAGCGTCCTACTACTGATGCCGTTTGAGATAATTTTTTGAAATATCGACAAGCCTCGATTGACTGTTCAACATTATAGGTCTCTTATTTATATCAAAAATTGATCAATTGTCTTTACTGTGGCCCTCTTCCTGACGAAGGCACTCTTGTTGTGCCGAAACGCGCGTAGAAATCCACCAGTCACTTGAACTTGTGCCACTTAATTTCTAATTGACATTGTTTTATATATTTTGTGTTAATTTATCAGTGTTAAACAATTTGTTACCACTTCAACGTTGTTTTTAACTTGTCTTAAGTATGCCTGTGGGTCTGTTAGAGTGATATGAAAGTGAATGAATGATTATCATTTTTTCTAATTGTTTTAATAATTTAATAAATGCTGTTTTTGTAATTTTGATTAATAAATTGTAGTCTTTGGTTCTTTCTGACCATTATTGTTTATGTATCAGCATTAATCATGGTCCATATATTGGTTGCCTTAAATCTGTACATTTATTGACTTTTCCCTACCTTAAGGAACCTTATCGGAACTGTAGGGGGCCTCTTCTTTGCGTTTCCTGGCGCTATACTCAACATCCTGTAATTCTGGGAAAATCACGTAATCTCCCTGTCCCTAAATGTTTGTAAAATGTATTTGTATAATCCCCACTTGATGTACACGATCTACTATCATCTCCCAAGCCCTCATCTAATGTACAATTCTTAGTTGTTTCACAGCTATGTTTGCACTATACAAATCCCAATAAATCTGTGCATACATACACAGACTAAAGTCTCAGGGAGGCAAGCTATCTATCATTTTACTCAGATTTAACAGGTTTGGAGACCACAACTAACTAGATATTGTAAAGGCTGAGGCTTCATACAGCAGAGAAATCCCCCACCCTACACAAATCTCCCAGGATTACAAGAGAAAACCTATTGTTACAGTTACTGTAAGGAATCTGGGTTGGAGGGTCCCAGAGCAGACAGGGTGCACTGGGCCCCAACTGTAACTACATGAGCATTTCACCACTGGAGTCCTGGGACCCCCATAATGTGGACCCCCTAAATGAGAACCAAGTACCCTTTTTAGCACTAGATGAGTGAGGGAGAGCATCCAACGCTTACTCAGGAGAGGTTGTTCTTGGCAACTCAACAAATAACCCATAATAATTCACTGTCCAGTCAGTGCCTTTTCTTAAAAAAAGGAAAAGTTCTTTATTACGCACAATACTCAATACTATGCACAAATTAACAATTACATACAGATGGCAGGTGGAAATGCCTATGGTAATATCCTCCGAAGAGTCTCACAATCAACAAGTGATCACACAAGTCAGGTAACCCCCTAAATGTACCCTGCACACGCTGTGCTGGAGGCAATTCTAACAGTCTACACATCAGCAAAACCAGAACTCTAAAAATAAAATACTCCCCTAAGAGCCTCATACAACATGAGCGATGATTTGAATAAAAATCAGGCCCACTGGCTTCATCAGAGTGTTACCACAAAAAGTAAGGCAAAATATAGGATCAAAAGCAGAGGAAATCAATAAGGGACAACCTTTTTTTTTTTCAAATCTATATTCATTGAAATTTTTGCACAGTAATACAAAACATGCAAGATAATACATTTTTCAGAGATCTGCGGACACTGCTGTTATGGGGCTAGTTCGTGATTACAGAGTCTTTCAAGAGATCCGTCAGCATCATCATAACCAGTATATTTCTCGTATTATCTGCAAACCTGAGTATGGTCTATGTCAAGCTTAATAGCGTGTATCTTCAGATTACATTCTTTATTATTACAATAGTCCGTATTTGGTGCATTCGGTGAAAGAATACATATCTTACATGAACCAAAGGAGGTGACTGTCTTTCTGTGCACGGCACCCATTACCTTTTTCCTGATTGAGGTGTGACGGTGTTGACATAGTTTCGTACAGTTTAAAGGCACAGTGTGTAACAAGTAACATTAGCACAAATATTCAGTCCACCTTTCTGCTTGAAGACCATTAGCAAATTAAGCCCTACCAACGTGGAGGGTAATACACCCCTAAACAAAAGAAACCCTCTCCCTCCCCCCCATAACAAGAAAAATAGAATGGTGGTGATGTCATGTGAGTAGTGTGTTGGGTATGTGGATCGGGCTGGAGCGGAGGTACAAGCTTCAGTGTGGGCAACGTCTGTTTTCTCTAGGGAACCGGTTGGACGGGTCTCGTAGGGCCGTACTATATGATTAGTGGTCTGTGAGTTAGAATTGAAAGAGATGCATAAGGCGCGCCTAAGGCAAGCCCGTCTGCGCCCGTCTGCGTCCGGACACGGCCAAGGGCCAGGAACCATGCCGGAATTGTCCCAGAAAACTGTAAGCCCATTACATATGATCGAGCGGATCTACTCTCAGTCCACTTTGCCTGACTAAGTTCAACTCAGGAAAGGTTGAAGGGCTACTACAACCAGACAGGTCCACAAAGAGTAAGCAGTGGAAAATGGGACTTATTAACAGTAGATCCTTGCCAGCACACACCACAGAAATCAGAATGTTAATAGAGAATGAAGAACTGACATTCTTTTCGTGACTGAAACGTGGTTGAAAGACTGTTCATTCCCTGACATAGTCCAAGCACTACCCCCAGACTTCCTTATCCGAAGACAAGATAGGAAGGGAAAAACTGGAGGCGGGGTTGCAATCATATACAAAAACGATTTTGAATGCATGATCTCTCCCGTTATTATCACCAACAATGAGGCAGTACAATTCAGCCTTAAACTCTCTTCTAATAACTCTTTCTCAGGCACACTGCTCTATAGACCTCCAGGACCTCCCACCCCATTCCTAGGGGAACTTCCTGGTTTAATAGCAGACATGGTGGCCAGCAAGAGCTCCATTACGCTATTGGGGGATTTTAATTTCCATCTGGATAAACCAGATAATGCCACAGCGATAAGATTAATTCATGACATGGAGGCCATGCAATTGAAACAATTGATAAAAACAAGCACCCATGTAAAGGGTCACATACTGGATGCCATTTTTTCGAACAACCGTACTCTAAAGGTAGGGACTCCAATACCAATGCCATGGTCGGATCACTACTTCATCCCGATTACGCTTGAAAATCAACAGGCATGCCACACCAGTCACAAATTAACCAGGATTAGGAATAAATGGCCAAAATCCCTACCTGACAACGTGAGGAATGAACTGGAGGCCCAAGTCCCAGACCTGACAGATGATGTAGAAGAGGCCGATAAGATCTGGGCCGACTGGCTCAACAAAGTAGCAGCTCAGCACCCACAGCAAACCAGACAAAGTAAGCTCCATGTGAGGAATAAAGCCCCATGGTTCAATGACCAATTAATTCTGATAAAAAAATCTTGTAAAAAAATGGAAAGGCTGTGGAGAAAAAACTACGATCCCGCCATCAAAAGCCAGTATAAGGCGGCTATCAGACAATATCATAGGGAGATGATTCAGGCTCAGGCCAAATTCTTTGAAGAAAAAATGAATGCGCCGCATAATTGCTCAAAAGAACTATTCAAAGTAGTGCGCTCCTTAACATCCACCAATCAAGAAACGAACCTCCAATCCTCTTCCAAAGAAAGGTGTAATCAGATGGCGAAATTTTTTAAAAACAAGGTGGAAATACTGTATGACAACCTGCAACAAAGCAGAAACATCATGAAAGTTGATTCCCACCCCCACACTAACGAAAATCTGAGAATTAAAACAGGAGGGGGACTAGATCATTTTGCGAATTTACAGGTAGAGGACCTGACCTCAACCTTGCAAAGGATTAAATCTGGCTCTCCCCAAGATCCAATTACACCAGACATTCTGTTACAGGCTGGCACAAGAACAAAATCAACGACAGTAGCCTTGGTGTCGCTCTCTTTGTCCCAAGGCCTGATCCCAAAATCATTGAAACACGCGATCATACGGCCATTGTTAAAGAAACAACAGCTGGATCCAGCTGAACCTGGAAACTACCGACCCATTTCACTCTTACCACTGCTAGGCAAAATTGCCGAAAAAAACGTGAATCAGACCCTATCCCAATATCTAGAAGAAAATCAAAGGTTACACAGTACACAAATGGGATTCCATCCCCAACATAGCACGGAGTCAGCTCTGTTGGTGGTAACTGAGGAATTAAAGAGAGTTCTAGATCAGGGGTGTACAGCGGCTATCCTGCTCCTAGATCTGAGCGCCGCATTTGACACGGTGGACCACTGCACATTGATCAATAGGTTAAAGGAAGCAGGTATCACAGGCACAGCGATAAAGTGGCTGACTTCATTTCTGGAAGATAGATAATCACCTTCCAACAGTTGGAAGGACCTATCTGATACCCTCCAACTATCGTGCGGAGTCCCACAGGGCTCCGCACTAAGCCCCACACTTTTTAATGTCTACATGCAACCATTGGCAGGGATAGTACAAGAATTTGGTCTATCCATAGTATTGTACGCTGACGATACACAACTTGTATTATCAGTGACGAACGACCCCCACTCCTTGCACAACAACCTGGGTCCATGCATGACTCGAATAGCTGATTGGATGTGTAAGTGCTCCCCGAAACTGAATGGGGATAAAACGGAACTTATGTTCCTGGGAAACAAAACAGTCCCCAGGAATCTTATCAGCTGGCCTATTCAGTTGGGAGAACCCCCAACCCCCAAAACTGCCATCAAAAAACTGGGAATCTGGCTAGACGAAAATTTAAGTATGGAGACCCAAGCAAAGAAACTCTCAGGCAAATGCTTCAGTTTACTCCATATGCTGCCAAAAATTCTCCCTATCCTACCTGAACAATCCCGCAGAACTGTGGTCCAAGCATTAATTATGTCACAGTTGGATTACGGGAATTCTTTGTATCTGGGCGCGCCCAAATACGTCATTAACCGGCTGCAGGAAGTACAGAATGCCGCAGCAAGGACCTTGCTCCAAATCCCGAGACAGCAGTCAGCCAGGGCAGCCCTGAAGACACTACCCTGGCTTCCAGTTCAGGCTAGGATCACATTTAAGGCAGTCTGTATCGCCAACAGAGCCATGAATGATAGAGGACCTGCCTTAATAAAAAAACTGGTCACTCACTATACCCCAAGTAGGGCCCTAAGATCCTCAGCGGATCTTCTCATGCAACAGGGCAGAATAAAAAGAGCAAGATGGGGAGGAAGATCTTTCATGCACCTGGTTCCCAAAATGTGGAACTCACTGCCCAGGGATATGCGCATGTTAACCAACGAATTAGCTTTCAGGAAGAGACTCAAAACATTGCTCTTTCCATAAACTCCCGCCTTCAGGCAGCTGACCAAGTCCACCGTTATTATGTTTTCTCCTAGCGCTGGGAAGCCTAAGGGCAGCTACGCGCTTTATAGATCCATAAACATAAACATAAATCCATAAACATAAACATATCTCTAATGGAGGGCGGGCACACTGCCAGAGGTAGCCCCTGAGTCAGATAGGAAACTAGGGGTCCCCATTTATATTCAAAATTTTTGTAATCGTCTCTGAAGATATCCGTCACTCTCTGTAGACAGAGTATCCTCCAAAGCCGAGCTTGCCACATCGACGGGGTGGGGGCCGTTGTTTTCTTCCAAGCTGCCGCTATGGCGATTTTGGCCGCCCCTAGGCAGGACCATAAAATAGCCTTGTCTGATTTGGTTTGGTGTGTCAGAGATGGGTCCCTTAAGCCCAGGAGTACTCCTTCAATAGTAGTCGGTATGGGGTAGCCAGCATGGTTTTGATATGGGCTAGTATCTCCTCCCAGAAGGTTCTAAGCACGGGGCAGTCCCACCATATATGTCGGAAGTCACCAAGAAAACCACAGCCCCTCCAGCACATATCAGATGTGTCCGGGAATATTCTCTTAAGCTTGGTTGGATAGAGGTACCAATCCATCATGGTTTTCATATGAGCCTCTCGAAGTTCCAGGGAGTGGTTAAATTTAGCAGTGTCTGACCATACCCCAGTCCATTCCCTGTCTGATATGTCTCTCTGCGTTATTCCTTCCCAGACGTCCATATATCTAGGTCTCGGTGAGTGAGTGGAAGCAAGTAGGTTCTTGTAGAGGGACGATATCACCCCCTTCATAGAGACAGCTGTTTGAATGAATTTTTCAAACGCAGTCTTCTCTCGTGTGGCCGCTTCACGGATCTGAGGTGTGAGAGCCCAGTGCTTGAGTTGGAGATAGTGATAGTGTTCCTCTGGGCCTAAGTGAAATTCCCGCCTACATGTTGCAAAATTCAATATATCATAATTGTGAAAAGGGTTCTGCAGCATGAGACATCCCCCCTCCTTCCATGCGTCAAAGGGACCCTCGCAGAGAGCTGGTGGGAAGGCCGGATTGAAGTGTATCGGCGTATGTGGTGAGGGAAACGTGGTCCATTCGGTCCCTCCAGAGATGGAGTCCCAGACCTTCAAAATGGTGCGTGTGGGGGTGCTAATATAGGCGTTGGCAGGTCTATCTTTTTTGGGTTTCCATAATAGATCCCATATCGACCTTCCCGCAATGGCTCTATCCATGTGTAACCAATGTTTTTCCGATGCCCGTTTGGACCATTCTGTCGCTATCCTGAGTTGTGCGGCCTTGTAGTAGAGGCCAAGGTCGGGTAGCCCCACGCCTCCCTTGTCCCTTGACCGCCGCAACACATGAAACGGCAGGCGTGCGCGTCCGCCATGCCAGATGAAGTGAGTAAATAAGGTCCGCAGTTTAGGGAGGAGGTCCCTATCGAGCTGTATAGGCAGCGCTTGAAAAAGATATGAGTTTTGGGAGCACTGTCATTTTAATTGCGTGTATGCGGCCTAGCCAGGAGATGAACATTGGCTTCCATCGCTTAAGGTCGCCCTGGAGTTGATGGAGGAGAGGAGGGAAATTGGCCCTGTAAAGTCCCTCTACGTTTGAGGTTAGTTGTACTCCCAGGTATTGAAGGGAACGTTTTGCCCATTGGAAGGGGGTGCACTTCTTCAGTGTATCTGCGTCAGGTGTCGGCAGTGTAAGGTTGAGGATAAAGGATTTGTCCAAGTTAATTTTGAAACCCGCCACTTGTTCAAACATGGTCAATTCCAGTTGTAATGCTGGGATGGAAGACACCGGTTTAGTTAAATATAAGAGAATGTCATCCGCAAAGAGCGATATTTTATGATCGTCTCCCCCAAAGGGAAGCCCCGTTATCCCGGGGTTCTCCTGTATATACATTGCAAGTGGCTCGATGCTCAAAGCGAATAACAAAGGTGACAGTGGGCACCCTTGACTTGTCCCTCTAGTAAGGGGGAAGAAATCAGACAGCGTACCGTTAACCTGCACTCGGGAGCGGGGCGCAGTATAATTGGCCTTAAGCATGTTGATAAATTTGTCTGCAAAGCCAAAGCGTTTAAGAGTGGCAAAAAGGAACACCCAGTCCACCCTATCAAAAGCCTTCTCGGCGTCCAGCCCCACGAGCACCGCCGGAATTTTGCATTTGGACGCCTTCTCAATCAGGTGTACCGTTCGCCTAATGTTGTCGTGGGTTTGCCTGCCTTTTATAAAAACCTGATTGGTCCGGGTTGATTAGGTCTGGCAGGAGTCCGTTGAGTCGTTCGGCTAGTATGGCCGAGTACAGCTTTGCGTCCAAATTCAAAAGGGCAATAGGGCGATAGGAGGCGCATAAGTGGGTCTTTTTCCCCGGCTTAGGTATCACTGTGATAACCGCCTCAGCCATCGAGGGGGTTACCTGTACCTCCTGCGCCATTTTATTGAAGAGTTGCGTAAGGTGGGGGATACAGCTGCAAAGGTTTTATAAACAGGCATTGGCATAGCCAATAGGTCTCGCCTTTGGGACCTTATAAGTGTTTAGCCATACAACAGTTGATGTTGTTGCACCAAGGATATTGTGCTGCATAACTAAATACTTATAAGGTCCCAAAAGCGAGACCTATTGGCTATGCCAATGCTTGTTTCCTTTGCTATTATGAAATGGGTGTTTTGCTTTGTGTTTTCTGCATGGTGGGCACACTGTAAAAATAAATAAGTTACCTTATACTGGCCCGAGTGCTACCCCTTCTGTTTGTGAAGGAAGTCTGCTTGGAAATAAAGACAGACAGACAGACAGACAGACAGACAGACAGACAGACAGACACACACACACACACACGAAAATATCTAAATCTATCTCTCGAAAAATGCTTTCTGACATGGCTAGTCATGTTTACACTTCGTGAGCTATTGTTTTTGATGTGTGTAGGTGCATGTATATTGCAAGCATCAATACTATATTTGACAATGTAAATTCAAAAAAAAAATTATTAATAGTGTACCAACGTGTTCTATTTTCTGTGTGATCTGTCTGGTTTACTGAAATATTCTCGCCCTAATGATGTCATGATGACTGTGTCTGCGGACAATGCATGGGAAGCGAAAGGCATCCAAAATATCGCGTTATTTGTGAGATTTTGCGTGGGAAATGAAATGAAAGCTTTTTAGATGTACAAGGCACAAAACAAGCAATGCGTGGAGGGCAAAGCATGCAGAGCAGGGTTTTATTTCGGGTGCCTGGTAATTATATTTTACACAGGAATGATGGCACTAAATAAATTGTATATTTTACGAAAAGACACGCATGCACACAGCGACGCTGGTTATTGCATGGGGTTGAAGGAGGAGGGATACTATGTATGGAACATACACAGTCACCAACCTCGATGCCCCCCGCCAACCCACGTAGATGATGATATACCACAAGTTGCCAATGAATCCTGTGGCTGTTGGTCAATATACAGAGACTGGTTTCAAAAGAGATTTCTCATACATGTCAATCAAGGGAATGTGTGGAATAGAAACACACTACTAGGTGTGTTTAAAAGACACATTAAATTGGAATTTACAGATATATGAGATTTTATCACCACAGGGCGCTGGCAAAACAAATTAAAGACCACATGCTACCGAGATTTACATTCGGGTATAAGCGAGGCATGTATTTCTGAACAATGAACAGTGCGTTTTTATTTTAAAGTAAACAAGAATTCTACATGATGAACCCTGCGCTGATCATTTTAAAAGTTTGTGCTGCTACAGCGTTTGAAAAGATTTTCACCAAATTTGGTATGAATGTATCACTTCACTGAATAGATCGTTATTTTTGTTTGTAGTAAATCTGCTCAATAGTTTTTGTGAAATTCGTAGAAAAAAGATGTCACACAGCCCTCAATGGGTTCGTTAAAGTTCTTGAACTGTGGCCTGTGAAAGGAGCATTTAAATTAAAAATCAATCTGACAGGCTAAGAAGCTGTTTTTTCCACTGGGCAGTTCACTGTTAGCAAAACACAGAAATCGGTATGTGAGCAGCTAAAATCTGATTGGCTAAAAAAAATGGAAAGGATTTTCTCTGGCAACCATTACATGATGCAGTGGTGAGTTATGATGACCCAAGGCTAATAGAAACAAGCGCGCGCGCCTCGCGCAAGTAGGGGGTAGGAGGGGGGGAGAGTGCGGCCGAGAGCAGGCAGCGTTTCCCTTACGGGAGCGAGCGCAATAATTGATAACATATGGCGCCGCTCGCTCCCGCAAGGGAATCGCCAAACGTGCACGCGTTGCATTGAAAGCAATGCAACGCGTGCACATTTTTGCCTGCAAAGCTGAATCGATTTCAAGAGGTCTCTTTCCTATGCAGCGCATGCGCGCTGCGTAGGCGAGACCTAAAAAGGGCTGTGAGGCTATCCGGCCCTGGCGCTTTGTTGGGTTTGAGTGATTTGATTGCTTTACATACCTCGTCGGAAGTGATAGGGGCCGTAAGGTTGTCATTATGACTCTGAGTGACCTTTGGGAAAGTCAATGCCTGCAAATAGTCGTGTTGTGCTGTGAGATCCAGTTGCTCACCCGTGTATAGGTGTTCATAGAATTTTCTAAAAATGGTGGCCTTTCCTGCGTCGGTGGACTCCAACCCGCCCTCGTTATCTTGTATGTTCCCAATGAACTCCCGTTCCCGTTTGTCCTGTAATTGCCTCGCTAAGTGTGTGCCGATTTTGTTGCCCTGTGTGTAGGATATTTGGCGGAGTCGCAGGATGGTATACTCTGCTCTGTTATTATATATTGCTTTAAGTTTCCCTCTCAGGGCGGTGAATTTGCGCTGTGTTTCCCTAGTAGGGGTACTCTTGTGTGCTTTCTCTGCTATGTCTAATTCCGCCTCCAGGCTAATTCTTTCCTTGGTTCTCTGTCTATTGAGGGTAGCGTTAAGTTCTAGGCATTTGCCCCTTATAACTGCTTTGAACTCATCCTAATTGTTGAAAAGTGATGTGTCCTGTGGGGAGTTAAGAGTAAAAGATTCTGTGATCGAATTTCGCAGAGCGTCCCGCATCAACTTATCCCTTGTGAGGGAGGCCGGGAAATACCATTTAGCGTCTTGGGTGTTGCGATAATCCATCTAAGGCAGATCGAGACTGGGCAGTGGTCTGAGATAGAAAGCAGGAAGATTTTTGCCTCTTGCAGGGAGCCCAACAGGCTCTGACTAGTAAAAATATAGTCTAGCCTGGAATAGGTGCGGTGAACGTGAAAGAAAAACGTGTAATCCTTAGTCGTGGGGTAGAGTGTGCGCCTAGCGTCTCTGAGACCCAGATCGTGTAATGTCTGTTTTATCGCTGTAGGGAAGGTGTTCATAAGGGCTCTATGGGTATTTGTACTGTCAAGGTCTGCCTGCCAGGTGAGGTTGAAGTCCCCCATGAGGATGGTCGGTCCTTCTGCAAATTCCCTGATCCGGTTTAAGAGAGTAGCGAGGAAGGCGGGTTTGGCCCACATTAGGGGCATATTCTGTTACAAAGGTGCATAGCTCTCCTTTTAATTTGCCCTTTACCATGATTAGGCGACCGTCTTTATCAGCGTGAACCGCCTCTGGTTGGAATTTGGTCGTTGTATGAAAAAGTAGGGCTACCCCCGTTGTTTTGTCCCTGCTGAGGATCTATAAATAAGTGGGTATTGTTTGTGTCGCAGCCTCATCTCCTCGTCTCTTTTTAAATGCGTCTCCTGAAGGGCCACAATGTCGAAGTGGTGGTCAATAATATATTTCCATACCTTTTGACGCTTAAGTGGTGAATGCAGCCCCTTACGTTCCATGAAGCTACTGTGATCCCCATGGCTACGTGGCTTCCCCCCCTTCCCCACGTTCAGACGTGCCCCCTGTCGGAGCACCCCCAGTGTTCAGAATGCTAGTGTAGATTGTGCCCTGCCTCTCTATTCTCCGCGACATCCCATATTCGTGATTGTGCCTCAAACATGTGTAATCGGTTTCCCAACATCTGAACTTCACCATCCACCACCCGTAAAGAAATACAACCCCTCTCCCCCTCGTAACCAAAAAGAAAATCCCCAACAATACCAACATCAGTGAAAGTCAGGTAGATGTTATGTTCTGACTGTCAATGGTAACGCCCTTTTGGGCTCGTCGGTGGAGGTCGGAGTCGAAGTTCCACTCCACGCCTCTCTTGAGTGTTCAAAAAGAGAATTCGCCATTTTCTTAGAGTCTATATCGAGTTTGCAGATGTTCTCATCTCCACTGAATAACGTCACTGGCCCCTATTCCGCAAAGTTCAGGGGGGCGGTATTCTGTCCTCGTGGTGTGGGGATGAGCTTCCTCAGTGTCCAAGCAAATGTGGAGCCATTATTATCACCTCCACTGTCATTTGTGAGTCCCCCTCGAGCTCGTGGACCATTGAGACCTTCTTGTGGAGCTTCCCTCCTTTCCCCTTGCTGGTCCTGGCAAGTGATCTTCCTCAACTGGGGGAAGGCCTAGCAGGCGGAGTCCCTCGTTGAGCTCAGTGATATGGCGGGGTTTATTGTCGTGTTCAAAGCTTAGGCCAAACGGGTAAGTCCATTTGTATTTCACGTGGTCCTCTCGAAGTTTCGTTGTAAGAGGTCGAAATTGGTGTCTTTGTGCCAGTGTTGCTGGTACCAGATCTTGGTATAGAGTGCATTTGTGGCCTTGGAAGGAGACGTCTCCTTTTTTCCTAGCCTCTTGTAAGACCGTTTCCTTGACCTTAAAGGAGTGAAATTTAACTAGCACATCGCGTGTCCGTCGCCGTTCTCCACTGCTTGTTCCTCCGACACGGTGGGCGCGGTCCAATTGAATTTTGAGCTGACGCGGGCTGACAATTTCGGCAAAAAGGCCCTCGAGGAACGGCTCAAGGTTCGGTCCCTCAGCTCCTTCTGCTAGGTCCCGGATCCGTATGTTGTCTCGCCGAGCCCTGTTTTCAAGGTCTTCGGATTTCAACTGGGCCAGCTGGAGTTGATGTTGAAGGTCCTGCAGTTTGTTGTGCGTCTCCATTGTGTGTTTTTCCAATCCCTGGGTTTGTGTTTCAAGGTCTACCACTCTCGTGCCCACCGAGTCGACGTCTTGTTGAAGCGTGGACATGCGCGTGGTCAAATCCGTCCGGAGCTGGTCGATGGAGGCTTTCATGTCCTGATTTAGCTCAGCGCGTAGTTCAGCCTTAAAATCGCGCAGTGAGGACAGCAATTCGTCTTTGGTGAGGGCCATGTCGCTCGGAGACTCTCCATGGTCAAGCGGTTGCCGTTTGTCTGAGGGGTGGAAGAAGCTGGTGACCTTGGGTGGTGGTGGTGCCTTCTTTGGCGGCTTAGGTGCGGGCTCCTCTGCGCCCTTTGTGTTGTGTGTGGCAGCGGCAGTTATGAAGGGCAGGAGTTTCTATATATACCGCAGTGGACACCTTCAGTGTAGGCTGGCGACGCCGAAGCTTTGCTGGTCCTTCATGCCCTGTTTGGCGGCACAGCGTTACAGGAATCGAGTAGGGGGTCCCCCCCGAGGAGAGCTTTAGGTATGCATAGCCGCATCAAGGGATTCAAGTATTCCAAGGAGGTAACGACCGATAGGTGCCTCCGTGTAGGAGGGGCGCACTCTTGTGTAGGTTATGTCAGAGACCCTTGGCTTTTCGCGCCCCTCGTTTCGCTACTGCTTGCTCAGTTATGGGCCACCATCTTATGGTCAGGCAGGGTCAGGCGTGGGGCCGACAAGCATTGAGTTTTCGCCTGAGCTCCTTGTGGGTCACATCTCCTGGGTTTTCGTTGTGTCAGCTAACAGCCCCAGCCCTCCGCTGGTGCTTTGATGCTCTTAGTCGTAGCAGCACTTCTCCTTCGTGGCTCCCCTAGCGCCGGCCGCAGAGCTCCCCCTGTGCCCGTAGCGCTATGCGGCGTCCGCGTTTGCTTTCCGCGTCAGAAGTAGTGAGCTGTGAGATGTCCGTAGGGTCGCGGTCTTGGGCAGAAGATGTTGTTGATCTCTTGCGGGGGAGAGCTTGCGGCAGTTCGCCTTTGCCGTTGTCTTCAGGTGGCTGCTATTTTGTGCGATCTCGCGGTCGGCCCGGCGGAGTCCAAACAGTCTCACTGCAGCATGGAGACGCTGTCGTCGAGCCCCCGCGTCGCTGCCAACAGCTCAGGGGTCGATATCGCTTGTTTGGAGTGGTTCTGGCGAGCTCAGCTAGGCGCTAAACACTCAATTTGCCGGCGTGGAGCGGGAGCCGAGACGGATCACGTCCGCTCGACCATCTTGCTCGGCCACGCCCCCCAGGGACAACCTTTTAATGACATTAAATAACATGTGGAGTGATTTACTGTCAACAATATGCATGTCAATACATTTTTCAATGTTCAACATACTGCAGTGAACAGTGAGCATTATTAGCCTTTCTTTTACGTTTTTCCTAGCAGCAAAATAGTCACAGAATCTAATAGCAAACGTCCATGCACCTCAGAACCTCTAATGAATGACCCAGCACGCGGAGTGCTTAAAAAACATTGAAACATCTTCCAGGTGATTCTTTCCTTCACCTGGGAGACTTAGGGTGCCAGATGAAAATCAAATGTCGGGCTCTTGTTGGGGGCTGTCACTCTCCTGACAATTGTTTCTATTGGTGGTGCCCATTCTTCTCCTGGGGCATTGTGATAGCACTATATGCAGATTTTGCTGCCAGCCTTGTGGGCTTGAGGGGGGGGCAATCTTTCAGATGTTATGGCCTATGGCAGTGCTTTGATGCAGCCACAGGCCATGTTTTCCTTTTCTTTACTTTCCCCTAAAGTGCCTATTTTTCCTTCTGACCTTCGGTGCAGTTTCATTAGGCCGTGTGAGACCACAATGCCCGTGCAGCCAGGCTAGCCCCTCGCCTGCCCAGCACCCACTTACTGGTGCTAGCGGGGAGTCATCTTCCATCTCCTCTCTCCAGTCGCGCACTCTCTAGCACAGGTGGGTGTGTCCGCTGTGTGCTCTCTGCTCCCCAGAACATGAGCACAGGGAGCAGAGTGAAGCATGCTGCAGTGATCCCAGGGCCAGTGCACCTCAGGGACTCCCGAAAGAGAGCACAGTGGTACTCAACAATGAATACCCCTATGGCATTGGCTTTCCCCAGGTGACTGAAGATGATGGGATGGAAAAACATTGAGCTCCCTAAGACACTTCTTCACACAGGGTACAGGTTCTCCCGGGTTGCAAAAAAGCAGATAGGAACGGGATGTACTATGCGCTTGAGGAACAGAGCCTCCCCCAGGACTCTCGCTGCCCCCTGAGGTGTCAGTTATAGAACCGCTGGCTGCAGTAAAGATTTTCTCAGGCTGAGGTCACGGGGCGGCCTGGTGTAGAGAGCCCTCTGGAGGTGTGGAAGGGCCCCCCAATTGCTCTGCTCTGCCTAATGGAGGGGCTGACCTCGGCATGAAGCTTGGTCTGAGCACTGGGGAACGTCCTGAGGAGTACTGGGTGTGAAGTGGGGTGCCCCAATTCTGAATTGGCCTTGAAACCCGATTGGCTTGGTGGACACCCTCCTGAACTTTTCTAGGGCATTGATACGGAGGTGAAACTGTCTCCTAACGATACCCCTCCTTGGAACATAGATGATTGGAGACAATTGCGCCCTTCTGACTGGACATTTTTGTCTCTCTGCTGCCCCCTCCCTGCCCTCTGGGGCAAGGGGGCCAAAGGGGGGTCCGGTCTTAACATTGCTTCCCTACCCTTCCCCTCCCACAGATGGTGGACTGGAGCTTCTTGCAATTCCTTTGGCGCGTCCCCTTTGGATGCCCTCAGCTGCTCGTGCTACCTCCCTGCTGCCTCAGTGTAAATGGGCCAAGTAGTGGCCATCTCTATTGCCCCCTTGAAGATCAATCTCCGTGACTGGCCCTGTTGGCCCTCCATGGTGCAACATGGGGAAGGACAAGAGATCAGCAGCGTATGCCCTGACCAGAATGGATAAATTCATGACGGCCGTTCCCCAAGCAGGCGTGAGCACCGGGGGGTTGCTTTGCAGACACAAAAGGCAGCAGAGCCCACTGATCTAGCTACAGGCAATCCAAGCATCCCGGGAGGCGGTGGAGAAGAGATCAAAATAAGGGAAGTAAAGGTGGATGTTTCCATCCTTTGTCAGGACCTCTGGAATATCACCCATAGAATCAATGAAATGGAGGATAGGATTTTGACAGTGGAGGATGATGCTCCCACGCTGAAGACCAAAGTGGTCAGGCTGGAATCCCTTCCCGCAACCCTTGAGAAATGGGCTAAAGATGCAGAGAATAGATCACAGCAGAATAACTTGTGCTTTGTCGGATTCCCAGAAGGGTCCGAGTCCTCCAATCCCACCCATTTCCTGCAGGTCTGGCTGCAGTCGTGGTTACAGAAAGGCGCCCTCTCGCAGTGGTTTGTGAACGAAAGGACGCACAGATCACTGGTTCCGTGCCCATGCCAGGAGTGCCTCCTCGGCTGCTGATTGCCAGATTTCTTAACTACTGGGATAGAGATACCATCCTTCGCAAGGCCCACAAGACTGGGGCACTACAATTTCTCTCACCCTGTATAATGATATTCTCGGATTATACCCAGGAAGCACAAAGGCAGAGGAGATCCTTCAATGGAGTCAAACAAAAACTTAGAGCCCTCAATCTAGAATATTTGGTCACCTTCCCGGTGAAGTTTAAGGTGAATTCGGTAGGGCTGTTCCCACTTTTTTTTACACTCCAGAGGCGGCGTGGCAGTGGGCGGCAGAGCGGCAACCTCGGAGGAGTCCGGGGGCAAACCGAGAGACCTCCTTGAGGGTGAGAGATTCCACAAGACCCCAGACTTTGACAACCAGACAACAGCTGCACACCAGATTGCATAGGGCATGAGGAAGATTAAATGGCTCCCGACCCTCTAGGGCGTGGTGCACCTACCGTCGGCTAGAGCTATTGCACTGCAGTTGCCGGAGACCTATCCAAATGCTGAGGGGGGGCCTGACCTGTCTGAGGGCCCTGCAAGTGGAGGGTCTGAGGCACAAGATACTGAGACATAACAATGTTCGACATAGACTCCTCACTAGCCATGCAACACCAGCCCTGCTTACTATTGATTTGTCCACAGTAGGAAGGCCTTCATTTGAAAACCCCCCAAGTCTATATGTTCTAATTTGAGTCACGTGTTTGGTTTGTCTTAATTTGCTGGGGTTTAAGGATGACAGATGCTTCGAGGGAGGATGTGTGGAGTGGGGGAAGTTGGAGGGTAGAGGATTTTATTCAGTTAAGTTATTGTTAGGTTTTGGTTCACCAGAATACTGCCTGTGATTCACACTACACCACAGACACTTGGGTCCATAGATACACCTTTCTGATACCTCTGATTTTACCTCCCCACAATTGGCTGCCCCGGGTGGGAAGGTAACATACTTCCCAGTGAATATACCCCCATGACAGCTTATATGGTTGTAACATGGAATGTGAATAGCCTATTGGACCAGATTAAGAGAGTAGCAGTCCTCTGATATGCTAAGCATCTCCATCCCTCTATCCTTATGTTTCAGGAAATACACCTAATGGGATCAAACTGCCCGTTCCTAAATTGATTTGGGTACACAAGAGTTTATCATGCAGGGTTCGTCAGGGACTCCAGGGGGCTAGCCATATTACTACATAGGTCCTTCCCCCATGCTGTTACTAATACGGTCATAGATCCCCTTGGTCGGTTTGTCGGGGTAGAGAGTCTACTGGACGGACATCCGTACAATCGCCTGAGTGTTTATGTACCGCCCCATCTGCTCACTCAAACGTTTGCAATTCTCACGGAGACACTGCTAGCCTTTCCTATATAATGGTATAACCATTATAGGAGGGGATAACACTGTATTACGAGGGTGAATCAGTTCAGAGGATGGAAGTGCCAGGAGGCTCCTTCCGGAGTGACAGTATGCGCTTTATAAATATCACATTACATTACATTACATGGATGAATGGTTCTCTGCTCTTACTCCTCTGTGTGTCTTGCAGCCTGTCTCCAATAAATGTCTGGGGTGGGTGACAGCTAACCTTTGTGCATTCCCTCTAGACAGCCACAAACACAGGAAGGGTGGGTGTGACAGAGAACTTATCTGCATTCATTTGCATTCTGGTAGCTCTTCCTGGGCAGGAAGCGAGAGGGAAAGCCGACAATTACAGCTGAAAAGGCAGTGTCCTGTTTCCCACACAAAGGGCTGATTACCCTCTACTGAGAGTGTGGAGCCAGGCCTGGGAAGAACGGGGGACCTGTGGACTTCAAAAGACTGCTCTGAAGTCACCCCCACTTCAAAGGCACTACTGGGTATAAGTACTGGGGCTCTGGCCCTGCCAAGATAGTACGCTACTGGACCTGTGAAGACCTCTGCTAGGAGTAAAGACTGCTGTGCTACAAGGATTACCGCTCTTCTTGACTGCTGCTCTAGAAGAACTGCTATTCTGTGTTGCCCTGATGCCTGCTGATCTCTGCCCTGCTGAGGAAAAGGACTGGACCCATCTCACTTGAACCCAGAGTGTCTCCAAGGGCTTGCTGGCTTGCCCCCTACTCTGAAGTCTCATAGCCATCAAAGGCTTTCTTCAACCCTGCAACAGCACCTGAACTCTGCCATCTGTGAGTCCTGCCCTGCCAAGTGGTGCCAAGCGAATGTATGACGTTACTACGCCATCCATTACCCCGCAGTAGGTTACAACACGGACGTTACATTGTCCGCGTTGTTACCACGCATGGCTTTACATCGCAAGTCGTTTCTACGACTTGCACTAGATGGCGCGCTGGACTTAGGAATAGTATAAATTACTATTCCTACTCCAGTTAGCGCAACAGCAGGGAATGTGTTGGATTTAAAATCCAACACATTCCCTGGTGTTGCGCGCCATCTAACGCAAGTCGTAGAAACGACTTGCGATGTAATGCCATGCGTGGTAACAACGCGGACGATGTAACGTCCGCGTTGTAACCTACCCGTGTGGTATTACCAGCGTTGTAAACGCTGTTTCCCTGCAAAGCCAGTCCTGGGCCTGTGAAAGGTGGCTTTTGCTGCACAGAACCATCAAAATCGATGCAGTGATGACTTTGCACTGATCAGAACCAACGTGTTGCCTTTCGACGCTTGAGCCGATTGATGACATTGCTTCTTTAGATAAGCCTGACTGCTCTGTGCTAAGCTACCAGAGGGTGAGCATAGGTTATCTTTTAGTGTGTGTCTAGTTTACCCTGACTAGAGTGGTGGTTCCTGCTTGCATAGTGTGCATACTCTGACAACCAGGAGCCCCAGTTCTAACACAGGTGCTTTCCACTGTACATCAGTGCAAATAGCGGAGACGTTCGCCAAGTATTACTGAACGCTATATTACACCCGACCCTGTCCACCGAGTGAGCAGAGCCAACCTCTCCTAGTAGACATACTGCTCCTAGGCCTATCTACCACGGAGCGTGCGGACCTGGACAAACCTATCTCACTAGAGGAAATTCAAGTGGCTATAGCTGGTTCACAATCCAGTAAAATCCCTGTGCCAGATGGGCATCTCCTAGAATATTACCATACATTTTGGAACATACTGTCCCCGCACCTCCTCAATCTATATCTGGAGGCAGCAGAGATGGGACGCTTTCCCTCAGAGCTAGACACAGCCACCATCGTGGTGCTTTCTAAGGAGGGCTGCCACGGGCAGCGCTGTTAGTCATATCTCTAATTAATTTGGAGATTAAGATCTTCGCGAAGATTATAGCCATGAGGCTTCAGCATTTCATACCCAGCCTGGTCCATCCAGACCAATGTGGCTTTATGCCTAACTGGGTACCCGGCACTGTATATGCCGGCTGCAGATAGCAATGGCCAGAGCTCGAGAGATACCAGAGCCCTGTGCACTCCTTCTTATTGATTTTGAAAAGGCCTTTGATAACACTGACTGGAGCTTTATGAGGTCGGTCGTGGCCAAGAAGGGGCTGAGCCCCCGTATAGGGGGCTATATTGACCTACTCTACTCACAGCCCAGAGCCCAGGCGTTAGTCAATAGAATACTCTCTGACACCTTTCCTGTTGGCAGGGGAATCCGGCAGTGGTGCCCTGTCCCCACTTTTGTTTGCCCTCGCTAACAAACTCCATGGAGGAGAGAAATGCAAATTACATACTTCTTTATTTAGGGAACCCACATCTGACAGGGCCGTGGTGTCTCTGCCTTCTTGAACTCTACCAGGTCTCAGGCCTCAAAGTTAATACACACAAATCCCTCCTAGTACAGTCCATGGTGACAATGCCACTGTACAATGGCAATCCTCTATACCGCTGAAATGATTGAGCTTTACATACTTGGGAATTCACATTTCCTTATTCCCTGAGTTGACTTGGAGCATTAACATTACAACCTTATTATCATGGACGAAAACAGACCTCCAGCTCTGGGTTTCCCTGCCACTTCACATATTGGGATGCGTGGCCTCTTTAAAATGATGGTAATCCCAACGCTTTCTGTATATCCTTCAGAACTTCCCCTTTGTTATTCCAGGCCTGTGGTTCAGGGACCTCTCCTGGGTGACCCAGGCCTTCTTATGGGCTAGCCGTCCTCCGCATATTGCCTGCTCTAAGTGTCGACAATCGATGTATGGTGGGAGCATGGCACAGGCGGACATCCAACTGTACTATTGGGACTTGCAGCTGCTGGTAGTTAACGATTAGCTGGCCGGTGGTTGGGACGATCCCACGTACCGTGCCGAACTTAACCTCCTGGACCTGGATAATGTTTTGGGAATCCTTTATGGTGCCCCGCTTCTCAGGTATCTCCCAGAAATAATTAGAGTTGTTTTTTTGATCCGACGTAGGGCGCTGTGCTTTATGGGGTGGCATAGACAGGCCCTAGCAGTGTGTAGGGAATTTAACTGGCTAGAGGCCCAGCTGTTGATGGGAAAACTGGGAAAGGGGGGAATATCCTGCATATACCGCACAATGGTCAACAATGCACCTGATGTCCTTACCCCCCCTGAGGCAGAAGTGAGAGGCCTGGATCGGGCCAGTGGAGGATGTGGACTGGCAATTAGCCCATATTGAGCCTCACGAAATTGGCATGTCCTCTCGACTAAGGCTAGTTCAATTGAATTACCTTCACTGCATAAACCTCACTGTTGGAATGTGGTTTATTAGTAGGGGTAAGTAGGTACCTACCACTGGTAATAAGGCCACAATCCCAATAAGTTATTCCCTCACTCAACTCTTGGTAGCTGGCAGGCTTAACTTAGGAGACAGGTGTGTAAAGCATTAAAAAAAATACATTAAATAGGTAAGACACAATACACAATAAAAATCTAACACCAATTTCTAAGAATTGGAAATATGTTGATGATTAAAACAACAACAAAATGACAAAAATCCAACGGAGGGAACCAGAGATATGAACTTTTCAAGATCAAAAGTAAAACTAAAGCTTAGAACCAAATAGCGCTCAAAGGGTCAAAAAAGGTTGCACTGGACCAGGACAAAGTCAAGAGTTCAGGCCACTCACAATGTAACACTTTTACACTTACTTCCAGAAGAGTTTCTTGATGCGGGAAAGGGGTCCACAGCACCTGCCAAGGGTTCAGAAGCTCTGGTTTGCTTCTTGGAGTATGGGACTACAACTCTCGCAATGCACCTGGCCAATCCAAGTAAAACCCAGGTAAAGCTTGTCAGCTGGAGTTGCCCTAGCAGTTGATGTTGCAGGTAGCCCTACCAGCACTTTTCTACCTGTTGCTGATGAGGGAGTCCACTAAATAGCCTTTAAGACAGGCAAAGTCATTTTATTGTGAAGCCTTGTGAGAGCAGCAGGTCCAGTCCTTATGAGTGCAGTCCTTTCTTGTGCAGTCCAACTGTCCAACAGGGCAGATCTTCTTCTCCAGATGTTCTTTTGGGTCTTTGAGGGTCCAAAACACCAATCAAAGGTTCCAGAATCTCTGAGTTGCTCCTTGGGATGTTGAGACTACAATTCCCACAATGCACCTGACCAAATCCTTAAAAGTCCAGTTGAAGGTGGTCAGCTGGGTTCTTTTTGGTGGAGATGATGCAGGTGGAGCTCTTTTAATCTGTTGATTTTCAGGGACTCCACTTCAACTTTCAAAGCAAGGCAAAGTCCTTTTTGGGCTGAAGACCAATGTGTGCAGCAGGTTTAGTTCTTATGAGTGCAGTTCTCTCTTGTGCAGTCCCAGGGTCCAGCAGGGCAGTCCTTCTTCTTCCTGTAGTTTCAAGGCAGGTATCTGAGTTGCTGGGCCACTCTCCCATATTTATCCAGTGTTCTTGGGTGACAAGCAGGGGGGCACCCCTGACCAATGGGGTGCAGGGTGACACCCTCAGGTATGACAACTTCCTCCAAAGTGTGGCATATTTTTTAGCCAGAAAGCACTATTCTTTAAAATCCAAAATGGAGAAACTCTCTCCTGGAGGTTACGATTTGGCTAAGCCAACCCACTGGTGTGGCTGTTTCCCTAACACTCCCCTTCCAGCCCCTCTGCTAATTCAATTACTGGGGCTTCTGTCTGGTGGGGGTGCAGGATGTAGGGTGAGCCTGTGTCCTGTCTTAACTGTCATTCCTTCTTTGAAGACCAGTTTGGCTACTCCACCCCCATCCTGCCTTTTGCTATGCAGCTGCAGATCTCCTCCCACCAGATGTCCTTTGTCTCTATGCAGGCTACTTCACACCTCATCAGAGCAGTTTGTCTCAACCTGTCAAAGGCTGGCCAATCAGGAGAGGCTGCTGGAAGGCTGCATGCCGTTTGACTGTAAAAGCACACATCTAAATATAATACATATATTTTGTAATGCAGAAAAATCTTTCCGACCCACAAAGTGCCTGTGGTGACTCCTAGGGCAATCCAGGGTGGTGTGATTAGCTTGGATTCCGGGTATGCATACTTATCCAGAATGCCCTGCAAACCTCAAACTTTGGCTAAAATCACACATTTTTCTCAAATGTCTGTAAGGGAAAGTTCCAGAATCTCCAGGAATCCACAAATGTCCTAACACCTGCGTTTCCACATTTCTTCCAATAAAAATGGAACCACCTTGTGTGGCTGGGCCCATCACCCTTGGTAAAAGGCCCCAAAATGCAACACAGATACATAACATTTACACAGTCAAAATTGATCCATTTTGACTATGTGAGTAGTCAGCAAAACCTATTAAACCCAGAAATTTCTGAAAACTAGACACCAAGGAGAGTTTTGGGTGGACTTACATGAATCCGATAATGTTAGAACCAGATACATGAACTGCTTTTGCAGTCACAAAACCTGTGATTCGTAAAATCACATGCCTTGACACCATCAAAGCATAACTTTGGCAAAAATCACACATTTACTTCACATTTCTTTGAAGAAAAGTTTCGGAATCTGCAGGGTTTCACAAAATTCTTGCCACCCTGCGTTCCTACACTCCCTCCTGATAAAAACGGTACCTGGGCCGATTATCTGAGACAAGAATGGATTAAACCAGGAACTGTGCCTAGACCATGTCCACTACATATAAAGACAGTTTTTGTCCCTTCCAGTAGCAGGCAATAGGCTCAGCCACACAAGTGGTGTTCTGTTTGCTGCCCTAATGAAGTTGGGGAATGCACCCCACTCGTGAAATTGACCTGGAACACTCATTGCGAGACCTTGGTAATCTTGATTTGGACAGGAACTGGAGTTTCTACACAAACTGGTATTATGAGAAATGTAGTGATATCACACCTTTGGACACATTTCGTCAGTAAACAATGTGGCGAGGAATATCTGTGGAAAACTGCCAGGAATGGCGGAAAAACATGCAGAAATCAGTTAAGAAATTTTGATTACAATGGGAATTCCCTGTTTCTTATGGTAAAATCCAGTAATACTGTTCCCTGTGGATTACAGTCGTTTGAGCAGTACCGCACAGGGATTACCCAGGCCTTTTTAATACGGTCTAAGTAGAGTTCGAAGAACTGTGTGAAACTGAAGAAACACCTGTAAACTTTTATTTCATTGTAGCACCACTGTGCACGGTTCCATATACATTCATGTCTGTTTTACTTGCTGCATAAAATTGATATATGCAATGTGATGTCCCAACAGCTGGCCTGCGGCTGAAAGTTCTCTCCTCTTCTTGTCAGTGATTTTCCCTAAAGAAAGATGCTCACTGAAATCCCTTTCCACTGACAGGCTGCATTGTCCTACTGTCTGCTGTATCTGCATGCACCAAGGGAGAGGCTTGGATCTCTTTTGATATGTCAGGTTTCCACTCACAGACTGGATACCATTGTAATCTGCCTTTTGGATTCCCTTTGACAGATGTGGAATAGTTAGCTTGCTTGACTAAGGGGATTTGGTACTTTCATTACATTCTAAGAAAAATAATGTCCCCTTTTGACAGGAATACAGATCCCACAGAATAGTATAATTTATATGACGCCACTTGTAAATATTTAACTCATTTGTGGCTTTTGGTTATATCCTAAATGTGTCTTTCCGTTCAATTACTGGTGGCTGGGCGTGCAGTGCTGCTCTGTTTCTAGAAGCGTAGCACAACTCCTGCTTTAGGAAATTTGACTTTTCTGCTCATATCTAAAAAGAAAATGTTAATTTTGGTCTTACTTAATAAAAAATACTTTTGGGCCAGATTCACATGATGCCATCAGAAGCAGCAGCGCGCGCAATGAAATTCATTTTATTTATTTATTTGTTTACTTACCTCTGTTCGGCCGTATGCCGTAGTTTACTACCCCCCACCCTGCTCCTCCCCCGCCCCGCCCCACCGCCCGCAGCACTCCCACCACGAGCCGCTACTGAAAAAAGCCCTTCCCTCAATACGGCAAATGGGGATGTTTACACTACCTGGGAAAATTAGCATCTCTTTAAATGTCAGAATCCCTGTTCAGAGGCATGTCATAGGAGCTAAGGTTGACCAAACTCAAGTCTGTCTGCACCCAAGATGTGAGATTTCGCAGGAAAGATACGCAGCAGTGCACGGGATGCACAGGACGCTGACGCAGTGACAATCACGAGCGTGCAACAGAGCAGAGCGGACGACTGGAGGCCAGACGCATGGAAGCCGGATGCTGGTCGGGCGCTAGTGCCAGAGCGGCTGAGGGGGCTTGGGGCAGGTGGGACTGGCCGTAGCAGGCACCGGGCATTTCCCCGGTGGGCCGGAAGGGTTGTGGCCAGTTTTGGACTGGTGGGGGGCCGGTTTTGTTACTGGGGCCCCCTGTAACAAAAGCGGGACAGTGCAGCACTTCTCACTAGCACCCCCCACTACATTGGCCAGTTGAGCAGATTGCCATGGCTGGTTGCTGTTCCCAGTTCAGCCATGGTTTGCAGTGTGGATGATCAAGGCATGATTGCTCTGCCGTTCTCTCAGCCCCTGTCAAAAGCCCTTCGAAAAAGTCCTGTGAGTGCCAGAAATATTGCAGGGGGAAAAAAATCACCCTCCACCTAACACCCACCGCCTGCTGCTCCCAACTGCTTGTTGACAGTTGTTGACCGCTTGCCGCACACTGCGGCTGCTACATTGCGGCCACTAAACCTCTCAAACCCTCTCAACCACCGCCAGGGATGCAGGAGGGGACAGAGGCAGCTGAGACAGTGTGTGTCTGTACGTGAGAAGGATCATCAGAGGCCAACAGTAAGACTAGACCTATGAGGGGGTGTCTCGGAGCACCTGAGCAGAAGAGCCACAGGAGGCTGAGAGAGCGGTCAGAAAAGCGGGGGGCGCTCTAGGCGCATGCAGAGTGAGGATTCTCGGTGCACGGAAGCAGCCAGCCTAAAAGCTGGTGCGACTTGTGCTTGGGGGGGGGCCCTCCTCTTCGCATGCTTGATTTTTGTTATAGACAAGTCAACTGTTACCTAGGATTCTCCTTGAACATTTCTTATCTTTAGTACTGGCAGGGGGACAAGGTGCAGAAAATGCCCCAATGGCGCTCTAACAGCACCGCCAAATAGCGCCAGAAAGAGGTCCCCTGTTGAGGCCTTCGTGGGGTGGGGGAGTATAACTTGTGACTCGGGTGACCTTGTGAGCTCTTTTATCAGAGCCTTTTCTTCAACAGAAAATAATTTCAATTGGCTGTAATTGATTGTAATCAATCGTCCACCGCTCAGCACCACCTAGAATGGAAATTATCATAACTACTTCGAATTCCTCAGTTACTTCAGTCACTAGCCTGATTCTGACAACTGAGCATGTGACCAGATCTTACCATGTCAGAACGTTTGCTGCGACTGTGAGGTAAGGCAGTTGGGGTTAGTGTGAAAGGGTACAGTGCTGAGAAATGTGCAAATAAAGATTCTGTTGGAGTAGGAGCTCTAATTCAGCTTCACCTAGTACTCCCCAGTACTCCTTCCCTCCATTCTAGAGCTACCCAAGGATGTCATTTTAGGTCCATCAGAGGCTCTAGACATGGGGGGGGGCTCAGAATCTTGGGCTGTCAGAGAGAAATTGCTGTTGGTTCTGATGTCCCTTGTGTCCTTTAGGATGGTACTGAGGACACTGTAACAGCAGTTTGTGCTCCCATCGAATTGGCGATTGTGGATCTTCCGGGTGCTTCCTGCGTGCCTGACGCTATGTGGGGTACAGCTATCAAGGTGTATGCGTCAGCCGCACAGGGGGAGTTCCCTTCCTCTCCTACTCCCAGATCTAATCAAGATGTCTAGGAACATACAACGGAGTTCTCACTGAAGCACTTATCAAAGTCATTAAATACAGCAACCCCTAACACCTATCCTCCAGCGACAATGAGGAATTAGAAGCAGAAGTCAGTCAGGTTGGTTGCAGGGTTGCCATCCTCCCTGTGGGACTTTGTTACGAAGCATTTCAAGGTAAGAAGCCCGACAACTGAGATGACTGAGGGGGTGGGTAACGAGGATTTGGGTAATGACAATGTTAATAATGATAATGTCAATGCAGTAAGGATGAGGACGGACAGCGGAATAGGGGTTGAATCAGAAGAAATTACAGAAGAAACTACAGTGGATACTTCCATTCCTGCTTGGTCAATGAACTAGCCCAGCCCCTGAAAGCAAATTGTCCTCTTGGTGATGACGGGATGGGCGATGTCAATGCATTGCCTAAGGCCTTGGGGGAGGCAAAATCTTGTTGAATCTTGGCTGTATTGTGTCGACATATTCCAAAGTGTATCCCAGTTTAGGGGTGGTGTTACTTTTGAGGATAAGCACATAAAGTATAGAAAGCTTGTTAACCATTCAATCCAGAGGGTACCTGTGGTTGCTCAAAACAATGTCTCTGCCGAAAAGTCGATTGTTACTGAACCATTCCATCCTCCTATTGATAGTGGCTTTTGGTGGTGGGAGGGTTGGAGCTATCAAGTTTCTCTAACCTGATGGAGGGGTTTCAATTGTGGCAGGGTGGTCGCATGAGGGATTGACCCCCAAAATCCTCATCCTCACCAATATACATGAGGGAAGGTGGGTTTGGTTTAGGTTTGAAGGAACCATCTTGCAAAACCCACATTGAGGGGATACCCATGAGGAGTCGGGTGTTGGTCTGAGGAGGGAGGGCCTGGGAGATAATTACGAATGTATTGATGGAGCCAACTCCCAGGGAAATGTATCTGAGTTTGCTCAAGACCTGTCAATGTTGAACCTTCTATCCCTTAAGCAAGTAACCTTCCTGGGAATGTTAAAGGCTTTAGTACAGAATAACGCCCTAAATGTTAGGCAGATCCAGCTCCTTGAAAGCATAAGCAGAAAGTTAAAGGATGGGTCTAAGGAGCCTACCTTGGGATTGGGATCAAAAGGGCGCATCCCAGAGACAGGCGAATTCTCCAGGCCCCAAGAAGCTATGCCATCTACTTGTCGTAAGGGGTGGGTCCTTCATCTGAAGGTGCCCCTATCTGGTTCTGAAAAGATGCAGTGTCTTCAGGGACAGAAGGGCCCTGTCAAAGTTTAGTATCAATTTATTGTGTAGAATGGGGGCGGGGGGGTGAAAGGATGGCAACCAGTAGGAGGGGAAGTGTAAAACATGGCGGAAGGTGCGTGGAGTGACATCTCCTAGGTAACCTCTTGAGTACACAAGTAACACACCCTCTGAAGGGAAAACAATTAGTCCCTAGGGAGAGGCCTTGTAAGACAGGCATAGGAAAACCAAGGAAAATTTTAAGGAGTACAAAGAAAGGAGGAAATTGGGAGGGGGGGAGTAGTACTGAGAGACCCCACCTCCTAATTCCTTGTCCTGTAACAGTAAATATGGTAAGAGAGGAGCCAAGGATGTGCAAAAAAGGCCCATTTCAGTGCTGCTAAGGGACCATCCCAACTGTATGTCTCTGCTGCAGCTATTTTTTAAACCCCCAATCTAAAAGGAAGTTAGCCGTCCCCTAAATCAATCTAAGCTTTTAAGTATTTTTGCAATTATTAAAAGATGAAAGAAAATTTCCTCAAGGGACTTGGTATTGGGTGGGTTTAAGATTGTATCAGGGGTGGAACTAAGTGTGTATTGTTTGCCTCTGAGGTGGCGAAGAGTTTAGTTGAAGCCTCAGAAACTGCATTGGCAGCAAATGGCATTTGCCTCTGCAAAGGTGCCCTTGGTAGAGTGGGACAGTGGCTGTCCCTGGAAAGTTTAATTTCTAGCTGAACATAGCGGGTTAAAATGCAACCAGGTAATCTCAACTAGGTCCCTGGGTGTAGGGCAGAGAACAGGTGCCGGGAGGAGCTGGTGGGAATGGGCCGGGTTGCAAGAAAGAATAGTGACCATTATGTTACAAAATGATAGCGCTCAAACTAAGGGCAATCAAGACCTGCCCAACGATCTTGATGCGATTAGACATCCCCACAATTACCGAAGAAATGAGGGCCCTAGCTACCAGTAGTATAGTTCCTGGGGAGTGGAGAGCCCCTTTCCCAAAGCCATACAGGGTTGTTATACTTCAGCCTGGAGTGATAGAGGAGCTGATGAGATCGATTGGTAGGAGGCAGGGTCTCTACTGCCAGGACGTGTCTTGGTATGGAACATTCATAGGTTTAAATCTTCCATGAAAACGGGTAACTATAGAGAGGTCCTGAGTAATTACCCTGTATTGTTCCCCCAGGAAACCTAGCTGTTAGAATGCCCAGTTGTTGACGGATTTGTCCCAATAGTGCAAAATGCCAAGGCCTCGACCACAGGACAGGGGCGGCTCCTCCGTTAGGGCGGAGGAGCGTCGCCCAACTGCTTTCTTGCAGTGCGAGAAGCAGAAACATAAAATGGTATTTTAAATACCATTTTATGTTTCTGCTTCTCGCGCTGCGAGAAAGCAGAATGGTATGCCTGGTTGGGGGCGGACGGGAGGGTATGCCTGGTTGGGGGCGGGCGGGTGGGCGGGTTGGGGAGGAGTGGCTTGCTCACTGTTGTGGGCCCTGACTGTTTGGTCGGCCCTCTGGGGATGACCAAACCAGCCAAGCGCACTCTACATTTTCTCTATGTAGGCTGTGTGCAGCCTACCTAGAGAAAATGGCCTCCCTACAGGCGCCCGGCTGGGCGCCATTCGCACCAATCACAACACTGCCATTGCAGCGTTATGATTGGCTGAGGGGAGGGAGGATGCCTGCTTCCTGTTCTCCTGAAGCAGCAGGAAAACGTGGGACCCGGCCAGCAGCGGAGGCGGTGCGGTACCCGGTGAGGTAAGTTTTTATTTTTTATGAATCCCCTGACCCCCCTACCCCCCGCGCGAACCCCACCCGCCCCCCATCCGCAATTCATGCGAGCCGCGACTGCCACAGGAACAGCTGAAGGTGGATTACCAATCCTGGTATCTGTCTGTTGTGGGACAAAAGTGAAGAAGTTGCAAACTGCTTGTACCCATGCACATTCATGGGTACTTGCCTGCTTAATTGACCTGTTTAATGACGTTGCGGAGTCAAATCAAACGGTCTGTTTAAACATATATGTCCTGCCAGTTTGCTCTTTACCTGTATGCGAACTGTTGAACTTGTCTAATGATGTGCAAGATTTCTCACTGGATTATCCTGATGCTCTCTTTATAGTAGGGGGGACTTTAATTAGAATCCGCTTTTTATCAGTGTTTTCAGTGTTTGATGATTCCTTGAAAGAACAGCTGTTGACACTAAATATCTCAACTGCATTTTCTCTGCAAGTTCCACCGAAGGGGATGTGAAGGTCCTGCCTTGGTTAGTTCAGCAGAACTTTATTAATGTTAACGCATGGAGTAATGATGATACTCCTTCCACCAGAACCTTTAAATATGGTAACAGTTGTGTGCCCACTGATTATGCGTTTGGGCTAATTTACCAGTCTAATCGGGTAAAAATGTTTGGAGTTCTTAATTCAGGGCCCAGCGATGACTATGCACTTAGCCTGGAGTTTAAGGATCCCTTAGTGTCCCGAATAAAAGTAACCAAGCCCCCTGAGGTACTTTACCATCGAAGAATCTGGGTTTTGATCACAGGCATTTCACTTCAGGCTCTATCTTCAATTGGATTTGTGGCCCAAACAGATGATAGGATTGAATGGTACAGCAGCTGAATGAAGCAATATTAGCACATTTCAAACTGGCAAAGGTTGTTTTGAAGCCAGTTAGTAGTAGTAGAGAAAAGGGGAATGACTGGTTTGACAATGGTTGTTAGGAGGGAAGAACTGTGAATAAGTGTCGTTGACACTTTAATTTAAACCCAAATAATGCAAGTATAGGAGAGACGATGGAGATTTCGAAAATTGCACATTGTAGCAAAAAAAGGGAATTTTATAAATTAAATTGGGACCTAATGTTGGCAACTATTGAAAGGAAGAATAGTAAGCACGTTTGGTGCCTGGTGAACTCGGTTATGCTTACTTCACCATCCTCCCTTGAGGCACAGATAAGTGAGGATTATTGCTTTACTTTTATCTATTCCTCTATAGTGGTGGAAATTCTGAAAATTTAGCTATGTCTCCGGCTACTTCCCAATCTGATTTAGAGGTTATCGCAAACTCCCATTCAGCAGTGGTGCCATCCGACATCATTGTTAATATGAAATCTTTTAGGGCTGGTTGTCCAGATGGCCTTCCATCTGTTGTTATCTTTAAGATGGAAGACCCCAGGAAGTGGGGCCTGATCTTGAGTGGGTTTTTCAAATGGGTAACATCTACAGGTATCCTTCCTGAGTCATGGAAGGGAGCCATAGTGAAGCCTATTCATAAAAAAGGTAAAACTGACAAAGCTGGGCAACTACCATCTGATATCGTTGCTTGATATCACTTCTAGTAGCAAACGTAATGGGGCAACCCAGTGTCCCTCAGAACCTGGGTATACGTATAAAAATAGAAAAATGGTTCTGTCGGGGTTTTTTTTCAATTGCTTAGGATAAGTAGCGACAGCTTACTTCCAACACATATTAATGATTTGAAAAAGAATAATAAATATGTAGCACACACCAAAATTAGAATTCAATTTTGTATTCAGAAAAAAATAAATCAGACAAACATGGCTGTCGCAATTTACAATTTCAATTGCAATGTGAAATACGTGACTGTGGTGAAAAAGTGACATGTGGTGATTGGTGATAAAGACAGTACACTATATACAGAAATGATTGAACGTGCAGTAGAGGAGGGGGGAAAAATCTTTTCATATGTCCTTATTATTTTTGCACATATGTTGCATGACCCAATGAAAAATAGAACTGTGATCCTGGGCGTTGTGTGGACATATACAGTACGCCGACGTTTCGACCCTAAAAGTTGCGCAAAGGTGGGATGCGTCAAGGTGGGTCTTCTTCAGGGCAGGAGGGGATGGGCAGCCAAAAGGCAGATTATCAATTGCCTCCAACTCAAAATATGGGTTTGCGAAAAATCCACATGTACCTCCACCAGCCGGTTGGAGCGCTTATTCAGTAAATGACTTGCACCAGTCGTTTGAAGTCCTGTTTTAAATGCCAGTCCGGTGAATTTCGTGATCTGGCAGAGAAACGTCCGTCCGTCTGTGGCTTTCCTCGAAAGTCACAGACGGACGGACGTTTCTCCGTTCCCACCTTTGCGCAACTTTTAGGGTCGAAACGTCGGCGTACTGTATATGTCAAACACACAAGATGATGGACGGAATGCTGCACATTGGCAAACATTCACCCCCAGTCACAGATCTGGGTTTAATCCATCGTTATTTTGCTTCACCACGCCACCCCAGTTCAGACATAGCCATATGCAAATCAGTCTTGACCCTGTGCCTCATGGGAACAGTCCAGACCGAACTGCCAAGCCATGTCTTCCCTGGACCGGAATCAAGCATCCTAGGACCGGTTTCAGGCTATCAGCCTTCATCAGCCAGGATAGCTTGACTCCAGTTTTTGTACTGTATATGTCGTCACAACGTCCAGGATCACAGTTCTATTTTTCATTGGGTCCTGCAACATATGTGCAAAAATAATAAGGACATATGAAAAGATTTTTCTCCCCCTCTACTGCACGTTCAATCATTTCTGTATATAGTGTACTGTCTTTATCACCAATCACCACATGTCACTTTTTCACCACAGTCACGTATTTCACATTGCAATTGAAATTGCAAATTGCGACAGCCATGTTTGTCTGATATCACTTCTAAGCTATTTCCTCAAACCCTATTAAGCACCTATCTGCCTGGGCTTTTGACACTGGACTGATCCCTGTGGAGCAGGGATGATTCAGGCCAAAATATTCAACAACGGCCCACAGTTTCACCCTGCGGGGTGTCACAAGGCGGTCAATGGAGTTGGCAGGTGGCCTTTGCCACTGCTTTGTTAACTTCTGGGTGGAATTCGACAGGGTGGACAGAGATACACTATGGCGTAAACTCCACTAGTAGAACATAATCGAGGTCCTGTTGGATCTCCTGGTAAAACAAAATAGTAATAACTGGATTCAGGTAGATCTTGACGGGGCAGCTACTTTGTCGGGGAAAATTGCAGAAGAGAAAATGGCTTACGCCAGGGATGCGTTTTAGCTCCCCTGTTGTTGTTTATTCATAGAGGGCCCACCTCAGGTATTAGGTTTATTCATAGCGGACCCCCCACAGGTATTGAGTACTTTCTCTCCTAAGATTGGGGGTCGGCACCACAGTTGCCTCATGTATGCAGACGACCTGCTGGTGATGGATCTTGCGCCCACTGGGGTCCTACAGAAATGAAAGGCAGTAAGTTCCTACTGCTTAGAAAATAAACTGTTGATCAACATTGAGAAAGACAAAAACTTAGCTTTTTACAAAGCAGAAAAAGAGTTTCTCTTGGTTTCTAGGCAATATGCGGTTGGGGCAGGTCCTGGAGTACAAATATTTAGTGATAATCTTTTCAGACGATTTAAGATGGGATAAACATCTGGCCAGTCAGAGGCTTACACTGATGATCAAAGGTAGTGGCTTGAAATGATTTGACCTCAAATACAGAAGTTATACCTTTGAACCGCTCAGTAAAGTAATACTGGCTAAGATAATTCCTCAGGATCTGTACAGAGTGGAGGTGTTGGCATAGGATAAACAGATTACATGGGAGCAGCTAGAAAGTAGTATCTTGAAATCAGTGCTTAATCTACAAAAAATACAATGATTCAAGCTATAATGACAGATTTTAAAAACTGGAGCTTGGAGTGCTCGGGCAGACGCAAGGGCCTTGCAATTTTATTTCTCGATTTAAAGATGGATTCCTCTGTGATCAATTATCCGCATTAACTCTTCCAGTGGTAATGTCAATCTTCCCTGGTAAGGGGAACCCAGTTAAAGTTATTATGGATCATTTAGGTGTCCCAGATATGCGCCTTGATGGGGCGAAATGAAAAACATGAGTCAAATAAAGAGTATGCTTAGGCGCTGTGCTAAGTAAATGAGCTGGGGAGGATCTACAGTACCTGAGGAATAAGACATCAGTTGTACCCTTTCTACTATCCCAGGAGGGTATGGACCTCTTCCCGTATTTTTACAGAATCCCAGATAGGACTTTGCGCAATTGAATTTTGCGCCTAAGGTTGGAAATGGTGCTCTGGTGGCGGATGCCAGGGTTGAAAAAGCAGATAGTCGAGAACCATGGTCAGTGTCCATATAAGCCGGGTAAAAGGCATTCAGGGAGCCACCTTTTGGTGGACTGTGATTTTTTTTTTTTTTTTTTTAGGAAAGAAGACGATCCTGCGAACAGTTTAAAAACAATATGGGATACGGTTGAGAGACATGGGACTAAGCCTGGCGGTGGTTTGAGACATCAAGACATAGCCACCGGCCACTATTTGAATAAAATTGTAGCATCTTCTGCCAGGATTTCACTCCCCCTACCCCCTCCCCCACGCCCCCTGTCCCGCCCTAGATTAGCGTTTTCGCCCTGTCTTGGGATATAGGGATGACTTTTGAATTAACTGGGAAGATGCAGATTAAATTAGAAGGATGTCCGGGGTATGAAGCTGACCTTGAAACTGGATAAATAGGGTCTTTTGGTAAGGCCAGATAGATTAAAATGTTTGGGCAACTATGACCTAGCACAATGAATGCACTTTGTTAGTTACAGCTGACACTTTATTCTGCTTACACTCCAGTAGAGCCAACTGTTATTTTTTTGAATATGATATGTATGCTCATGAAAGTGTTCAGCTGTAGATTTATTTGAGATGCACTTTAAAACGTAATTTAAAATATTAAGTGTTCCGTTGAGTGGTCTATGCTATAAGGCCTTGCAAGAAGCACTTTTGTTACCTAAGTAATTGTAATTAGTTTTGCATCTTAATAGGCTAAACCAATGCAGTCATCAATAATCTGATGTGTAATGTGTATGGTATAAATGAGCTGACCCCCTTAAGATGCACTTTAGCTATGAAGGTATTTTATATACTGATTTATATTGTTTTTAGGTCTGTGTTATGTGCCAGTCGTATTGATGTGTCTTAGTCCTATTCATTGGAGATTGTGTGATTTCAAAATGTATTATTTATGAATTTGAAAATGTGTAGTATTTCTGGAGGAATTTATTTCTTGGACATAAAGAATTTGACTTGACTTGAGAGGTCTCACTCTGTCTTACAGTAGTGTCTGACTGTGCATCAGTATCTAAAAGGGCACTCTCATAGGTCTAAAGCACTTTGTGGCTCTCTGAATGGAGGCAGCTATCTTGGATCTAACAAGACCATTCATAGTGTGGGCAATTTTGAATCTTGTATCGCAACTCATTGGGAATGGAAAAGATATTGACAGCCATCTTGAGTGTGACCATACAAAAGAGGGTCACACCCAGAAGGCTCTGCCAGTTAATAAGAACATCGAGAAGCAGATTGGCTCCCACTTTGGTCCATTTCTACAACACCTATGTAGCGCCACTAAAAACAGTATCTCTACTGGGTTTAGCATGCACGGTGTGAGTACCCGCTTTCAGGGATCTCTCAGGAATCTGTTTGCAACATTTAGGTTTTGTTAGTTAGCACCTGAAGGTTGGAGAACTTATGCACAAAGGCTGGAACTAGCATATTACTATCGCTGTCAGTTCACCAGTGTTAAGGTGGCATCAGGTTTCAGTCAACCCTGCATCAAAGATACTCTGGTAGAATTGAAATGTTATTATCCTATTGCTCATACTTCGTTCTGCAGTAAGTTAGCATTCATGGCTCCATTTTATTTGTGGCCGCCATTTTGTCCTACTGACCAAAACTCATTTCTGCTCTCTCAGCTAGAAAATTGCTGTGATGCATCTGTGTCTCTCAAGGTTGGGCCTCGCTGTGCTAATGAATACATTGTTTGTATTTCTGCATACCTTTCCCATGAGATAGAAGCCTGCTCCCACTGGTTTAGCTGCGAAGGCAGGCAGAGTGACCTTGGTGAACAGACAGTGTGTGCCCGATCTCAGACTCTTAGCTCATCTGTGTGTGCCCCCTTTGTTTCCTGCTGCCTCTCTGTGGAAAGTTACTGGGTGGGTGTGTCTTGTACTCATGCTAGAACCTATAATCTTCACCTCTATGCTTGAAAAAGTCAGTCCCTCGACAGCCATCCCAGGATGCTGGTCAGACTGGGCTCCACTGCAGTGTAATCTCAATAAATATCTGGTTTGTATTCTCTACTGTCTGACCGACTCTTCATTTGTAGGAAGGCAGAGAAGGTGGTCGTGAGTGACCCGAGTGGCCCTTTTCGGGTCACTTCCTTCAACACCAACTCACACTTACTGCCAGGTACTGTGTTCTAGGTCTCTGTGTATCAGTTTTATTAATGGCTATCCTTCTGAGATGAAAACAAAATTATATTTTGCAAAAATCTTCAAATTATGTTGCAGATCGTGGATTGTGTAGCAAGTATGTTTAATCCATATTAACATGAACAAAGTCACAGAATCACATTGTTCAGTGACTTTAACTGCACCTGAGTTCCCACATGGACAAAAGTATTCATAGAAAGAAATAAACCGAAGTCTTCTTTAGAGAGGCCTGGCTCATCTGCATGATGATGGGGATGTAAAACATAGCAATAGTAACGTTCAAATTAGCTCAAGATAAAAAATAATATATAGGCAAATCACATAATGACCAGAATGATTTTACTATATGTCAGAAATATGGTTATTAATTTGGTTGGGTGTGATCCCTACCAACTTAGGGGCCGATTCCGATGCTGTCGGAAAAGGCTCCGACCATCGGCGGAGCCTTTCCGACAGCATCGTAATTTGCCAGTCGGATTCCTTTCCACCTGCCTCTTTACAATAGAGGCGGTCTGAAAGGAATCCAACCGGTCATTCCGAATGGCTTCCGATGGGCTAGGAGAACCCGTCCGCCAGTCGAAATGCTGTCAGTAATCCCAAGGGTGGAAAGAGCCGCCCTTGGGGTTACGATGTCAGATTTCAGCAGCCTTTCTGTGCAGGCCTTTCCGACACAGAAAGGCTGTCGGAACTCGACTGTTGGGGCCCCCAGCAGGGCCCCCAAGGGTGCATGGCCTCAAGTTGGAGGCCGAGGGGGCACCATTTCCCCCCTGTTGATCCCTGCACCCCATGGCAGGCACCTTGAGGACACTGCCACAGGGTGCAGGGATGAACTGCACCTCCTATTTTACGGGAGCATGCATTCCGGACGGAATACATGCTCCCATTGTAAAGTATACGAATGCGACCGAACAGTTCTCGGTCGCATCCTAATTAGTCGGTCGGGACCACCGACCGGGTGTCGATCGGTCCCATGACAGAGAGGAAACTTCACCCGACATCGTAATAGGGCCCTATATATTAGCAATCTAATTAGACAAAACACATTCTCTAAAAGAATCTCTGCTCAACTCCTGGTAACTAGGGCACAAGCAGCAGGCAATCCCAAGAGAAGTGCATGTTATGTTCAAGCAGTACCAACAATTCTAAAGAAAAGAATACCCCACATTAAAATTTCCAATCTAATTTGACGAAATTGAGAAAATGTAATGAGAAAAAAGACACCAGTATCATCAAAATTGGATAAGAGGAACTAGAGATATGATTTTATACAGTTTTAAGGCAAAAAACAGCTAGAAGTAAAGTGCCCATGAAAAACAACAGTAGGTGGTTGACCAGGACCTACGCGTGGTTCAGGTTGACAGCAATGGAGGATAAGTCGGATAAACAAAGCAAGTCATACCGGTCAAAATTGTTACCTTTGGACTTAGTCTCTGAAGTGGAATCCAATGATCCTTCAGCAGGGAAAGGATCAAGTCTGAGGTTAGTTAGGGTCCTTAGAAGTTAGATATGATGTCGTCGATCTCAAGCTGAAGCCATTGGTTCTGGCACCAAAAGCTCCGAATGGAACAAAGCTGGATTTCATCCACATAGGTTGCATCATAGGTCGGACAGACCCAATGAAATCAATTTTGGCAGACTCACAGTACATTTTTATACCATTACTTTTCCACAAAGTTATCAAAAATCCAATTTTACAATTAAATCATATTTTGAAAATTAAGTGGAAAATGAATTATTTTTCCAGGTGGAGATGTAGGATAAATATTTTTTATGTAAATCTTTTTACTGTAGAATACATATTTTATGGGGGCAAGATGGCGGCTGACATCTCAGCCGTGTGAGCAGCTCCATGTACTCCCTGAGTAACACCCCTTCACCATGAAAACGCTAGCTTCGGAGGATATCTAACAGGAGCAATATAACGGCAGGAGCAAGAAAAAAAAGCAATACCTGGTCCTTTTTTCAAAAGGATGTTTTGGCGGCTGCAGTTCCGATATTCTTGTTTACCGGCCCCTTCACGTCTGGTTTTGACCAATCCTCTTTTCTGGGCCACCGGACAGTTTACCAGGTCGTGGATTACAAGCTCGATGGGGCCGAAAGTGCCAGGCAAAACTCCCAGGTTACGCGGCGGTCTTCCTGCGGCTACCGGCAGCCCGTCCAAAGTCGATGGGGGACCAGAGAAAAACCACGCCGGAACGGGGAAATCTGCTGGCAGACAAGGAATCAGCGGTACCACGGAGCGTGAAGGTGAGAAGGGAGGCGGAGGAGACCCTGCCACGCGCCCGAAACGCACAGTGTCTTCATTTTTTCGCGCACAGCAGTCAAAACCAAAAAATGCAGGAGATGCTAAATCGGAGGAAAGAATCCAGGGCAAGACTTTGAATCCAGCGGATGAGTCTAGGATTTCTAGTGTTTGCGATGATGTACTGAGTCCCGAGCTAATCATGGAGGCGGTACAGGTAAACAAGCAAAGTTTGACTGAAGGCGAGGATAGCGCTGAACCTGCCCTGGCGCTACAACATACCCCAGTAGTTGTGACTGAGAGTGCTGAGGTTAGTTTAATGCTGATTAATCCCAATGTGGCAGAAGGGAGGGATGCAGACAAACAGCCACAGACCCAAATACAAGGCATTCTGGGAGATGTAGTTTGCCACAATGATTCTAAGGGAATTCTGTCAGATGCGGTAACAGTAACCCATAGAACAACGTCCAGGTCAAATCAATTGATAACCGCTGTACAAGATCAAGATCAGAGCAGCCTCGGCTTGGGTAAAGAAGGGGAAAGCGGGGAGAAATTATTTTCTTTATCTGACCCATCCCTTTCCTCCGGAGAAGAGAGTCTGGAGGGGGGGTGGGCTGATGAGGATAGCGACCCGGGTACCCCTGGTAAGACTCTGGAAAAATACGGTATTGATGTTGATAACACCTTAAAAGCATCAAATACGGTCCGCAAAAATAAATGGAACCCCCAAGATCAAGGTAAACCCTTAGACCAAGGTAACTCATTGGCGTGGGATTACACCTACTCCCCGAAACTGGATGAAAAAAATGGGTCAACAAGAGCAGCTGGATATGATCAACTTCCAAATCAAGATCAACCAGGAGCAATCACCCTTGCTACCATTTATCAAACCATCCTAGCTCACAGAGAGGAGACACGGGCTGAAAGCGCAAGGATTCAGGGTGGCTATCGAAAAGTTCAAAATGCAATCCGCAGAGTGGCAAAAGCCTGTTCAGACTTTTCCGTTAGAGTTGGTGAAGCAGAAACCAGAATATCAACAGTGGAGGACGAACTTGCTGGGCAACGAACTCGGATTCAACTTTTGGAAGCTCAGAAGCAAGACACTACTTGGAAACTTATGGATTTAGAAAATCGAGCAAGAAGGAATAATCTCCGAATATTAGGAGTTCCGGAAGGCTTGGAAGGTTCTGATGTTCTTCGGTTTGTCCAGGAACTATTTAGCGAGGCATTTCCGGACCTTCAACAGTGGGACTGGAAGAAAGAGCTTCAAAGAGCCCACCGCTTTCCGTTTAAACATTCTAAAAAGTACAGTCAGACAGAAAATAAACCTCGGGCAATTTTGATTTGCCTGAATAATTTTCTTTCCCGGGAGGCTCTTTATGATTTAGCAAGGCCCAATAGAAAACGGAAGGGTAAAGGCTGTGAATTCTTTGTCCGACCAGATTATTGTCAGGGGACTGTAGAAAAGAGGTGGCAGCTCCGGCAGTTAATTCCGGGCTTTCAAGCAAAAGGGGTGCAAGTATTTTTACTTAATCGGGCAAGCTTGAAAGTAATAGTCAATGGGACTGCAAAGTTTTTTAATTCTGAAATACAGGCAAAAGAATTTTTGAGCACCCTAAAGGGTGGTAATATTGATGGTTTGGGTTAGGGATGTTGCGTATATTGATTGCTAAAGCTTTCCCTTTTGTTTTTTTTTGTTTTTTTTTTGCTTGTAGGTCTTTGTTGAAGGGGTTAAGCTCAGGGAGAGGGAGAGGGAAGGAGCACGCTCGTCATCACTGAGGGCTATTCGCCCTTACGCTCATAAATCGGGGGTCAGGGTGGGCTTGGGGGATGGGTGGGTGGGTAAGGGAAGCGGGGGCGGAGGGGGGCGGTGTGGTTGGGAGGGGGAGGGGCGAACGTTTTGTTTTGTTTTTATTGATTTTCTGGCTAGGTATGTAATCTATATTCGGAATATTGCTGAACAGTCCATATTTTGGTTTGCGGATCGGGTTTTCTCTTTTTTAGGTGAGGATGGCTAATATACGAATCTGTTCAATCAACATATGCGGGCTTAATGATAAAAGGAAAAGAGGAGTTTTAGCAAAACAATTACAACTTATGCATATAGATATAGTTTGCATTCAAGAGACCCATATTCAATGGAATAATCGTAGATGGCTGGGGGATGTTGGATATGAATTATTGGCTTGTACAAAACAGAGTATCAACATTAAAGGGGTGGCAATTTTGGCCAAACATGGTCTATGTACATATAAACGGGCTAAGACCGATAAGCAAGGCCGTTGGGTAATAGTTGAGATTTCAATAGCTAATCTTTTGTTTACACTGTGTTCCATTTATGGGGCTAATCTTGATGATCCAGATGTCCTTAATTTTCTGAGTGTGGAATTAGCACTCTGGCCAACCCCTTAATATTTTGCGGAGATTTTAACATACATTTAGATAGCCATTTTGATTTATGGGACTCAACCTCGCATGTCTACCAAGGAAAGAAGCCTAGGATTTTCCGAGCTTTGCAAGGGTTAGCTACCGAACTTGGGATGGCTGATTGCTGGCATAAATCAAATTCAAGTGATCCTGGCTACACTTACTATTCTATCCCCCACAACAAATATGTTCGGCTAGACTATTTTTTTCTGTCAAATCAAATAGTTCATACTTGTAGAATTGAGATGTTTCCCAGAATAATATCCGATCATAATCCCTTAATTATTGAACTTCCAACACAGGGTATTAAAAAGATCATTAAGCCCTGGACTTTTGAAAGAAAGCTTTTGCTCGATCCCACATATCGGGCGCATATGGCAAATTGGATAGTGGAGTTCTTTTCTATTAATCGAAATACAGTCTCTATTAGTATAGTATGGGATGCCTTTAAGGCTGCCGTTAGAGGGGAGACTCTTAGTTTTTCAATAGCACGACAAAAAATAATACATAATGAAACTAAAGAATGGATAAGACAATTACGGATAGAAGAAAAGGAGTTAATTAGTAATATTCAGATGGGGGCAGGCACTGAAGTCACTTTGCAGAAGATTGCTATCCTTAAATCTAAACTTTATAGGAACTTTAGCAAGGAATTGGCGGCCACATATACTCTACAGAGGACAGAGTCATATGAGTTGGGGGAAAATACGGGCAAAGTTCTAGCAAAACGGACCCAACAACGAGAAACTATTAATCGCATACTTAAAATACAGAACCTAGATGGTCAGATCCAGGACTCTCCGGATGGTATTCTTAGGGGGTTCAAGGACTTTTATAAACATCTTTATTCGCAAGACCCCCTAACGCCACAGGGCCCTGATAAACAAAAAGAGGACCACCTAGGGGATTTATTAGGGGAGTTTCTGAAAGACATTGTAACACACAAAGTCTCCGCTGATCAGAACCTAGCATTAGAAACCCCATTTACCTGGGAGGAAACAGAGCTCGCGATAACTTCGCTGGCAGTAGGTAAAGCAGTGGGTCCTGATGGTATTCCGCTGGAATTTTATAAAACTTTCCGCAAGGAACTTCAATCTGACATCCTAAGGTTACTTGAACATGCCCGTAGCAATCAACAAATTCCCGATTCCTGGCGGAAAACCATCATTATTGTTTTTAAGAAAAAAGGAAAGCCCGAACAGATGCCAGCTTCTTATCGACCAATAACATTGATTAATGCTGACAATAAAATATATTCTAAACTTTTGGCAAATCGATTACGACAGGTTATCACTCCGTTGGTATCCCCAGGTCAACATGGTTTTATCCCGGGGAGGGATACAACAGATCATATACGTCGGGTAGTGGCAATATTGGATTGGGCACAGGCCACGGGAGCACCGCTGGGAGTTCTCCTCCTAGACGCTGAGAAAGCGTTTGACAGGGTCTCCTGGCGGTACCTGTGGTCTGTTCTACAATGGAAGGGGTTTAGTTCGGGGTTTGTACAGGCGGTCAAAGTTCTGTATTTGGCACCGGAGGCAAGGGTTCGGATTGCAGGGCAGGAATCAGAGGCTTTTACAATCAGCAGGGGTACTAGACAGGGTTGCCCCTGCTCTCCTCTTTATTTGCCCTTTATATCGACCCCTTTCTAACAAAACTGGAGAACTATACCCGGATTAAGGCGATAGAAATTGGCGGGGTCAAATACAGAGCATTAGCTTATGCAGATGATATAGCCATACTTACCAGTGACGCTTGCTCTGCGTTTCTAGCTGTCAAGGACTTGGCAGCCCAATTCAGAGTATTTTCTGGGTATAAGCTCAATGCTAATAAGACCCAAATCTTATGTTCTGGCCCGCCATACCCTTTTGATTTTCCGGTAGTTAAGGAAGCAGACTATCTGGGTGTGACAATTTCCACCCAAGTGGAAAACATCCCAGATTTGAATATTAAGCCGATCATTAATTCAACAAACAAGCAATTAGAAAGATTGGATCATTTACACCTTTCCCTAATGGGGCGTTGTAATGTTTTAAAAATGCTAATTTTACCTAAGTTTTTGTATCTATTTCGGACAATACCCCTAGAATTCTCATCCTCTTATTTTTTAAACATCGATAGGATGTGTACTAGATTTCTTTGGGGTTACCGGAGACCAAGAAAAGCAGGTAAATGGCTGATGCTTCCCAGTCAGAAAGGGGGTCTGTCTGTTCCTAATTTTCTATTATATTATTGGGGAGCATTACTTCAACAAATGACGATACTTCTTGTGGGCTCTGGAGTAGACATATCGCTGGCATGTAGCCCATCTATATATGAATTAAGTTTGGGGAAACAAGCAGTGGGCTGCCTGGCAGCGATTTTTGAACCCAGCTATTATAAAAAGACACGGTTTAAGATCTTGAAGGCAGCCTATAAGGTTTGGAAACAGGTCCAACGGAGGCTAAAGATTCCAAATCTAAATGTCTATTCCTCGCTGGTGAACACACTAACTCTTCCTCCAATTTTTCGTGATCAGGTTACATACAACTGGGGGAATAAAGGCCTCCTAGTAATAGGAGATCTATATAGGCATGGTCAACTGGTACCTTTTTCTATTTTGCAAGATAAATATGGGCTGGGTAGAGGAGACTTTTTTAAATATCTTCAAATACGAAGTTATTTGGAGAAAGAAAATCAGAGGGTACCTTTCAACACCGATAAAATCCCTTTGATAGAACTAATGATAAAAAAAAGCCGATTAGGGAAATTATATACAATCTTGCTTGAATGTTTCCCTGATGATTTGGTGGCACAATCAAGTAAGTGGGCTAACAAAATGGGGGGATAGGAATAGATTTGGAAGATTCTTTGTCACTAGCTAACCAGGTTTTAATCACAGGTAGTCTAAAAAGTCAACATTATATGTCAATATTTGATTTGTACTATACTCCGGCTAAGATCGCAAAATGGGGGGGTGTTCGAGGAGGGAAATGTAACAGATGCAACCTTATAGCCGCAGATACAGTACATATGTTTTTTGCATGTCCAAAACTAACTGATTTCATCCAGGGCATAGAAACTTTCTTTTCATTATCTCTAGGGATTCCGGTTGTAATTCATCCAGCTCTTATTATCTCTGGAATAAGTAGTAACGTGTCAAATAATTGGACTAGGTCAATTGTAGAATTCGTGTTTATTGCAATGGCTATTGCCCGCCTGTGTATAACATCTGAATGGATTTGTGTCGATCCTCCTACAGTTTCTAATTGGCGTGCGCGACTTTTTGCAGCTTATAATATTGAAGTTGCGATCTATAATTTAAAGGGCCGTAAGAAAAAAGATAGGGGGTTACGGATGTGGGCACCAATATCTAACCTTATGGACTAAATTAAGCTAGCTATGTTTTACGTTTAATTTCTATATTTTCTGTGTATATGTTTCTAGAGATTTTTGTTTTCTGTATAAAGTGGATATAAATGATATTCATGTAAAATGTTAATGCCTTATATAAAAACAAAACAATAATAAAAATGTTTAAAAATTTTTTTTAAAAAAAATAAAGAATACATATTTTATTCACACCTAGGCCTCTTCATGGGAAAGCCTAACAGCCTACACATTGAAACTAGCTTTTAGGCCTTCAGTTACTGGGAGGACATATTTTAAATGTATAGCATGCCAATTTCTATATATGAGACACTATAGTTTAACTGGCTTACAATGTACACTTTAGGGGTGACTTCTTAATATCTAAAAATATTTGTTCTTACATGGCCAAGGCACTTTTCCTTGACATATGTTACTGCTGTGCCTAAAACCAGAAGCCAATCAAAGCACAGTAGTACTCATGGCAGTCCGATATTTGTCATGTACCTGGGTGGTTTAAATACATACTTTATCCCACATGTGACATTTAACTACCATGGTATGGGTGCATATTTGGTGCCATCTACCTTACAGTAAAGCTAAAAAGTTTTACCAATTCCATGGGAATGGACTGTGGCGCTGACTAGAAGAAGTCACAGGGCAAAAATGTTTATTACCACCAAAAAAAGAGTCCAGAAAAAGGCACACAAACTGGAGTAACAATGCAGAAAAGGCAAATTTGCTACACTATCCACTAGAAAATATCAGCCAACATTTCTGTGTAATTGTAAGTAATGGAATGTTTTTTAGGAACAATGTGTAGGCAGGCATTAAACCTGGTGATATATGCCATGTCAGATACCATAATAATAGGTGCAGGTAGCAGCATACTTTTTTTTTCTTCAAACTGAAAACCTAAAGCAACATGTGTTTACTTGGTAATCTTTTAACCCTGTCAGTAGAATGTGTATATTGTATTGCATGTGTTGTATTAAAGGAATGCAAGAAGCTCCTAGCTCCACTTAATTGAGAACAACCTAGCCATTATCATTCCAAAAGGAAGAACGGCCGCTACTCCCTGTCTCTAAAAAAAAGTTCCTTCAAAAAGCTAGACCATCAACATTCCATTATAATCTTGGAGCTATGCAGAACAATTGCCCCTTGTAAGAAACTGGCTTATGGTTTGAGAGGAGTGGAAGCCCCATTCAGGCAACAACAACAATCCTTGTCAGGTTGAACACAAAAGTCAATAAATTAACCTATGCTTAACCCTCTGGTACCTTGGCACAAAAGCAGTCAGGCTTAACTTAGAGGCAATGTGTGAAGCATTTATGCATCACTCAAACAGTAATAAAGTGAAAACACAACCAAAATCCCCAACCAATTTAAAAAGTATAGTAAATTTTAATAAATTATTTGACAGGAAAACAACAAAAATCCAATCAGTAGAACCAGAGTTATGAATTCTTTACGTTTTTGGTAAAAACTAGCACCTAAAACTTCAAAGTGACAACCGCGGACATGTAGTCATGCGAGACCGGGTCAAAGCCGAAAACTATGGCCGATTGTGAGGAAGTGTGATTTGGATACAAGAAGTGGATTGGGCCCGGTCAGCACTTACCTTCGGACTTGGAAAACTTTCTGGAGAGAGTCACATGTTCAGGTCGGATGCAATGGAGCACGGGCAGGATACAGGCTTCAGGTTTATGCCAGTGAGAAGTTACCTTCTCAAGTCCTGACACAAAGAATTATGTTTGCGTTGGAGGAGACCGCAAGGAGGAGGCTTTCGGTGCAACAGGCAGGTCAGAGGTCGTGGACGGTCATTGCTGTAGAGCAAAGAGTCAGTCGGCACTGGAGCTTCACGTTGATGGCACTGTGGTATATCGTTGCTGAAGCATGAAGTGCAGGTCTCATGTTGCCTGTCGCCACGAACGGTCGCTGTCAGCGCAAAGGGCAGGTCTCACAGGAGCTTCACATTGGCAGTCGTTGCAGGCAGCAGAGTTTCATCACAAACTAACTCGTTTTCAGTCAGTGGGAGCCCAAACTTCTGAGCCTTCTTCTTCAAGAGGAACTTTCACTGATGCGAGTCTTGGGTCCAGGACCTGGGGGTGGTACCTCTTGGGGATCAGGACTCATTCCAGCAGAGGCCAGCAGCAGGACTCAGTCCAGTCCAGTTGGTGCTAGTCAGCTGGATCATTGCAAGGAGGCCTCTCGAAACTTGTTTGTCCCTGTAGGTCACACAGAACAGCCAACTCACCCCTAGAGTCACTCTGGGTAGCCTTGGATCAAAGAAAGCAGGTCCAAACTTCCTTCTTCAGACAAAAAGTCAGTCCTTCAAGCAGCAGGGCAGTCCGTCTTTGGAATCTTCCACATGTCCAGGAGTGTTTTGATGGGTGCTTCTGAAAGTCCTCTTTTATACCTGGTGCCAGCCTTTGGAGGGGGAATTCCTTGATCTAACCCCCAAAAGTGGTTTTGGTCAGCTCTTCCCCTTCCCCTTCCTTTGTCCTGTCTCCAAACTATGCAGGGGGGCAAAGGCAAGGGTAGGCCTGGTGTCAGGTCCCTCTGTGTGTGCTGTGGGTAAGGTCCTTTAAATTAGCACCTTCAGTGCTCAGTTTATATGTTACTGTCAGAACTCCTTTCAGAGGGCCACGGGACAAACAGGGGTTAATGGGCCCAACCGTGGGGGTCAAGACCTTTTACTCCTGATGGCCCAGGGCCAAACCTTTTATGGATTCTGAGCAACAAGGCCAAGTACCCCTTCAGCATATGACTTTTATGAATAGCATGGTTTGAGCAGTCCAAGGCTCCCTCTAGGGAGAGGTGTGGATACAAGGTAGTGAACAAAAGCTCACAACTCGAAATGCTTGCAGCAGCAGCAATAAATCATTGTCAAGCCCAATGCTCACTCTTATGAAAAAAGAGAAGTATTTTATTTTCTACTGCTAGTAATACAAACGAAAAATACAAAATTCACAAACAACTGCACAGTCCCCTCTGAGGTAAGGGCTCTAGTGTTTCTTTAGGCCACCCCCCTCAGGTCCCACTCCCTCTTCAGTACAGCAATAGTGGTTATTCCCCACTCATTACAAGCAACATCCAGGGTATGCCCTACTAGTAGTCTGAGTCTTAACAGTCCACTGTGACTCTATTTTAAAGGCAAAAGTGTTCCAGCACTGCAGTGCTAACTAGCAGCAAGTTCCCCCATGAGCGACTGGCCCGGACTATGTCTTACCCGTGCGCTCGGAGGACCAGAGTTCCTGAGCACAACTGTCCCGCGGGCACTGGAGGAGCAGCAGCCGATTCAGGTGAGTTTGTTGCATGCGACCCAAGCGGGTTGCACTCAGCAGTTATAAAGTCCTCATGTGCGATCGTGCCTCCGCAGTGACAGAAGCTCTCGGCGACTCCTCCTTATAAGGTAAGTCTCTGGTTACTCCCACGATGGGGCAGATGGATGGTATTGAGAAGATTCTAGTGTGAATCCTTCATCCGAGGCAGGTGCGCAGGATCACACAGCAGCTTCACTCCTCTGGAGATGACTTCGATCAGGTCACATGACTTGCTGGCCCCAGTGACCCCCTCTGGCATACAGGGTCACCGTATCCTCATGGATCTTGGGCTCCGACCATATCAGCACAGTGAAGTCCTCTGCAGCAGTCACTCCTGGCATATGGGTCACAGCCCAATACCACTATCGGCCCCTCTTGGCAAATGAGGTCACTGCTTCCCACTATGCGCGGGCTCCAGCCCAATGGGTGCAGCGATGCACACAGCTCAATTCACTGTGGCCCTGCTCTGGCATAAGAGAGTCGCCCACTTCATCCTGCACACAATCAATAAATTGATCAGTGCAGCAACTGTTTCCTCACACCTCACAAAGGGAGTCCTCTCGCCAGGACTCCCTACGGAATCTCACTCCCACCAACACTCTCTTTTTCCTCACAGGGCACTCTGGTATTGGCAGGCAGGCAGGTGCTAGTGCTCCAGGCTCCAGGAGAGGTGATCTTGGATTCCATGGGTAACGTCCCCCCCTCCTCACACAGCCCGTCTGGCTGCTTAGCAGATGACAAATTTTGGGGTCTCAAATTCCCCTTCTTATAGTCCATTTATAGACACCAATTGTGAATTAGAGTCTGGGTCTTTGAAGTTTATGTTGAGGGTCTGCTTTTTTTTAATTGCCCTCTCCTCTGCTCTCTTCTTTCTCTTGAAAGCAGTCTGTCACACCAGGAGTGATAGTCCCATAGTCCAAAGGAATGACCATAATTCATACCTGGATGTGAATCACCATGATATGTGTTTCAAAAGGTTAGCCCAGGGCCCCACCCCAACCCTTTATGATTCTCTTACCAGCCCCATCTCTTTCCTTTTCCTGAAATGTGCTCAGGCCAGTGCTTAATTTGAGCCGGTGCTTTCCGGTGCTCAGCACCGGCACTTAATTGGTTTCCGGTGCTCGGCACCGGCACCTATTTGTCAAAACTATACTTAGAACAGTCTACCACATGGTGGCACTGCTCATCTAATTTAGAGATGAGCAGAACAACTGTTGTTTAGGAATACAATATACATTAAAATTGCTAATCCATGCCTCCCCAGCAATTCCTTTAGATTTGGGGACCTGGAATAAAGTGAACTGTTGCATTTACATGCGAGAGAGAGTAGGTTAGTAGTTGTTTTGGCAGCAATAACAAAGGCGATGGGTGGTGCAAGCTGCAGTGGACTCCTGGTCAGAGCCCTGGCACTTAATATTTTACAAATTAAGCACTGGCTCAGGCCCCTTCCTTGTGACCTCTCATCAGAGTCGGACTGGCCTACAGGGCAATCAGGCAGTGCCTGATGAGCTGGTCTGACAGACCGGTGTGTGGGCCAGTTTTGTAGCAATTTGTGGGCCGGTTTTATGGCCAGTTGGGCTGGTTTTTGCTACTGATTTTCCCTATATTACCACAAACATTACCTGCAGCAAGCACAAATGCATGCAGCCTCCCATATTTTGAAAAAATACCCATACAGTGGGTCTTTACAAGTTCAAAAGAGGCCTGATTTGCAAAAGTGGACTACTTTGTTCGCTATCTGGTTTACTAATGGAGGGCCACTTTTATTTTGGTGCATGGCCTATTGTTTTTTCTGAAGCTCACCCTGCCTCTTACTGAATCAAAGCGCTCCTTTTGAAGTGTACGGGGGAAGCCTGTCGCCCCCCTCCCCATTGCGTGTGTCACATATATTACGGGAATGCAGCAATACACAAATCTGTTTGGGTGGATTCCTCTGCCTCTTCATGTTTCACCATGCAGACCTGGGTCTCCCAAAATGGAGCCCAGGGCCTTCAATATATTGTACCATTCACAGGCACACGTACACCCAGTGCATGTACAGAGCATACACACACTGCATAGAGCTGTATATTTCCTTTCCTGTAGCACTCATAGGCGCACATACACCCAGCACATGTATTTTACATGCACTGGGTTCCCTCTTAATGTATTGTACCACTCAGAGGTACACAAACACCCAGCAAATGCATTTAAACTGCATGCACTGCACTACATCCTTCACGTACTGTGCCACTCATAGGCACAACTACATTCAGCACATGCATTTACCATGCACGCACTGCACAGTACTGCATTATCCCAGTATTACACCCTTCCCAGTCACACATATACCCAGTGCAGGTACACCACTCCTGCGCTGTGCAGCACTTCACACCAAACTGATGTAGGCCAAGGGTCAGTTAAGTGCACAGCAACAGAACTTTAAAAAGTGGTTGAAAAGGACCTGTTCACTCCAACTAATCACTATGCTGCCACCACCACACTCCTGCTGCTTAACTCCAGCTGAAAGCAGTAGCCTTCCACCAATATGAGTGTAGCACTTTGGGCGCCTCCCCCGGTCCAACAAGACCGCAGTCCTGGAAACAAGGCCTGACACAAAAATCAGCCTTAAGGATCCAGACATCAGTACAGTTGGACACTCAGGGCAGGGGTGCGTGTTCATTACCATGCAGAGGACCTTTCCGTCCCAACAGTCTAGTAGGCACACAAAATACATTTTAAATATTATTTAAAACAACAGACCTATAATCATCAGGCTTTGCTTCTGTTTGCTCAAACTCATCCACACCATATCTACAGTGCCTGCCGCCGAGCCGTGCGTTTCCCGCCTCACTGTGAGTTTAATGTGCTGGTAGAAAAACATCTGATCGGCTAATGTTGGGGTGCTGTCCAACTGACAGGGTTGTTGCCTTGACAGCAGTTTATCCATATGATCCGAAGACCCCAAATGTTAACCTTACCCGATAGAAACTGTCTGTTATCACTGCCAGGCTTTCAGGGCAAAATAAAACGAGTAATCTCGCCTCTATTCGGCTTCTGTCTGCTGAAGCTCCCCTGGCGAAGAAACCTTTGACTCTTAAATATAAAGTAACATGTTCTTGATAATAAGCAGCCGCAGAACTGGCAGCAGGGCCGCCTGAGCAGCTGGAGCCAGACATGCCCTGCCGTCCGCGGAGAGGCCTTGTGGGAGCTACGAGGCCCGAGATCCCGCCGAGGATTCCGAGGCTGATTGAAATGTTATGATCGGATTTATTGGAATTCACTGCACCAGGAAGTGTAAAATGGGCTCCAGAGATTGAGCTGCGCACTTCATTGAGATTCAGATACTCGCCTTTGCTGGCGCGCGCGGTGTGATCGCGAGGAGAAGCGCGAGGCTGGGATTGAAGGGGACGGGAAAGGCAGGCGGCGGTGTCCCAAGGACCATAAATGGCGGGATTCAGAGATGATGGTGGGCGCAGTTGTAATGCTGCTTTATTACCAAGGCTTAGGCAGAGCATTTACGACGTCAATCACCTTTCGCCGCCCACTGCCCGATTGCCATTCAAATGCAGCAGGGCAACAGAGCACAAAACACCAGACACTGAATAATACAGAAATGTATCTGGCGCCTTTCTGAAAGCAAGAGGCCTAACCACCTTCCACAAACAGCTAAAATCACTACTTTTCGACTGAGCAGCGGAATGTAGCCGCAGTTCCTGACTTACAGCACCAGGACACCTTATTTTTAGGTAAACGTGAGCTCTCTAAATAATATATAGAAATAGAAAAGTAGGGATGTATATTGTAAGGCATCCTATCATATTCTACTAATAATACAGGTTACATAGCTGCCAAGTTTCCCTGGTCCATGCCTGATGTGCTGCTCCAGTGCAGATTTTTCCCTCTGAATTCTGGGACTCGTAGTCCTGTTTTAGAATGTGATAAACAAGACTACAAAGTCAGAGAATTCAAAGAAAAAACCTGGACTGGAGCTGCACATCACTCATGGACCTGGGAAATTTGGCAGGGCTGCAGGTATTTCATTTTGCTTCCAAATACGTATTTGATTTCTCTACAAGGTTAATTAAGCTATGACATGTTTGCGCAGCTGTGAAAGAAAAGGTGGACAACATGAGGAAGGCTGATAAGGCAGCCTGCAGGTACTGAACAGCTGGCTTTATAGGCAGTGTACTGGTACCACTTAAAATGTGTCTGGCTATTCTGATGGGCCCATTGGTAAAATAATCAGAGTACAAGCTCCACCACTGCCTCAGACTAGCATGGTTTTGAGCTTCACTCTTCTGCTCGCCAATGAGTTACCACTCAATGCTATTACTGTGGGAGCCGAACCCCAATAATTATCTCAACCCCAATATTTGGATACCTAATTAATGTCTCCAGTTGATCTAGCAGTTAGAGACTCCACTCCTCATCAGGATAACAACATTTAGCGGAGTTAAAGAGAAATAAATACTGGAAGCATACAGAATTGAGTTCTAGGCCAATAATAAAACAGTGGATTTTTAATACAGAAAAATGTAAATGCGATACAGAGAAAATATGCATTAAAATGCCATAAAGGCACAGAATACAAAAATTACACAGTCAATGCAAAATCAAATAAAGGCATTGAGGGGCCTATTTACGAGGAGGTTTGCGTTGCTCTTTCACCACGCAACATGGTGCTCTAGCGACTCAAACCTTAAGTCAGATTTATGAAGCCACGCAAGGCCACTTTCCGTGGCCCTGAGTTGCTCCATAAATCTGGAGTAAGGCAACGCATCACACAGCGCTGCGTTGCCTTACTCTGCCCTGGGAAAGCGTACCATGGGCGTTGCATGGGTGTTCCCATGCAACTCCCATGGTTTTTGAAGCATTCCCAGATTTACCAGAACTGGTAAACCTGAAATGTGCCAGAAACATACGCTTTCCCAGGAGAGGCGTAACAAGAAGAAATATGTTTATTTCTCCTAGTTACTTCCTCTTTCTATGTGTGCTGCACTCTGCAGCACACATAGTTAGAGGAATATGCCCCTTAGGATTGTTTTTGTGCAAGAAGGTGTCCATGGCTGCTCAAAAACAAGCCTGCATGCAATGCAGGCACCCTTGCACCATGGTGCAAAGGTGCCTGCATTGTTGCTAGGCTGCCAAAAGGGCGCCAGAGCAGAGGAAAAGGCAGGAATGTGCCATATTGCCTTAAATACAGTGCATTCCTGCTTTCCCTGTCACGCAGTGCAGCAAGGTGACCTTTTTATAAATAGGCCCCACAGTGTCCAACTCATAAAGAGTAAAGCACATCCCATAAGAATCTTAGTCAAATGGCCATAGAAAATTAAAGTCCACAGTACAGCAATCCTAATGACAGCCATAAAATCCAACATAATCACAAAATGATCAGCTAACAAAACCTCGACTAAACCTACAGCTAAAGTCAAAGAACTTTTTTACATAAATCACACTTTTTAAAAATAGATTCTGCAAATTAAGCATAGCATGATCATAGTTAGGGCTACGTTGGCAAATCAGAAACATCCACATAGTTAGAAAGGCATTAACACTAACCTATTTCTTAAGGTAAGAGAAATCTTCCATCTTCTCCGTCAGCAACTACCCTACAGAGATGATCAGAACAAAATGAAACATCCATCTAACAATGGCTCATACAATCTGCACGTCCACACCAACACTTCCAGGGGAAATCCTGGAAAATGATACCTTGGGTACATGATGGAATCTTCAATCACAATACAGTCTTTCTAATAATGTTGTACATCACTATTGCATTTACGTCATTCACTTAGGGCCATATTTATCAAAAATTCATGCAACGCAGAAAGATGTAGCGGCCGGCATTACTTGCAGGGGCGGGTGCGAGGGGTCTCGGAGGGGAATTCGCGGGGGTGTCACGGGGGTTGGATCGCGGGGAAATTAAAAATAATAATAAATAAATTAAACTTACCTTTCCTCTGTGCCGGGTCCCGCGTCTTCTCGGCTCCTGCTCTCCTGCCTCCGATAGGAAACAGGCAACCAAGCTCCCTCCCCTAAGCCAATCACAACGCTGCAAGAGGCATTGTGATTGGTCGAGACGCTGCCCAGCCAGGGGCTAATGGGGTGGCCATGTTCTCCATGCAGCCTGCATGGAGTAGGGCACAGTGCGCATGACTGGTTTGGGTGGCCCGAGAGGGCCGACCAAACAGTCTTTGCGCACTCAGGAGTGGGCAAACCACTCCTCCCCTGCCCTGCTCAAAGAGCAGAGCAGCCCCGCCCACCCGTAATGCGCAAAGGAAACATGAAATGGTAATAACTTTGAGTTATTACCAATTTATGTTTTGGCTTTCTCGAACTGCGAGAAAGCAGTGGAGGGAATCTCCTCCGCCCTAGTGGAGGCGCCGCCCCTGACAGACAGCCACCTTGATGCACTGCCTGAAAGTGCAGGAATGTGCCATATTTACAATCATACAGTGCATTCTTGTCCTTTCCTAGCGCTGGTGCACATTTGGCTGCCTAGCCCCAACGCAGGCACCCTTGCGTCATGTTGAAAGTGTGCCTGCGTTGCAGGCAGGATTGTTTTTGTGCAGGAAGGGATTCCTTCCTGCTCAAAAACAATCCTCAGAGGCATTTTCCTCTTTCTAAGTGTGCTGTAGAATGCAGCACACTTACAAAGAGGAGAAATAAAGATTTTTCTCTTCATTGTGCCTCTGATGGGGAGGCGTACAATTCTGACGCATTCCTATGTCTACCAATGTTGATAAATTTGGGAATGTGTCAGAATCCATGGAAGGATGCTTGGGAACACCCAAAATCCACACATGGCACGCCTCCCTGCCGCAGAGTAACGAAGGACAGCGATTTGCGCTGCCTTGCATTTACTCTAGATTAATCAAGCCACTCAGGGCTAAGCAAGTTGTCCTTGCTTGGCTTGATAAATGTCATTTAGGTTTTGCGTCACCCTTGCGTCCCCTTTTGTGGCACAAGGATGACACAAAACTTTAATAAATATGCCCCTCAAGTGTCATGCAGAGATAAGGGAGAGATGGCTTTGCAGCAGGACACTGATTGGGAGGAAGAAAAAGTAGGAGTAGGTTGAACAGAACATCAGAAACTACATCCATATTAGAAATAATGGAGTCTTGCACGAAAATGTGGCAAACTATTTGTCTCATTATCTATCCTTCTAAATGACTTAGGTAATTCATGCAAGTTGCAACATCATTAGTTCATTGGTTTCAACTATTTGTATTATAAAAAATACTAATTATGAGAAGTAATTTTCACACGAAATGTTCAAATTGTTTGTATTTTTGAAAACGCTACTACACTACATTTCCACTCGATTATATTTAAGGCTCCCTGTTTTCCGTTTTTACTGATTTTTACAGATAAATGCAGGCAGAAACATTCATTTTCTTGTCTGTATTTATTTTTAAATGTGGATAAAAACGGAAATTGGGTTGCTTTTTGAGTCATTCTAAATACTGTCTGCCATGACTGCCAGACCAATAGATGTGTGAATTGATAGGTAAGAGGGTTAAAAAAGAAAGGAATTTTAGTAAAGAGGCTTTAACAGCAGTAGATATGCACAAGGTTGATACTGGAATTTTCATAATTTCATATAAGTACACTGATGTATCTCCAGCGCATGTTCACAGTACTAAAACCTGGCAGACATTCAAGCATGAGTGCATATTTATCGGTTAAATAAATGTGGAAACATACTAATTTCAGCTTAATTTTTCCACAAAACCCAAAATAAATATGGATAAATACAGATAAAATTACCAAAAAATAAATATGGATAAATACAGACAGAAATGGCAAAAAACATAAATACCATAAAACCGGGAGCCCTAATTATATTGTATGACTCGTTACTGATTCCTGTGTTTGGTCTGTAAAAAACAAGTAATTGCAAGAGCCCAAAATGTTATGAAGAGCCCATTGCCGATTCTGGTGTTATAGAATACCAAGGCTCCCTAGTCTTAATTTCAAGGCTGCCTAGTCTTGATTTCTCATTATGTTTGTACCATCACCCTAAGCTTCCAATCTTTTTATCTCACTCATGCAGGTTCTTTTCCATCCCTGCTTTCTCCCTTTATCACTGATTTCCTACCTTTCACCCATTTCTGCCTTTCATTCGCGGGCTCTTGGTAAGTCTGATGATGAAAAACAAGATCCTGGTCCCTATAAAGAAGTGACGTGCCCACCACCGGCACAGATTGAGCACCACCTCACTGCTTCGTATCATGAAGTTCTGCTGGGGTTCTAAAAATAGCCTTAATTATGACACTGCAAAAGAGTGCTTCTCGCCCCAAAAAGTGACAATTAAAGTGAAAGGCATCGTGAGCAGTGAGCTCAAGGTGTCAGTGAGGACCCGTTGCCGACTCCACCGACGAATTCAGATAAAAGGTAACCAGAGTCAGAGCCTATGCTCTAGTAAAACACCATATTTTATTGCTAAATATCTCCTATTTTCATAAGCCCAGCATAGCTTTTACTTCCACATTAGAAGAGGAAAAGGGTGAAACCCACCAACAGGATGAAAAAATGTAGATTGCTAGCCTTTTCCCCAGCAAAAGATGATATGCTCAATGTGGAGAGGAGGGTGATGTGAACAAGGCTGACACCAAGGACTTGAGTGCAAAGATTTTTTAAATAAAAACAAATCTTTTTATCGCCCCTAAATTTGACGTTACTTTAATCTATGTTTTTATCACTGAATTTCTAGTTTTTTTTTACGTAAAGTAATATTTTATTACAATATGTAAAGCCAACCCCTCGCTGCACACAGCCTTTGGCCAGGCCCTGTGGCCAACCCACCAGAAGACAACCGCATGCTGTGCACAGGCTTTTGTCGCCAGGCCCTGTCCAACTCCCCGCAGTGAGCCACCAGAAGCAGCCAACCCTACATCGCGCACAGCCTTTGCCTTGTGCGTGGTTAGCTGCAGGGCCTGTGTTGCAGCCAGGCCCTGCTTCCAACTCCCAGCGGGCAGCCAACCCGATGCTGTGCACAGGCTTTGGCCATGCGCAGCGAGGTGCTGATCACGGGGCTTGGCCTGCCGCCCAGCACTGTGGTCAAACCCCCAGCAGGCTGCCAACTCCACACCACGCACAGTGACCCCCCTCCCCAAGCCTCATTAGGCTTTGGGGAACCTAGTTATTTTTTTTTTTAAAGGAAAGTGGGCCACATGGCCCCCCTCTTCATGTTGTTTTTGGCCCTGGGAACCCCCTTCCCCAGGGTCCCAAGTATATTTTGAAAGGAGGGGGCCGCGCAGGTCACCCTCCCCGAAACTTTAAAAGGCCATGGGGACCCCATCCCCCAGAGCAACTACTTAAGTTAAAGGGGATGGGGCCTCACAGCTCCCCTCCCTGAGCCATTTTCGGCCCCGGGGACACCCCTCCCCTGGGGCCCGCATTAATTAAAGGTAGGAGCCCAGTGTCCACCTAGTCAAGCAGAAAACGTTCACAAGGAACTCATTTGCATCATTTGATATACTTTCTTGCAAGGAATAATTTATCTTACGTGATTTAAACACAACGAGAAAAAATGGGAAATTGAACCACAATTCAATTAGGCCTATTACTTTTGTAGCAAAGTTTGTAGGAACCCACAGACCAATTATTTTAGCTGTACCCACTTCAGCCGAAGTGAGAATAATTTATTTTGCATAGACAGTGTTTAAAGTAAGAAGGAGACATAAAATATTACAATTGTGTATCTACACTATATACATTTCTACAATTTGGCGTGGCTTGTGACCCCAGTAAAGTGACCATAACCAAAAAGGTGCAATAAACGTAGTGCTATGGTGACAATGGTTATTGGTAATTATACAAGAAAATCTAAATCCGTATTTGTAAAGTGCGAACTACTCACCCTTACGGGTCTCAAGGCGCTGGGGGCCGTCGTGGAAATTAAGTGAGCTATTGCCCAGAGTCACATGGTGCTGAGCTGAGCTGCCGCCGGAGCCGGGGATCGAACCATGAGCCCTGTGCTCCGAAGTCAGCTGCCCTGTCCGCTGCATCACACCTCTCCACCAAACAAGGGGAGCCCTTTCAGGGTATAGTAGATTCCATTTTTCATCAACAAATTAGAATTTGCATGGGCTCTCCCTTTTTCAGTTGTCGACGACGTTTCGACCCTCTCGTGATACAAGGTCTCTTCAGGACAGGAATTCTGGGGACTGGAGGTGGGACATAATATTAATGACAGTGTAGAAATAATAATGTGGGAATTAAACTCTGTGGGCTTGGAGGTAAGGACATGAATTGCTTACCCAGCAGCACTGTTAAGGTGCTTGAAGTGCAGGATTCTTCCTAATATACGGGTACTTCTCAGTTAGGTATATGGATCCTATCAATGACATGGGTAAGAATGATTATCAGCACCAGGGAAGGTGATCGAACTGGCGCAAGTAATCCGTGCTAGTGGAAAGCTTACCCTGATGGAATTGGCCGTATTCACAGTAACACAAGGTTACTGTAGGTCCTATCGGTAAAACAATAGTTTAAACAGTGTACCATGATTATTGGTGGGTATTACCCTCACCTACAGGTCTAGCGTAGATATCAGCACAAAGGTCCTCCTCACCGATATAAGAAACGGTGAATGAATACTTCAATTATTCTGATTTTCCATCACGAGTCTAAATGTAACCAGGAGAGTCTAGAATTAGACTTTAAACAGTTAAAATTACACGTAAATTTTTCATTTAGAGCAAAAGGGTCAATGACCCTACTCACCAATTAGCATCGCGGTGAGCAAGTAAATTCATTACTGCTTGGCTGCCCGCATGGATTCTGTAAGTGACAATACAGTCACAATTAGTACAGTATTTCAATAAGCAAAGGGAGCAGTGCGGGGAGCATTAATAAGTAAGGGGAGTAGTGCGGTTAGGCAACAGGATAAATCTTACCTACTGAATAAAGCAGACATCCACTCTCACAGGTGCTCAATGGAAAAGACGCGATCAGCTGGCGGGATAAAATACCGGCCGCCGATACACGTGCGTGCTGCACCACGGCCAAGCAGCGCATGCGTTGTCCTGTCGCCCGAATGGGTGACTCTGAACCGCTTCCAAGGCAGCGGCCATTACGGAATGGATATCATTTGGGCATTTCTTACCATAGGAGAGTGAGAGTATCTTTGGGAATATTATAACAGCCGGACACACGACTATAAAAATTTACCTTGAGGAATACTATATCAACTGGACACATGAATATAAATGTACCTTAATATAGTTTCGCAAATAAAAACGATTATATATGTACCCCAAAGGGCAATGTGCACAGGTCCCCTCACAGCAATTAGGACAGTCATTGATCCATTATAACAGAATGTAAGTGTTGTCGTACGGTTAAGGCACAGTCCTTTCGCTGGTATAGATCTATTGGCAAACAATATATATTGTGTCCTATAAGGCATACAATTGAGGCTACAGGGCATGGAATCTTGCTAATGTGTTTATCTAACCATCAGTTATACAGGGTATATTCTGATGATTCCCTTAACACAAGTATGTATAGTGCAACGCTGATAACAATGATAGCAACATATAATTACACAATGCAACAATGGTTACTTAACATAGTGATACCATATTATCATATGGGAGCTGGCAGTGCAGATTAGAAAGGGTTAGTAGTCTGAAAGTGATAGGATGTATGGTCCAGTGTGTGTGTGTGTAGCAAAATTATGTGCTAGAATTATCTGACATCTATCATAGCTTTGAAAGAATAGCAGTGCGTGTAGGAAGGGAAAGTTGGGAACAATGGGACTGTTATAGGACTATCTGTCTTGGACAAATATAATGCATGGGACTCCTAGTGTACTCCAAGATATCTGTATGCATGTGTAGAAAAATGCCCCTTTTGGAGTGATTACCCCTACTTTTTGCTAGATTTTATTGTTGTTTTTTGGACTCTGCACACTGGGACACTGCTGTCCAGTGCCCAGTGTATGTGCCCTGACACCTAAAAACATAAACATGTCATATTGATAGACACATAATTGGCATATTTAATTTACCTATAAGTCCCCAGTATTGGGTATCAGGGTACCCAGGGCCTGTAAGGTATATGTCACTATATTGTGCCACTACAAAAGTGAGAATGCACAGCATGTCTCCAGGACTAGCCTGCAGCCTGTGAAGTAAAATTTAAAACTGCAAATTCGACCTGGCAAAATAAACCTGTTCCATCAGGTGTGAAGCGCAGTTGCGCCCCTTTACCAGTCACACAGGATTATCCATAAGTATTCAAAAGACTCCATTTATGTTTTGGTAATCCATTTAATTGCAAAAAAATACAAATCCCATAAACCACTGCATCCCATTTAAACTCCTTGAGCGTGACCCTTCCCTCCTACGTGCATTGCAATCTTCTACGTGACTCTGACTGCCCATTGAAACAACCAACAGCTGCAAAAAAATATAAATCCCATCGGCCACTGGGTTACTGCGCTACTGCATGGTCTGGAAACTTTCACATTTTTGTTTACAAAGTTGTAAACAAAAATGTTAAAATGTATTTGTAAACAAAAATGTGAAAATTAGGAGGGAAATGTCACGCTCGGGGAGTTTAAATGGGAAGCGTCACGTGGGAGATGGTGGTTGAGCACTTTCACAGTGGAGGCATGGGAAGAAGCTGAGGCTGTTTCACCGTCAAGCACAGGATTAAGATTTTGCAGGTACACATGAAGGCTTTGTTTGTTTCTTGGAGTGATTATGGTGTGGGTGTTAATTTGGAACACATTTGGTGTGATGTGGCTACACAGGGAGAATATTTTATTTATGATGCATGTGATGGTCGATGCATGTAGATTTGTAAGGCAACGGGTGGACATGTTTTAAGACCGTTTCGGGGCAATATTAAGTTTTCATGGGATATGGGTGATAAATGTTGGTAAATGAAAAGTTCTTTTTAATGCATGGATTTCTACATAATGGGACGCGAGATGTATATATCACGTTGCATGTCTAATGTAGCAAAACAATAAATGATGGGTTTTAACTTTGTAGTTACCCCTGAAGACGGACTGCTGAGCCCGAAATGCATTGGGTTTATGCGAATAAGGCTGCCAAGGATGAACAATGTATTCCGGTGTGCTATAGAAAAAGGCCTGGATACGCATATCTTTAGCATTAGAAGCAATGGGAAAGCATAAAGCCTTGCATATGGATGGAGAAAGGAATGATAAAATATTAGATGTAAAAAAAATAAAAAAAAATTGATTTAAATGGATTACCAATTCATAAATGGAGTCTTTTGAATACTTATGGATAAGGCTGTGCGACTGGTAAAGGGGTACAACTCTGCTCCACACCTGATGGATTTACACATTCATGCTATTGGGGCAGGCAATGGCCAAGTCTGAACGCAAGGGAAAAATATTCGCGCCCAGAGCAACTTTGAACAAAGTAAAGTAAAGTAAAGTAAAAGACGGAGTGCATTCTATCACTTAGTTGGGTATTGAAAATAAACCTTTTGCCAGGCAAAAACCTTCCTTTTAGATACATATAAGTCATCCCTAAAGTAGGCCCTAAATGCTCATAGGGCAGGGTGCATGGCATTTAAAAAGTAGAACATGTGTATTTTATATTTTATATGTCCTGGCAGTGAAAAACCTCTGCAGTCGTTTTTCACTGTGGCAAGGCTGGCTCCCCCATGTGAAAGCACTGGGTTACATTATAACATCTCATAATGCTTACCTTTGTTTAGGAATAGCTAGAAAACTGATTCATTGATTCATTTAAATAGTAATTTCAAGTCAAGCATAATGGTCAAGTCGGATTTTATAATATTATTTAGAAAATGACACTTTTAGAAAGTTGTAATTGTTCTGCCTTAGCCTAATGTGGCTTTCTATCAGTGTTCACCGTCACCCCAGAGCTGAATGGCTCCTTAATTATCTGTGAAGTAGCTACCAGAGCTCAGACAAAGGGAGAGGGGATGACCTTCCCTTGACAGGATGCTCATCTGGGCTGTGTCCAGGAACTCAATTAACTTTCAAGGATGCATATCCTGTCAAAAGCAGATGTAGCTTACACCCGTCCTGACCCATCTATTGTTCTACTAGCCAGCCTGGCTCCATTCCCAGGGGGTGAGGAGCTGCCCCAAGAACTGGTTGTGAGTGATCACAACGGTGGGATTGCCCATTATTATAGCCAACCCTCTTGGTGGGCACAGGGAGCTCTGCACAGTGAAGCAACATTATGACATGTTGGTTTTAGGTAGAAGGGGACTGTGGCATAGTTCACAGTAAAGCAATCACAAGGAGATGATGGACGGGGCTCTGAAACTTTTCAGACACTCACCCCCAGTCAGAGATCTGGGTTGAATCCATCATCGTTCTTTAGCTCACTTCGCCACCCCAGTTCAGACTCAGCTATATGCAAATCAATCTTGACCCTGTGCCTCATGGGAACAGTACAGCCCGAACTGCCAAGCCATGTCTTCCCTGAACCGGAAACAAGCATCCTGGGACCGGTTTCGGGCTAACAGCCCTCATCAGCCAGGCTAGCTTGAATCCAGTGGCAAAATGAGCAAGGGACCCACGTCTGGGCATACCCTGCCAACTTAGGGCGAACAAAGCAAACACAAGGAGATGATAGCTATGTCTGAACTGGGGTGGCGAAGTGAGCTAAAGAATGATGATGGATTCAACCCAGATGCGCTCCGTCCATCATCTCCTTGTGTTTGCTTTGTTCGCCCTAGCCTGGCTGATGAGGGCTATTAGCCCGAAACCGGTCCCAGGATGCTTGTTTCCGGTCCAGGGAAGACATGGCTTGGCAGTTCGGGCTGGACTGTTCCCATGAGGCACAGGGTCAAGACTGATTTGCATATAGCTATGTCTGAACTGGGGTGGCGAAGTGAGCTAAAGAACGATGATGGATTCAACCCAGATCTGTGACTGGGGGTGAGTGTTTGAAAAGTTTCAGCACTCTGTCCATCATCTCCTTGTGTTTGCTTTGTTCTCCCTAAGTTGCCAGGGTATGCCCAGACGTGGGTCCCTTGCTCACTTTGCCACTGGATTCAAGCTAGCCTGGCTGATGAGGGGTGTTACCCCGAAACCGGTCCCAGGATGCTTGGTTCCGGTCCAGGGAAGACATGGCTTGGCAGTTTGGGCTGGACTGTTCCCATGAGGCACAGGGTCAGGACTGATTTGCATATAGCTATGTCTGAACTGGGGTGGCGAAGTGAGCTAAAGAATGATGATGGATTCAACCCAGATCTATGACTGGGGGTGAGTGTTTGAAAAGTTTCAGCACTCCGTCCATCATCTCCTTGTGTTTGCTTTCTTCGCCCTAAGTGGGCAGGGTATGGCCAGACGTGGGTCCCTTGCTCACTTTGCCACTGGATTCAAGCTAGCCTGGCTGATGAGGGGTGTTACCCCGAAACTGGTCCCAGGATGCTTGTTTCTGGTCCAGGGAAGAGATGGCTAGTCGGTTCGGGCCGGACTGTTCCCATGAGGCACAGGGTCAAGACTGATTTGCATATAGCTATGTGTGAACTGGGGTGGCGAAGTGAGCTAAAGAATGATGATGGATTCAACCCAGATCTGTGACTGGGGGTGAGTGTTTGAAAAGTTTCAGCACTCCATCCATCATCTCCTTGTGTTTGCTTTGTTCGCCCTACATTGGCAGGGTATGCCCAGACGTGGGTCCCTTGCTCACTTTGCCACTGGATTCAAGCTAGCCTGGCTGATGAGGGGTGTTACCCCGAAACCGGTCCCAGGATGCTTGTTTCCGGTCCAGGGAAGACATGGCTTGGCAGTTCGGGCTGGACTGTTCCCATGAGGCACAGGGTCAAGACTGATTTGCATATAGCTATGTCTGAACTGGGGTGGCGAAGTGAGCTAAGAATGATGATGGATTCAACCCAGATCTGTGACTGGGGGTGAGTGTTTGACAAGATTCATCACTCCGTCCATCATCTCCTTGTGTTTGCATAGTTCACAGTAAAACACACAGGAGGTGCTGCAAAAGTTGATGGGGTCACCCCTGGGAATGTCTACCCCATTGTTTAGGGAGTAGCCAGGAGTTTCCTCTACAGACAGACTAGCACTGGGCATAAATGTGACATCTCCAGTGCACCCTTCAGAACACTGTTGGACCTGTGGAAGACAGAAGAAGGACTTCACCTTCTGTTGTGACCTGTGAGGAGAACCCTAAAGGCTGGATCTGCTCCCATTTTTACCCAGGACTGAGAGGTGGACTACAAGGGTCAGTTGGCTGACCTCCTGTTAAGCTTCAGGGGCACAAACGCTACAAGAAGCCCACTTTCCAGAGAGTGCCCAGCTGACCAGCCGTGGTCCATGCTGGTAGCTTCTGCTGGAGTGAGTCCAAATCCCTAAGTGGTGTCCTCAAGGTCCTAGTGCCCATAGATAAGAGTTAGAATGTACTCCTGCTTAACACTAAAAAGTGGGACTTAGGAACTTTTTCAAGACAGAGAACCGGGACCAACCTGCCAAGTCAATTCGACAAAGATGTATTCCAGCTGGACCAAAGATGCAGGTTGCTCCCACTCTGGGATTATCCGGAGCAGGAAATTCGTTTCAGCTGAACATTGCGGAGAAGGTATCCAGCTTCATGAGCTCTGTTTGGCTACAGCTTACAGTTATGTCCAGGTGCAGAAAATACCCGGCCATTGAGGCACCTTCCTTTGGCACAAATTATGAATTTCTCAGACTTTGAGCTTTCCGCCAAAAGTAAATGGCTTTATCAGGACTTCTTCTGAAGGCTATCTGGCCTCGTGGAACCCGTCTCGACCACAGTGTGCTGCCTTACCCCGCTGAGGATTTTTGACTTCCATTTCAGAGACTAAGGCAAAACGTCCAACCAGGTCTCTGTGTCCGACCCATACTCCATCGCAGTCGGCCTTAAACCTTGGCCTTGTCACTCTATATTGTGACCAGTTGCCTGTGGTTGGCGCTTTGAGCTTTTTGGCATTTTTTTGTCTACATTTTTTTTAATTCCTATCGCCAGTTCCCCTTGTCGGATTTTTGTCATTCTGGTATACTTTTGATCATTAAAATATTCTCTATGTTGAAAAATTGGAGTGCGATTTTTATTATGTTGTGTTTTTAACTTTTTAACTGTTTTGGTGCTACTGAATGCTATACACATTTTCCTAAATCAACCCTGTCTGCTCTGTGCCATAGCTTGTCAGCTTCAAGCCATAGCTACCAGGGGCTGACCTCAGGTTTAAATTACTGAAACATTTACTGGACCTAATAAGAACAGCACCATTATTAATAGTGGTGGACTACCATCCAACCCAACTAATAATCAGGGCCACTTAAATTATGTGATTGTGCGGCTGGGTGATTTTTGCATAATTCTAGATTTGCCGATTTTGCCACATAATTCATCATCTGCTGCATAATCTGCAGATTTTAACAAAAATGAAATGTTGTTTCCCGCTCAAACGGTTCAAAAGTTGCTAAATACGCGACAACACATGTTGCAGCACAGTGGAAATACCTTTGCAAAGCTGGAGTGGTCACCTTTCTGCTGCTTATTGATATATTTGAGTGTTAAATTGTTACTAATGTATTGCAACTAAGGCCCAGAAAGTATTGCCAAGTTTAAAATTGATGAACAAATGAAGCAATACTATTGCAAGACGTGGCGCATTATGCCGCTTAATTTGCCTTTTCTTGCTGCATAATTTACTCAACCCTGCTGCATAATTTGGCCCTCTAATGCCGCATAATTCAAGTGGCCCTGCTAATAATCCACTTTCTCACAGAATGTATTGTTAATTATGGAGCACAAACATAGGTTATTAAACACAGTTCTATTTATTTTTTCCCAATAACAATCTTATCATTACATGTGCAGACAAGAGAGCAGCAACAATACAGTGCAGTAAGTTAACATTTTCCTGCTACCCTCATCAGCCTTCTTCCTCTTCAATTTATTTGCATTTTTTTCTGGCTATTCTTGAATATCTTCAGACAGCCTTTCATCTTGTCACCTTTAATCTTTTTTGCATCATAGCTGTCTGAATCTCCTCAGCCACCCACAACTCATTTGCATCTTTTTTCACAGTTTCAGGAGGCCTGTCATTATAGCCCATGAATCAGTATCTTTCGCTCTGCTAGCAGCAACAATAATGTTACAAATGTGTAGCTTTTTTCCGCTTTCTGGGCCTACCTAAACCTCAAGGATTTTGCAGCATCAAAATGGAAATTTGGTGGCACCAAAATAGATATTTTGCAGCACAAAGTTGCATTTTTGTGGCAAATTTGCAGTGTTTTATGTTACCAATATATCTTGGTTTATCATAATTTAAAACCTCACCGTCTCCTGCCATTAACCCGCTCACCCATCACCCTTCTCTGATATTGTCTTCGTCTGCCACTATCCTCACGCCATCATCTTCCTGTGCCATCACTATTGCGTCAACACCCTCTCATCTGCATTGAACCTCTTGGCTTTGCCAACGTCTGTTAGCCATGCTTTACAGCAGTATAGACCGAAGAGTCGGTGGTATTGTATATAGGGAAAGGCGCCCAACGGGTATATCCACTAAGTATATGTTGCTCTGTCTATTTAGGTACAGTGCTAAAGGGTGGGGAGAACCACCTACCTCCCCAAATTCTGCGGCCTAAGCTGCAACTCTAGTACTTCGATTCCCTAGCACACGTTCAAAGTGAATCGTACAGAAAAATGACAGCAGTAGCAGTAGTATGTCAATACAAATATAAACACAAGTCACAGTAGCATCATGATTCTTTTATTTTCTTTTGTAGCCTCTTCAGATTTGTGAGCCAGATCGAAAGCCAACACGTGTTTCGTCGCCTCTGTTTTGTATATACATTCGACTCTTTCAAGGCTTAACTGTCTTCAATTTCAATTTTTAACGTGTGGTGATAATTCCAACCCACACGTTCCTTCGGCGTGGGGAAAATGTAATTGGCAAGGTCCACAATCTTGATGCTCGCTCCCTCTACAATGTAGTTCGAGTCACGTGTACGTGTCCCTCGCAGCGTCTGGAGCCCTCACGCCGATCCCTCGAGTACGAGAGGAGCATGGCTGCTGTTCAGCATGGCTAAAAGTTAGTGGTGTGGGTTAGAGTAGAGTGTCATAGAGGAGAGTGATGTAGAGTGGTGTAGAGATGAGTGGCGTGGAGTGGCCTAGAGGGGCATAGAGTACAGTGGTATAGACTGCAGTGGCCTAAAGTGGTGTAGATAGAGCGAAATGGTGTAGAGTGGAATGGCATAGAGTAGATTGGAGTGCTGTACAGCAAAGTGGCGTAGAGTAGTGTGGCATAGTGTGGTATACAGTAGAATAGTGTGGCAGAGAGAGGAGTGGCGTGGAGTAGAATGGGGTAGAGTGGAGTGGCCTAGAGTGGCACAGAATGGTGTAGAGTAGAATTGGGTGGATTGGTCTGGAGTGGCGTAAAGTAGAATGGGGCAGAGTGTCTTAGAGTAGAGTGGATTGGTGCAGAGTGAAGTGGCGCAGAGTAGTACAGTTTTGGGTGTAAGTAACTAAAGTGTCAAAAGAGACAACAAATAGAGTGAATGTAACATAAATAAGAAACTGTATGCCTGTGCCTGTGATAAAAGTAGGATAGCTATGAAAACAACAATTGGTATGCTGTAGGTGGGTTGTAAGTCCACTAAATTTCAAACAATACGTCTTGCAGCACAATGCATGCGCTGTATAGGTGAAGCAAAATAGTGAATGCTGGAGGGGGCTCCACCTGCAGCCACTGGCTCAAATTAAGCACTGGTGGCAGTGAATGAACAGCCTTTACCATGCATCCATTATGACACATGCCTTTAGCGCGAATGGTAAAAAAAAATATATATATATATATTACCTACTGGCCAGTAGGTAGTTATAGTTAGGACCTTGTTTCTATTCAAAAAGCGTTTTTCTTTTGCCAATATCTTTGGCGCCGTTTGACGAATCTTTGCGATATTTTCCAAACTAATGGTTCACTCAGGTCAGCTCCTGTCTTGAAAGTTTCGTGGTGATTCGTCAAACGGGGGCCGAGAAAAAAGGGGGTCCCAAAACTTGTTGTTTCCATGTTAATTTCCATAGGAATTTTGGAACAGGCTACAGCCCGAACTGCTGAACGGAATTCCACCAAATTTGGCAGAAAGGTAGGTCTTGGTCCAGAAAGTGCCCTTTTTTTTAAATGGTGTAAATCCGTTCAGTAGTCACTGAGAAATTCAAAAAATAAAAATATCGATATCTGAGCACCGAGGAGGATTTGCGACTCCTCCCGATCACAAGCTTAATTCTGATTGGCTGCCAACACTCCAAAGCAGAGTGTGTTGGCAGCCATCTTGTGACTTGGTAACTGAGTCACAAGAAAAAGGAAACTAAAAGTTAAAAATGAAGAAAAGGGGGCAGGGTAGAAACACCCTGACCCCCTAGGCCTGCTCAGGGGGTCCCACCCGGGGCTTTATTTGAAAAAAAAAATTTAAAGCGTGGGGGGGGCTCTTGCCCCCCATGCAGCCCCAGGGACCACCACCTCCCCGGGGCTTTAATCGTTAAGTGCGGGGGGCATCGCAGCCCCCCGCAGCCCCGGGGACTTCCACCTCCCCGGGGCTTTTTTTTTAAATCAAAGGTGTGGCGGGGGCTCCTGCCCCCCCCAACACTGCCCCGGGGACCACCACCTCCCCGGGGCACACTTTATGCTAATGTGGGGTCTGTTACGGACCCACGGGGACCACCACCTCCCCGGGGCAATGTGCACGTTGGGAGGGGGGCCGCGCGGCCCCCCTCCTGGAGCCCTAGATGGCCCTGGGGACCGCCACCCCCCAGGGCCTGCTCCTGCAATGTCCCGGGGTGCCCACCCCTGGGACATTGCTGTTTGCTATGGCAGGGCGGGAGCATGGCATAGCAAACACTGCTTCCAAGAAGCAAAGCAGAATTGCTTTTGGGCAAGGGGAGCTGCATGTCAGCAGCTCCCCTTGCCCAAAAGCAATGCCGGCTCCCGCAGGAGGCGGGGAGCCGGCAGGGACCGTGGGGGCATTGGGGCTCCCCCCACGGTCCCCAACTTGAGGGCCAGCCCCGGGGGATGGGGTCCCCGGTGGCAGAAGTGGCCCCCTTACCCTTTAATTTATTTTTATTTATTTTTTAAATCGGAAGGCCGGCCCCGGGGATGGGGTCTCCGGGGCCATAATTTAAAATAAAGGCTGGCCAGGACCCGGGGTCTGGGGTCCCTAGGGCCAGAAGTGGCCCAGGGAAGGGGGGCCAGGCGGCCCCCTTCTGTATTAATAATTTTGAAAAACGAGGCCATGCCCCATGGGATGGGGTCCCCGGGGCCGAAATTGGCCTCAGGAGGGGGGACGCGCGGCCCCCTTCTCGTTTTCTTTTTTTTTTCAAAAAGGGTCAGGCCCTGGGGGATGGGGTCCCCAGGGCCCTCAAAATATTAAGAGAAGGGGGGCCACACAGCCCCCCTTCTAACAAAAAAAAGAAAAGCCACCTCTCCTCCTCATCTCCCCGGACCACTCTGCAAACGCGCCTCCTGGCGCGTTCTAAGTTGGGGGATTAAGTCCCCTTGACCCTGAGGGTCCCTGGGGGCCAACTAGCCCACCAGGTACCTCCAGTAAGCCCCACACAGTGGGATTGCTGAGAGGTGGTCTGAGGCCACGCCCTTTTTTACACCACTACGCAAACGCGCCTCTTGGCACATTGCTGGTGAGGCGATGAGGTCCTCTTGTGTCCTGAGGACTAAAGTGGACTTCATCCCCTGAGCAGCAGTGCGCCAGGAGCCGCGTTTGCTGAGTGGTGTAAAAAGGGGGCGTGGCCTTTGAGCACTCTCAGCAAGCCAGCTGTATGGGGCTTACTGGAGGTAACAGGAGGGCTAGTTAGCCCCAGGGACCCTCAGGAGGCAAGGGGACTTCATCCCCCAACCAAGAGCGTGCCAGGAGGCGCGTTTGCAGAGTGGTGGAGAAAGGGGTCGTGGCCTGTGTCCACCTCTCAGCAATCCCACTGTGTGGGGCTTACTGGAGGTAAGAGGTAGGCTGGTTGGCCCCTAACCACCCCCAGCAGCAAAGGGGACTTCAATCCCCATCCAAGAGCGCGCCAGGGAGCGCGTTTGCAGAGTGGTGGGCAAAGGGGGCGTGGCCAACTATGAGAACGCAGCAATCCTGCTGTGTGGGACTTACTGTAGGTAATAGGAGGGGTAGTTGGCCCCCAAGGATGTCCTTGGTGGCCACTTACCCCTCTTGTTACCTCCAGTAAGTCCCACACAGTGGGATTGCTAAGACGTCTTCGGAGGCCACGCCCCCTTTCTCCACCACTCTGCAAACGCACCTCCTGTCAGACTACGGGATGGGGGATGAAGTCCACTTTACTCCTGAGGGACTTTGGGGGCTAGGAAGCCCTCCTGGTACCTTCTGTAAGTCCTACGCAGCGGAATACCTGAGCGCTGGTCAGAGGCCCAGCACCCTTTCTCCACCACTCTGCAAACGCGACTACTAGTTAAAGAAGCATTTGTAATGTAATAGGTTTCGCATTTGCTAGAGTTAGAGCTATTGGCGTTGTAAATGTAAAAGTGTTTTAATAATGTTTCTTGGAGTAGAGTGGATGTAGGTTGTGTGTATTGGAATTATGTGGTATGTTGTGCAGTGAAATTATGTGGATAGAAAGTATGTGGTATTTAGTGTGTAGGAATTATGTAGAGTGGGATTATGTGTTATGGAGTGTAATTGTGTGGTATGATAGTCTGTGTTGTGGAGTTGTAACCTCAGGTTTAGTCTTCCTCGTTTCCATAGAGCTAAACTATGAACTCAATGGGACAAAAAAAAAGAAGGAACCACTGAGGAGCACTTCTGGACCTAGTCAGAGGTATGAGCAGGGCCACTGGAATTATGTGACTGTTTGGCTGCACCGACTTTTGCACAATTATACATTTACCACATTTGCCACATAATCCATCATCTGCTGCATAATCTGCAGATTTGAATAAAAAAAACATTGTTTCTAGCTTAAACGGCTCAAACGTTACCAAAAATGCAGCGACAAGTGTTACAGCGTGGTGGAAGGCCCTGTGCAAACCTAGAATGGTCACCTGTTACTTATTGCTAAATGTGGGTATTAAATTGGTACTAATGGTGTGTAAACCACTCTTGCTTCTTTCTGCGCCTCTCTTGCCTCTTTCTGCATTTCTGGTGCTTCTTTCTGCAACCCTCATGCCTCTTTCACACCACTCTTCCCTCTTTCTGCACCCCTCTTCCCTCTTTCTGTACCTCTCTTGTTTCTTTCTGTATCCCTCTTGCCTCCTTCTCCACCCCACTTCCCCGTTACCACATCTCTCTTGCTTCTTTATGCACTTCTCTTACTTGTTTCTGCACCTCTCTTGCGTCTTTCTGCACCTCTGTTGCATCTTTCTGTACCTCTGTTGGTTCTTGCTTAACTTCTCTTGCTCTTTCTGCACCCTTCGTGGCTCTTTCATCACCTCTGTTGCTTCTTTCTGCACTTCTCTTCCTTCTTTCTGCACCCCTCCTGCCTCTTTCTGTACCTCTCTTGCCTCTTTCTGCACTGCTCTTGCTTCTTTCTGCACCTCACTTGCCTCTTTCTGTACTTCTATTGCTTCTTTGCACACCTCTGTTGCTTCTTTCAGCAATTCTCTTGCCTCTTTCTGTACTTCTCTTCCTTCTTTCTGCACCCTCCCGCCTCTTTCTGTACCTCTCTTGCCTCTTTGTGCACCTCTCCTACCTCTTTCTGCACCCCTCTTGCCTCTTTTTGCATCTCTCTTGCTTTTTTCTGCACCTCACTTGCCTCTTTCTGCACTTTTCTTGCTTCTTTCTACACCTCTTTTGCTTCTTTCAGCAATTCTCTTGCCTCTTTCTGCACTTCTCTTGCTTGTTTCTGCACCTCTCTTGCGTCTTTCTGCACCTCTGTTGGCTCTTTCTGCACCTCACTTGCTTCTTTCTGCACCCGTTCTTCCCTTTCTTGCATCCCTCTTGCCTCTTTCTGCTGTTCTCTTGCCATTTTCTGCACCTCTCTTGCCTCTTTCTGCACCTCACTTGCCTCTTTCTGCACTCCTCTTGCTTCTTTCCACACCTCTGTTGCTTCTTTCAGCAATTCTCTTGCCTCTTTCTACACTTCTTTTGCTTGTTTCTGCACGTCTCTTGGGTGTTTATGCACCTCTGTTGCCTCTTTCTACACCGCACTTGCTCCTTTCTGCACCCCTCTTCCCTCTTTCTGCACCCCTCTTTTCTCTTTCTGCACCTCTCTTGCCTCTTTCTGCACCCCTGTCGCTCTTTCTGCACCTTTCCTGCCTGTTTCTGCACCTCTCTTGCCTCTTTCTGTATCTCTATTGGTTCCTTCTGCACTTCTCTTGCTCTTTCTGCACCCTTCATGCCTCTTTCAGCACCTCTGTTGCTTCTTTCTGCACTTCTCTTCCTTCTTTCTGCACCCCTCCTGCCTCTTTCTGTACCTCTCTTGCCTCTTTCTGCACCTCTTCTATCTTTTTCTGTACCGCTCTTGCTTCTTTTTGCACCTCTGTTGGTTCTTTCTGCACTTCTCTTGCTCTTTCTGCACCCTTTGTACCTCTTTAAGCACCTCTGTTGCTTCTTTCTGCACTTCTCTTCCTTCTTTCTGCATCCCTCCTGCCTCTTTCTGTACCTCTGTTGCCTGTTTGTGCACCTCTCCTACCTTTTTCTGTATAGCTCTTGCTTCTTTTTGCACTTCTGTTGGTTCTTTCTGCACTGCTCTTGCTTCTTTCTGCACCTCACTTGCCTCTTTCTGCACCTCTCTTGCTTCTTTCTACACTTCTGTTGCTTCTTTCAGCAATTCTTTTGCCTCTTTCTGTACTTCTCTTCCTTCTTTCTGCACCCCTCCTGTCTCTTTCTGCACCTCTCTTGCCTCTTTGTGCATCTCTCCTACCTCTTTCTGCACTCCTCTTACCTCTTTCAGCACCTCTGTTGCTTCTTTCTGCACTTCTCTTCCTTCTATCTGCACCCCTCCTGCCTCTTTCTGTAACTCTCTTGCCTCTTTGTGCACCTCTTCTACCTTTTTCTGTGCCACTCTTGCTTCTTTTTGCACCTCTGTTGGTAATTTCTGCACTGCTCTTGCTTTTTTCTGCACCACACTTGCCTCTTTCTGAAGTTCTCTTGCTTCTTTCTACACCTCTATTGCTTTTTTCAGCAATTCTTTTGCCTCTTTCTGCACTTCTCTTCCACTTTCTGCACCCCTCCTGCCTCTATCTGTACCTAATTGCCTCTTTGTGCACCTCTCCTACCTCTTTCTGCACTCCTCCTGCCTCTTTTTGTACCTCTGTTGGTTCATTCTGCACTGCTCTTGCTTCTTTCTGCACCCCTCTTGCCTCTTTCGGCACCCCTCTTTTCTCTTTCTGCACCTCTCTTGCCTCTTTCTTTACCTCTGTTCCCTCTTTCTGTACCTTTCCTGTCTGTTTCTGCACCTTTCTTGCCTCTTTCTGCACCTCTGTTGGTTCTTTCTGCACTTCTCTTGCTCTTTCTGCACCCTTCGTGCCTCTTTCAGCACCTCTTTTGTTTATTTCTGCATTTCTCTTCCTACTTCATGCATCCCTCCTGCCTCTTTCTGTACCTCTCTTGCCTCTTTGTGCACCTCTTCTACCTTTTTCTGTACCACTCTTGCTTCTTTTGCACCTCTGTTGGTTCTTTCTGCACTGCTCTTGCTTCTTTCTGCACCTCTCTTGCCTCTTTCTGCACCCCTATCGCTCTTTCTGCACCTTTCCTGCCTGTTTCTGCACCTCTCTTGCCTCTTTCTGTACCTCTGTTGGTTCCTTCTGCACTTCTCTTGCTCTTTCTGTACCCTTCATGCCTCTTTCAGCACCTCTGTTGCTTCTTTCTGCACTTCTCTTCCTTTTTTCTGCACCCCTCCTGCCTCTTTCTGTACCTCTCTTGCCTATTTCTGCACCTCTTCTATCTTTTTCTGTACCGCTCTTGCTTCTTTTTGCACCTCTGTTGGTTCTTTCTGCACTTCTCTTGCTCTTTCTGCACCCTTTGTACCTCTTTAAGCACCTCTGTTGCTTCTTTCTGCACTTCTCTTCCTTCTTTCTGCATCCCTCCTGCCTCTTTCTGTACCTCTCTTGCCTCTTTGTGCACCTCTCCTACCTTTTTCTGTACAGCTCTTGCTTCTTTTTGCACTTCTGTTGGTTCTTTCTGCACTGCTCTTGCTTCTTTCTGCACCTCACTTGCCTCTTTCTGCACTTCTCTTGCTTCTTTCTTCACTTCTGTTTTTTTCTTTCAGCAATTCTTTTGCCTCTTTCTGCACTTTTCTTCCTTCTTTCTGCACCCCTCCTGTCTCTTTCTGTACCTCTCTTGCCTCTTTGTGCATCTCTCCTACCTCTTTCTGCACTCCTCTTGCCTCTTTCAGCACCTCTGTTGCTTCTTTCTGCACTTCTCTTCCTTTTTTCTGCACCGCTCCTGCCTCTTTCTGTAACTCTCTTGCCTCTTTGTGCACCTCTTCTACCTTTTTCTGTACCACTCTTGCTTCTTTTTTGCACCTCTGTTGGTAATTTCTCCACTGCTCTTGCTTCTTTCTGCACCACACTTGCCTCTTTCTGCACTTCTCTTGCTTCTTTCTACACCTCTATTGCTTTTTTCAGCAATTCTTTTGCCTCTTTCTGCACTTCTCTTCCACTTTCTGCACCCCTCCTGCCTCTATCTGTACCTAATTGCCTCTTTGTGCACCTCTCCTACCTCTTTCTGCACTCCTCCTGCCTCTTTTTGTACCTCTGTTGGTTCATTCTGCACTGCTCTTGCTTCTTTCTGCACCCCTCTTGCCTCTTTTGGCACCCCTCTTTTCTCTTTCTGCACCTCTCTTGCCACTTTCTGTACCTCTGTTCACTCTTTCTGTACCTTTCCTGTCTTTTTCTGCACCTTTCTTGCCTCTTTCTGCACCTCTGTTGGTTCTTTCTGCACTTCTCTTGCTCTTTCTGCACCCTTCGTGCCTCTTTCAGCACCTCTTTTGTTTATTTCTGCATTTCTCTTCCTACTTCATGCATCCCTCCTGCCTCTTTCTGTACCTCTCTTGCCTCTTTGTGCACCTCTTCTACCTTTTTCTGTACCACACTTGCTTCTTTTGCACCTCTGTTGGTTCTTTCTGCACTGCTCTTGCTTCTTTCTGCACCTCTCTTGCCTCTTTCTGCACCCCTATCGCTCTTTCTGCACCTTTCCTGCCTGTTTCTGCACCTCTCTTGCCTCTTTCTGTACCTCTGTTGGTTCCTTCTGCACTTCTCTTGCTCTTTCTGCACCCTTCATGCCTCTTTCAGCACCTCTGTTGCTTCTTTCTGCACTTCTCTTCCTTCTTTCTGCACCCCTCCTGCCTCTTTCTGTACCTCTCTTGCCTCTTTCTGCACCTCTTCTATGTTTTTCTGTACCGCTCTTGCTTCTTTTTGCACCTCTGTTGGTTCTTTCTGCACTTCTCTTGCTCTTTCTGCACCCTTTGTACCTCTTTAAGCACCTCGTTGCTTCTTTCTGCACTTCTCTTCCTTCTTTCTGCATCCCTCCTGCCTCTTTCTGTACCTCTCTTGCCTCTTTGTGCACCTCTCCTACCTTTTTCTGTACAGCTCTTGCTTCTTTTTGCACTTCTGTTGGTTTTTTCTGCACTGCTCTTGCTTCTTTCTGCACCTCACTTGCCTCTTTCTGCACTTCTCTTGCTTCTTTCTACACTTCTGTTGCTTCTTTCAGCAATTCTTTTGCCTCTTTCTGCACTTCTCTTCCTTCTTTCTGCACCCCTCCTGTCTCTTTCTGTACCTCTCTTGCCTCTTTGTGCATCTCTCCTACCTCTTTCTGCACTCCTCTTACCTCTTTCAGCACCTCTGTTGCTTCTTTCTGCACTTCTCTTCCTTCTTTCTGCACCGCTCCTGCCTCTTTCTGTAACTCTCTTGCCTCTTTGTGCGCCTCTTCTACCTTTTTCTGTACCACTCTTGCTTCTTTTTGCACCTCTGTTGGTAATTTCTCCACTGCTCTTGCTTCTTTCTGCACCACACTTGCCTCTTTCTGCACTTCTCTTGCTTCTTTCTACACCTCTATTGCTTTTTTCAGCAATTCTTTTCCTCTTTCTGCACTTCTCTTCCACTTTCTGCACCCCTCCTGCCTCTATCTGTACCTAATTGCCTCTTTGTGCACCTCTCCTACACCTTTCTGCACTCCTCCTGCCTCTTTTTGTACCTCTGTTGGTTCATTCTGCACTGCTCTTGCTTCTTTCTGCACCCCTCTTGCCTCTTTCGGCACCCCTGTTTTCTCTTTCTGTACCTCTCTTGCCTCTTTCTGTACCTCTGTTCCCTCTTTCTGTACCTTTCCTGTCTGTTTCTGCACCTTTCTTGCCTCTTTCTGCACCTCTGTTGGTTCTTTCTGCACTTCTCTTGCTCTTTCTGCACCCTTCGTGCCTCTTTCAGCACCTCTTTTGTTTATTTCTGCATTTCTCTTCCTACTTCATGCATCCCTCCTGCCTCGTTCTGTACCTCTCTTGCCTCTTTGTGCACCTCTTCTACCTTTTTCTGTACCACTCTTGCTTCTTTTGCACCTCTGTTGGTTCTTTCTGCACTGCTCTTGCTTCTTTCTGCACCTCACTTGCCTCTTTCTACACTTCTCTTGCTTCTTTCTACACCTCTGTTGCTTCTTTCAGCAATTCTTTTGCCTCTTTCTGCACTTCTCTTCCTTCTTTCTGCACCCCTCCTGCCTCTTTCTGTACCTCTCTTGCCTCTTTGTGCACCTCTCCTACCTCATTCTGCACTCGTATTGCCTCTTTTTGCACTCCTATTGGCTCTTTTTGCACCTCTGTTGGTTCATTCTGCACTGCTCTTGCTTCTCTCTGCACCCCTCTTGCCTCCTTCTGCACCCCTCTTTTCTCTTTCTGCACCTCTCTTGCCTCTTTCTGCACCCCTGTTTCCTCTCTCTGTACCTTTCCTGTCTGTTTCTGCACCTTTCTTGCCTCTTTCTGCACCTCTGTTGGTTCTTTCTGCACTTCTCTTGCTCTTTCTGCACCCTTCGTGCCTCTTTCAGCACCTCTGTTCCTTCTTTCTGCACTTCTCTTCCTTCTTTCTGCACCCCTCCTGCCTCTTTCTGTACCTCGCTTGCCTCTTTGTGCACCTCTCCTACCTTTTTCTGCACCCCTCTTGCCTCTTATTGCACCTCTGTTTGTTCGTTCTGCACTGCTCTTGCTTCTTTCTGCACCTCACTTGCCTCTTTCTGTACTTCTATTGCTTCTTTGTACACCTCTGTTGCTTCTTTCAGCAATTCTCTTGCCTCTTTCTGCACTTCTCTTCCTTCTTTCTGCACCCCTTCTGCCTCTTTCTTTACCTCTCTTGCCTCTTTGTGCACCTCTTCTACCTCTTTCTGAACCCCTCTTGCCTCTTTTTAGACCTCTATTGGTTCTTTCTGCACTGCTCTTGCTTCTTTCTGCACCTCACTTGCCTCTTTCTGCACTTCTCTTGGTTCTTTCTACACCTCTGTTGCTTCTTTCAGCAGTTCTCTTGCCTCTTTCTGCACTTTACTTGCTTGTTTCTGAACCTCTCTTGCCTCTTTCTGCACCTCTCTTGCCTCTTTCTGCACTTCTCTTGCTTTTTTCTGCACCTCTCTTGCGTCTTTATGCAGCTCTGTTGCCTCTTTCTATACCTCACTTGCTTCTTTCTGCACCCCTCTTGGCTCTTTCTGCAGCCTTCCTTTCTCTTTCTGTACCTCTCATGCCTCTTTCTGCACCCCTGTTCCCTCTTTCTGCACCTTTCCTGCCTGTTTCTGCACCTCTCTTGCCTCTTTCTGTACCTCTGTTGGTTCTTTCTGCAGTTCTCTTGCTCTTTCTGCACCCTTCGCGTCTCTTTCAGCACCTCTGTTGCTTCTTTCTGCACTTCTCTTCCTTCTTTCTGCACCCCTCCTGCCTCTTTCTGTACCTCTCTTGCCTCTTTGTGCACCTCTTCTACCTTTTTCTGTACAGCTCTTGCTTCTTTTTGCACCTCTGTTGGTTCTTTCCGCACTGCTCTTGCTTCTTTTTGCACCTCACTTGCCTCTTTCTGCACCTCTGTTGCTTCTTTCAGCAATTCTTTTGCCTCTTTTTGCACTTCCCTTTGCCTCTTTGTGCACCTCTTCTACCTTTTTCTGTACAGCTCTTGCTTCTTTTTGCACCTCTGTTGGTTCTTTCCGCACTGCTCTTGCTTCTTTTTGCACCTCACTTGCCTTCTTTCTACACCTCTGTTGCTTCTTTCAGCAATTCTTTTGCCTCTTTTTGCACTTCCCTTCCTTCTTTCTTCACCCTCCTCCCTCTTTCTGTACCTCTCTTGCCTCTTTGTGCACCTCTCCTACATCTTTCTGCATTCCTCTTGCCTCTTTCAGTACCTCTGTTGCTTCTTTCTGCACTTCTCTTCCTTCTTTCTGCACCGCTCCTGCCTCTTTCTGTAACTCTCTTGCCTCTTTGTGCGCCTCTTCTACCTTTTTCTGTACCACTCTTGCTTCTTTTTGCACCTCTGTTGGTAATTTCTCCACTGCTCTTGCTTCTTTCTGCACCACACTTGCCTCTTTCTGCACTTCTCTTGCTTCTTTCTACACCTCTATTGCTTTTTTCAGCAATTCTTTTCCTCTTTCTGCACTTCTCTTCCACTTTCTGCACCCCTCCTGCCTCTATCTGTACCTAATTGCCTCTTTGTGCACCTCTCCTACACCTTTCTGCACTCCTCCTGCCTCTTTTTGTACCTCTGTTGGTTCATTCTGCACTGCTCTTGCTTCTTTCTGCACCCCTCTTGCCTCTTTCGGCACCCCTGTTTTCTCTTTCTGCACCTCTCTTGCCTCTTTCTGTACCTCTGTTCCCTCTTTCTGTACCTTTCCTGTCTGTTTCTGCACCTTTCTTGCCTCTTTCTGCACCTCTGTTGGTTCTTTCTGCACTTCTCTTGCTCTTTCTGCACCCTTCGTGCCTCTTTCAGCACCTCTTTTGTTTATTTCTGCATTTCTCTTCCTACTTCATGCATCCCTCCTGCCTCGTTCTGTACCTCTCTTGCCTCTTTGTGCACCTCTTCTACCTTTTTCTGTACCACTCTTGCTTCTTTTGCACCTCTGTTGGTTCTTTCTGCACTGCTCTTGCTTCTTTCTGCACCTCACTTGCCTCTTTCTACACTTCTCTTGCTTCTTTCTACACCTCTGTTGCTTCTTTCAGCAATTCTTTTGCCTCTTTCTGCACTTCTCTTCCTTCTTTCTGCACCCCTCCTGCCTCTTTCTGTACCTCTCTTGCCTCTTTGTGCACCTCTCCTACCTCATTCTGCACTCGTATTGCCTCTTTTTGCACTCCTATTGGCTCTTTTTGCACCTCTGTTGGTTCATTCTGCACTGCTCTTGCTTCTCTCTGCACCCCTCTTGCCTCCTTCTGCACCCCTCTTTTCTCTTTCTGCACCTCTCTTGCCTCTTTCTGCACCCCTGTTTCCTCTCTCTGTACCTTTCCTGTCTGTTTCTGCACCTTTCTTGCCTCTTTCTGCACCTCTGTTGGTTCTTTCTGCACTTCTCTTGCTCTTTCTGCACCCTTCGTGCCTCTTTCAGCACCTCTGTTCCTTCTTTCTGCACTTCTCTTCCTTCTTTCTGCACCCCTCCTGCCTCTTTCTGTACCTCGCTTGCCTCTTTGTGCACCTCTCCTACCTTTTTCTGCACCCCTCTTGCCTCTTATTGCACCTCTGTTTGTTCGTTCTGCACTGCTCTTGCTTCTTTCTGCACCTCACTTGCCTCTTTCTGTACTTCTATTGCTTCTTTGTACACCTCTGTTGCTTCTTTCAGCAATTCTCTTGCCTCTTTCTGCACTTCTCTTCCTTCTTTCTGCACCCCTTCTGCCTCTTTCTTTACCTCTCTTGCCTCTTTGTGCACCTCTTCTACCTCTTTCTGAACCCCTCTTGCCTCTTTTTAGACCTCTATTGGTTCTTTCTGCACTGCTCTTGCTTCTTTCTGCACCTCACTTGCCTCTTTCTGCACTTCTCTTGGTTCTTTCTACACCTCTGTTGCTTCTTTCAGCAGTTCTCTTGCCTCTTTCTGCACTTTACTTGCTTGTTTCTGAACCTCTCTTGCCTCTTTCTGCACCTCTCTTGCCTCTTTCTGCACTTCTCTTGCTTTTTCTGCACCTCTCTTGCGTCTTTATGCAGCTCTGTTGCCTCTTTCTATACCTCACTTGCTTCTTTCTGCACCCCTCTTGGCTCTTTCTGCACCCTTCCTTTCTCTTTCTGTACCTCTCATGCCTCTTTCTGCACCCCTGTTCCCTCTTTCTGCACCTTTCCTGCCTGTTTCTGCACCTCTCTTGCCTCTTTCTGTACCTCTGTTGGTTCTTTCTGCAGTTCTCTTGCTCTTTCTGCACCCTTCGCGTCTCTTTCAGCACCTCTGTTGCTTCTTTCTGCACTTCTCTTCCTTCTTTCTGCACCCCTCCTGCCTCTTTCTGTACCTCTCTTGCCTCTTTGTGCACCTCTTCTACCTTTTTCTGTACAGCTCTTGCTTCTTTTTGCACCTCTGTTGGTTCTTTCTGCACTGCTCTTGCTTCTTTTTGCACCTCACTTGCCTCTTTCTGCACCTCTGTTGCTTCTTGCAGCAATTCTTTTGCCTCTTTTTGCACTTCCCTTTGCCTCTTTGTGCACCTCTTCTACCTTTTTCTGTACAGCTCTTGCTTCTTTTTGCACCTCTGTTGGTTCTTTCCGCACTGCTCTTGCTTCTTTTTGCACCTCACTTGCCTTCTTTCTACACCTCTGTTGCTTCTTTCAGCAATTCTTTTGCCTCTTTTTGCACTTCCCTTCCTTCTTTCTTCACCCTCCTCCCTCTTTCTGTACCTCTCTTGCCTCTTTGTGCACCTCTCCTACATCTTTCTGCATTCCTCTTGCCTCTTTCAGTACCTCTGTTGCTTCTTTCTGCACTTCTCTTCCTTCTTTCTGCACCCTTCCTGCCTCTTTCTGCACCTCTGTTGCCTCTTTGTGCACCTCTCTTGCCTCTTTGTGCACTTCACTTGCTTCTTTCTGCACCTCTCTTGCCTCTTTTGGCACCTCTGTTGCTTCTTTCTGCACTTCTCTTGCCTCTTTCTGAACCGCTGACTTAGAGGTAGTTTTAATCCCCCTGCCCTATTATGTACTAGGGCCTTACAGGGAGGTCATGCCAATCACAGGGGTACGCCAACCCATAGTGTACCCTAGTGTATGTCGGTGTTTTGATTGTATTCTAAGTGTCTTTTAGCATAGCACTGGTTAGTCAGAGTCAATTACCACCAGTACCAGTCAGCAAAAGTTGGGGCACAGGATGACTTTGCAACAAGGCCTCTTTCTGCACGTCTGTTGGTTCTTTCTGAATATCTCTTGCTTGTTTCTGCACCTTTCTTCGTCTTTCTGGACTTCTGTTGTCTCTTTCTGCATTTCTCTTGCTTCTTTCTACGCTTTTCTTCCTCTTTCTGCACATGTCCTACCTCTGTAGGCATAAAAAACTTTGAAATTCACTGAAAAAACCATAGGTTTGAGGGACGTTATAGTTAGAAATTAGCATTTAAAAAACCTTTGAAATTCACTGAAAAAACCATAGGTTTCAGGGACGTTATAGTTAGAAATTAGCATTTAAAAAACCTTTGAAATTCACTGAAAAAATCATAGGTTTCACAGACGTTATAGTTAGAAATTAGCATTTAAAAAACCTTAGAAATTCACTGAAAAAACCACAGGTTTCAGGGACGTTATAGTTAGTTGGACATTTCACTCGTACAAAACCAGAGAAATTCGGCCGTTATAGTTTGTTGAGCTAACTATAACTCGCGCCCCCGCAATGCACTGCTGATGACGTCACATATTACATCATTCATGACATGGTCAGTGACATCACTGATGACATCTCAAATGACATCACTGATGACATCATCCACGTGATAATCTGATGCACCTCCTCATACCCTAATATAACCTTTGATACACCCACTCTAAAATACAGACTACCATTTTTTAAACCATAGACACACCAATACCAGTTACTACATACCCACTCACTGATTCCTAGGTCTACACACACATCCACTCATTCACCCATAGTCACTCATACATGCAGACACTCATCAATACAGCACTATCATATGCACTCATACACCAATACAGACACTCACATACCCCCACTCATCCATAGAGTCACTCACACACCTAGTCAGTCATGCAAAGAATCAATCACATTCCCATTTACTCACCTATATAGCTATACACACACCACCTCACTTATTCATACAGATAATAACACATACTTACTCTCTTATACAATCACTGATACAAGCACACACTCATCCATACAGCCACTCTCACAATCACTCACTCTCACATATAGTCATTTATATACTCCAACACTCAGATATACTGCCTTTCACATATGTAGTTACTCACACATGTACCACTGAGATATCCATTCACTCACCAACACGCCCATACACACTCACCCACCCATACAGCCCTTCACAGTTGCACTCTTGAACCCATACACCCAGTGAATCACCCACTTACACATCTATGCACAGAGTCACACACCTCCACCCACCCACACAGACACTCTAGCACCCATACAGATACTCAGACAACCAATCAATAACCCATATAGACACTCATGTAGCTACTCACCAACCCATGCAGCCGCTTACACACCAACTGACAAATTGATACAGACATTCACACAGTTTAGTCACTAACCGATGCATTCAGTAAGACACATTTAATCACTCACTTATACAGTCAGTCACGCACCTACTAAATCATCCATTCAAACACTTATACACCCACTCATTCTTCAATACACCTTGGCATATATATATAAAACATATTTAAACTTTACAGAAACACACAGTCGCTGGATGATGTCATCAGTGATGTCATCAGTGATGTCATTTGAGATGTCATCAGTGATGTCACTGACCATGTCATGAATGATGTATTATGTGACATCATCAGCAGTGCATTGTGGGGGCGTGAGTTATATTTAGCTCAATTAACTATAACGGCCGAATTTGTCTGGTTTTGTACGAGTGAAATGTCCAACTAACTATAGCGTCCCTGAAACCTGTGGTTTTTTCAGTGACTATATATATACATAGACCCAGTTAAAGGCATCAGCCGAAATGCGTTGGTCACTTTATTTTAATTATTTAGTCCTCTTGTGAACATCTTGGAGTTCGCACATGAAACATGAAAAAGAAATAAAAAGAAATTGAATCAATACCTCTCGAATGCCGGTATTCAATGCTGTGCCGCTGCATTTGGTGTTTTTTAAATTGAACGCTGTGAAGGAATATATATATATATATATATATATATATATATATATATATATACACACATATATATCCATATATAAATATATATACACATATATATATATATATATACACACATATATGTATATTTTGTTTAACAATTTGTAAAGGGAGATCATTTTTAGGGTTCAGGGATGGGTAGTGGTAAAAGGCGGTAAGGGTAATTTTAGGATTTAAGGTGGGTAGATGTAAAGAGAGATAAGGGAGTTTTTAAGGTTATGTGAAGGGTGGGTTGTGGTAAAGGGAGGTAAGGGTAAATTTAGGATTCAGAAGCAGGAAGGGGTAAAGGGAGGGAGGATAGGAATACATTTTAAAAGATGGTATGGGGGTCCCCTCCTCCAAAACTAATATATATATATATAGATCCCAAGCATCCGCTTCCGCATCCCCTTCAGATAAACGGACACGGACCACCAATTCTGTGCTTGCTAAGTTTTAATGACAAGAGCTGGCCGCCATTACGCATTTTGGCCGTCTTCGGCCTTGATCACATATATATATATATATATATATATATATATATATATATATATATCCACATGAAAATCCAAGAGTGTCCAGTCACACCGGCACTACACAAGGACACAGACTCCACAGCAGTTGAAGTGGCAAGGTGTTTATTAATTAACCATCATTGTCCAAAGACGCGTTTCGGCCGCCAGACATGCGGCCTTGTTCACAACAAATATATAACAACAGTCCCCTGCACACGCTAACAGTATATCAATTATATCAATAACAGGGTGACAAAAGCTTGAGTCTTTGCTGGAACATGTGCTTCAGTTTATTCACAACAGCCTTAGCCAACACGTGTTTCGTCGCGCTTACGGTTGTGCGCAGCGACTCTTTCAGGGCTATACTCAATGCGTGAAGATCCTTAAATCCGGTTGTATTTCCGTCCCAAATGGGATTCAATAGGGTCCAATGTTAGACACACAGTTAAGACTGCACATATCATGTGTCCAGAAAAAATCCCTCCTATTCACAGTATATGTATCCTGGATGTGTTTCCCAATGAGGAGTGCCTTAAACGAGGATTTAGTAGTAGTGCAAGTTTATTCGGGCAAGAATAAATAAAATCTGTGGTGCATTGCACCCACTCGATGCAGGTTGTGTTAAAGAAAATAACCGGCAGCCATATCCTTGCCGGTATTAATACGAGACCTTTGCCTCTGTGATGAACAGAGCTCCTTCCGGGCTGGGTAGTGGTAAAAGGTAGTAAGGGTAATTTTAGGTTGTAAGGTGGGTAGAGGTAAAGAGAGATAAGGGAGTTTTTAAGGTTATGTGAAGGGTGGGTTGTGGTAAAGGGAGGTAAGGGTAAATTTAGGATTCAGAAGCAGGAAGGGGTAAAGGGAGGGAGTATAGGAATACATTTCAAAAGTTGGTATCGGGGTCCGCTCCCCCAAAACTAATATATATATATATATATATATATATTACCTACTGGCGGTCGCCAGTAGGTAGTTATAGTTAGGACCTAGTTTCCATAGGAAAAGCGTTTTTTAATTTGCCAATATCTTTGGCGCCGTTTGACAAATCTTCGCGAAATTTTCAAAACTAATGGGGCGCTCCGGTCAGCTCCTGTCTTGAAAGTTTCGGGGTGATTCGTCAACCGGGGGCTGAGAAAAAAGGGCGGTCCAAAAACGCGTTTTCCCCATGTTAATTTCCATAGGAAACTTTAGACACGGCTACAGCCCGAACTTGAACGGAATTACACCAAATTTGGCAAAAAGGTAGCTCTTGGTTCAGAAAGCGACCATTTTTTTAAATGGTGTAAATCAGTTTAGTAGTTACAGAGAAATCCAAGAAATAAAAAATTTATATATCTGAGCACCGAGGAGGAGTTGCGACTCCTCCCGAACATGAGCTGACTTCTGATTGGCTGCCAACACTCCAAACCAGGAAGTGTTGGCAGCCATCTTGTGACTCGGTAACCGAGTCACAAGAAATCAGAAAAAAGAAGATGAAAAATAAGAAAAGGGGGCAGGGTACAAACACCCTGACCCCTAGGCCTGCTTAGGGGGTCCCACAAGGAAGCATTTTTTTTGTTTTTTAAATCGACCAACTTCGCGCCGGGTGCACGAATCCGGGCGAGAAAATAAAAAAAAAATGAAGCGCTTCGTTGTACTTAAGCCCCCGGGTGGGCCAGGTCCCGGTGGCAATTCTAAATTAAGGTGTGGGGCCCGTGGGGGCCCACACAGCCCCAGGGACCACCACCTCCCCGGGGCTTTGTTAAAATTGGGTGGCGGGCCTCACGGGCCCCCGAAGCCTTGGGGACCACCACCTCCCCAGGGATATAACTAATAATTAGTGTGGGGGGGCTCAAGCACCCCCACACTGCCCTGGGGACCACCACCTCCCCGGGGCACTAAATATTCAAATGCGGGGGTCCGTTACGGACCCCCGGGGACCACCACCTCCCCAGGGCTTTGCAAATGATGGAAGGGGGGCCGCGCGGCCCCCCTCCAGGAGCCCTTGATGGCCCTGGGGACCGCCACCCCCCAGGGCCGGCTCCTGCAATGTCCTTGGGTGCCCACCCCCGGGACATTGCTGTTTGCTATGACAGGGCGGGAGCACGGCTCCCGCCCTGTCACAGCAAACTCTGCTTTGGTTTTTGGACGCGAGAGCAGGAAACCTGCTCTTGCTTCCAAAAACCAAAGCAGATTGCTTTTGCACAAGGGGAGCTGCATGTCAGCAGCTCCCCTTGTGCAAAAGCACTGCCAGCTGCTGCAGGAGGCGGGGAGCCGGCTGGGACCGTGGGGGCATTGGGGCTCCCCCCACCGTCCCAAACGGTGAGGCCAGGCCCTGGGGGATGGGGTCCCCGGGGCCAGATTTGGCCCGGCAGGGGGGCCACACAGCCCACCCTCCCCTAATTGAATTTTTTTTTAAAAGAGGCCAGGCCCCGGGGGATGGGGTCCCCAGGGCCACTATTGGCCTGAGGAAGGGGATCACGGGGTCCCCCTTCTTTTTTTTTTATAAAAAAATAAATCGTGGCAGGCCCAGGGGATGGGGTCCCCGGGGCGAATACGAAATAATGGAAGTGAATCGGTTTTTCTTTCTTTCGAGTTTGGAGTCGCGACCCCAACGCGGCTCTCAGCACGGCCCCCCCATGTAATGTCGCGTTGGAGTCGCGAATTCACCTTAAATAAATAATTAAGTAGTATATAATTTAGAAGGTAGTGTTGTATTTGTGAATTTGTTTTAAAGAGGTACTGTTATTGAAGTTAATGACAAGATTACAATTGATATAGTTGTTAGAAATATATAAAATTAAAAATGAATAGTTAAACTTGAAAAGTGTGTTGTGTTGTAGTACATTTAATTTATGCTTTTGTTTTGTGGATTCGCACCAGGTGCGCGAATCCACCCAAAAATAAAAAATAAATATATATGTGTAAAAAAATACAATTAGTATTATGTTATAGGTTGGCTCCAAAAAGAGCCCTTGTTTTCATTGTGAGTTTGTTGTAGCTACATGTAAGTGTGGATGCAGATCTTTAGGTTGTTGAGAAAGACTCTGTTTCCTTGATCGGTGAAGTGTACTCCATCACTTCTGTAGATGTCATCCATATCAAAACGTAGATTGTTGTTATATATGGAGCCCATCCTATGGTCTCTGAGGTAAGCAGAAACAGCTTTATTGACATTCTTTTTAGCTTTCTCAATCTGTGGACAGAATTGATTTGACCACTTCCATTTCTGTCTTTGGCATATGTTAGATTATACAAAGACAGTTTGAGGTAAAAGCAACATCAATTGTGCAAAGGTGTCCTTCATTAACATTTCCAGACCTACCCCAGTCAATGTGCCTAGGTCATTGCCACCACAGTGCACAATCATGAGGTCAGGGGGTTGGAGATGCAAAAAGGTTTTCACCAAAGGCATCAATTGGGGCCATTTTAATCCTCTCTGTACAATCCATTTAATATCCACATTTTGTAAAGCTAGGTCTTTGTCAATACCTCTGCATTCAGCATACCGTTTGCACCAGAAAACATAGCTGTGTCTAACAATCCAAACTGTAAGCATCTTGAAGGGATGTCTGGAAGTAATGAAAAGATGTCTGTAGCTGAGGTAGTCAGTTGGTAGAATGAGAGGTATGTTAAATGGTGGACAAGATGCAGTTTTTTAAAAAGTAGAGAAGTGATTGGCTGTTTAAGAACATTGTACATTAAAAAATAGGGTGCATGTTACCTTCTTTAAAAAGCATGTTTCTTATTGGTTAGTAAAAAATATTTAAAAGGTACAGTTGATAGGATAAGCTCATATTTTTGAAATGTCAACCACACCTGCTGTTTGCATTTGTAACATTGTGTGGTGAACTTGAAAATATGGTGAACTTGAGACCTGTGAGTTCAGTTGAATGTTCCATGAACTGTTACTATGGAAACTGGCATTAAGCAGAATGGGGGAAGGGTTGAAACTTAACTGTGGACTTAAAATGTGAAATTGTAATTTATATTTAAGTGAAATCTTATTAAAGTAAGATTTCCCAAGTCAGTAGTATCCTCAGAAGTGGTGTGTTCTTAAAAAATAGTGGTATTTTTATTTGTAATATATTTTTTAACTCCTGTATGGAGTCGCGGTTCCATCGCTTCGGTGCACGGTGGAGTCGCAACTCCAAAAATTTCCAGAAGCAGTTTGGGCACTTTTAAAAGTCAGTTGGTAAGGGTTAATATGTCTAACCAATAGAAATGTGTTTTACAATTTGAAATAATGTAGGAAGCAATGCGATTTGTTACTTACATTTATTTGTGTAGAGAAAGAGAAGGAAACTTTGCCATTCCTTTTTTTGCCTTGCTGAGAGCAGTGCATTACATTTATTGTGTGCATAAGAAAATCTTTTCAGAGTTTCTGATATTTTATATTCTACAAATCAATTTGGAAGGTGAGTTATAAATATGTGAGGTGTATTATGTGTTAGCTTTATTTTTCAAGTTAAATAATTAATCAAGAACTTTGATGTTTGATATATATATATATATAATAATATATATATATATTTTAAAATGTAGAGATGTTTATTGTAGTATGTTTTATAGTAGTTAAATGTTGTTTGAAATAGATTCTGTATAGTATTAGTTGTATATTGGAATATGGATTAGTGATTATGGTAGTTTGTTTTAGTGTGTAGATATGTACATTTGTAGTATACTGCATAATTTTTGTTGTTGCTTTAAATTTGGAGGTGGAGTCTGTCAAGTTTTAAGGTGTGCATGGAATTCTGTCTCAAGTATGTTTCTACTTGTATATGTATTTTTATAAGTTTTATACATTTGAAGGTGCATGATGTATAACAAAGAGGCGTTGTTGCGTTTTATGTGGTAGGCTGAATACTGTGAGTACTAGTAGAATGGTGAAGATGCAGCACAAAAGTGTGGTGTAAAAGATGCTGACATAAGGTGTTATTCATTAGGCATCTTTTTTTACATTTCTAGAGAGGTACAGTTGAAGTATGCCGCATAATTTTTGATGTTTGCTTGAAATTGGAAGTTTGTTCTGTGAATTTTTAAGGTTTGGATAGTGTTATGGTACAGACATATTCATGTATGGTTTTAGTAATATGGTGAGAGTTTTACTACAGATTTGTGAAGGGTTCCTACTTTGTATTTGGGTAGGTGTGATAGTATGAGTAGTTGTAGAAGCAGTAGCCTGAAAGTGATGTTTGAGGTGTTTGTAGAGATGTTATTTATTAGATTAATTTGTATGATGTGAAGAAAGTTATATTTCATATATACAGCATAATTTTCAGTGTCTGTTTGAATATTGAAGTGTACTCTGTGACGTTTTGAGCTGTGCATGGTGTTGTGACTGAGATATGTGCCTACTTGCTCATACACTTATAGACGTTACCCCTGTACTCATGCAGTCACCAATGCATTATCTATACAGTGCTTCAATCACCCAGACACTATCCTTGCACTCTTTCAATCACGCACGCACTTTGCTTGTACTTATGTGATCACTCAGCCAGTACTCGTGTACTTTTAAAATCACCCAGTCACTTGCTATGAATTCCAGTAATCCTCCGGATATTACCCCTGTAGTCATGCCATCACCTAGGCACTAGTTATGTACTACCCCTGCAGTTCTGGCATCATGCAGGGTGTATCTATGCACTCATGTAAGAACCCACAAACTACTCTTGCAGTCATATAATCATGCAGGCCATACTGTTGCACTCATCTATTCACCTAGGCACTACTTAATGACTCATCTATGCCTTCAGGTGGTATTTATACACTTATCCGTGCAGTCAACGTCTATGTCTGCACTCATGCAATTAGCCAGTCACTTTTCATCTTCTACTGTAATTACCCAGCGTCTACCTTTGCAATTATACAATCACCCAAGCACTACCCATGGAGTTATGCAATCACTCAAAAAAGATCTATTATATGTCTCAGTTTCTAGGTTTCACTATATTCCAGAAATATTGTATACATATTTCTTTTAGATGTCATGATGATTTGAAAAGGTAGAGACATATGTATGTGTGCTTGTAACAATATGGAGAGACTTATAGTTGAGTCATGTAATAGTCTGCTGCTTTATATTTGGCTAGGCCAAACTCTCATGCAGTTTTAAGAACACCCAAGTACTCGCCATGCAGTCTTCCAATGATGCAGGCAGTACATATGCAGTGTTGTAATCACTCAGGCATTACTGCTGCACTGATACAATCATCTAGGCACTATGTATGCAATCTTGCAATCACCAAGGTATTACCCATGCACTCTTTCGATCATGTAGGCACTACTCATGCACTTATATAATCACCCAGGGACTACGTTGCAGTCCTTCAATCACGGAGGCACTACCAGTATACTCATACAACCTCCCACACATTACTTCTGCACTCATGCAATCACCCACACTGTACTCATACACTCTGCCAATATCCCAGACATTACCCCTGCAGTTATGCAATCACCCAGGCATTACCAATGCACTCTTTCATTTACTTAGGTAGTACGCATGGACTCTGTACCTCTGTTCCTTTTTAATATTTTTTTTGTGTCTTTCTGCATCTGTTGCTTCTTTCTGCACTCATTTGACATCTTTCTGCACTTCTCTTCCCTTTTTCTGCATCCCTGTTGCCTCTTTCTGCACCTCTGTTCCTTGTTTCAGCAGTTGTTTTGTTTCTTTCTGCACCTCTTTTGGTTCGTTCTATATTTCACTTGCCTCTTTTTGTACCCCTCTTGACTCTTTGTGCACCTCTGTTGGTTCTTTTTTGCACTGCTCTGCCTTCTTCCTCCTCTTTTGTTCCAAATTTCTGCATCCCTCTTGCCTTTTTCTGCAGTCCTGTTCCCTCTTTCTGCACCTCTGTTGCCTTAGTCTGCCCACCTGTTCCCTCTTTGTGCACCTCTGTTGGTTCTTTCTCCACTGCTCTGGCTTCTTCCTGCTCCTCTTTTCCAAATTTCTGCATCTCTTTTGCCTCTTTTTGCACCCCTATTGCCTCTTTCTGCACCTCTGTCCCTTTTTTATCTACTTCTTTTTTTTCTTTGTGTACATCTTTTGCTTCTTTCTGCACTCCTCTTCTCAGTTTCTGCACCCCACTTCCCTTATTTTGCTGCTGTGTTCCTTCTTTTTGCACTTCTTTTGTTTCTTTCTGCACTATTCTTTCCTTTTTTGCATCCCTCTTGCCTCTTTCTGCAGTTCTCTTGTAGTTTTTTGCACCTCTCTTGCCTCTTTCTGCACCACACTTACCTTTTTAAGAACTTGTTTGCTTCTTTCTATAGTTCTGTTGCTTCTTTTAGCAATTCTGTTGCCTCTTTGTGCACCTGTTTTGCATCTTTCTTCACCTCTGTTTCTTTGTGCACTACAGTTGCTTCTTTCTGTACCTCTCTTGCCTGTTTCTGCAACCCTCTTTCCTCTTTCAGCACTTCACTTGCCTCTTTCTGTACTTTTTTTCCCTTTTTGTGCACATTTCATGCCTCTTTCAGCACGTTTGTTGCTTCATTCTGCACAACTCTTAGTTCTTTCTGCAGTTGTCTTCCCTTTTCTGCACCCCTTTTGCCTCTTTTGCACCTCTTTTGCTTCTTTGTGCACTTCTTTTTCTTCGTACTGTACCCCTCGTGCTTCTTTCTCTATCCTTCTTCCATTTTCCTGCACGTGTATTGGTTCTTTCTGTAGTGCTCTTGCCTCTTTCTACACATCTCTTTCCTTCTTCTGTACCTCTGTTGTTTCTTACTGCAGTGTTCTTGCTTCTTTCTGAACCTCGGTTGCAGTCCAATTTCTAACATGACTTAAACGTCACTTTTGTCCTTCTGCTTTACTATTCTAGTAATGCTCAAAGTGTTCGGCCTAGGCAAATATAAAAAAAAAGCCTATAACATGTCTCAGGTGTAAGTCTCACCATATTCTGAAAACCATATATGTATTTGTTTGTAGCTTTCAAATAGAAGGTGTTTCTTTTGTAATAGATAAGAATATTTGTATATAATTATTTTAATAATATTACATTATTTTTAAATTTTTCTTTTTTTTTAGATATTCTCCATTATTATTAAGAAAGATTCAGTATGACAAGAAAAGCGCAAAAAAAGAAAAGAGAACCAAAAAAACAGTACTATTTAAAGGAGAGTGAAAAGCAGAAATTACAACATGTGACATTGAAGAAAAAGTCTTCTGGTAAGAGAACTAAAGAATTTGTTAAAAGACTTTTAAGGACTGGAATGAATTTTAAAAATGTGGAAAATAGAAAGAAAAGTTGTAGAACCAAGAAGAATGAAATGAAAAAAGGACAAATTAATGGAAAATCAGGTTATGAGAAAACAATCAATGTTGAAAGAAGGATGAAACAATATAAGGACATTAGGAAACGAATGTATAAAAGTAGAGTACTACAAAATTTATTGAAAGATTGCAAGAAATATAAAAAAAGATCTGTATTCTACAAGAAGAAACAACAGATTGAAAATATATTCGAAAAGGCTTTTGAATTGAAAAGAAGATTGTTTATATTAGTATTAAAAAGAATGAAGACATTGAATAAAACAATGCAGTTTATGAAGGAGAAAAGTTAAAGAAAAAGACTGGTTAATAGAACTAACTTTTGCAAAACATTTTCGGGTGAATAGAAGCACACTTCTAGTTCAGAACCTTTTTTACTGAAGAAAGCTATTTTCAACAAAATACATTAGTTCACGCAGTTGATACAAGGGGTCGTTCTTTTGAGGTAAAAAATGGTGTCCAATTGAAAAAGAAAAGATGGTTGCTAGAAATGTGGAAGAAGTAATAGCAGAAGAAATTCAAGGGAGATGTTCTCAAGCTCCAGTGTATACGTGGGATTGTAGTAGTATTTGTAGTATACGACAGGAATCTATTGGTATTTTACGAATTTTTTTACGAGAGTATAGTAAAAAAAAGTGTTAAACAGAAGATTAAGATGTTGCAAGGACTAGATCCTTGTAAAGTGAGAAAAAATACTGGGTTGCAGGGTCATTCTCTGGCTTGTCTTTCTAGAAAAGTGTGTCGAAGTACTTTTCATCATTTGAGAATGTTAGCAGTACATCACTCTGCAATGCGGAAGTTAGTAAGAAGATTGTACTATGTAAAAATTCCTGCATTATTTTTAAGTGAAATAAACACAGCTCTTTTACATGGTTCACTATCAGATGTAAAAAAAGTTTGTGATGACATACAGTTTCGTTTCTTTGGTTCTGAAGAGGAGTGTAGAGAAAGTGACAGTTTGATAAGTATAGGTGTTGAAGAAGAGGTGGAAGAAAGAACTACTGAGAAGTTTGCAGAAGAAATTACAAAGTTTAAGGTAATTTGTTGTGAGAAACCAAACTGAGAGGGTCATTAGGATGACTGGCGGAAAAAAATCCGACCGCCATGGTTGCGGAAAATCACCGTCCGCAGGTACCGCGGAAACCCCGCCGACCGTATTATGATCAACTGCCAAAACATTCCGTCCGCGGCGGTAGGAGCCCTCAAAAAACCGCCCATAGAGGGCAGAGAAAGTGAAAATTCAACCGCGACGGTGGTAACATAGCGGAAACACATCAACACGCCGCCAGACACGCGGAGTGACCGCCAATGATATTATGATATCCCCGATGTCACACCGGTACGTTCCGCTGTTTCCATCCGCCACGGTCGCCAACAGTAACCAATGTGAGATCCGGCGGAAGCCCTGCAGCACAGCCATCGCTGCGGATGCTCCGCCCAAAAAATGGCGGCCAAGTAAACATTTTTTTAAAAAGGCCAGCAAATGCACACAGGCAACTAGCCCTGCCCCCAAAATAACCTGAAACCTCCCAATGACACACCCCCATGGCAAATTCAATTAGACAAATCACAGGACAACCCACACAGCACACCTGACTGCATTACACCATCTTGACACACCCACATAGCTGAGCATAAAACCAGCCCCTTCCCTGACCACAATCCTTTGCACTACTCCAGCCCTGAAGGAACCAAAGCCTGCAGCACATTGGATAGGCAAAACACCACACATCTCACCAGCACAACAACACACACACACACCACCTACACCACCTTCACAACTGCACCCCAAAACATCAGCACAGCACACACCATGGCACATCACAAAATGCCAAAATTCACTGACACTGAGTTGACAGTAATGGTAGATGAGATAATCAGAGTAGAACCACAACTCTTTGGCAGCATGGTCCAACAGACACCATTAGCCACAAGAACAAACATGTGGGCAAGGATAGTGGGCAGGGTCAATGCAGTAGGGAATGTGCCCCGCAACAAGAATGAAATCATGAGGCGGTGGCATGACCTGAAGAGTGTAGTCAAGAAGAGGAGGGCCAAGAATCGTGAGCTGGGTGATGCGACTGGTGGAGGCCCTCCCATCCCACCAAAACCTTTCACTGCGTGGGAGGAGAAGGTGCTTGCCATACTGCATCCAGAGAGTCTTGAAGGAATACCCGGGGGAGTGGAGGCTGGTAAGTACCAACTAATGTATACCATGAAACTGCCATGTACTGTCTTGCACAACTACAAAGATACATCCCTGAGGCACAAGTACACACATCTGCACCCCAAAAACGCACATAGGTCACACTGACTTTACATCCACCCCACCTCAAACATCACAAAGGTAGACCACATCTACTGTGTTGTATGTGTCCAGGCAAACAGCACTACAATTCCCACCAGGCCCCCTGTCCCACAGCTGAGCAGGATGGACTACTCCCCACACCCACAACCATGTGGCAGCCATTGTGTGCTACACCCTCACCTAACAGGTAGGTAGCCCTCTTTCCAGGGAGGAGTGTTTGGAATAGGGAGGCCAGCACTACAACTCCCACCAGGCCCCCTTGTCCCACAGCTGAGCAGGATGGACTACTCCCCACACCGATGTGGCAGTCATTGTGTGCTACACCCCACCTAACAGGTAGGTAGCCCTCTTTACAGGGAGGTGTCTTTGGAATAGGGAGGCCTGCACTACAACTCCCACCAGGCCCCCTTGGCCCACAGCTGAGCAGGATGGAGCACTCCCTCCCACCCAGAAGCATGCCTCAGCCATTGTGTGCTTCACCCTCACCTAACAGGTAGGTAGCCATCTTTACAGGGAGGTGTGTTTGGAATAGGGAGGCCTGCACTATAACTCCCACCAGGCCCCCTGTCCCACAGCTGAGCAGGATGGACTACTCCCCACACCCATGTGGCAGTCATTGTGTGCTACAGCCTCACCTAACAGGTAGGTAGCCCTCTTTCCAGGGAGGAGTGTTTGGAATAGGGAGGCCAGCACTACAACTCCCACCAGGCCCCCTTGGCCCACAGCTGAGCAGGATGGACTACTCCCCACACCCATGTGGCAGTCATTGTGTGCTACACCCCACCTAACAGGTAGGTAGCCCTCTTTCCAGGGAGGAGTGTTTGGAATGGGGAGGCCAGCACTACAACTCCCACCAGGCCTCCTTGGCCCACAGCTGAGCAGGATGGACTACTCCCCACACCCATGTGGCAGTCATTGTGTGCTACACCCCACCTAACAGGTAGGTAGTGTGAGAAGTTGCTGGCATATGCTGTCCACTAATTATAGTGGGCACCTTGCACCAGTCCAAACAACCCCTTATTGGAGATAGGTTAAAGACAACCTTTATTGAAAGCTATCCTAGTGGTAGCTATGGAGAGCAGCCTTCAGGCTAAGTCTTGAAGGAATGTAAAGCAGCTTGTTTTACCAGTCTATAATCTCTTGAGTGACCAAATGAAAGAGGACCACACCAGGTATATATTCAAAATATATGTATTTATTACTAAACACACCCCTCTAGTCTCTTTATGAGGCTAGAGTTCGAAGTACATACGTTACGAGTTAGTTATCTACAGTAATAGCACAAATACACGTTTGAGCCCCAGGGGCGTACCAAACCATATACCAATAAAGTGGTATAAGAGCCACGACTGAGCTAGACACAAGGCCTAGAGCCTGTAGAAGTGCTTGGACCACAAGGAACCACCCAAGGCAGTGACACAGGGGACCCACGGGGGACGCGTGCAGTGTATGAACACAACCGCGAACCACCGTTAACTTCTATGGGGAAAGTCGCAATTAGAATTTAAAAGAAAAGGTACACTTAGAGGAGGACTTGGAGCAAACCCTTTGAGAACTAGGCTGTTCTAGTGTCAATACCCGCGGGAGCACCGGAGTACTCGAGTTACCTCACCCAGGGGAGCCGGGTGCATAGGTGTCTTTCGGGGTCGGGTTTCGTCATCGCTTTCAATGGCGATCTGCTGCAAAGTGCTGCTGGCGGCCAAGTCGAAAGTGTTCGGGTGGATCCAAAGGTGGATCAAAGATCTGAAGAACCTGAAAGCAGAGGGGACAGAGTCTGGGTCACTAGCCAGTGACCAGGAAGGCGATGAGCAGATGCCCACCGATGTTGAGTGCTTCAGGTAGGTTGACGGTCATCTTGACTCTTCAGCCACGAGGTCCAGGAGGCATTGACGACAACCAGGAGCTGGATTCGAGCTGTCCCACAACGTCTATCGATTGCGGGTGTATCGGCAACCGGATTAGACCCAACAAGCCTTGGCAACGGCAAGTCTCGTGGAAATAGAAGAAGGACGATGTTGCAGACCAGCAAGGTCTGGGGGACTCACCCAGCAAGGATAAGTCAGGGCACGCCTGGAGTAACCAGGGAGCCCAAGCAGAAAAAGATTGGCCTTCGGGAGGGCCTACTAGCCAACGGACTAGCAACCGCGAAGGAGCCTCAAGACGATGCACGTGGAGCTGGCTCACAGGACACTCGTGGAGTGGAGACCAGTGATCTTCGGTGCAGTTGGTGCTGGAGGCTGGGGCTACTCGGAGCCCAAAGCACGACTTCGTGGGAGACCCAGAAGAGGATGCACTTGCAAATGCGTTTGGTGTCCAGGGGTCACGGTTCCACGTTACCCACGACAGCTACGGGCCTCAGCTTTGCTGGGGACTCAGGGCAGCCTCGGGGAAGTCTGGAAATCCACCTCTGGTGATGCAAAGACTTCGGCGTCCGACGGGAGCTTCAGCGATGCAGACCGGACAATTGCTTCTTTGGTGCCTGGCAAGCAGGGGAGTCACTCCTTGACCCCAAGGGAGATTCTTCAGTCCTCTAATCTTGATGTAGAGCGTCGAAGGTCCAGGATTCTGTGTCAGAGTTTTGTCCAGGTAAATCTAAAGTCCTAAGGACTGGGTTCCCCTACTTATACTAAGGTAGGAGGTTGGACATACTCTGTGGCCCCACCTATGGGAGGGTCAGGGCAGAGGGGTGGTTACACCCCTTTCCCTTTGTCCAGTTTCGTGCCAGAGCAGGGGCTGGAAGCCCCTGAGCCGGTTTGAACTGGGGTATGCACAGGGACACCAAATGTGCCCCCAGTGCAGGACTTCAAAGCACCAGAGAGTGCTCCCGCCCAGCCCCAATACACACTATCCTGTCTGGGGAGGTGGTCACACCTCCCTGGGACAGGAAACCTATTGTCCAGGCCTCCCCTGCCGGAGTTTCGGTCAGCAGCAGGAGGCCAGACTCGTGTCTGTGGCAGCGGCATCCATTTTGTGATGCCAGGGCTCTGGAAAGTCAGTACCGGGCATACCGGTGTGTACATGTCTTTCCCTCTAGAAGGGTGGAATGCTACCCCCGCCGCCAGAACTGGTGGGGGGTAGTATTCCAAGATGTTTGACACCAAACACGACATGTTTCCGTGCAGCCATCCCAAAGTTAGCATTTAACGCGAGGTTATAATGCGCTTAAGAGTATATGGTCAGGCTGCACTACAAACAGCATCAGAGAAGGGTCTCCGAATGCTGCAGAGGGGCCCTGCTCATGCAGGGGCACCCTCTCACATAGGAACCACGCACTCTGCCTTCAGGATTGATAAGGCCTGCCATAGGAGTGACTTATAGGTTTTTATGTGTGTATGTGTATAGTGATATAGGTAGCCTATATCACAGTAAGGGGTGCATGCACCACCTTACCCAGGCTGCAGTAGCAGACCTGTGGTGTCAGTTTGGATGGCCTTCCAGGGGTGGCACAATACATGCTGCAGCCCCTGGTAGGCCTCTGAGGTACCTATGCCCTGGGTACATAGTATACCATATACTAGGGACTTATAAGGGCACTCCAGATTCCAATCAGAGATGTGCCTAAGGCACATGGAAACCATTTTAGAGAGGAAGCAGCTAGGCTGGGGTTCTGATTAGCAGGGCCCCAGCCAGACTAAGGTCGAAAAACAGTGAAGCATCAGCAAAAAGTGGGGGTACCCATGTGAAGCAGATCCTACTCTCCTACAGGTAGCCCTCTTTACAGGGAGGAGTGTTTGGAATAGGGAGGCCAGCACTACAACTCCTACCAGGCATACCCTGCCCCATCCCTCAGCAGGAAGGAGCACTCCCTCCCACCCAGAAGCATGTGGTAGAAAGTCCACCCAAAAGATGCCAACTGTACAGGTAAGCAGCCAGTGCATGCACCCCACCATTCCTCAACGAAAGCATTGAGCTAATGCCAACACAATGCCACACATCACAACAAAATACACCCCAATTACATCCCAGTTGATAGAATGCAGACAGCGATGCGAATGTAACTGTGACAGAAACAGAACTGTGACTCAACTAAATCCATGTGTAAGCAAATCAGGGACCAAATATGCCCTGCACAGAATGCTATGTGCAAATTCCATGGGTGCTGAGCATGAAGGACCATAGTAACAATAAAAAGGCATGATCTGTCCAGCAAATAAATACAAGCACAGAACATTACAAAGGCATGCATGAGATAACAATGTGACAAAGGGTAGTACATGTGCATATGTAACATCTGTGGGGAAGAGTAATCATCCTCAATGCATCACATCAAGTTGCATGGCAGCCAGTTGTCAGATGACAACTCATCAGTTCCATACAAAGAGTGTCAAGTTGGGCATGGCATCCAATGACTTGTCACACCATGGAACAAGATGTATGTACCTCCACATCATGTCATGACGAACAACACTGTGCAGACATTCAACTCATGAAATACGTAACTGTGTGTTGCATAACATGTAAATAAGAGACATCAAACACAGCAAGCCATATGGCTGTAAGTCAATGACCATGTACCCTCTGTTCCACAGGTGACCAACAACTGACTGCAGAGGACAACAACCTCAACTTGCAGAGCCAGTCTCCACCCCCGGAACATGGAGACTCGAATGCGGAGTCCCTGGATTCTTTGGATGAGGAGCTCCAAGCCGGCCCATCTGGTGTGCCAGGGCGCAACTGGTCACATGACCCCACTGCCCCCCCACCATCAGCAACAACAACAATGCTGACCCCTGCTTTAACGACCTGTGCCACCACCACCACCACTACCACCTTTGCCTGCAACATTCGCCCAGCCACAGAGGATGCCCAGCCAACACCAACAACTGTGGAGGGCAGGCGTGTGTCTAGAGTGGTAAGGCAACAGGCCAGTGATAGCAGGGCAGGTGGGAGGACAAGTGGGATTCCAACAACACCGGACACTGTGACCGAAGCCCTGGCTAACATCACCAGAGTTGTGTGTGTCTATGAACGAACACAGGCACAAATGGGCCAGGCCCACGAAGATGCCCTGGAGCTCCAACGTCTGCTGAGGTCCATGGACAACCGTATTGGATAAATTGTGGACCTCATGGGCCAGTTAGTGGCGGCACTGAGGGATAGGCCAGTGCCACATCACACACCTCCACCTCCCCCCGTTGTCCCGCAGGATGACAGTTCATCATCCACCCCTGCGGGCACGGAGAGGGGTGACTCCTCAGACCCCAGTGGCCTAGCAGACGATGCCCCCCCTACCAAAAGAAGGAGGGGCCATCCAAAGAAAAACTTGGGACTCACCCGTGGCAAAGCACCTGCCAAATGCCAGTCAAGGAGCCAGCCATGATGGCAACACTCTTCACCCTGCCATTGACTTGGAACACTGTCCTTACCCACACTGCCATGGAAATGGCATCCGCCTGTTGGACTGTGTCACCACATCAATGCGGTGCCTACTTGATTGTCTCATCTACCATCACTGCCAACTCATAGATTCACCATTCACACTTATGTAAATATCCACTTCCCTCTCACATATACCCATTGACAATAAACAACAATAACGCACCAATGTATTTGAGTCTGCTCCATGTTTATCACAGTATGTGCAATGTTTACCATGGTTACAATGTCACAGGAGCATGGATCCTCTGTAGGCAAGGGGTGGCAGAAGGGACCTAGCAAAAGACAACAGAACAAAAGTCACTAGTCACGTGGTGGCATCACAGCCATCACACAACACATGTCCTCACTGTACAACAATATGCACACATAACAATGTGCAACAGTACCAACAGAGACATCCTGTAGCAGTTCCTACATACCCTGTATCCAACACACAGGCAGCCAGCACTGAGTCAACAACAGGATGCACTCACAAAGATCACATAGACCTCCACCCAAACAACTACATCAACAGACAATGGACCAGTTGTACATCGTCACCCACCTTCAAGTGAAGTAGCGGTTGATGAGCTGCTGACGTTGGTCGACACCTTCCTCCTCACTACTATCCTCATCACTGGACATTAGTGGGATCGCAGGGGGGGGCCCTAGCTGGTCATCATCGTCCAGGATCATGGGTATTCCTTTCCGTAAGGCCAAGTTGTGCAGCATGCAGCATGCTACCACTATCTGACACACCTTCTTGGGTGAGTACATGAGTGCCCCTCTGGTCCGGTCCAGGCAGCGAAATCTGGATTTTAGGAGACCAAAGGTTCGCTCCACCACCCGACGTGTTCTACCATGGGCATTGTTGTAGCGGACGTCAGACGGTGTCCTAGGATTGCGTAGTGGGCTCAGCAACCACGGTCTGTTGGGATATGCAGAGTCACATAGGTGTGAAATAAACATAACGATTCAGTAATAAAACTGTGGCAGAGGACAGCATGGCACACACAGCACACAACTTGACTCTGCCTACTCACCCACAATCCATGCCCGCTCCGGAAGTAGATTGGCCATCAGCTGGGGCGCAATGCTGTTGTGCAGGATGTATGAATCATGTGCGGAGCCCGGAAACCTGGCACATACATGCAATATGATCATATCAGCCTGGCACACCACCTGCACATTGATGGAATGGGAATGTTTACGATTCCGATAGATGTGTTCCCGTGTCTGTGGTGGAACCAGGCCAACATGTGTGCAGTCAATAGCACCTACAACATTCGGGATGTGGTCAAGGGCATAGAAATCCGCCTTTACATCCGCCGAAGCCGCCCTCCTAGGAAAACTGATGTATTGGTCCTTGTATCGCATCATGGCCAACAGGAAATCCCTTAGCACCATGCTGAAGGTGGGCTGAGACATCCCCCCTGCAATGCCCACTGTCTCCTGGAATGACCTACTGGTCAGGAAATGCAGTGCCGCCATCACCTTTGTTTCGGTTGTCAATGCTGTTGGGTATGTCCTGCCAGCCCGCAGGTGAGGATCCAACATGGCACACAGGTCTTGGATGTTCGTGCGGTCCAGACGGAATCTGCGTATCACGTCATCATCCTCAATGTTAGCCAGCAGGGTGACAGGACGATACACATTGGGTCGCCTCCTAGGTGAGATGAAAGGGGACACGTCATTGCAACAGACCATGAGATGTGCACAACTCTGTAGCTTCTGATTCACACAGCGCAAACATTGACTGGCATCACAATGCACCATACAGTGCAAGTCAACAGTCGTGACACATAGAGAATACATTGTACTACACTTCTTCAGTATTACCACAGTGAGAACACAACAAACATGGAAACTGTGTCTGTGAATGGTAATAGTCACATTTAGGAATCTGGTGCAAACAGCCGGAACAGTAAATGATATAGGACATGTGTGAAACAGAAACACTGCTGGCTTCCAAATGTCTGCTGTACGTGCCACACATTCTTGTGCAATCATGACATGGGACACATGAACTACACAATTTGTCCACTTCTGAAGGACTCAGCATGAAATGTGAGCCAATGCCAATCCACACAAGTCTAGAGACACACACAGACATATTCACAAGCCTGTGCCAATATCCACTGTCATCAGTAGACATGCCATACATGCTGTTACACACAATTCAAAGTCACTCAATGACTAATAATGACCAGCATATGCATATGCAGTCTTGACGTGAATAAAGACACAACAACACAACTGCACAATATCATCTGCAAGCACACAGATTGTCAATGTGGCACACATAAAGTGGATAAGGTACGTGATCCAAAAGGACTGTAGACAAACGTCAATCTGCACTAAAGTTGCACTATGACATGCAGTATGAAGCTAGCACTGCCCAAACACACTACTAAAGTAATACCTTTGCCATGGAGCTAATACTCCTGCTGCTTGGACACACAACAGTGACACAGAAACAACCAACACCACCACCCGGACAAAGCCACACCACTACACCTAAAAGTCAACGCATGAATAAACTGAGTAAATACCGAAGACAAAACAGCCTCATGCACATAACAACAGGGGATGTCATCGCACGACACAGGTACAAAAGGACGACTAGCTAAAGCATGCTGGGCCACATACCACACAGCCTGTCAGGAACAACAAAGCAGACTCTCAACATTCCTCTGCAGACGAAGATGCTGGCTGTGCATCACTTGTTGGCCTCTGGTACCATTAGAACAACAAAAGTCTGAGTTAGATGGGTGCCACAGCCAGCCCTATCAAGGTATATCTCACCTGTCTTGGATGCCATCATTAGCTTGAGTCAACAGCACCATCAGTTCACCCACACAGTGCAGGACCAGCTTGTGCCCCCGAAAGGCTACCACACCATCGCAGGTTTATCCACACGTGTCAGTTTAATATCACTGCACACGTGTCCTAATTGTGCACCCTGCAAAAACTGCACACCCTTACTGCACATCAAAGCACATGCAATGCTGAACTGTCCTGGCCAATTGTGGGTCACCTTCTACTGGTCACAGATGCCATGTCAAACTTACCAGTCAGTGAGCACCAGCACCACATTTGGCTACAGTCCCTCAGCAAGCCAACGATCTTCATGTGGACAAGGTCAATGCACCTGTCCTTGGTGAGTACCAACGTAACACACTACACACATAAAATCCTATATCAACATACTCACAGCTGTGGGATATACATGTGACAAATTCACATATGACAGGCAGACCAACATGAGCACATATCCTACACAATGACACAAGTAATGCTGATGACATTTTGCATATATGGTGACAAAACATACCCAAATGCATACAGACAGGCCAAATGATTAAGGAGGCACATATTTCAAAGTGTGCCGGTGATGTATGTTACAAGCTTCAGTGTGTATAGCACATACATGTCCATCTGGACATATACTCTTGGTTTTGCTACAGCGAACAATAACCTTACATGAATGCTGAAATAGGTGATAACAAAGACTACAGTGTGACATATGTGGTGAGTAATGGAGACAATGCTGAAATCTATGTACAATCATGTACTGTGTAGCCACATATTGTGTGAAATATGAATATGTGTGTGAGAATTTGGCTCAGAAACGAAATTTGGCTGGCAATGGGGTGAGAGACATGAACTTTGGGCAAAATGTTTGGGTCAGATATGAAATTGTGTAGGAGTAATGTGCCCCATTAGTCCTTTCAGTGTTGCATTTGGTGTTAGATGTGAAGTATAGGCTCTCATTACGAACTATAGTTCATTTCAATTGAATCAAGTTCCATGTTCAATTGAAAGTGACCACTGTTCAAAGTACAGATATGACCCATGACATTGACACTACACGATGTGTCCATTGCTGCATTGAACGTGCTCTAAGAACACCATCACGCCCATAGTCAACAATGTCATGCTGCACCCTCGCCGTAGCCACCGCCTGGCACCAGCGGTGTGTCACCGCCATGGCCCGAGACAGCATGGCAGGATTGTTAGGCAAATACACATGGCTAATGGCGGATGGCATGCTCCGCCACCCAGATCCCGGTCACTCATGGCAATGCATGGCTCAGGAATAGCGGGAACTACCGCCTGGCACCAGCGGTGTGTCACCGCCATGGAGCATGCCCATCCAGCCAATGGAAAGCGCAATCGCGGTTGCCTGATGCAGGTTTGAAAATCACGGTAGGTGTGCTCCGCCACCCCGGGGCTGGTCATTGGCTGCACTCGTAAGATGCACCACCGCGGTATCGCACGCCTGTCCCCTGCGGTGTGTCACCGCCATGGATCATGCCCTTCCAGCCAATGAGAAGCGCAATCGCGGTTGCCTGATGCAAGTTTGAAAATCGCGGTAGGCGTGCTCCGCCACCGCGGAGGCGGTCATTGGATGTATTTGAATGAGGCAGACCTGGAACACCAATTGCAGCAGCTTAGAACCACAGAAACGAGCCCTGGGGGCTATATATGTGTGTGAGGGAGCCACACATTGCCACAGCTCACTGAGCCTGCTGCCTGAGACCCCTCACCTGCTGCTGCCTCCAGGGACTGCTGCCTGAGACCCCTCACCTGCTGCTGCCTCCAGGGACTGCTGCCTGAGACCCCTCACCTGCTGCTGCCTCCAGGGACTGCTGACTGAGACCCCTCACCACCAACAGCCGCTGCTGCTTTCTCCTGCCCATAGTGATGGCGAGGACTGAGAAGATCCGTGCCACTCCCTTCACCACCGAGGAACTGGAGCTCCTGGTGGACGAGGTGCTCAACCAGTATCCAAGGCTCTTTGGTGCGCCTAATGTCGTGGTGAGTAACTCAGAGTGTGAGTGAGAGTGCAGGGTGGGGGACACATGAAGTTGATCTGCTGCAGTATGTGCGTGGGAGTGTGAGGGTGGGTCAGGCACTGCCTAGCATGCTGTTTCCAGGGGGAAGGTGTGTTTGGCCTATTCAACAGGTTTCCCTGCCTGCACATCCAGATCGGAGGGAAGTATGATGTCTTGTCAGACATACAGTGAGGCTGCACCTTTTCATTTCACGAGTCAGGATAGTGATTGCCAGTCTGCATGTCTGTATGTGTCCCTGATGTCCTTCACAGGCCCATCTGTGGCCTTAGCTAGTGTTGCTGTCCAGAGGGTAGTGAGGCCATTGTTTAGACCTCTATATGTGCCTCATTTCAAGTTCTGCGCCATATACAGTGGAGAAGTGTGGCCCAATGGTTAGAGCGGCAGACCCTGATGCAGAGATCTGGCCCGGGACCAGGGTTCAATTCCCACCTCGGCGGGTCTTGGGCTCAACTTCCTCGGACCTGATAATTCTCGCCTCGGTGCCTATTCTAATCATGGGTCCCACTCTGCAACTCTGGGCAATAGCTTGCTTAATCTCCACAACGGCCCCACCAGCGCTGGGATGCCTGGCTTCACCTTGGGGGTGCCCAGGAGTGGACATTTCACAGGGAAAAGCCAGGAAGGGTTCCACAGCGGTATGCGTTCAGCGCCAGGATGCCTCAGGGTAGCAGTGCGCTTTACAAGTACAAATTCATTTCATTTCATTTCACTCAGGACCTGAATCCCCCAGGGTGACACTCTTGTTGGTCATTCACCTATGACACGGTACATTCAAACATTATTGTGCCCGGACTCTTCCGTGCCCACCAGCATGTGCACATACTAGCATGTGTTGGCACTGTTTATGTTTCCAAATCGTCACTCCATGTACGGGATGAGCTGCCCCACGTTGGACCTCTGTGTGACCCCAAAAGGCCTGCACATTCACTGCCCAATCTGACTGTGACACAACACTGAATGTACAGAGTGTCACATATGTGCTTTTCCTCTTGAGTCTCCATCAATGTGCCATTACAGAGATGTAGATTGCACACAACAGGGCTTGTGATGATGGTCTGCGTTGGTGGTTGGTTACACTGAATGTTGTCCCCTCTTGTCTCCCATGTCTACAGCTAAAAGTCAACCAGCGCAATGCCGTGTGGAGGGCCCTTGCATCAAAGGTGCGTGCACTGGGTGTCTCCAAACGACGGCGCTCCCACTGTCACAAGAGGTGGGATGACATCGCACGGCTAAGCAGGAACGTGGCAGAGATGACACTGGGGCTGATCCCTCGATCCAGCAGGTTGGCGCGGCGAAGCATGACACCACTAATGGGACGCATTTTAGCAGTGACGCAGCCTGACCTGGATGCACGTCTGAAGGTGCGTCAGCAGCAAGCTGGTGGTGAGTATTCTGTGAGTGTGACTCTGGTTGTTGTTTGCCAGCATGTGCTCCAGGCCTGGGCCAGTGCAGGGCTGTGATGTTGCTAGTGTGATGCAATGGTGTGTAAGTGGCCGCTGTGTGGGGTGCAGTTGTCATGCATTCCCCCTACATGTACCTTCCCATGTCATTGGTGTAATGGGCCTTGACTTCACATTTGTAGTTTTTGGCTTCTGGTACCATCTTCATTGGTGTCGTCACGGACATCACATGTCAGGGTCCAGCAGAGTGCATGATCTGAGTGTGCCATTATCAATGTGTGCATTGCCTGACGTCAGATTAGTGCTGGCTAAACATCTGACATGATGTGCAACTGTAGTTGTGCCCCAAGATACGACATGGTGGATGGCATGTGCCCATGGACATTGTGTGTGGTTATGTTGGGGTCTGTGTTGGTGCCTTCTGCTGGATCATGTTGTGACGTTGGCAACATGTTGTGAGTAGGATCTTTGAACCTTTCAGGGCCCTAGGTGTGCACAGAGGGATATGTGTGTGTTGTTAGACGTAGCCACCAACAGGCTAAATGGCTGTGTGTCCATCACATGGGTGGATTCTGTACAATTTTTCATCATTCCACGGTAATTTATATGTTTGTATTGAGGTTGCACAATGTTACTGCCCATGGTGTTGTCCAACATGGATCATTGTCCATCATTAGTGATGCTTCACTTGCAGATATTTGTTGACTTGATGCAGATTTACTTATCCTCTCTCTCTCTCTCTCTCTCTCTCTCTCATGCAGCATCTCACATGGGAACGGAAGGACACGGGACAGACACCAGTGGTGTGGCATCAGCCACAGGTGATGCTCACCTGCATAGTGACACGGATGTCACCAGCGCATCAGAGGGGGACCGTAGTCATCTAGAGGAGTCCCTGCCAGAAACGCAGACCTCTACGTCATTTGACGACGGCGGTGATGCATCTATGGTTTTGTCCGAAGGAAACGGGGAGTCTGCCTCCTCGTCCACCACACATGTTTGCACCACGAGGAAGGGAAGAGTGTCCTTCATCCCAGGCACCGCTGCCCCTGCCCCTGTCCCCCCTGCTGCCATCAGTGCGGAGTCTGTGGACCTTTTACGCCAGCTGTGTGTGGGTCAGACAGCTCTCCTCAATGCCTTCCTGGACCATGACAAAAAATTGGCACAGGTGTTGGCTTTCATGGAGGGCGTGCATTCCGACGTGGGTGGGCTACACCGGACTGTACAGTCTCTGGCCTCTGCAGTGACAGCAGCCATTCAACTTGCCCAATCCCATAGTCCAGCTCCAGTCCCTAGGCCCACCACCCTGCCAGTGGCCGCATCTGATGATAGTGACCACACACCACAGACATCAAGGGACAGATACAGCACACGCAGCACACGGCAGCAGCAGCCCAAGCAGTCCAGGCCGCAGACACCATCCCCACAGAAAGGTAAACCCACACCAGTGCGCAGAGGCAAAAGCACTTCAGGCCACACCCAGGGCAAGGATGGCAAGGACCAGGCCTCAGGCTCACATGCCTCAGAGGCATCCCCAGCCAAGGACTCACCTGTCCCAAAAGTGTCTCGCAGAGACAAGCACACAGTTTCCGTGCCCAGTGACAAACAGGTGCCTGCTAAGGGTACACGTAAGAAGAGCTCCAAGGCAAGTTCACCCACAACATCTACTCCCATCCAAAGCCCTGTGAAGCAGGGGAAGGAGGCCACTGTAGGGGGGACACCGGGTAAACAGGTGATGCAGGGGCAGAGGCAATCCGGGGCCAAGCGTCCCAAAGAATCCAGCACGTCCCCAGAGGGGGGACCAGCATCTGCACATGAGCCAGCTTTTGTGACAAGTGTGCCTGTTGTATACACCCCACTTGGCATTAATCCCAGGACAGGGAAGCCATATCAAATCCCCAAGAAGCGGAAGGGAACCCCTCCAACTTCTCCCACACACACTGGGTCTCGTGCAAGCATGAGTCCACCTCCACGTGCCACCACCCCACTTGGTCCTAGCAGCCCTCCGGCTTCCCAAACCACTGCTGGCTCTACCACACCTGGACCTAGCAGCCCTCAGGCTTCCCAGAACACTGATGGCTCTATCCCAGCTGGGCCTCTCTCTCCCCTAGCCAGTACCCCAACTGGCCCCGACAGACAGCCACCTCCCAGTCATACTGCCAGCCAAGTCTGAGTGTTGGTCACCCTCACACACATGTCTCTCCCACAGTGGTACCAAGGACTGCCCATTTATGATGCCCTGAGTGTGTTGCTGACCATGGCAGGGTACTGTACCACACATTCCCAGGGCTGGATCTCATGTACCTCACCTGCACTGTGTCCTGGCCACTGGCCTTGTTGTTCACTGCTGTTTGCCCCTTGCCTGTGCAGCTTCTCGTGTACCTCACCTGCACTTTGGACTGGCCACTGGCCTTGTTGTTCACTGTTGTTTGCCCCTTGCCTGTGCAGCTTCTCGTGTACCTCACCTGCACTTTGGGCTGGCCACTGGCCTTGTTGTTCACTGCTGTTTGCCCCTTGCCTGTGCAGCTTCTCATGTACCTCACCTGCACTTTGGACTGGCCACTGGCCTTGTTGTTCACTGCTGTTTGCCCCTTGCCTGTGCAGGATCTCATGTACCTCACCTGCACTGTGTCCTGGCCACTGGCCTTGTTGTTCACTGCTGTTTGCCCCTTGCCTGTGCAGCTTCTCATGTACCTCACCTGCACTTTGGACTGGCCACTGGCCCTGTTGTTCACTGCTGTGTGCCCCTTGCCCGTGCAGCTTCTCATGTACCTCACCTGCACTTTGGACTGGCCACTGGCCTTGTTGTTCACTGCTGTTTGCCCCTTGCCTGTGCAGGATCTTGTGTACCTCACCTGCACTGTGTCCTGGCCACTGGCCTTGTTGTTCACTGCTGTTTGCCCCTTGCCTGTGCAGCTTCTCGTGTACCTCACCTGCACTTTGGACTGGCCACTGGCCTTGTTGTTCACTGCTGTTTGCCCCTTGCCTGTGCAGCTTCTAGTGTACCTCACCTGCACTTTGGACTGGCCACTGGCCTTGTTGTTCACTGCTGTTTGCCCCTTGCCTGTGCAGGATCTCATGTACCTCACCTGCACTTTGGACTGGCCACTGGCCTTGTTGTTCACTGCTGTTTGCCCCTTGCCTGTGCAGGATCTCATGTACCTCACCTGCACTGTGTCCTGGCCACTGGCCTTGTTGTTCACTGCTGTTTGCCCCTGGCCTGTGCAGCTTCTCATGTACCTCACCTGAACTTTGAACTGGCCACTGGCCTTGATCTTGTCTGACTTTTGCTGCATGGCAGTGTGAAATGTTAATAAAAATAAGATATTTACTCCTGTTGTCTGCCTTGTCAGTGTCCTTGCTAAATGAAAGGGTTATTGTGTGGGTATTGTTTACTGTGACACATGCTCTATTTTCCACTTCAACATTGCCAATGTCTTGTTTCCACTGATCATGTTGTTTCAACTTTTGTGTCCCAGACTTCTGCATGTGTGTGTGTTGGCTTGGTAGTATGTGTGTTTGCTGTGGACTGATTGACTTCCTGGGTGTGTTGTTGTGTGTGTGATGTTTAGATTGTTGTTGTGTGTGTTCATGGTGTGTCACTCATCTCTGTTTGTAACTGGTATGTGTGTTGTGCACACACTGCTTGGTGTGCATGCAGTGCTGTGAGTTGATGTTGCCTTGTCCTTGCCTGTTGTGCACCCCCTGATGTTTGGCTGTTGTAGCATGTTGATATCTTTGCCTGTGCATGTGTTGTGACTGATGTGGCTGTGTGCAGTGTTTGTGTTGTGTTGTGTCATGCAGTTGACAGTTGCTCTCAGTGTGGTGTTCTGTTTTCCTGTCAGTGTGTGTGTGTTGTTGTTATGTTTGATTCAGGTGTGTTGCCATTGTGGCGTGCCTTACTTGTGTGTATGTCACATGGACTGAGGTCTATTGTGGTTGCCTTGCTTGTTTTATGTGCGTCCTTGGTGTTTTCTCCTCTCACATTTGATGTGTCTATGGTCATGGTTGTGCATGTGCAGACATGTGGTACACTGTGACACCATTTTGAGTGGATGGGTGTTGTGGTATGTCTGTCTATGTGTCATTGTAGGCCCATTTCTGCCTTTGGTTCTCCATTATTGTTTTTAGTGGATGCACTTCTTATATGTGTTGTGGTATGTTGTCTGTGCGTTTTTCATGACTGATGTGGTTGCGTACTCCTGTTGTGTCTGTGCTCCCATTGAATTTGCACTGTTTAGCTGCACAGGTCTTGTCTGTTGTTGTAGTAGTTCTGTGTGTGTGTTTTGATTGTGTTCAGTGTTTGACTGTTGTTTTTGTGCATACAGTGGTACTGCCATACCTGTGTGTGTGTGTGTGATGTTTGTGGATACTACCCAGGGGGTGTGTTTGATTGTCAGTGTCTTGACTGGATGTTATTGGCAAGCTTCTGTGTGTTTGTCACTGGTGTTGTGTGCTGCAGGTGTGATGGGTGTGGGGGTTGTGTGAAGGTTCATACTTGTGTTTGACTGTCATGGAGTGTTGCAATGGGCCCTGTGTGTTGTGCTGCTGACATACTCCTGTGATGTATTTTGATTCAGATGTGTGGCTGATCAGGGTTGGACTTTATACCCTTCCTTTCATCCCTGTGACTATTCATGGGTTGCCTTGCTGTCTCCCTGAGTTGTTGCAGTGAGGTGACTGTGGTTTGACTTCACTCACTGTGACTGCCATGTGTGGATTGTTTGGCTGGGGTGGATGTAATGTGTTCCTTCCCTTGCATGTGATATACACATTCTTGGTGTTCAGCTTCTTGCCATTCCATTTGTGTGCACCTCACTTTGGGTTTCCTATTTGTTGTCCTCCGTTGCTGTTGGCATGTGGTCTGTGTTTGTTGCTGTGTGTCAGTGTGGGGTATGTCTGTGTGACTTGACAGGCTGTGTGTCCATTGGAGTGTTTGTTCATTATCTGTGTGTGTTTAATTGGTGCTTGGACTCAGTTTACTTGCCACGAGTGTGGTGTTGTTGTGGTGTGTGTGTTCCCCTGGCCCAGCTGTGTGTTGCTCTGCAGCCACACCTGATGAGGCTGTCTCCCTAGTTGTTTGTTGTGTGGTGCAGTGTGTGTGTTCACCTGGCTGCTTTTTGGCCATGTGGGGGCACAGGGTGGTCACATGGCATGTCCCTTCATGGTGTGGGTGGGCCTAGTGTGTGGAGTGGGGAGGTGTTGCCCTGTGTACTTTGGGCACTGCCCCTGCCTTGCGCTGGCCCAGGCTACTACATTGTGTGCATTTTTACTCGCGGATTCACCGCTGCGGTCACGTGAACTGGGCATTATTTCAGGATCGCGGACATGGTGGCAGGGGTGTGGAGGGGTGGACTATTGGCAGGTGGGACATGTGTGGCTACACCTGTGGTTGTGTTCCTGTCCCCACAAGGGTGTCTGGTGGGGGCAGGCACCTTACATCGGACATGGATTTGTGGATTGTGTTTGATAGCGGAGTTGTGTGATGGCGTACCTGCGTCGGCGTCCGCGATGGTCCATGGCTTGCTGTAGGTGGATCATGTACAGCGCCGGGAAGACGTGTAGTGCCGGGTCCATGGCGTTCGGCTCCGGTTCTCGATTTCGCGCTCCGCTGTGGTGCTTCCGTATGCTCTGAATGGCCGGTTTCTCCGCTGCGGTGGGCCTGGCTGTTTTGCGCATCCTAATTTATACAGCGGGAGGGACGTCATTGCGTACGGCGGTGGCTCTGGATTGGATGTCTCCGCCGCGGGCGCGTTTTGATTGCGGTGCAAGTTGCACCGCGGCGGACGGACAATGGGCTGTGTTTGGCCATTGTAATATGGCGGACGGGGGCACCGCTGCTCACGGGCGGAAAACAGCGTTTTCTCCCACCGCCGGCATCGCGGAGGTGCATCCGCCAGTCATCGTAATGGACCCCTATGTTTGTATTTGTTGTCAACGTACTCACTATAAAAGTCAAACTAGGAATGTTGATGTGTATTTAAAAAGTGAAAAGGAAAACAATGAAAAGTGGAAGCAATTTGGTGCTTATTTGTTGGTGGAAGGTCGTTTTGAGTTGGGTAGTGATCAACGTATTTGTAAATATTGTTACAGCAAACTAGAAGAGAACAAAATGCCAGCTAGAGCTGTACATAATAACCTAGAGTTGGTAGTCATTTCTCCAGAACTGGTAGATTTAAATACGTATGAGTCTATTCTTATTCAATCTGTGCACCCGTTTCAGGCTATAGTTCGTATGGAGCCTAAGACAGGTAAGCTGCCTCCAACAGATTTACAAAGAGGTTTAAAAGGAAGAGTTGTGTATTTACCTTTAGATTTCAAGAAAAATATTGAAACTGTTGGTATAGAGAGAGAGGAAAGTGAACCTGTAGTTATTCTAGTTAATGGTGTACCTACAAAGAGTCGGAAAATATGGCAAGAGTTAGTAGATGTCATCAAAGTTAAAAAGGCTACGTTATATCTCATAGAAAACAATATTTATTATAAAAATGTATATCTTGAAGAACCAGAAATATCTTTAGAAGATGATAGAGAAATTTCAACTGGCCAAATCGAAAAAGTGGACAACTCCAGGAGTGAAGAAATTTATGAACATTATAGTATTCATCCTTTACATTCAAAAGAAGTGATTGGAAATACTATTGAATTATTCCAAATGAAGAAAGCGACGGGAACTCCTATGAGTGTTTGGGAAAGAAGTTTAGAAGCTTGTTGTTTTCCACAGCTCTTCCCCACTGGAAAAGGTGGACGATATGATGAACGACCAGTACAGATTCCAGCTTCAGAATATCGTTCAACAAGATTGTATTCAGAAGATCCAAGATTTCGACAGTGTGTTCCATATTTATTTCATCTTCTGTTTGAAAGTGACTTGTCTGGACTTTCATATGCAGTGAACCACATAATAAAAACAGGAGTTCATCTTAGACATCTTTCTGCAAAGGAATTTTTGGACAAAGTTCAAGAAAGAGACGATCATTTAGAATCTCAGTTAATTAATTTGATGGCGTGTCAACGTGGTACTAATGAGTATTGGTATCGTCGTCACGGAGAATTAAAATGTATGTTAAGGAACTTAGGAACCCCTACATGGTTTGTTACGCTTAGCTGTGCTGAGTACGCATGGGACGATTTACGTGAATTTCTACGAGAAGCAAATTCAAATGTAAAAACATTGAATTGAAAACAGCTGGAGAACTATGGGGCCTATTACGATGGCGGGCGGACTTGAGTCCGTCCGGCATCGTAGCGGGAACGGGACCGCCTGCCTGTACTGTGGCGGTCCCGCACCCCTAATTACGATGCGACCGCCACCGCGACGGTCGCATACAGCAATTTAACACTGCGCCGGGTGCTGCTGGCTGCAGCACCCGCCGCAATGTTAAATGGCCACGTTGTGCATTTCCCTGCACAATGTGGCAGGCACCACGTGGTGCCTGCCACCTTGTGCATGGAAATGTAGGTGGGTACCATGGGTACCCCCCAGTGCACAACTGGCCCCCCCACCACAGAGGGGGCCCATAACGGGCCCCCCGAAGCCAGCCTCTGCCAGCCTTTCCATGGCGGTTCCACTGCCATGGAAAGGCTGGCTGACGCCAGCATTGTGATCGGGCGGGCGGTGCCTGCTAGGCACCGCCACCATATCCCCGGTCTGAACCTGGGATTGCCTGTGGCGGAAGCGTGGTGGGCGCTCTTTGCGCCCTCCACGCTTGAGGAACGATTCCCCCCCGTCGGGAAATGGGAGCCAGATGGCAGAGGGACCGCCACCGCCGGCCCGGCGGTGGCGGTCCCTCCGCCATCGTAATGAGTCCCTATGTTCCTTGGATCCTGTAAATGTGTGCAGATATTTTAATCATAGGTTTCAAGCTATGATGTTTTTTATCTGCAATAAAACGAATCCACCTCTTGGAGAAGTTATTGATTTCTTTTGGAGAAAGGAGTACCAAGCCAGAGGTGCACCTCATATTCACATGCTGTTATGGAACAAGAATGCACCAAAGTTTGGAACCGATACTGATGAAAGTGTTTTGTCTTTCATTGAAGAATATGTTACCTGTGCCATACCAAAAGAAGGAGGAGAAAACAGCTTGAGACAACAAGTTTTACGGTTTCAAAGTCATCGATGTGGTAAATATTGTCGACAAAAATACAAGTCAAAGGGAATATTTTATACAAAATGTCGTTTTGGATTTCCACGCCCAGTAATTTCAAAAGGAAGAGTGAACAGTTTCATGTCATCAGGAAGACATACTATAACTCGGAAATCTCCAAAGAATACTTACAACTTAAAGAGAACTGAAGATTCAAAATATATTAATGACTACAATCCAGTGATTTTGATGATGTGGAATGCAAATATGGATATTCAGTATGTTGCAGATAATTCTATTGCTGTTGTTCGCTATGTTACGTCATATATAACCAAATCTGAGAAGACGGGGTTGAAAGAAATGTGGCAAGAACTTTCACAAGAGAAGACTCTTAGTAACAAATTGTACAGCTTTAGTTTGAAGATGCTTTCCCATCGAAAGATTGGATCCTACGAATGTTCGGATCGGTTCACCTCTGCAAGTTTATATTCAAAGTCAAGAGGAATCATTTGGGTAAGTCTAGGTCTTGCTGCAACACAAAATTGAGTATTAAAATATGTACAAGAAATTGAATACTTAGCATTGAATGAACCAGAAAGTACAGATATTGTTAAAACAAATATGTTGGATACGTACTATCCCAAAAGGAGTCCACATCTGGAAAACATATGTCTCTATGAAGTACTGCAACATTACAGCTTTAAGAGAAATGTTATAGAAAATATAAATGAAGAAAAATATGCAGTAATTGGATATGATGGATGTTTGGCAAAACATGCCAAAGGAAATCTTATTAATCACAGGAAACTCAGTTGTGATACTCCAGATAAAAGGGAATTTTTCTATTTAGCACTTCTGCAACTCTTCAAGCCTTGGCGTAGTGAAATGGAATTACTTGGAGATTTTGACTGCTATGAAGATTATTTTAATGCATGTAAAGATAGCATTGAATGTACAATTTTTCCAAATTATCTGCAAATGTTGAATGAAGAGATTGAACAAGAAACTACTATTGCAGCTGAAATAGCTAGAACCAGTTCTCAAGATAGTCAAAGTTCTGCTGCACTAAGTCAAGATCCACTTGGACAACCAATTCTTGAAAATGAAGCAGCATTAGCCATGAGTGAAGTAGAAACGGCAATGCAACAAGCACAACAGGATATTATTGAGTTGGAAAAGTTAGAAGAACAACTAAATATTGAACAGAAAGAAATATATCAGCAAGTGACACAACAGATACAGCATGGTTTACTGCATGAAAAAAAAGATTGCCAATGCACATCATTTAAACCTATTCGAATGTATATCAGTGGGCAAGCTGGAACAGGAAAAAGTTTCCTAATTAAAGTTTTGACCAGTTATCTACATAGAACCACTGAATCACATTTATCTTGTGTTGTAACCGCTCCAACTGGGTTAGCAGCACATAACATTAAAGGGATTACATTACATCGATTACTCATGCTACCAGTTGAACATTAAAATAAGTTGGAATATCACAAGCTATCTGGGGAAGCTTGTTATGAAGTTTCAAGAGTACTCAAGAAAATGAAACTTCTGATCATTGATGAGGTGAGCATGGTCTCAAACTTAATGCTTGCTTTTGTTCATTTAAGAATGCAACAGATTTTAAAAACAGATTATGATGTTTTATTTGGAGGAAAACATGTAATTGTATTCAGCGATCTACTACAACTTACTCCTGTGAAAGGACAACCAGTTTTAAAACAATTGTCTATGAAGACACTAAAAAATCTTTGGGAAGTATTGGAAATGTGAACATTTGGTCTCTTTTTGAATATAAAGAACTTATTAAGAATATGCGACAAGCAAGTGATGAACATTATGGAAACATTCTTCAAGATATTAGAATTGGTGTTTTGACAAAACATGGTAAAGAAGCTTTACAAAGTCGGCTACTAACAAACTTGTTTCCAAATGAAAATATTGCACCTGAAATAAAGTACAAAAAAATTGGAGAAAAGAAGTCTATAGTTTGGCTTATGCCAACACTGCAAGAGTGTTCTACATTCAATCAAGAACTTTTAAAACTGGAGAAACAACCAATAGTGAAAATGGAAGCCATTGATAAAATGGAACACAAAGGAGTTACTATTCTTCTCTCAGAGAAATTACTGTCAAAATTAGATTCTTTGGAAAAGTCTGTATCTAAGACTGCTGGTTTAGAAAAGACTTTATATGTATGTGAAAACTGCCGGGTAATTTTACGGCGTAATTTGGATGTAGAAAAAGGTTTAGTAAATGGAGCAATGGGAAAAGTTGTTGATTTTGTTAATTATGAGAAGAGAGATGGAATTGAATTTTTGAAGATTAAATTTGATCAGATTGAAGAGGTAAAACAGATTGGACGTTGTGCTGTTCGTTTTTTGCTTGTAAAAGACTTGTACGTTCATAGAAAACAGTTTCCTCTTTCTGTAGCATATGCTGTAACCATTCATAAATCTCAAGGTTTAAGTGTAGATAATGCTTTTCTAAATATTAGAAGTACAGTGTTTAAAGAGGGCATGGCATACGTTGCATTGTATCGAGTAAGAACATTATCTGGTTTGTACTTGATTGATTTTGGTGAGAAAAAGGTTAGTGCTGATGCATACTGTGTGAAAGAGTATAATCGGTTAAGAAGACTGAATGCTCCTAGCTTAGGTGAATATCATGTATATGAAAAACGTGTAGTCTGCCAAAACGAAAATATGACAAACATTCTAGTGAGGTTGGCAAAAAGAAAACAACTCAAGAGAATGATGAGGCTGCAAAGAAAAGAAAAATGTGTTGATGATATTGTAGGATACCAGTTAGAAAATAGTTCGGGGATCAACTGCTATGCTAATGTAATTGTGAATGTTGTGTTTTATCTGGAAGATCTTCATCTTCAAATTATGGAAAATCGAGAGAAAAGATTTTGTGCTTTACTGCATTATATTTTACAAAAGTTGGTAACTGATAGAACTAAAATCCATACTGCTTCTGGCATTCGGCATCTTTTGGATATATGTACTGGTTCTTTGCAATTTACACTTAATGTACAACAAGATGCACAAAAATTTCTTATGTTTATACTTGCAGTATTGGAAGATGAAGGAATAGAAATTGAAAATTTGTTTGGACTAAGTTACAGATGGGATCATAAATGTGAAGAGTGTTCATTTTCTTCTACCACTGAAATAGACACTGAACGATTCATATATTTGACGATACCAGATTGCAAATCAGTGTCTTTTAACAAATTAGTAAAAACAGCTAATCAAAATATGACATGCTCTCATTGTAAATCAGAAATGTTATCTACATTAGACATAGAAAGATATGGAAAATATCTGATTTTAATGCTACAACGTTGTAGAGCGGATGGAAGAAAATTGGAAGCCAAAATTAAAAATGTTGTGGCAAGTCAACTATCAATTTCAGGAAGAACTTTTAAAGCTGTGGCTATTATTTTTCATGATGGACCTACTACAACATCTGGACACTATACTGTGTACTTAAAGTGTAATAAAAGATGGACACATTGCAATGATGCACATTTGGAATTTAAATGTAGGTTGCCTTTCGAATTACGAGATTGTTATCTGATATTTTTGAAGCCATACTTTTGAAAACATCATTCGGCCTATTGGGAAGATGTAAACACAAAAACACGAGTTTATTTTGGATATTTTCAATACAAATGGTTTTGGAAACATCATTTGGCCTATTGGAAAGATGTGAACAATTAGTATTTGGATTATTGTTTCTACTATTTATTATTCCATTTGCAAAATTGTGTTTGGAGGAACATATATATATTTGATCTTTATATTATACACGATGTATATGAGAGTGTATATTATAAAAATTGTACTTTAGAGTAATAAATGATTTAATGTAGTTGAATAATGTAATTTAGAAACTGTAGATAGGTAAACATATAGTTGAATTTGTTGTAAATATTTTTAACGCAGAGTTGGGTTTTTTTTTTACAATCTTATTGATTGTATTTTTTTCCCCGCTGTTATACGATGATCAACGTTGAAATCACTGTGTATGGTGAAATTCAATAGAATCTGAAAACAGCAAAAAAGAGAACCTGAATATGTTATGTAATTCTAAAATTATGTTGTGTTCTTAAAACTATAATATTATTTGCAATAACAGTATTTGTTCTTCTCTTTTACAGAAAGTAATACTAAAGTTTGAAAATATTTTACATTTAGTTTACAATGAAACAACTGTAAAATAGTTTCAAAGAGTTTGATATCTACTTCAATAAAAAAGGTAAGATGAAATAATGTAATAAGCATAATAATATGAAGTAATGTTTACAGTCACTTTTATTGCAGTCATTCATTTTTTCAAACACAATCATCTCACTCCTCAAATCACCACAGCAGAACCCATGCAGTCCTTCAATCACTGCAGCATAACCTATGTACTTACAAAATCACCCAGGCATTACCAATCCACACCTTTTTTCACTGTAGCAGTACCCATACACTCCTGCAATCACCTAGACATTACTTGTACAGTCTTGCAATCACCCAAGTATTACCTATGCACTCCTTCAATCATCCAGACATTACTCCTCCACTTATGGAATCACCCAAGCAGTAACCATGCACTCTTGCAATCACCCAGGCATTACCTATGCACTTACAAAATCATCCAAAGAATACCTATGCACTTACAAAATCACCCAGGCATTTCCAAAGCACTCCTCCAGTCACTCAGGCACTACTTATCCACTCATGTAATAACCCAGGCACTACCCATGCACTGCTCCAATCACCTGTGCACTACCTATGCACTCCTCTAATCACCCAGACACTACTCATTCAGTCCTTCGATTACCCAGCCAGTAGCCATGCACTCCTCCAATCACCCAGTCACTACCCATGCACTTATAAAATCACCATGCAGTATCCTTGTCTCCTCCAATCACCCATACATTACCTCTACACTCATGCAATCACCCAGACATTAACCAAGCACTTACAAAATCAGCCAGGCACTACCCATGCACTCCTCCAACCACCCAGGCTCTACTCATCCTGTTATGCAATAACCCAGGCCTTACCAATGTACTCATCCAATTACTTATGCACTACCCATGCACTCCTCTAATCACCCAGACGCTACTCATTCACTCCTTCAATTACCCAGCCAGTAGCCATGCACTCTTGTAATCACTCAGCCACTATCCATGCTCTTATAAAATCACCATGCACTATTTTTGCACTCCTCCAATCACCCAGGCAGCACCCAAGCACTCATGCAATCACCCAGGCACTAACCATGCACTCATGCAATCATCCAGGCATTACCTATAAACTCATGTAATCAACCAGACATTACACATGCACTTACAAAATCACCAAAGCAATACCCATGCACTTACAAAATCACCCAGGCACTACCCATGTACTCCTCCAATCATCAAGGCACTACTCATCTAATAACCCAGGCACTACCCATGCACTGCTCCAATCACCCGTGCACTACCAATGCACTCCTCTAATCACCCAGATGATACTCATCCACTCATGCAATAACCCAGGCACTACCCATGCACTCCTCTAATCAACCAGACTCTACTCATTCACTCCTTCGATTACCCAGCCAGTAGTCATGCACTCCTCCAATCACCCAGTAACTACCCATTCACTTATAAAATCACCATGCAGTATCATTGCACTCCTCCACTCACCCATGCATTACCTCTGCACACATGCAATCACCCAGACATTAACCAAGCACTTACAAAATCAGCCAGACACTACCCATGCACTCCTACAATCACCCAGGCTCTACTCATCCTGTTATGCAATAACCCAGGCACTACCAATGCACTCATCCAATTACCCTTGCAGTCCTCTAATCACGTAGACGCTACTCATTCACTCCTTCAATTATCCAGCCAGTAACCATGCACTCTTCTAATCACTCAGCTACTATCCATGCTCTTATAAAATCACCATGCACTATTTTTGCACTCATCCAATCACCCAGGCAGTACCCAAGCAGTCATGCAATCACCCAGGTACTAACCATGAACTCATGCAATCATCCAGGCATTACCTATAAACTCATGCAATCAACCAAGCATTACATATGCACTTATAGAATTACCAAAGCAAAACCCATGCACTTACAAAATCACCCAGGCACTACGCATGTACTCCTCCAATCACCCAGGCACTACTCATCCTCTCATGCAATAACCCAGACACTACCCGTGCACTGCTCCAATCACCCATGCACTACCCATACACTCCTCTAATCACCCAGGCGCTACTCATTTACTCCTTCAATTACCCGGCCAGTAGCCATGCACTCTTCTATTCACTCAGCCACTATCCATGCTCTTATAAAATCACCATGCACTATTCTTGCACTCCTCCAATCAACCAGGCAGTACATATGCACTCATACAATCACCCAGGCACTAACCATGCACTCATACAATCATCCAGGCATTAGCTATAAACTCATGCAATCAACCAGGCTTTACACATGCATTTACAAAATCATCAAAGCAATACCCATGCACTTACAAAATCATCCAGTCACTACCCATTTACTCCTCCAATCACCCAGGCACTACTCATCCACTCATCCAATAACCCAGACATTACCCATGCACTTACAAAATCACCCAAACAATATCCATGCACTTACAAAATCACCCAGGCAATATCCATGCACTCCTCCAGTCACCCAGGCAGTACCCATGCACTCCTCCAATCACCCGTGCACTACCCATGCACTCCTCCAATAACCCAGACGTTACCCATGCACTTACAAAATCACCTAAACAATACTCATGAACTTACAAAATCACCCAGGCAATATCCATGCACTCTTTCAGTCACCCAGGCACTACTCATCCACTCATGCAATCATCCAGGCACTACCCATGCACTCATGCAATCACCCAGGCACTACCCATGCACTCATGCAATCATCCAGGCATTACCCATAAACTCATGCAATCACCCACGCACTTACAAAATCACCCAAGCAATACCCATGCACTTACAAAATCACCCAGGCATTACAAATGCACTCCTCCAATCATCCAGGCACTACTCATCCACTGATGCAATAACCCAGGCACTACCCATGCACTACTCCAATCACCTGTGCACTACCCATGCATTCCTCCAATCACTCAGCCAGTACCCATGCACTTATCCAATCACTCCGCAAATACCCAAGCACTTATAAAATCACCACGCACTACCCTTGCACTCTTACAATCACCCAGGCACTACCGATGCACTCATGCAATCATCCAAGCATTACCCATAAACTAATGTAATCAGTCAAGCATTACCAATGCACTCTTCCAATCACCCATACTTTACCTGTGCACTCATGCAATCACCCAGGCAGTAACCAAGCACTTACAAAATCACCTAGGCACTACCCATGCACTCCTCCAATCACCCACAGATTACGTCTGCAGTCAGGAAATCATGCAGGAATAACCATGCATTTAGAAAATCACCATACACTACCCTTGCACTACTCCAATCACCCAGACACTACCCTTACAATCATACAATCGCATTACTCATGCACTCCTCCAATCATGCACACTTTACCTCTCCACTCACGCAAACACTCAGGCAGTGGCTATGCACACATGCAATCACCCAGACATTAGTTCTGCACTCTTGCAATCACCCAGGCATTACCCATGCACTCCTTCAATCATATATACACTACCTGTACACTTCTCCATATATTCCACTTACCACAATTCATACAACACTTATATATTTTTCTTTTTTAAACCAAGTGGGCGGTTCTGACAAGAACCATTTTTTTTCTTCTTTTCTTTTATATTTATTTTTTGAACTCTTTTTTTACTTTTTTGGGTGTTTTTAAAAAAAAAAAAGAAAAACTAAACAGAACCAACAGCAAAAATGATCAACAAATTATGCAATTAGGATGTCATTGCATTACCAAAAAAAAAAAAAAAGAATTAACAATGGTGGCTCCTAACAGCAAAGAGGATGGCATCTACCGATTGTTCTCCAAAACATAGAGTTTTGCGACATTTCACGCAACGCTGCTCCAGCCTAGCGAAATCAGGAAGGATGTTGGGAATGCTAGCTGTGGTAGAACTAGATGATGTGCTTGGTCCAGCAGTGTTGTCTTCAGTTCGACGCTTTTCTTCATCTCGTCGACACTGTTCTCTCGCTAGTTGTCGAGGATGAATAGTTTGCAAGTGTTTCAGCATCGATGATGTGCCACAAGAGTATTTTTTTTCTGAACCACGTGACAGAATATTTTTGCAGATGGTGCAGGTAACTTTTCGGGCATTTACTTTTTTTTCTTCTTCAGGAATTGAGAAAAATGCCCATACGATACTCTCATATCTTTTTTTCTGTGGTTCCTCCAGCTCTTCTTCTTCCTCCTCAGGTGGAATTTGCTGTGGAACATTTGCAGCTGCCATTTTTGAATTAGGAAAATAAACACCAAAACAAGCATTTGCAATGCAATAGGTCTCGCATTTGCGAGAGTTTGAGCTATTGGCATTGTAAATGACAATGCCTTTAATTTATGTGTTTTGAAAACCTTCAAGCGGTGCGCAAACACACACTTAGTACTTGTGCAAACACACACTTTGTACTTATAGTCGTTGCCTACGAGAAGTAAGTCTGGCAGTAAAAGAGGCGCAGTTACTGCCAGCATGCTTCTCATAAGCAAAAACTATATGTACAAAGTGCGTGTTTATGCACCGCTTGCAGGTTTTCAAAACACAAATAAAAGGCAGTGTCATTTACAATGCCAATAGCATAAACTCTCACAAATGCAAGACCTATTGCATTGCAAATGGTTGTTTGATTAAATCCCCGCACTAAGGAAGGGCATCCAAGAGCTTTTTTCCTTGTACTCGACGTGATCTGCTCCTATGCACTGTCTTATGAACTATGGTTGACAGATGGTTTGCACATTGGTTGACCAGAGATTTATGAATTGATGGAACATATTGAGAGGCCAGCATTTCCTTGTACCATATGGTAGAGTGCTAGAATGCTGCGTGTCAAAGGAATTTTAAGGCATTATTTCCACTTCAGAGACACACTTGCTGACTAATTGTGTGTATGTTGCAGAGTGACAATGAGTTCTCATGCGTGGTTCATATTGCAATGATCATGAGACATACGGAATGAATTACCTGCTTGGAGAAGTTTTAGGACTGTGAGTATTATTGACAGCTGGAAATCGGTTAATTTTACCATTGCATGTGTCGGGGTGAGGTAGAAGGGAAGACATTTTTCATGTTGTTTAGATTGCTTGCTGGATGTGAGGCTGTCCATAAGGGTGGAGGCCGTGAAATTGGATTATCTTTGGCACCAACCTATAGCAGAAATTCTTTTTTGGTGCCATTGAGACATAGAAAGCTCCAGCTAACCTGTGAATTACGTGAGAGACTATAAGAGGCAATGTTCTATCTATATTGTGTTACTGGTTATAGAATTGCTTTCGAAGCAGATTCATGTGTTTTGACAGATAGGTATGCAGAAATGTATTTGAATAGGTTAGTGCATTAAAGCTAGTCTGATTGGCTTTGTTATAGATTGTATATTCTGTAACGAAGTGTCAGGTGCCAGTTGTTTGGAACCGCAGCCTATCCTGTGTCTCTCATATTTTACTATGAACTGTTTTTCTTGCTACATTAACACTCAATTGAATGCAAACGTGTACGGTAAATGATTTTAAATCCGTACAATACGTTTCAGTACAACTGGTGCTAGTGGTGTCAGGCAAAAATCCAGGAGAGGAAACCGGGTGCGTGATAACATGGTGGTCACTTTGAGTTTGGTGTCCTCTTTTATTTTTGCAGATTTATATAGCGCGAACTCGACCCGAAAGGTATTGGAGTGCTTAACATGAGCACCAGTTACGTTACACAAGGACACATTCATCCTCTATCCTCCGTTACCTGCGACTGTCCTTTACTAACATAATCTCCTATGCTCCTCGACCCCATGATTCTCCTAAAGCCCTAACTAAACCTTACACTCTGTTCTTCCCTTCCAACACTACCCCCTTACAGCCTACTCCACAAGCTCCACTTAACCCTTTACCACGGATTCCGTTTAAGTTACCCCAGGGTGCCATACATTCTAGAGGCACATCAAATCATAAAACGACATGTCCCCGTTAACCTAGGAAGCACACATGCCCGACGGTCGTTCCATCTCTCATACGTGAGAAATGTCCATTTAAAAAAGCGGTTTTAAGCACCACCTACTGGTCACTTCCATTGCGCCCATCTCAAATTGTGGAATGATGTTGTATTGCTCGACCTAGTCCTGGTCCTGAGGAGAACCCTAAAGAAAATAGGGGTTCCGAAACGCGTCGACCCGAATCAGCTAGTCACAATTTTTTTCTTGAGCCACAGAGTAACATAGTGTGCAAACAGGGCAATCAGCCTGTTGTATTCAGATCATGTATGACTAGCTGTCTTTGGCAGGTTGCAGGTTTACGAATTGTAAATAATCTGTGCCGCCATTGTTCTGTGTAAAATTGAAGGACTGGTCATTCTTTGCCTTTTTATGTGCTGTCAGTTTATTGGTTTGTAATCATCTAATGTCTAAGTGTACAATTGTTATTAATGTTTTGTTTAATCTTTCTATTTGACTGTTCTTCCCTGTTCTGACATGATTTAAATGTTGAATGTGTATGTCAAAAAAGGAACAACTAGTCAAGGTGTAATAAAAACACCAAACCACTTTTAGTTGTCAAGGTGGTTTTTGCATATATGGTATAAATTTGAGTCACGCACCCAAACATCCTGTTGTTTAAAAATACATTCTATCTGCAGCAGCAGTGTCTCTAGGATGGGGCCCGGACCGAAAGCGTCATGCATGATGAACCAGGGAGAAGGGACTAAGTCTCCACTGGCGAGAGAGCTAAGTACCCCTAGATGTCAGCTGTCGCCTCTTCCTACCAAGCCAGCTGCCTTCACAGAGGAAGCCAGCTTTCACAACATCCACTAGCTTCAGAGCTGGCGCCATGGAAATACTGTACAAGCGCCCTTGACATAAAAGAAGGACTGCCAATCAGAATGCCAAATCGAGTGAGTTATTATAGAAAATAAAGAAGGACTATCGCTCGTGCCGCAAAACTGTACTCAAAACGAAAGACTGCCACCAGCCACTTTTCCCTGCACGGCTTTTGGCTTCATACGCAAGGACGGACTCACTGTGGACCAGAAAATTACAGTCAGAACTGAAGTTTTTAACTAGGGAGACAAGCCTTTCCCTATGAAATCGGCATGCATTGGCTGCTATAGATAATCTATTAAGCACTAATACCGAGCAATTGTTATTTGGGGTTGCGGAGCAGGAGCAGAGCCTTATGGAGAGTAATTTAATTTCAATTAATGGCAGTGTCCCGCGAGTGGTGTGTGCGGCGGCCACCATTGCAGTGCTCATGCTGTGTTGGGTCGGCTTTACAAGCACGGGAGGACAAGCAGCATCCCGCGAGTGGTGTGTGCGGCGGCCACCATTGCAGTGATCATGCTGTGTTGGGTCTGCTTTACAAGCACGGGAAGACAAGCAGCGTCCCGGAGTGGTGTGTGCGGCGGCCACCATTGCAGTGCTCATGCTGTGTTGGGTCTGCTTTACAAGCACGGGAGGACAAGCAGCGTCCCGCGAATGGTGTGTGCGGCTGCCACCATTGCAGTGCTCATGCTGTGTTGGGTCTGCCTTACAAGCACGGGAAGACAAGCAGCGTCCCGGAGTGGTGTGTGCTGCAGCCGCTGCAATTGTGAAACGAAAAGTGCGAATGGCGTGCTGAAATTAAAAAAATGAAACCGAAAGCGCATATGTCGCGCTGAAAATTAAAACACAAGCAATGGTCAATAGCATCAATTAAAAGAGTTCTCCCACACACCGTATGAAGAGGGACATGTAAGGAAACTGTAATTGGCCGGTGCGCCTAAGCCTCGCAGGGAAGTGACGTATCAGGAATTCCAACGAGTTAGGTGGCAGCATGGAAAAGCGATGGTAAGTAGGAGGCAGGAAAAAAGCGGTGGTATGGATTACAGCAGGTCTTGCACAGCGCATGCGCGCTGATGCTCGACCTAAAAAGGTAAAAAAGAGGATCAGAAAACAGTAGGTCTATCTTCTGAGATGCTCTGAAAGGAAAGAAAAAAATGGGTGGGGTCCTTCAAGTTCTAGAATGAAAAGGTTCTTATCCAATCAAATTGTTTCTTTTAAAGTCACATGGGAATCGCGCACCCGGCGCGACTCCCGCAAAATATATTTATCAATAATTTATCATTATTTCAGTTACAAATATATGATTTTGATAATTAGTTTAAATAATCTCTTGCTATAATATACATATTAAACTTATATAAATATACTTTTAAAACTTAAAGATTTACGATGGATTCGCGCAGCCGGCGCGACCGCCGGAACTACGTACGTCACGTTACGCGGGGCTGAAATTCGCGCACCCGTCGCTTAACTAGCGCATCCTACATGACTTAACCAATATGGCGGCTTGAATTCGCGCACCTACCGAGACAGGTAAACAATCGGTACGCAAATCCACTTTATTTAAAAAAAAAAAAAAATATATATATATATATATATATATATATATATATATATATATATTAGAAAAGAGAAAACATATGTTATTATTTTTAAAAGAATTAAAAAACTAAGAAAAACTATTTTTTGAATATTATACTTAGAAATTAGCATTTAAAAAACATTTGAAATTCACTGAAAAAACCATAGGTTTCAGGGACGTTATAGTTAGAAATTAGCATTTAAAAAACCTTTGAAATTCACTGAAAAAACCATAGGTTTCAGGGACGTTATACTTAGAAATTAGCATATAAAAAACCTTTGAAATTTACTGAAAAAACCATAGGTTTCACGGACGTTATAGTTAGAAATTAGCATTTAAAGAACCTTAGAAATTCACTGAAAAAACCATAGGTTTCAGGGACGTTATAGTTAGGTGGACATTTCACTCGTACAAAACCAGAGAAATTCGGCCGTTATAGTTAGTTGAGCGAACTATAACTTGCGCCCCCGCAATGCACTGCTGATGATATCACATATTACATCATTCATGACATGGTCAGTGACATCACTGATAACATCACTGATGACATCTCAAATGACATCACTGTATGCGTCTGCAACAACAGATCACGGAAAACTGGACCACAAACGCTAATAAAGTTGCTGAATTCCAGCGCCATCTTTTATAAGCTACGAGAAGCCTTAGACTGGACATGGTCCACATGCTTGTCATAGGAGATTAGAAGTGGGATAAACAATAATCCAGGAACAACCCCCACGTGATTTGATACATTTAGGACTTGTGCCAAAAATAACAGCTTCTTCAAAATGGATTATTTATCTACCTACTCATCTGTACTGTGATTATCTTCTGATACACAGAACTTTTAGACATTTGAACTCTTTCTTTTAGGACCCATTTTCCACATTGGTTAATATTTTCATTGGTGATGGTTTTTCACAGTTTTTTAGGTCGGGCATCAGCGCTCATGCGCTGTCTGCAAGACCTGGTGTCATCAATAATACCACTCTATTCCCTCCTGCTACTCACCATTGGTCAGACTCTTGTGTCGCTCTTCTTTACTGCCTCATAATTGGTACAGCCCGCGATACGTCACTTCCCTTGTTCAGCAGAGGAGCACTGGCTAAGTATGGTATCGTTACCCTTGCAGTGCTTTTCTATTACTTTAAGAGCGCTACTTTTTTTTCCCGCCAGGTGCTGCTTTTTAGACGGACTCGTTCATTTATAATTATTTTTATGCATGGGGAGATTAAGTAATTTGTCAGCAATCACAGGATGTTTGAGCCTCCCGCCTAATTCGAACCTAGCTCTCCAGCTTCAAAGTCGTCCGCTTTGGCCATTTAGCCACATCCTCGCTAACTCTCTAAACAAGCATTTGCAATGCAATAGGTCTCGCATTTGCGAGAGTTCGAGCTATTAGCATTGTAAATGACAATGCCTTTTATTTATGTTTCAAAAACCAAAACGTAAATAAAAGGCATTGTCATTTACAATGACAATAGCTCAAACTCGCGTAAATACGAGATCTATTCCATTGCAGATGCTTGTCTTTTAAAGACGTCCGTGATAGGGCGCGCTGTAGACCGTCTCCAGTGGACGAAACTTTCACGCTGGTTCCAGACTGGACTGTCATCGTCGGACACGTGCATTTAATCTGTTGACTGAATTATCAAATGCAGAACCAGACCCACTGAAGACAGGCTCCAAACCGTTGCCTTGTTTTGTTACCCACTTGCTTTAATCTCAGTTGAGGTCTAGATTCCTGGTCCTCTGTGATTCGCTCTTTAAAAGGGCCAGGACTGCATTGAAAGACTATTTGAAACTGTCCCCATTGTGCCGTGTATTTACTTCCTTAACATTACAGGCAGGGATGGTTTAAGCATGGTCGGATTGGTAAAGCAGCCACCCTGATTCTGACAATGAGCTGGTATCTGAGAAGCAGCGTAGTGGCCAAAATGGGTGATCTGTTCTGTTCAGATGCCGCCAGGTCCTGCCGGGCCTTTTGGCCGAACCTCCCCCCCACCCTTCCTACAATAAGAGTCTGAGTTCCTGGGTGGAGGTAAGATTTATTAATGGTAAGCAATGACGACGTGCATTAAAAAAAAAGAATTTTCAATGCAATAAGTCTCACATTTGTTCAAGTTAGAGATGTTGGCGTTGAAAATTACAATGTTTTTTTACTTTTGTTTGTTTATCTGCAGTTGAGTAATTATATTTGCATAGTACTATTGCCATTGGTATAAAAAACAAAAGTAAAAAACATTGTCATTTTTAACGCCAACAGCTCTAACTTTAACAAATGCGAGACCTATTGCATTGCAAATGCTTGTTGTTGTTGGCAGCACTAATAAGTGACATTCCAAATACGAATAATGAGCATTGTATATTGTCCTTGTGGTCCAGCCTCGCATCCCACTTAACAAGGGACCAACCCTATTGTCTATTCACACTTGTTTCCAGAATTCTCTGACTACTAAGCATGACTATATAATTTATAGGAAGTCAGCGAGATCATAGTGACATTGTGGACATTAGCCTGTTCTGAATGGGTAGCCCTTTTGTAGCCTTTGTAGAGTGGGTGGTATTTTAAACTGTGTGAGGCGGAAGCTATTTTATGCTGCATTAATTCTTTGCTTCATTCAGCGTCTGTGGGTGGAGTCTCATTATCTTATTCGGATTGTCCTCTATTAGCTGGGGCTGGGGGCAGGGGGGGGGTGTTGATCCTGCAAGAGTGCTCTTTGGATATTAGATCCAGGCTCCCCTCCCTGTATGGGCTTAGTAACAGCAGGGCTTTAAGTGGGCCGGGTCCTTCCGGTGCTCAGCACCGGCAGTTCTAAAAAGCAGGTGCTGAGGCGGGTCCCTATCGGGCTCTCCGTTTTTGCCCTCAGCCTCAGGGTGAAAAAAACATCTTAACTCTGCAGCAGTACCACCCTTCACTGCCTTTAGAATAACGTCTAAGAGACTCGTTATAGTTCTTTCAGTCTCATTTCAAAACGGAAGCATTTTCAATATTCTATACAACAAAGCCATAGTGGGTGCTTATTTATCTTAGAGAAATAACAACCATTGGCAAAACCAATAGTCCAGGCTTGTTGTAGGTGTATAGTTGTTGTATTATATATCTGGATGCAATGACTGAAACAGCAAAATACCAGTTGGGCGGCACACTATGCTAAGCACAGATTTTTAGCTTACCTGTTTTTAAGCCACGTCCTTAATTACATCGGCCACGCCCCTTTGAGAGCCCCCCCCCCCAGTTTTTTCATTCCACTTAAAGCCATCACGGGGCTATATTCGGAAGGGTGTCCTGGAGTCCAGGGCACATACGTCTTGCAGCTCTTGTTATGTTTGCTAATGTCAAGAACTGTACTGCCCTTATTGCAAATCTGCATCCGGCTGCATTGAATGTTATAAAAATGTCTGCCTGGCTCCCTTGTACATGTTGCCTATCACATGCCACCCTCCCTCTATAAATCCTGCAGTTTATGCTTCATCCTTTAGCTTGTAGAAATGTGGGTATCCACAACTCTTCGCTTCTATCATGAAGGGATTTTTTGTATAACTTTTTTTAATAATCACCTGGTGCTATATAAATTACATTAGTGATAACAGATGTGGGATCTCCACACTGCCCGTCTCGGCATCAAGTAATGATGGTTTAATTCTGATTTTGGGGAGCACCCTGCAAGCAGCGTTCTTTCGAGTTTGAGAGTAATATCTAGTCTTGATGGTAGATATTGCAGTTGAGATGCTAAGTAGCATGAAAGGGACACTCCCCCTTTTTCATAAGGGAGTTTAAGAGCAGTCAGCCTAATTCGTGGGAAGACCCCGCCCATATCAAACCTGTTAATATGCCATCAATTCTAGATTGCAAGCATATCACTCCTTGAAACAGGTATAAGCATCTAGGAAACAGGATTATATTTGTGAGGGATACCTGTCCCATTAGGGACAACGAAAGTTGTGTCAAGAAGGGGAGACAGAAATCTATTCCCTAAAGGGTTCTGCCAATATTTATTTCCATCTCCTCCTCCCTAGGTCACTGTGTGTATTCCAGGATATTTTAGGGATTAGCTGCCAGATCAATCCCAGATTCGAAGGCCCTCCTCCTCTCGCCAGGCCATAGCACCTTTGCGGAACAGGAGTGATTTCGCCAAGTTAGTCGACAGTTCAGCCTTCCAAATTCCTCCAATTCAATACACAACATTGATCTTCCCAGGTTTCTCATGTAGACAAACATATCATCTGCATATAGTGACACCACCATACTCTTATACCCCTCACTGTCATTTCTAGTCTCAGTATACTGGCCAGTGGTTCTATAGCAGGCATTTCCAACGAGCAGCTCGTGAGCCACTAGCAGCTCTCCAGCTACTTGTAAATAGCTCTCCTGTCTTGAGCCTACCCTCTAAATTTGAAACTGTTTCTTTGATGAATAAATATATGCATCCCAAAATTGAAAAGCGTGTATTCGAGACAAAAATGTGTTTAACTCATCAGCTTAGCTAATGTTTGAAGACAAATGGCTGGATTTCCTAAATATATTTAAAGCTGAAACCTGAGTGGTAAATCATGAGTTGGGGAGACATATTACAAAATTATTACCTTGGTGCGGCACTGCATCTATAGCTGTCATGCATTACCTCTATATTAGCATTCCAAAGTGATAAAGCCATTTTTACATTACTTTGGGAAATTGTGCCTGATTCACTGCTAATTTTGCATGGGGTGGCCACTAATGTAATCGTGGAGCTGATTAGGATGTCGGTGGTACTCCCACCGACAAGCCGTCGGTGGCAGTCCCACCGGCATTATGATGCAGTCGCTCGATATGGCATCGGTTGTAAGGACCAACCGACGCTTCCGACGGGCTGAAGGAGCCCGTTGGACCTTCGGTCGAATCATAGTCTCTACTATTGAGGCAGTGCCTGCTCAGGCACCGCCGTGGGGTTTACGATGTCCCTTTCTGACAGCCTTTCCATGGCAGGGCCCTTGTTCTCCCTGGGCCTCCACTATGAAACCCGGGGGGGGGGGGCACCTCTGGTGCCCCCCAAACATCCCTGCCCTGTGTGCCAGGCACCATGTGGTGCCTGGCAGACAGGGCAGGGTTGTTTGTAAATAGGCCTTTTGCCATTGTGGCTTGTGCCTTTGGCCGTTTGCCGGGCCGCAGCCCAAGCCTCAATGGCAAAAGGCATGTTTCCGACCCCCTACATGGCCGTCGGATCGTAATTTGGCGGGGGGGACCTCCGACTACCTGGTGGCCGGTCCCGTTCCTGTAACGATGGCGGTCGGAAGCACGTCCGACCGCCATCGTAATCAGCCCCCTCGTCTCATATGATCACTATTACTGCACTAATAATATTAGTAGCTCAATATGATTTCCTTTGAACATACGTTGCTCTTATAACAGAAAAGGCTGGAGACCCTGTTCTATACCAAGAGCAAACAAGAGGGCAACAATGGCCACCTCTGTCTTGTCTCCCATCCCAGCTCCCATCTTTTTCAAATCACATCTTCTGCCTTGACTCTTGCCACAGGGCAGGTATACAACAACTTCATCGAGCGCATCAAATATGGAGTGAAGTTCATCTCCTCCACAATTGCTGCTCACCAGGTGTGACATGGGTCTCCTGTAGGAGTGCTATCATTATATTCTGTCTTTTTAAGAAGCCTAAAACCCTGTGTTGATTTGTGTAGTTCTTTAGCCCTCTCGCATTCCATGTGAGCATCTTGACTGGATCCATCTTAAGGATCAATAAGGGGCAAGTCTCTGTATTCGTACCTCCCTCCACTATAAACCAGCATATCTGACCCAGGACAAACATTCACAGCTCTATGTTTGCATGTGATCATCACATTATTATTCTCTCGCCATGTGTTCATCCCTATCCAAACAAACCTCAATCCCATCCCTACCCTAGGACTCTTCTGTAAACCATAGTCTGCAGTTATGCTGTGTATACATCTCTGCACATTTAACTTGAATTATTCCTATATAGGCATGTATTACATTTTCAGCCTTATCTCCTGCTTCTAGTATATGCTCCCTCCCAAAAACTATTAAACCACAATTGCACAACATAAGAGACAACAACTTCTTAAATCCAGAGCAATACTTTACCAATCCATGCCTCTGGCAGAGCCTCCCCATTATGGCAGGCACCTTGAAGGTCGGATTGTAGTACAGCATTGTCTTGAATACGACATGGGGAGAGCAAGCTTTCTTGCCGTGGTGCACTTTACCAGCCTTTGCATTGAACCCCTGCCATCCAGATCAGTGTTAGATTGCTTATATTCTGTTCTAGTGTTTAACTCCTGAGACTTTAACACTGTCCTCATTGGCCTTTGGCATCAGTGCCACAACTCTTGTTACGCTATACCCACCTTCCCATCTGACTTTGCTACAACTCATTCCAGTGAAGTCTCTGTCGTCCCCAGTTACAGTCTTTCTGTTTTGCTTATACCTCACTCTCCTCATCGGGAGGGCCCAGTTCATCTTACCTCATTGTGTTTACTGCCATCCCTCTAGCCGGTCTCAGGCCATCTCTGGAGAAGTGAAAAAATACGTTTTGTTGTCCCTAATCACCTTCAGTTTTGCTGGAAGGAGGAGCAAATACTTCAGACCCCAAACAGCCATCACTTCACTGCCTCAAAGTATTGTCTGTTGCGCTGCACTCACTTGTAGTCTGGGTAGATCTGGATCCTTAGGCCGTCGCTTTGTGTAGCACCATTCCATGATCTGGCCCCTTAAAGGATGCCGTCCCTGTTAAGTAATTCAAACATTGAATCACTGCGGCTTGGTTGGGGGGCTCCAGGTCTCGGCGGCGGGGCCAGCATTCTAGGTGCCCTCTTAACAGAGAAGACGTTTTAGAGTCCTTTTGGTTTCATATTGCTTCCATCCCTCCAAAAATGTGTCATTGACAGACCTTCCTCCCTCTCTGGAAAGCTCAGAAAGTGCAGGTTATTGCACTGTGATCACCTCTCGGCTTCTTCCACTAGTTTCCTGGGACTTCATCATGGTGGACCACAGTTCAGAAACAACTTTTATAAGCATTTGTACATTCTCTTCTGTCACCTTGCTCCAGGTGGATAATTTTCTGAGCTTGGCTGTTATCAGCTTAATTTCTTCAACAATGTATCAAGTTTATGTCTGAGTACTTCAAGTGAGCCTTTTATCGCTTTCAGTAAGTCTGCTGTGCTGTTGTTGGCTCAGGTGTCTCCACATGAATCTGTGCAGATGAGGGACGCACATCCATGCCTGAAGTGCATGAAGCTTTACTTTCTTGTCTTTCACAATATTTATTGGTCTCTGGATGACAGTTAAGTGGTCTGTTTTGAAGTGAGCTTTCTTCTATATGCTATCTTAGTATCAGGGCTTTCCTCGCAGCATGTGCAAACCCATTCTTTTCAGGCCACTCCAGCCCGAAAAACATAAAGTGCACCCTGATCAATTGCTAGGCAATACCGCTATTTTACTATTTCCCAAGTGCTTTTTGCTCACCTGAGTCACCTCTCTCTCTTTTTCTTTCCTTCAGAGCATTTTCGGCAGCAGTTCTCTTCCTATTAATAATGGTGCATGTGACTGTTGGCGGCTATCAAAGCAGCCACGGTGGGGGCCGAGCAGAGCCTAGGGCAAGGGCCTCCCACTTCACCAAACTTATGTTACTAACCACTGAAGCAGCTGGTGTTCCTTGCTAGGTGAGTGTTTTCCTTCACTGGCGCAACACCCCCAGGGGGTCTTAGATTTCAAACTTCCCGAACATGTATGCTTATCTTTACCACGCCCAGCGGGCAGGGCCTCTCTTGTAAGATGATGGGGGAGCCAAGACGAATGTGCCAATGTGCACTAAGAGCATGTCATTTAGTCCCCTATTGCTCCTTCTCTTTGTTGTAAGCAATGACCAGCTTCCAAGGCACACCGAGTTGTTCAGTGTCTGATTGTCAGCCCAGTGCCACTTCTCCTCGTGGATCGAAGGCCCGTTTCCTCACTTATCTTTATTCCCACTGCTGTTTTGCATCTCCAAGCCCATGGTAGACGTCCTTATGCACGATGCTTGATCCAGCTTTGCACAGGTGTGACCCGCCTGCCACAACCCTCTATACTATAGCCTTGTCTAGTTCCGCCCACCACCCTTGTAATCCACATCCTGCTCCCAGTTCGACTGTGCTTAGCACCGGGTGCAAACACAGGTTCTGGTGTGGGCACAAGGCCCCGCCCACTGCTTCCTGTTGGCTGCCTTTGCTGTCATGTCAACTCACTTTTCCGCGCCGACCACTATTTTCCACAGCCACGCGCTGGCTCCACCCAACTCCGGGAGCAGGGTGCGAGTGCAGGCCTCAGTGCAGGAGCAAGGTTTCTTTCCGGCAGCAGCACTTCTGTTGAACTCCGCCTTATTTGGCTACTTGCCAACTGGTCACTATTTCTGAAGTCTTCTGCCGCACTCCGCCACCCCGCTTCTCTTTTGTCACAGGGGTGCCGTCAGTGTCAGGTGTTTCCCTTTGTTTTTCGATGTATGTGTCCTTCCCTCCAGCCATTCAGTCAAGATGGCTGACATCGTGTCCTTCACTGCGAGGAGGCCTTGTGGATATGTAGCAGTATACGGCAGCCACTCAGCACTACCGTCACTGTTTGTTGCTTCTTTTTGCATGGTTCGGCAACCCACAGTGGTAGGCGATGAGCTGCAGCATACTGCAGTTAGACAGCTTCACAGTATTTTCAAAGGATTCATTCTAGGCCTGTCGCAGCTTCATCAGCTCACATCGTGGTCATCTTGCTGGCCAAACCCACTGCACTGTACATTATTTAGGGTGAACAAGACAGTAAAAGATCATGTACGTGATGTGGGATTCACATCATATTACATTTTTAGGCAGAGGGAAATTAGGTGGTTTACCCCCATCACACATTTTTCAGTAAAACGCTAAGACCAGTATTCAAAACGAGATCCTCAGTTTCCAAACCAGCAGTTAATTAAACCCCTCCCAGGCGGCGAGTTGCCTCCCCCTCCCTTAGTCATTCTCCAACTGCGCCCCTTTGACCTTTAAACATATCATGGACAACTTGCTTGGTGCCAAAAAAGGTCGCAGTTTATTAAACACTTAAACATTCCATACAATTGTTCCTCATGTTCATACATACATTTGTTCTTCGCTTAACGATTTGCCATAGTGGCTCTTTAGTCCATTTTTGGTTGTTCTCTGCTCTCAGACAGATCACCTTCTGGAGGGGGCCCCAACCATGGCCACTGTTGCTAAGGGGGTTAGGCTTCAACCTGCTACCGACTTGGTGGGTGCCCGTCCGGACTTGCCCGGGCCGCAAGTGCCGTCCCGCTTGCCTTCAGTGTCTTCTTGGCCCCTCCCTGCTCTTCCGGGTCCCTGCTGTGTGGCATCCCAAGGACCCTATGTGAGCCCTCATCTTTCCAGCCTGCGGCTGAGTTCTACCTTTCGCTCCTTTGGTACCCCTGCCGTGAGGCATCCCAAGGGACCTGCGGGAGCCTTCCATCTACTTCTATCAATTTCTCTTCCTTTCCTTTTTTAATTTTTTTTTATAGAGTTTTATATAGCGCGAACTAGACCCGAGAAATCGGGTATCAGAGCACTTTACATGAGCACCAGTTGCGTTACATGAGGACACATTCATTTTTGTTAGGCACAGGGAGATTAAGTGATTTGCCCAGAATCACAGGATGTTGAGCAACGTTGCCGAGACTCGAACCCGGTTCCCCAGCTTCGAGGTTGAGCGCTCTAACCATAAGGCTACATCCTCTCCCCTAACCTATCCCTAACCTAACCCCTTTCCTATCCTAGGTTGTCTTCCGCCACGCTACCTACAGTCTCTCCGATCGGAGGGAGCTCCCCCCTTGCTCCCCTATGCTCTCCTAACGCCTACGAGAAACCATTTGCTCTAACACTCCCACGATGTTTAGCAGGAACATATCCATCCCCACCCCTGTTAGGTGCACGCCATCCTCCAGGTGGTAGCCTGGCGCCCTAAGATTTATGAAGCCATGTCGTACGAATCCCCAGCCGTTGGCCGTACATATCTTTGACATAGTGATGTTTAGCTTGTGTCTGGATCTCTCCACGGCCCCCAGGTCTATCGCCCCCCCCTCCAGGACTTCTGCACTACTATCACGGAGAAGATTATTTCGGCGGGGCGCACCAGATTTGCCAACGCAGCTAAGTCCGCCTGCATTCTCATTAGCAGGGCCCACCTGCCCTGTGAGGCCAGGTCGTTACCTCCCAGGTGGACTATTACCGCGTCGTGTTTGCCACTTCTCCCCAGCGTTTCTTGCACTGCGGGTAGCAGTTGGTCCCATTTCATCCCGGACGGGCCCAACCAGACCACCTCGGTGTCCCGCAGCCAGATCCCGCCGAATTTGTGTCTGGCCGCCGCCCACTGTTGTGCCCGTGTTACGTAGGACTGCCCCACGAACCACACCATCCTGCGCAGCGTGGTTGAACCTATACAGGGGGGTAGGGGAAAAATCCGGGCTCAGCATGAGGTGGGGCGTATGTAACGTTTAAACGCGCCATATGCCCAACGCCCAATCCCCTTGATTTGCTCGCTACCTATGCCCAGTCCCGCTGCCGTGGTTGCAGCTCCGATCCTAAATGAATGGGATCCAAATGCTCTGGAGCACTGCCACCCCCAAAGCCTTCCTCATTATTGCTATGAATTGGAAACGGCTAAGGAATGTTCCCCCCTCATGCCTGAAAAGCGGCCCATCCCTGGTATTCACCGTTGCCATGTATTTCCGTACTAGGCATACCGGACAGCAAGATTTTTCCCTTATGCAATGTAGTCTGGTCCACCTCCCTTTACCCGCCTGGTCTGTCTTTGACCTCCGCAGCAGGATGTCCATATGGCCCTCCCCAAACATAACGTCAGTTCGGTGTATGCATGCCGTCCCTGCGTCCCTTGTGGCTGGCGCCACCAGCTCGCTCACCCTGTATGCCCCAAAGAAAGCTAGCGCGAAAGCTGCCCTGAAAAGTATGGCCTCGCTCACTGATGAGCATACCTCCCCCAGAGCCCCTAGCATCCGCTGCAGTATTTGGAAATGAATGGGCCTTCTTGTGTCTCGATTTGCCTTTTGCATTCTACCCCACCCTTTCAATGCCATCCTGCAGTGAAAACCCCTGGTGGGGTCCTGCCCCGACGCCATTTTTGTGTAGTATGCCACCGCGCTCAGATGGGTCTGAGCCCAAGATTTTGCCCTACCTGCTCTAAAAGCCCACTCTATGAAACCCAGGACCTCTCTCTCCCCCGCCGGCTGGTCGTATGTTAGCCCGGTAGCTGCAGTAAATGTCGCCCAGCACTTACGGTAACGGTGCATTGTCTTTGGGGCCAGTGCATGTTCCAGCATCAGTTCTAAACCAGCTCTACCCATGCCCATACTTCTTCCGGCACCGGGGTCATCCCTTGGTCTGCATTTGGAGCGAGGTCCCGGAATCTTGCCCACTGAAAACGAGAAATGGCATCCGCAACTGACTTGTCTATTCCAGGGACATGTCGTGCCCTAAGCGCTATATTCGCCCTCAGCTGGCATTGGATCAAGCTTCGTAACAGGCCGACCACCGCTGCGCATTTCGCTGTCCCCGTATTGATTGCCTGCACTACTGCGTGGTTGTCAGACCACAGAGTTATCTGCCTGTTTGCTAGTTGCTCTGCCCAAATGTGAAAAGCCACTACTATGGGGAATAGCTCCAGTAGCGAAATGTTCGCTGTGGCCCCTGCCTGTTTCCAGGCCTCTGGCCATGCCCCTGCCATCCACGCTGTCCATAGGATGGCCCCGAAACCGAGGCCCCCTGCTGCGTCCGTGTACAGCTCGAGTTGGCTCGCTGGTACCCATGGCTCGCGCCACATTAGGATGCCATTGAAATCGGACAGGAAGGATTCCCACTGCTCTAGATCTGCTTTTACCCCTTGTGTTAGGCGGACCCTGTGGTGTTTTTGCGTCATGCCCCTGGTAAGCCATGCCAGCCTTCTTGCAAATGCCCGCCCCACTGAGATCACCCTTGAGGCGAAGTTCAGTTTCCCCAGCAACTGCTGCACCTCGCCTAGCGTGGCCTTCTTTTGGAGCCTCAGCCTACCCATGATCTCCTTGAGCTCCACAACCTTGTTAGCTGGCAATCTGCATGTCCCTGCAATTGTGTCTAGTTCTATCCCTAGGAAGGACAGTTTCATGGTGGGGCCCTCTGTCTTGTCTTGTGCTAGCGGCACCCCCAGTTCCCTTGCCAGTGCTGTGAAACTCTGTAGGAGGAGGACGCAATCACCATTGCTCGCCTTGCCGATGAACAGGAAATCATCTAAGTAATGGACCCGACCCCCTCGCGGGGCCCGTCTCCCTACTTCCCACTCTAGGAAACCGCTAAATGACTCGAAATATGCACATGATATCGAGCACCCCATTGGCAAGCATTTGTCGTAGTAATATTTCCCGTCTAGCTGGAAACCTAGCAAGTGGTAGCTATCTGGGTGGACAGGCAGGAGTCGGAAAGCTGACTCAATATCTGTTTTGGCTAGTAGGGCTCCCCTTCCTTCCTGCCATATCAGGTCTACTGCGTCGTCTACTGATGCATAGGCTACTGAGCAATCTCCCTGTCCCAGCCAGTCGTTGATGGACTGCCCTTGCGGGTGGGACAGATGGTGTATCAGCCTGAATTTCCCTTTCTCCTTCTTGGGTACCACTCCTAGCGGGGAGACCATTAAGTTTTCCAGCGGGGGAAAGTTGAAAGGGCCGGCCACCCACCCCATTTAGATTTCATTGCCCACCTTGTCCCATGCTATGCTTGGGTTTTCCCTCGCTGATTTCAGGTTCCGGCTCTCCCGAGCCCCTTTGGGACCTTTGTAGGGTATTATGAAACCTTGTGTGAAACCCTCTGCCAACTTCTGCCTGTCTGCTGCCTTAGGATACTGACCCAGTAGATAAACCAGCCTGCTGGTTTTAATCGGGGTAGGAAGCAGCTGTCCCCTGCCCTTGGCCCCTGGCTCCCAGACCGCGGAGGGCCGCTCGCTACTTTTTCGTACCGGTTTTATCTTTGCCTGCTCCAGCTCCCTGGCCTTGCTTGCAGCGGATTGCAGGGTGGTTCCCCCCGCAAGACCCGCACGCATGTTTGAACCGGCACCCTGCCCCCCATTTACAATCATCTTTGTTAAATTTCCAACAGGGTTTCCCAGATTTGGTGGTTCCCTGGCTCTTCCCTTTGAACCCTTGGCCGTCATAGTTGCCCTTACTCCCGTAGGAGCTAAAATTGCTGTCCTTGGAGCTGACGCCTTCCCTGGCAGCCACCATGTGTGTTGAGAAACCCTCCATGTCTTGCCAGTCCCACTCAATCACTGGCCATGTTTGCATCTTCTCCCCGAAACCCTCATCGTATTTCAACCATGCCTCCCCCTGATACTTCGGCTGTGCCTCATACACCTTCTGCTCGTACAAAATGAGTGCCGCCGCGCTCTGGGGGAATTTTTCCACAAAAAGGCAAGCCAGGGTCCTAAATGCTTTTAACCAATTCTCAATTGTTCTCTCTACCCTGGGTTTGCGCCTTTCCCTCCTATCATCGTCTTTCTTGTCCTGTACTGTCAGGTCTAAGCCTGCCTGGCGCACCTCCAGCAGTGAGAAGATGTCTATAAACTCCTTCCTCCATATCCTCTCTTTCACGGCTAGCAGGATGAGATTGGCCAAGCCTAGGAGCTTTGTGGTTGTGGGCGGATCGCTCGGGGAGGGGCGCAGGTATGCGCTGGCCGGCTTTCCTTTAGGGTCTGCGCCCTCGCCTGTCGCCCCACCTTCCCCCGCCTTGCTGGTCCCGGGGGCCGCTGACCCCCCTTGTGTGGCCTCCTCTGCTGATGCCACCTCGTCCTGTTGTTCTAGTTGTGGGTTCTGTTTACCTTTGCCTGCTGCCCTTTTCGTGCCCCCCGTCTGTCTGGCTCTCACCCTGTCTCCTTGCCTCCCCCATGGATTTCTGCGGCCCATGGTGGACCTACCCCAAAAGGGGATCCTGCCCCCGGCCACTGCCACCATGGCATCCACGCCGGTGGGCCCCAAGCCTCCCCTTGGAAACCTTGCTGGTCCCTTCCTTTCCCTCGCTGCCAAGGGGGCTGATTGGGCCAGGGCCCTTGCATTGCCAAATTACTCACCCCCTGTTGTGTGCCTAGGTTAACTATTTGCCCCGGGCCCCTTTTTGCTAGGCTATCGCGCTGTGCCTGTCCATGCGCCCCCCTGCTGTTTGTCTTGCGGTGCTTACACTTGTCTGCGCCGATCCGACACCTGCGCGAGTCCTGAGAGGCCGCCGTGCTGGCTACAGACCCCTCATCCTCACTGCTCTCCTCGGCGTCGGAGCTGGACACCAGCTCAAGGGATGCCGCCCTCCTGCTCTTGGCTCATGCACCCGCGCACCTGCCCTGCGCTGCCTTCCTGGCCGCCGGGACCTTGGCCCTTGTCTCGGGGTTCTTTGCGGGGGCCGCCGTCCTGGCTGCATGCCCCTTCACGCCGGGTTTCCTAGGGGGTGGTGCTGGCGGGGACACCGGTCGCTGTTTCTTCCCTTTGCCAAGGGCTCCCTCTTTGATCTGTTGGTCCACCCATGATTGCCCTTTTAGAGCCACCAATTCCCTGGCTCTGTCCAGCATCGCCTGTAGATCCTCATCCAGCTCCGGGCTGCTGCCCACCCTTTGCCTCTTCTGCCCCTTTGGGGGCATCTCTGCGTTGCCTTCCACGTCCCTGAAGCGAGCGGGAGGCCGAGTTGCCCTGCCGGCTGCCCCATGCTTGCTGGCCATCCTACTGCGATTTGACCAGCTGTCGTCTGTTGATGAGCTGGAGAATCAAGGGCTGTGGCAGCGCAGTCCTGCGTGCTCGGGCCCACCTGCTTGCTTTCTGCGGTGCTTGCCCCGCCAACTGTGAGGGTTGTGCTTGGTGCCCAAAGTCCCCCAAGGCAGTGTATTTAATCCTTGACCGTGGCAACAAACCCCCTCTCAACACTCCTCAAGGCCAAACAATTCTTCCTTTCCTGCACACGGCGGTGTTTTGCGGACTGTCCTTAGTGCCCAAGGCCCCCAAAGAAGTGGATGCGGTCTTTAGCCATGGAAAAAACACCCTCTCAATAGCCAAATTCAAAACAATTCTTCTTTCCCTGCAATCAATGGTGTCTTGAGGGCTCCTGCCCCTTTAAGGCGCCTGGCTGTGCCCGCGCTACAGCCCGGGTCCTGCCCCTTTAAGGCCGCGTGGAGCGAGGCTCAGCTGCTGCGCCTGAGAGGTGTGCGGCGGTTAGCACTTTGTTCCTGGCTCCCGGCAGTGCAGGTCCCTCATGTGCCGCCCACGGTGCAGCGAGGAAAAGCGGGAGGCGAGGCGGGCAGGGCAGGACCAGTACAGTCGAGTCCCGCGCCGAGTACACCAAGGCTGCGTCTCGGATAACTCTACCAGCAGAATCGGCTCTCCCAAGGCCGATTCAGCAGGCCTGAGGGTAGGGGAACCGCTCCTGACGCAGTGAGCCGGGGCAGGACCTCACTGCCGAAGGCCGGGTCGGAGAGCGGGAAGGCGGGGGACCGCTGGATGCTTTCTCCTGCCGCTGGTACCAGTCCCTCGACGCTTCTGTGTTTGCACGGCTGCCCCGGTAAGAAAATCAGGCTCACAGTTGAGGCAGATCCGATGACCGAAGGCGTGCCTATCCTGCTGTGCTGCGAACGCCACTGCTTCAGCTGCTCATTCCTGCCGCGATCGCCGATTCCTTATTTCTCCTGCCGACGGAGGGGATTGAATGTTTGAGGGGGCTGCTTGCCCCCTGATTGGGGGAGGCCTCGTTACACTTGGGGCGACCAATCACGGTCGCCCCTTTTTTCCCAGGCTTGCATCCCGGGGGGAGGGGGGGAGGCGTCCCGCCTCCGGACGGCTTTTAGCCCGGGCCCCCATTGGGTCCAGCCTTGCCTTCCCCGGCCCGGGCTCCAACCCCTCCAAGGCAGCGAGTTGCCTCCCCCTCCCTTAGTCATTCTCCAACTGCGCCCCTTTTGACCTTTAAACACATCATTGACAACTTGCGTGCTGCCAAAAAGGTTGCAGTTTATTGAACACTTAAACATTCCATACATTTGTTCCTCATGGTTATACATACATTTGTTCTTCGCTTAACGATTTGCCATAGTGGCTCTTTAGTCCATTTTTGGTTGTTCTCTGCTCTCAGACAGATCACCTTCTGGAGGGGGCCCCAACCATGGCCACTGTTGCTAAGGGGGTTAGGCTTCAACCTGCTACCGACTTGGTGGGTGCCCGTCCGGACTTGCCCGGGCCACAAGTGCCGTCCCGCTTGCCTTCAGTGCCATCTTGGCCCCTCCCTGCTCTTCCGGGTCCCTGACGTGTGGCATCCCAAGGAACCCATGTGAGCCCCTCATCTATCCAGCCTGCGGCTGAGTTCTACCTTTCGCTCCTTTGGTACCCCTGCCATGAGGCATCCCAAGGGCCCTGCGGGAGCCTTCCATCTACTTCTATCAATTTCTCTTCCTTTCCTATCCTTCTAGGTTGTCTCCCGCCACGCTACCTACGGTCTCTCCGATCAGAGGGAGCTCCCCCCTTGCTCCCCTATGGTCTCCTAACGCCTACGAGAAACCCATTTGCTCTAACACTCCCACGATGTTCAGCAGGAACATATCCATCCCCACCCCTGTTAGGTGCACGCCATCCTCCAGGTGGTAGCCTGGCGCCCTAAGATTTATGAAGCTGTGTCGTACGAATCCCCAGCCGTTGGCCCTACATATCTTTGTCATAGTGATGTTTAGCTTGCGTCTGGATCTCTCCACGGCCCCCAGGTCTATCGCCCCCCTCCAGGACTTCCGCACTATTATCTCCGAGAAGATTATTTCGGCGGGGCGCACCAGATTTGCCAACGCAGCTAAGTCCGCCTGCATTCTCATTAGCAGGGCCCACCTGCCCAGTGAGGCCAGGTCGTTACCTCCCAGGTGGACTATTACCGCGTCCGTTTTATCACTTCTCCCCTGCGTTTTTTGCACTGCGGGTAGCAGTTGGTCCCATTTCATCCCGGACCGGCCCAACCAGACCAAGCCCTTTTTTCCCAGGCTTGTGCCCCGGGGGAGTGGGGGAGAGAGGAATCTTCCCGCCTCTGGACGGCGTTTGGCCCGGGCCCCCAATGGGTACAGCCTTGCCTTCCCTGGTTCGGGCTCCTACCCTTGGCCACATCATCTGGTTAGTCTGCTGAAATGAACCTACCTGTGTAGTGTAGTTTGGGAGGGCTAGAATGTATGTAGTAATGAAGAGCTAGGTTGGGCAGCATATGGTGGTAGTGAAAGGGCTTCAATGGATCGGTATATGGGTGTATTCTCTGAGGAAAATGAAGAATGGGTTTGTGGTCACAAGAGTTTAACATGGCACTGTGAGCATGTGTTCTTGGGCCCACGCACTGTGGAATATGATGCGTAGGAAGGGTTGTGGCAGTGGATTTTAAGGCACATTTAGGGGCATATAGGGCATATTTACAATATTTTGCCATAGGATAGCGCCGCAAGCCTTCTAGCTTCGCTGCCCTAAGTCAAAAGAAAAGGGCGGGAATGCACCATATCTACAAGATATGGCACATTCCTGTTCTTTCTGCCAGGCTGGCGCACAAACTGCAGCTGAGTGCCAACGCATGGCACCCTTGCACCATGGTGCAAGGGTGTCTGTGTTGTTGGCATGATTGTTTTTGTGCAGGAAGGGACACCTTCCTCCACAAATTCAATCAATGGATGCGTTTTCCTCTTTTTATGTGTGTGCAGAATTCTGCATACTTGGAAAGAGGAAAAATCAAGGCGAAATGTAAACATTTCTCCTCGTTACACCTGCTTTGGGAAGGCATTAGTGTGGTGCTGCCCCAGATTTACGCTATGATGTAAATCTGGGGCAGTGACAAAAACAATGGGTGTTGCGTGGGAGCACCCACAGCAAGACCCATGGAACACCGCTTCCACGCAGAGTAAGGCGTTGCCATACTCCATATTTACAAGGCCATGAAAAGCCACGCAGGGTGGCTTTTTCGTGGCCTTCTAAATATGGGCCGGCACACTGCGCCTCTAGAGCGTCACAAAAGAGAGATTAAGGAAGACAGGCATGAGACTGGGAGGAAGCTATACTCGGAAATAGAAGAGGATTGAAGATATGAAGAGGGTCCCTCTGAAAAAAGAAAGGAGACGAAACGAGCAGAAGTCAAGATCAAAGTCTCATGCAGGGTTTTAAAGTATAGAGGGAGAAGGCTTTCTGAGATAGCAAGCAATCGGAGGCTGTAACTGTAGATAGAAACAAAATTATACATAGTGCTTCATATTTGGAGGCAGACAGCTTAAATATGTAATTCACAGTGTACACATCATTTCAACATTAAGAGCCTTAGCCTGTTGGGTGCCAAGCCTAGGACAGCCAATTGGAAACAATGTTAAGTTAAATTACATTATTTTAAATAGTTTATAATATAAATAAATATAATGTAATGTTCTAACTTTTTTACAACCATTTAAGAATTTATAAATTAACACATAATTAATTTGTCTTAAAATATAATTAATTCTATACATCACTTTTAATAAATATGAATGCATAATAAAAAATATTTTTTTACAATATGTGGAAATTTATTTTTCAGAATTTCTTTTTAATTGAATTTAACATATTAAACAAAATATATAAATTGTTTAATTATTTATTTAAAAATTAGGATGATAGTGCTGTAGAATATTTTCTTCTTTTGTTTTACATTTCAAATAAATATATACAATTATGTATAATAACATTAAACATAAAAATATATTTTTAATTATTTATTATAAAGTTTAATAAACGTGCCCTATACTTTAACGTAGGAAGATCGCCACCCTGAATGTGGAGTCTCCCTAATGTAAAGTATTGGGAAAAGTAAAACACTTTGTTTAACTAAATAAAATAGTAAAAATATATTTATGTTAAATATTGATGTAAATTAATTTTATATACTTATTTAAGATGTTGCACAGAATAAAAAATGTTAGAGCACTATCAACTTCTTTTATTAAATCATCTTTAATTAATTTACATATATTCAATTAAATAAAAACATTTAAATAAAATAAATTCCTACCTATTGTAAAACAATATTTCTATAATGCATTAATAATTATTAAAAGTTATGTATATAATTAATTAAAAGTAATTTAATCATAGTTTCGTAAAAAGTAATGTTACATAAATGTATGAATTTAAAAAGGTTGTTAAACTGCTTTATAATTAAATAATATATATATATTATTTTTAGATTTTTTTAACATTAAATTGTATTTATTTATATTTGTAACTAATTTAAGTAGTAAGATTTAATTTAACATGATTGCCTAAGGGGTTTTTTTAAGTCCCTACTTCCACTTTTTTCTCAGGGAAGGTGTTGCAGTACCAAGTAACAAGTTTGTCATTTTAAAGACTAGGTCATGGTTATAAAAGGTTTGGGAGGCATTGATCTAGCAGATTAGGATGCTGTTCACGGTAAAGAAACAAATACAAGTGAGACCATTCCTACACATATGCAGGTCCTTTGTTTTGTGCATCTATTTGCCTTAGGCAGTTACTAGAGAACAGTCCCCACAGTAGGCGGGGTGTCACAGAGTGCACTATCTAGTTTTTTCTACAAATTCTCAGATGCCATGTTGTCACAGAGCAGCACCCACATTACCTTCCCTAACACAGCTTAGAAACTTAACACCAAAGTAGACGTTCACAGGAGAACACAATTTCCACAGGTGAAATGTTGTTTTTATGGGAGACATGTCCTGGTTTGTCCACAGTCAGGTCCTGAATAGATGTATCGTAACCATAAAAATCAGCACTCTCTAAACATTTGCATATGTAGAGAGCATTATTACAGACCTTGTGGTGTGTTACTCTGGGAGTAAAGATGACTCCAACCTGTTCGGACACTGTGGCCTAAGCAATCGTTTGAAGGGGGGGATTTCGGAGATGGTGTCATATTAGGTAAGTCATGTATCATGTGCACAAAAATGAGCAATGTTTATGATTGTTGTAGGTGACAGTGTATAGTCCATACAACCATGGATCCTTATGTCATACCTAAACTGTTACAGCCAGTGAGAGGATCTACTACACAGCACGTAGACATACGAGGGCTGCGATAGAACTTACAAGGGCTATGATAGAGCTTACATTTGGGCATGAGCAGGGGAGCCCTGCTGTATGCCCATGACATATCATGCAAAACCAGCACCTGTTGTGCAATGCTTCATAATATTGCCACTCAATAAGGCCTTCCCATTGCTGTAGATGATGAGCACTCAGATGGTAAGGAAGACTCCAGCCTCCGCTCAGGACAGGATGCAGCAAGGGCAGCTGGAGGGCACAACTAATAGCCAAACACTCCCAAGGTAAGAACATGCATTTATTCATTTAAAAGAAGGACACATCAGTCCTGTTTGCTGGATTAACAATATCTTTTTTTGTATTTATTCATAGACTATATAATTAAAATGATAATTACTGCCATTATTAGCAAGTACTCAGTAATGACATCATCTGAGAGTACACAAATAACTTTATGAAGATTAAAATGTCTTGATTGAGTGCTTTGTTTCTTGCCACTGGTGACTGATGGCCTATCAGCAGAGAACCCTGCCCCTGCAACGTCACCCTCCACACTTTGACTCGTTCTGTTGTGTATTGTATATATATCTACTGCAGCCTAGATGCCTCCTCACTTTCATGCGATTTTGGAATTTGATCAAAAGTCGGTGACTGTACAAATACCGTGCTTCAAGGGCCGTTGTAACTTGCACCAGATCTTTGGTGGCATTACAGGTGCATCGCGCCATTTCATTGTGAATGTGGCTGTCCTTCGAGGTAAGAGATCGGTGGCACTGACAGGTGCATCTACTGACCCCACACGGCTGTCTGCCCTTTCCATCATGTGGTGATAACCCTGCTTCTGAGTCTGACTTTCATCATGAATGTAGGCACATAATGCTGTGGGAGCTTCTCTTAAGGATTCAAAACCATGGGACAAAGATCAGAAGTCCTGCTAAACGTATATGCCCACTTCATCTATCTTTCCCTCGTGTGCCTACATCACTGTCGTTTGCTACCCCTGTACTGAGAGCATTGCTCCTACTATAGCCTGACACTCCCTTGCATAGGTTCACTCCTATAACACATACAGTTATCCGTCTGGGTCTCCAACCAATTCTGCGGCCTCTTATCACTCTCGGTCACAACATTTGAAACTGTATGGTGGGTTACAGTTTATGATCTTGCAGCAGAAGGTTGTCACTGAGTGGTTTTCCCACGAGACACTTTTCTTTGTGTGATAACTGGCTCTGTCATGGGGTGCTGATGAGGAAAGTGTCACTGCAATCTGCAGTATCTCTGACCTTTCACTCCTCCTCATCCTCTTTACCACCAGCCTCTTCTGTGTCTCCCCTCTGTATATCTATGGAGTAAATGTATGCAGCATTGTAACATGTATGTGGTAAGTTGACACTGACAAGTGTTTCAGGACAATTATGGTTCAAAGTGTACATTGTTACATGCGGATGAATGCATGAGTGTGGGTCCTGAGAATTTTGCTACGCACATGCAAAGTTGTGAGGCTCTGTGCCTTTGTAATGATGTACTCCAAATCCCAGAATGCACTGCACTGGTAACAATGGCAAAGGGTATGGATGCATCTGCTCAAGAGTTGATAGCTCTTTTAATATGTTTGTATGCTATACTAGCACCCCAACTTGGTGTTTTTGTTAATATATATGAGTGAGTATGAAAATATTTTGACACTAATCCGGTGGTAGCTCTAAAGTCTCAGACGTATCTATGTTGGACATTCCTGAGACTGGTTCAGGTAGCAAGGTGCTTTCTTTTGTCTGTTGGGTGAGTGCTAAATTGATGGTCACACCCCCTTTCTCCTGCTAACCATCTTTTCTTCCGTCATTTCTTCAATGCTCCTTGTGTGCTCCTGTATTGTAATCTGCATTCACTCCTAGCCACCTCTGGCACTTTGATGTAGAACTTGCCAAAAAAGCTGGCCATTGTGTGACAGTTAATATGGCCATTTCCTTCTATCAGAACTTTTCTTTGTGTTTCCTGGTCACATCCTCATGTTCTGGCACTCATCAAACTTCACTGCCACTCTGTACTTCCCCTGTCTTCTTTTCTGGTCTCAGAAGTGACTTACTTCCTGAGTGTGAGGTGATCAGCTGCAGCCAGGGCAACAGTTGCAATTTACTGATTCGCAATATATGATTGATTAAATGGAAAGGATCTCTATATGCGAAAGTTACAGAATTACTATTTATGAATAGGTAACGTCCGATTGTGATTACTTGAGAATCACTATTTTTATTTTCTGCTTCTTTGTATGCTGTGATTTGTAATTCGGTAATTGCGCTTCTAGTCGCAATTTCTGAAAATCGGTTCTCAATCTTAGGGGGATATTTACAACAGAAGTGGCGGAGCGTGTCGTTAGCCTTCTTGGCTTAACGACACGCTCCGCCACTTCAGACACCCAGGGCTGCACCATATTTACAAGAATATGGTGCAGCCCTACGTTTCCCCCTGCGCTGGCGCAAAATTTTGCAGATTAGCGCCAACGCAGGCACCCTTGCAACATAGTGCAAGGGTGTCTGCGTGCAGGGGAAGATTGTTTATGTACAGGAAGGTCCCCCTTCCTGCACATAAACAAACTTGAAATGCCGTTTTGTCACTTCTTTGTGTGCTGCTTAATTCAGCACACTTGGAAGTTACAAATGTCATTTTTTTAAAAGATTGTTTATGTTCAGGAAGGGTCACCTTCCTGAACATAAACAATCCAAGGCGTTTTGCTTTTTCCATGTGTGCTGCACAAGGCAGCACACACGGAAAAAGCAAAAACGAGGAGAAATAAAGCATTTCTCCTCGTTTCGCCAAGTTAAGACCAGGCTTTCCTTGGTCTTAATTTTGGCGCTGCCTCCTATTTACGCTGCCCTTGTAAATAGGGGGCAGTGTCAAAATCAATGGGTGTTGCCGTGCAATGCCCACAGCAACACCCACTGCCCACCCCTTTCACGCTAAGCATAGCGTGAAAGGGGGCCTTATTTACAAGGTAGCATTAAGCCACGTTAAGTGGCTTAACGCTGCCTTGTAAATAAGGCGAAGCCCCTATCGCCACGGGAACGTCGCAAAAAGTGACGTTCCCATGGCGATAAGGGCTTGTAAATATACCCCTTAGTGCCTTGGGCCCAATGTTCCAAGACAAGTGAATCCATTTACAACAGCTTGCCACCTTAAAACTAAGGTCAAATTAATTAGTTTTAGCTTCAACACGCTGGCCAAGGAATTAAATGGCCCCAGTACCAGAGTTTAATTGGCTGTGATCAGGGCAGAATTCGTGCCTACATCAGCATATGGCGCTGAAACGTACCCTAGCAAAATGAGTAAGTAGTTTGACTAATCACTTGCAGTCTTTTTAAATCCCTTTTCAAACTACCAACCTTGACTATATAAGTAAAACTAAGCTCAGAGTTCTGTCTGATACTACTCTCTGTCGCGATGGACGCTAAACTAATGGTTTGAGGCTCCCGCATTAACATTAAGAGTACAAATAATGCTAGTTTGAAACTGCTCCTCGAGGCAGAATTGGAATGCAAAATGAGATACCATAAAAATCCATAGGTATGAACACTATGTAGTGCAGTCAATTCACATGCCTGAGTCCTGTAAGGATAACACCACGTATGCCACCTTTAAATCTTAACCTTAAAAACTGTCCAAGGCAAGGCAAGGTCATTTGCAATTAAGCTAGAAAATCTAGCCTCGAAGAGAAACTACACGTAGGTTTTTAATCCTAGACATGTGACAAACTGCAGCCATATTTATCCACCTCCATGTCTATAAAAATGAAAGTAGCTTATTTGAAGTTGCTTTTTTAGGTCTCGCGCCTAGCGTTGCAGTGCGCAACACTGCTCGCGCAGCGCGAGACCTCTAGAAAGGGCTTCTGAAAACGACCTACACGCTCGTGCGTGTGGTTTTGTTTTCAGAAGCCCTCATTAACTGTAGCGTGCGTTTTTTAAAAAACGGCACGTGATTGGGCAAAGGCGGGCGCATGTCCCGCCTTCGCTCCTCCCATTCCCGACGGTGGCCAGAACGCGCAGCAGCGCGCGTTCGCCTCGCTGCCGCTGCCGCGCTCCCTGGCCCCGCTCCTCTGTGGTGCGCGCGCACCACTGGTTTAGACAAGTGCCGAAACTAGAGAATCTGCTGTACATAAGTTTTACAATGACCTAGCCGTGGTCCCCGCGCAGCCCCTCGTCCGATGACAGCAGCATCCTGTGCAGTGGAAGTGCAGGCTGGGAGGGTGCTGTGCAGCCCGGGGAGGTGCTGATGGGGATCCAGAGCTCGGTAGGGCGTGGGTGAGCCGGTGGCTCTGCTGCTGGCACCAGCACCGGGTGATTCAGACGATGTACTCGCTTTGATCTGCAGTTGTCGCTTGGAAGCAGACATGCTTTTATTGTACAGCAAATTAAAATCGTGCAGGACTGTGGTGACACTTGAATAATCAGCTGTTTGCAAGATGGAAGGTAGTGTCGTCCAATAAACTTTTAGAAATGGTACAACGATCTGTTTTTGGGAAAAAATGTCTCCAACTTGGTTTGGATTTGTGCATGCCTGTGTGCACGGTGGTATAGCGCTGGGCACTTCAGTGAGCTGAACTCTACATCTTTGAACTTTCCTGTATCCACTGCAGTGTTTAGTTACCCACTGGCTTGTTTGTCTTGACGTCCTGCTGTTCTTTCGACACTCGGTGTGTGACCATTAACAGTGTTTACAATCTATCTGCGAACTACGTGCTGCTCTCTCGCTGTCATGTTACTGTTTACTGTGTGAATATGCACTCAGTCTAAAAGCGAGCCAACCGCTCGACCACATCACTCTAAGTTATTACTTCTTTACTTTGTTCCTTAACCTTTCAAATCCACACTCCTCTAACAAGTGTGGAATTGTATCAGCATTTTCTACATATTTTGCTGCTCCCGCATGCCTTATTAGACAAAAATGTTTCCTACGCAGACTTGAGTATCTGTCGTGCACGATTCTTTGAAACGATTGTTTGTCTGATGTCTGGATAGAGACCACGTGGGTTGCGATGCTCCTCTATTTCTCTGGGTTATCTGCAAAAGAGCAAGCGATTTATCTTAACCGACAGATTCATTCTTGCCATCAGCAAACTGAAAATCGATCCAAACAGCGTTTTTGTGATTTAGGTGTGAGTAACTCCTGAATTCCCTCAAATAAAATACCTTTCATGATCAAAACAGGGAGTTAAATATGGCCATATTTAGTTGCCAGGTAGGCCCATTAGTATTTTCACATGGGCACCGGACACTGGTCTGCTAAGAACAGGGCTTTGTGTGATGAGAAATGGGGGAGAGGTCTCTGAAAGGGGCGTGGCTAGAGGTGTGGCAGATATTTCCCAGGAGACGTGGCCTATATAATTAAGGGTGTGGCTTAAAAGATGTAAGCTAATAATCCTGTGTGCCACACAACGTACCCCCTGAATTGTGTTTGGGTGCCTCTCTCCGAGCCTTCTGTTATTGCATCTAGGCATATCACGCACAATAACGGACATTGTGTAAAATAGGCCAGACCTACTGACTTTGTCAGTGCTTGTTATCAGATATCTGAGTGTTAGGGTGTCTGTTTAAGGAGTTATGGTCTTCAGAGTGCGACAGTCACTCTTGTTCTTCCCGTCGCAACACTTTCCTCCGCAGCTCTCTGTAAAACACTTACACCCTTTTTCTCTGCGCATCTTTGTGAAATCCTCCATCTGCATATTTCACATCTAATCAGTTTCCTCATCCACACGCTCTTCTTCTGCATGTACTGCCTTGCATCTCCTACACTTCACCCCCACACATTCACCTGTCATTTTCTTTCAACAGCTTTGTAATTCCTTCACACATTTTCACGTATACTTCCAATTAGAAGTAGCACATGTCACCATTCGTTTGGGAAGAATACAATTGCATGGGCATTTATTCTGTACACCTTTATGACTGACTGACAGCACCGTGAGAATCTCGCACTGCCTTCAGCCTCAACTCCATAGTTCCTAATTTTAGCCTGTTAGAAACACCCTCAACCTGAGCTCACATAGAAACCTACAGATGACCCAGTCCACAGTACGCACAACACAAGATTAATACATTGCATTAAAAAATTAAGGAAAGACAGTCTTCTGGAAAAAGTAGCACTTAAGGAAGTAAATTAAATAAAACATGAAATCTTAACAGGAGCTAAGTTACGGATATGGCTTACCTTAATGTTTTGGGCAATCATTTTTAGGTTGAGCCTGGGCAGCGCCAGTGCTGCTCTGCGAGGCATGCTGTATTGAGGTATGGAATAGAAGCTCCGCCCATTTCCCACCCATCTTTTCAATTGGCTCCTGTTACTGTCCTTTCGAAATCGTTGCTTTTCATTCCTGAATAGGCTTAGTAGTCCCTCCTTGGTAACGCCTTCTCTTCATTTGTAACCTCCCATAAGGACTGGACTTTTTAGTTGTGTTGTTACATGGTCTGCTTTATGTAGTCGGTGAGCACTATTTTCTTTAATGTTCTTCCCCTATTCCACCCACGATGTATTTATTTATTGTACAGCATGGTCCGCTTTAACTATAGCGGCGGCACTTATTTATTTAATTTACAGCGCGGTCTGCTTTCACTTTAGCGGCTGCACTACAGACTTTTTCTTTAATTATTTATTTTTTCTTTTTGGGTGAAAGTGCCCCATACCACGCTTTCACTGTAATGTTGGCCATGCCCTTTTCTACAGATGCTGTTCACTGTAACCTGAATGCGGCGAGCAGCGTCTAAAGAAAGAGGTGCATCCACCATTAAAGTGGTCTCGCATTTGCAAGAGTTTGAACTATTAGCATTAGAAATGACAATGCCTTTTATATATATATGTGTTGCTTTTAAAAACGCATAAAAGGCATTGTCACTTACAATGCAATAGCTTAAACTCTCGTAAATGCGAGACCTATTGCATTGAAAATGCTTGTTGTCTATTTGTTGTCTATTTGACCTAGGCAAGTTCAGACAGAGTTAGAAATATCCCACTTTAGACAGCACCTGAAGATTTTGCACCAGTAATCAGGGGACCATCTGCCATTTGACGTGTTTACGCCCAGAGGTTCAAGGTGAATGAAGGGAGCTTCTGAGACCTCACTTCAGCAGATTAAACATTTCACAGCTCCAAGTGCTGTTCATGTATGCTTTAATTTACAAATAGCGAAACAACGTGAGGCCATTCCCAGTCTATTGTGACAATGATTGTGTGAATTTTCAAATGTTGCATTATCATGAAATTATACAATCACCTGTGTTCAGACTAATAGGCAAATGCTGCCGTAGCCCATGTAATATTGAGGCTGTTTTCACAACCTCCATTTGCCTTTCATGATAGATGTCTTTCCAACTCAATCATTTTGATTGATTTTCAATGATGTGTTTTATTAATATAAATGCAATTGATGTGTAAAGATGTAATCCATTCCCAATAATGTGTCTGTCAGGAATCCCAAGGTGTCTTGGCTTGTCAGAAATGTAGGGTCAGTATTTCACACTCACGATTCATAGATGCACCAGTGACATCAGCATCACACACGTATAATACATCTGGCAAAGTCCACATTATGCTAACAAAAGTTTGTTGTTAGTAATAGTCCAGAAAAACATGGTGCGCTCGGCTGTTGGAAGGAGTACTGCTGGTTGTAGTAATATTAACGGCTCCATCTTCCTTATCTTAACCTCAGAAACCACCAGGAAGAGGCATGTCGAGCGACAAGAGTCTATACACCTGCCTTAGCTTTGCCGCAGTCTTCTGTGCTCTTGCAGTATCCCTTCTCCAAGATGTGCTGGAAATCATAGGTACCACCACACATTGTATTCTCGTAGGCCATGTTGTCTCACCACCTATATAAACCGTATCCTGAGGTTTCTTGGTGTTTTGCATCGGGGAGCACTCCTGGTGACGACATTTTCTGTAGTTTTTTGGTTGTCGGGAGAAATGGTTTGGCATCTGAGAGCCAGGGGGCAGCCACTGGATCACAGAGAAGTGCCCCAAGTTCTGAATCCGGTTTTGTAACATTGTGCTATAGAATGTCTGAGACTCGCGTCATCAGGTGCCCAGAGAGATGGTGCTTATGATTGTGAGTCCGAACTGGATGGGGCACTTTTAACTGGGAGCACTGGAAACTGTGGATGTCTCTCAGAACATTTCACTTCTTTTAGTAAAGGTGTAGTCGGAATCCTTAGGCATTTGACGAGAATTACATAAGCACGTCCTATTCATTTGTGAAGTTAACAAATAAAACCATTTCTCATTGTGGAATCTTGGAATAAGAACAGAGACTAGAAAGGCAAGGGATATCCCTCAAATTACTCGTCAGAGCCCACGAGGCTCAAGTTAAAGTAGAAAGGTGTGTCCTTATTAGTCTTACCACATTCGCAATGGAAGTGTTTTGTATAATAACCACTAATCTGATTATGTTAATATAGATTGTGGGATAAGCAGCCCGTTTACACCCACGTGAATACCTCTGTGAAATTAATAGAGGGAAAAGGATAAATATTGCAAGCACACGCTGTAGAAGCCCATCGTCAGGGGTAGCTATAATGTAAGATAAGCTGTCCCAATATTCCATAACTGATAGGTTTTACCATTCTACCCTCATGCACATACGAATATAAAATGAAGCGAGTCATCAGAAACCTCCACCAACTCGTGTTACCTCTGAAAATCTGTGCCTAATTTAAACGAAGAATCTGTGGTGTGAAAAGGGCTCGATTCTACAAATGTGTGCTCATGCATCATAAATCAAATGCCACCAGCTGCGCTGTACCATGCATTAAAAAAACAGTTCAAAGAAAAACATTGAAAAAAAAATACCTAAACCAACTATAGACTCACCATGCACCAAATAGATAATATAGCGCTGTGACCGTTCTAACTGCCATCAATGACCCAATATAAATGTGTCATGCCACCCTGACGAAGGGCTTTGTGCCCGAAATGCATTGGGTTAATGATTGTGGATGAAATGTGAATCCCAACAAACTGGTGAAAAGGCCTGGATGGGATTTTCTGTAGCAGTTAATGTTTGGCAACACATTGCTTCCATGTGAATTCTTCAATCATTGAAAAATACTGGAATACATTTGGATTTCTATGGATTATTTGGAAAAAATTTGGATTATTGTTTCGTGAACTACGCAATTTATGTCTTTAGTGCAGTGCAGCTCGCATGTTGCGCGACGGCGCACCATTTTGTTGTGACATTAAAGTTCTGTGCTAACGGGACAGGGCATGAGTCAAGTATGCACGCTGAAAACTTACCATTTGGCATATTTTAAACTCGTTGAACAAAAGGAAATAAAGGAGTGCATTCCATTACATCATTTGAATCCTGCCGTGTACCCATGTAAGACAAAAGGCTGTAAGATGTTAGCCGCTTATACTACTAACTGATGTTATTTTTTATAGCACGCAACAACATTTAAATGTCTGTAAATTAACTGTGCAAATATTTCAGAATATATCAGAATAAGCAAAGCACAAATGAAGCACATTTTTTGTAATTCCGAAGTGTGGAGGAAACAAGTATTTTAATGGAATCAAAACAAATCAAACTGGTGATGTCAAATCATGTTTGTGCGCTGTATCGTTTTATCAATAAAACTGTATATCTGTGCAAATGTAATGGCCATTTCAATTGAAAATGTGTTGTCTGTAAGGGCAGTGCGCTATCACACCATGCATACTCCAGTCTGCGCAACTCCACTCTATGAGACTCTACTTCACTCTATGCCACTCCACTCTACAACACTCCATTACACACTATGACACTCTACTCCCCTCTCTGCTATGCCGCTCCACTCTACACCACTCCATGTCACTTAACTCTACTACACTCTATTCTATGCCACTCTACTGTACTCCACTCTACTCCATTCAACTTAACTTTACGCCACTCCTACCTATGACACTCTATTCCATTCCACTCTACACCACTCCACTCTACGCCACTCCACTCTACGCCACTCCACTCTATGACACTCTACTCCATGACCCTCCACTCTATGCCACTCCACTCTATGACAGTTTACTCCATTTCACTCCACTCTCTACTACACAACTACATGGCACTCCACTCTGCAGTACTCCACTCTACAACACTTTACTCCATTCCACGACACTCTACACCCCTCCACTCTATAACACAACACTCTAATCTCCCTTATGCCACTCCACTCCACTCTATTACCCTCCATGACACTCTAATGCACTCCACTCTAAGACACTTCACAACACTCTACGCCACTCTACTCTAAGACACTCTATGCCCCTCTACACCACTCCAATCTACAACACTCTATTCCACTTTACTCCACTCTATGCCACTCTGTTCTATGACACTTTACTCCACAGCACTACAGTCCACTCTACGGCACTGCACTTTATGACATTTTACTCCACTCTGTGCTACGGCACTCTATGCCCCTCCACTCTGTGCCACTATACTCCACTCTGCGCTACTCTACTCCAATCCACAGCAATTTACTCCACTTAGCTCTACGACACTCTACACCATTGTTAGCCACTCCACGACACTCTATGACCCTCCACTCTATGACCCTCCACCACAGTCCACTCTATGACACTCCACTTTATACCACACCACTCTATGCCACGCTACTGTATGCCACTTTATTCTACGACACTGTACTCCACAGCACTCTACTCCATTCCACTCTCCTCTACTCCACTGTACTCCATTCTATGACACTCTACTATATTCCACTCCTCTCCACTACACTTTACTCCACTCTATGCCACTCCACTCTATGCCACTCTACTCCACTCTAAGCCACTTCACTCTACCCCACTCTACAACACTTTACTCCACTCTATGAAACTTTACTCAACTCCATGCCACGCTACTTTACGTCCCACCATGAAACACTATTCCACTCTAGAACACTACTCCTCACTATGTCATGACAATCTATGCCCCTCCACTCCATGCCCCTACACTCTATGCCCCTCCATTCTATGCCACTCTACATCATCCACTCTACACACTCCACTCTACGCTGCTCCACGACACTCTAATCCACAACACCCCACTCTAATCCATGACACTCCACTCGGACACTCCACTCTACAACACTCCACTCTACGCACTTTATGCCACTCTACAACACTCCATGACACTCTATGCCATTATACTCCACTCTACACCACTCCACTCGCCACCCTCTTCTTTGCTACAATCATTTAGGCATGCTGAACAGTAGCCACGCTGGTGTACAGAATGGCTAAAACACATTGGCAAAGCCAATAGCTCTTGCATAGGCACGACCTAGTGGCTTTGCCAATGCCTGTTTTAGTTAGACCATCAAGTGGCTGAGAGGTAGGCGAGAACATATTGCCCTGATGTGATGTTTGTGTTTTTTTTTCTCCTACCAAAACACAGTCACGTGGCACCCGCCCTCTGGCTGACAGCACGGGACAAATATAGATGAAGATTCATCCACCTCTGTTTAAGGTAGAAGATAAAAAGAAACAGAATAACCTTTTTTTATATTGCCGGCAGGAAGGACACTTTGAAAAGAACTGTACCAGAAAGCCGAAGAAGACCTTGAAGAATGCTAGTATACCTAAAAAACATGCAGCTAATGGTATACAAGCTCATGTCATCCTTGATGTATCCTTGGATTTCAGAGATCTAGAATTAAATCACATTCCAACTATGAAAGACTCAAAGGCAATGGGGAATTTTTGTGTTTGTTGTTTTGCCATGGGACACCACGTTATTAGTGAACATAATTTATACATAGTGCAGATTCGTGCTGTAGATAGTTTGCATCTATTGTCAGGGCCAATTACCCATTAAACTATATCAATGGCAGGGTCCGATGGACATTTGGAGAAAGTTTGTTTTGATCTGATATATGCAGTATAATATGGTCTCATTCTGCGTTTACTTTGTCTGACTGAACACAACCCCACAATAAACTTGTGTTAAAAATTGGGTTTCTGGTTGTCAAAGGTATGCACCCTGACCAAGAAGAAGCCACAATCCTAGTCAGGGTAAGCTAGATACGCACTAAAAGATAGCCTGTGCTCACCCTCTGGTAGCTCGGCACAGAGCAGTCAGGCTTATTTAAAGAGGGAATGGGTAAAGTATTTGTGCAACACACACACACAATAACACAATGAATACACCAAAAAAAGGCTTGACACAGGTTTATAATAATAAATAATAGACTATTATATTCTGAACAAAACAAGACCAAAACTATAATCCAATGTATAGAAGTTGAGAAATTGAATTTAAAAATAATAAATGCAGTAAACCACTTAGAAGCAAGTAGCGCTAAAAGGGTACTTTTGGTTGCGCTGGACCAGGGCAAAGTCAAAGTTCGGGCCCACCTTATGAAAGCGCAGGATGGCTACAGGACCCACATAGGGCCCGGTGAACAAAGTACCTTTCCTGGTCGCAAACAGCGAGATGTGTCAAATTTCTCCAAGCAGTGAATGCGATGTGTCACTACCGAAGACGGGAGCCGAAGTCGAGATGTATTTAGTGATGCGCCTGATTCTACCACACAGACGATTGGATGCGTTGATCACACCAAGCTGCAGTGATACACTGTCTGATGCATCGATCTCTGGAGGCGCATCGCTGGTCCCAATGCGATGCGCCGATTTTACTCCCACAACTGGGTCGATGAGCAGGTTCTGTTACACACAACAGGAGATGCATCGAAATTCGTGTTGCAAGTATCTGGGCCACTTCCAGTGAGCCAGGCACTGGAGCAGGGGTAGAGACTTTGATTTCCCGGAGTCTCAGGCAACAGGGGCAAGCCAACAAGCCTTGGAGATAACTTGGAGTGGAGGCAGAGTGCAGCTCTCTGTCAGCAGAGCCAGAGAGCAGCAGGCTGCAGGACAACACAAGAGAAAAGTAGGCCTTCAAAGTCTGCAGACCAAAGATAAGTCCTTTAAGCAGGACAGCAGTCCTTCTGACAAAGGTTCAATTCAAGATTCAGAAGTGTCTGATTTCAGGGGGTCAGAGACCCAGTACCCAGAAGTGCCTTTGATGTGGGGGGTGACTTCAAAGCAGCTCTCAGAAGTGCACAGGTTCCCTTACCTTTCAGCCCAGTCCTGTCGGTCTGGCAATCTGTGGGGGGCAATCAGTCCTTTGTGTGGGAACAGGACACAGCCTATTCAAGTGCAGTGTTAGCCCCTCCCTTCCAATCTGCCCAGGCAAGGCCATCAGAATGAAGTTGTATGTGCATGGGGACCCACCCAGACACACCTATCCTTCCAGTGTTGTGGCTGTCTAGAGGGAATGCACAAAGTGTAACTGTCACCCACCCCAGAGGTGTATTGGAGACAGGCTGTCAGACACACAGAGCAGTAAGTGCAGAGAAATGTCCACTTTCTAAAAGTAAGAAAAATATGTAAAGAATGCACTCCTTCCCTTGTATAAACTCATTCTCCAAATCTTATGTCGTCCTTTAATGCGTGCGAAACAGTTGCTGTGTACCGCCCCAGCGCACAACTTATATAATCAATATAACTTAGGGCGCTTTTACGCGCCCCATCTGCCGCACTGCGATGTGGGAACACTTCCCTCCTTTAATCCACTTCTTCCAATTTTATCCAATATCATCTTAAGACACCAATTGTACTCAATATTTTAAACACTTTTCAATGTTCATTAAAACACTGCGGAGACAGCGTCCTTTCACCTTCCATCTTTATTTTAGCATCTTCAAATGTTTACTGAGTGCCCATCGAGGCTTTTTCACAGCAACACGTACAATCAAAGGTGAAGCAAAACAGAGTAGGCTCGTCACGCAATATACCCAATGCATTTCAAGCCTCATAGGCTCTTCTTCAGGGGTTTCTGCAAGAAATGAAAACAACTCAGCTGGTTGTCCCCTGCTGGCCTCCGCGACTCAATCACAATCCTAAGTAACTCACCATGCACCCAAAACTGCTACCGCCCACTCAACCCCACAATTCCCGTGATTTCCTTAATGTTAAACCCAGCTAATCGAGCACCAAGCAATCCCCTTATCCCCCTCCCTTCGCCAACCCTTCGTGCCCTCTCCCACTAAACTGTCTGAAACCAACATATAAATAAAACTAGTGCCTCATTCCCAATCTTCTCAATTCAAACCCACTTTTCAACAAATAAACAATCACCCCATAATACCTCCAAACCTACCCCACATTTCTGTGCCCCATCATTCGGAATTATAATAAAATACTTTGCTGAAGCCACAGCCAGTGACCTAACCTCCTCATCCACCTTCCCCATTGCCTCAGAAAATCGTCTGTTCCCGCTGTCACTCAATCCGTTAGTTTTTAACCACCTCCTCACCAGCTTACACCCAATCCACTCAAGAATGTTAACCCTGTGACCTTCTCTCATCAGCTGCAACAAGTTATTCTAACACTGCTCCCGAACTACTAATCCCACAATGCACCCTCCACTACCCCTTCCCAAAAGTAATACAATAACCTAAACCAGAATAATAAACCCCCCCCTCCCCTGCCTCACCCTATATCTCCAATGTAAATCTAAACCCAAACATCTAAGTGATGCCGAAAATAATATGTAATGGTTCCGTAATAACTCATTTAAATGAATAAGTCCGTTTCTCCACGGTTACATGTGCTCAAACCAATCATGCATACAAAAATTAATTAAAAGTAAACAATACATAAACAACGGCCAACTGTCCATAAGTTTGCTGAAATTGTTCTCTTGTCAGATGTTCAATGAATATTGGATAAAATTGGAAGAAGTGGATTAAAGGAGGGAAGTGTTCCCACATCGCAGTGCGGCAGATGGGGCGCGTAAAAGCGCCCTAAGTTATATTGATTATATAAGTTGTGCGCTGGGGCGGTACACAGCAACTGTTTCGCACGCATTAAAGGACGACATAAGATTTGGAGAATGAGTTTATACAAGGGAAGGAGTGCATTCTTTACATATTTTTCTTGCTTTGCAATTTTACCGTCCCAAAAGTAGTTTGCACCCCAAGGATGATTTTCAGTGAGAGAACTTCAAAATAAGGAGCGTTGACACACTGTTGGGACAGCGAAGCACTGGAGTGGATTCATTGAACATCTGACAAGAGAACAATTTCAGCAAACTTATGGACAGTTGGCCGTTGTTTATGTATTGTTTACTTTTAATTAATTTTTGTATGCATGATTGGTTTGAGCGCATGTAACCGTGGAGAAACGGACATTCATTTAAATGAGTTATTACGGAACCATTACATATTATTTTCGGCATCACTTAGATGTTTGGGCTTAGATTTACATTGGAGATATAGGGTGAGGCAGGGGAGGGGGGGTTTATTAGTCTGGTTTAGGTTATTGTATTACTTTTGGGAAAGGGGTAGTGGAGGGTGCATTGTGGGATTAGTAGTTCGGGAGCAGTGTTAGAATAACTTGTTGCAGCTGATGAGAGAAGGTCACAGGGTTAACATTCTTGAGTGGATTGGGTGTAAGCTGGTGAGGAGGTGGTTAAAAACTAACGGATTGAGTGACAGCGGGAACGGACGATTTTCTGAGGCAATGGGGAAGGTGGATGAGGAGGTTAGGTCACTGGCTGTGGCTTCAGCAAAGTATTTTATTATAATTCCGAATGATGGGGCACAGAAATGTGGGGTAGATTTGGAGGTATTATGGGGTGATTGTTTATTTGTTGAAAAGTGGGTTTGAATTGAGAAGATTGGGAATGAGGCACTAGTTTTATTTATATGTTGGTTTCAGACAGTTTAGTGGGAGAGGGCACGAAGGGTTGGCGAAGGGAGGGGATAAGGGGATTGCTTGGTGCTCGATTAGCTGGGTTTAACATTAAGGAAATCACGGGAATTGTGGGGTTGAGTGGGCGGTAGCAGTTTTGGGTGCATGGTGAGTTACTTAGGATTGTGATTGAGTCGCGGAGGCCAGCAGGGGACAACCAGCTGAGTTGTTTTCATTTCTTGCAGAAACCCCTGACGAAGAGCCTATGAGGCTTGAAATGCATTGGGTATATTACGTGACGAGCCTACTCTGTTTTGCTTCACCTTTGATTGTACGTGTTGCTGTGAAAAAGCCTCGATGGGCACTCAGTAAACATTTGAAGATGCTAAAATAAAGATGGAAGGTGAAAGGACGCTGTCTCCGCAGTGTTTTAATGAACATTGAAAAGTGTTTAAAATATTGAGTACAATTGGTGTCTTAAGATGATATTGGATAAAATTGGAAGAAGTGGATTAAAGGAGGGAAGTGTTCCCACATCGCAGTGCGGCAGATGGGGCGCGTAAAAGCGCCCTAAGTTATATTCACTTTCTAAAAGTGGCATTTCTAAAATAGTAATGTTTAATCCAACTTCACCAGTAAGTAGGATTTATCAACACCATTCCAACCATTTGAAAGATGAAAAAGCTGCTCCTTTCTGATCAGGAATTCCAGCTTAAAAGTGTATTAAGGAATTTCCAGTGCTAACCTATGAGAAGAGTAGGCCTGACAGTAGTGAGAAATGAAATAGGCTGTTGGTCACTACCAGGACATGCAAAATATAAAAGTACATGTCCTACCTTTAACTTACATAACACCCTGTTCTTAGGGCTTCCTATGGGGTGACTTATATTTAATGAAAGGGCGCTCTAAGGCTTGGAAATTAGTTTTAAATGTCAAGTCAAAGTGGCAGCAAACTGCATACACAGGCACTGCAGAGGCAGGCCTGAGACAGGTTTAAAAGGCTACTTATCTGGGTGGCACAATCAGTGCTGCAGCCCACTAGTATCATTTAACTTACAGGCCCTGGGTATATGCCTTACCACCTTACAAGGGACTTACAAGTAAATTAAGTAAATTAAATAGGTCAATCATGTATACACATGTTTAGGGAAGAAGCACATGCACATTAGCACTGATTAGCAGTGGTGAAGTGCTCAGAGTCTTAAGGCCAACAAACATATTCAGCAAAACGTGGAGGCAAAAAGCAAAAAGATTTTGGATAGACCACCTTAAGGCTGACAGGTCTAACACATGTCTCCCCCAAATGAAAGTGAGAAGAGCTACCCAGTCTCTAGGAAAAACCTGGATAGACCATTAGCATTGGAGTGCTCGACCCCTGGTCTGTGTTTCACCCTGAAGTCAATACCCTGTAGGGAAATGGCTCACCTCAACAGTTTTGGATTCTCGCCCCTCATTTGCATGAGCCACATGAGGGGTCTGTGGTCAGTCTGAATCAGGAAGTGAATGCCAAACAAGTATGCCTCAGCATCTTCAGTGCCCAAACCCCAACAGAAGCTCCTCTCGCTATAGCACTCCACCTTTGTTTTCTGAGGATTACCCTCCTGGAGGTGAAGGCTACAAGTTAGTCTAGGCCCTCCTCATTAAGTTGGGATAGTCCTGCTCCTATGCCATGCTCTGAGGCATCTGTCTGTATGATAAACTCCTTGGAGAAGTCAGGAGCCCTGAGCACAGGAGCTGTGCACATGGCTTGCTTTGGAGAATCAAATGCAACTTGGCATGCCTCTGTCCAATTTACATTCCTGTGATGCATTTTGGAAGTCATCTCTGTCAAAGGGGCCACAATGTTACCATAACCCTTGACAAATCTCCTACAGTGCCCAGTGAGGCCCAAAAATGTTTCGACCTCAGTCTGGGTTTTGGGGGGCAGCCAGACCATGATGGTTTCTATCGTGGCCTGAAGGGGTTGCACCATCCCCCTGCCCACCAGGTGTCCCAAGTTCACCACAGACCCCTGCCTTATCTGGCACTTACTTGCCTTGATAGTCAGGCCTGCCTGTTGCAGAGCCTGAAGCACTTCCTGGAGGTGAAAAAGGTGGTCTTTCCAGCTGCTACTGAAGACCGCTATGTCATCAAGGTAAGCAACAGAGAAGGCCTCCATATCAGCAAGGACCTGGTTCACCAGCCTCTGGAAGGTGGCAGAGGCTTTCTTTAATCCAAAGGGCATCACTCCAAACTGGTAGTGGCCCTCTGGAGTGGAGAAGGCTGACCTCCCCTTTGCTCCCTCTGTTAGGGTCATTTGCCAGTACCCAGATGTAAGATTAAAGGCACTGAGGTACTGGGAATCCCCTAAACGATCAATCAGCTCATCAGCCCAGGGGATGGGGTGAGCATCAGTCTTGGTCACATAATTTAGCCCTCTGTAATCCTCTCAGAACCTCAGTTTAGGCGTGGTGCCCGGTGCGGCAGCTTTTCGTACCAGAACCATAGGACTAGACCAGGGGCTACAGTAGGGTTCTATCACCCCCAACTCTAGCATTTTGGGCACTTCAGCCTTAGTGCTGCACCTCACCTTATCTGACAACCTGTAAGACTTATTCTTAACAGGGAGGTTGTACCCTGTGTCCACATCCTGGGTATACAGGTGGGCAGTCCGAGGGATAATGGAGAACAGAGAGGAGTACTGCCCCAACACTTGGTGGCAGTCCCTGTGCAGTTCAGGAGTTAGAGTCCGGGAAATTATTACTCCCTTCATAGACCCATCTTTCTCCTTGCAGGCTAAGAAGTCAGGGAGAGGTTCACTCTCTTCTTCCTCCTCGCCATCTGTCACCACCAACATGGTGACCTCAGATCTTCCAAAGTGAGGCTTCAGGCGATTGACATGCAGCACCCGGTGGGGTTGCCTAGGGTTTTTGAGATCCACAAGGTAGGTGGTAGCCCCCTTTCTCTCAATCACATCATATGGATCAGTCCAGTGGTCCTGGAGAGCTCTGGGCTCCACTGTCTCCACCTCCCACAGTTTCTTACCAGGCTTCAAATCTAAAGTGGTTGATATTTTGTCATATTGTTGAAGCAATCTTTTATATATGATACCAAATGCTTGAAGCTTTTAGGCCCTGTTAAGTTGACCTGAGATTCACTGCGCAGGCTGCTTGTCCCTTTCTGGTTTCCCCTAAAGATGCTTTTGTAACGCAAGGCTTGCTCCAGACAGATACGTGCCAAGGGAAGATGCTCGCTTACGCAGAAGCATTTCAGCATATCCCATTTCGCAATATTTCTGGTCATTGCTAATATGTTGCAATTATTACCTGGAAACCACCAATACTGATATCTTACATGACATTGGAAAGTCCCCAAATCTTCCTACTTGGGGCATGTGACCAGCAACAGTATATTTCGACCCTTAAATGGTATGGCATAGACTAGGCCTTTGCTAACTGGTCAATTGTACCTTGCTTAATTTGTACTACGTATGTTATGATGCTCCATTCTTTGTGGTTTTTGGCTATATAAACTGTCAGAAACATCACAGCGTTGGACATTCAGTGGCTATGCTGTCTGTCTCCGTGCTGCACGTATTTGCATTGTTTGTTGGTCTCCAATAAATCTTGCTATCTTCTGTGCTGAAAGAACATTGTATCTGTGGTATTATTTTACATTCTTTATTTCAGCTACTACATTTGGTGGAGAATGCGCCTCCGGACTTACTGACTTTGACGGCCTCTGGCAGCTGGACCCTCTCGGCTTCCTTTTCGGAGTTCGGAGACCTGAGGTTTTATGACTTTTACGTTGTCTATGCCCTTATCCTCCGCTCCGGAGGGGCTTGGGGTCCTTTGCCTGTGAGTTCGTTCTGTCGTATTTCTGGTTCCTGCTTATTCTCTTTCAGCACAGTTGCGTAGCCCTGACTTGGCAATTTCCTTACTTTTTTTTTTTTTCCTTCTCTATTTCTCCTTCCACCCTGCGCCTCTCATGCAGGCGTCGGTCTGCTTATGTCCTGGTGATATCTACGTCTCTTGTCTTCAGGATTATATGACTATGGCTGTCATTGTCGCCATTATTGTCACATTTATCTGCGCTCTTTTTGTGGCTCTCGTTATTTATTTCTCAGTCTGTCATCATTCTGCTGAGGACTGTGCTTCTGCCTCGGATTAGCACTTGCTCTGTGATGCTGATTGTGCCTTCTCTCCTGCACCGTTCGTGCTCTTTGACCTCTGACACTGCTGCCGGCCTCTGTCACGATTTTTCTCCAGTGCGCTTTTGCTCTCAATTACAGTCTTTGCTTCCCATACCCCAGCCTGGTCGGAGACGGCGTCCGTCCGCAAAGTTCCTGCTCGCAGTGACTCCCTGGTGCTACGCAGCACTTGGCTGACACCGTACCAAGGAGGGCGAACTTCTGCTCCCCCCTGTCTTGCCTGCGGAGAGTCTCCGGCCTATGGGGGTGGAGGATGATTACAACTACTTTCCCCTGACTGCGGATGAGGTCGGTACGCTTTGCCAGAATCAACGTCGATCGGTGAGTTTTGACTGAGGATTTCCTTCCTCCAGATTGGGTGGTAGCAGGTAGCCCCTCGTTTTAGAGTAGTGGCGGTTTTTGCTCCCCAGTTACAGGTGGTGCCGGTGTAGGCGCCACTTTTGGTTGTGCACACTTCCGGTTTGTTTACGATATCGTCAGGGCCGTGGCCAGAAGGGCTGCCCCTTTTGTATTGCATCAGGTTTTTGTCGGCGCCTGTAGCTCAGCTTTCGTGACCTCTGGTTTGAGTGCCGCTCGCTCACCACAGCGCCGCTGGTCCCGGGTTCCCAGTAGGGCGCTGCCTCCTGCTGGACGCCGGAGGTGGTCTCCAGCTGTGCCTAGGGGGTTGCCTAGGCACATAGAGGGGGGAGTGTTGGTTGTTCTATTGTCTCTTATTGTGGGTTCCATTGCATTCTTTTATTGTGTCCTTGTGATTTTCCTCTCATTTATGGTGGTTAAATACTGTTAGACTTGTCAGGAGTTCTCCGCCTATCATTTATTTGGGTATTATGACACTACATGACTGACATTAATATGCTGCTATCTCTCTGACAACTAACTTAGCACCCTTCAAATTTGTATTTAATGCCTTCGCCCCCACCACGGGCTGGCTAACAGTTTATTAAAATCAATATTATATTGTGCCATACCTCCCATTTGCGTCCTCATTTTTATGTCCCTTGGTCTCCCAATTATATTCTTCCTGTTCTCACTACTATTATTCTGGGATTAGCACACTTACACATAGCTGTAGCACACCATCAGCGCTGCAGCGTAAGGCTGCCAAGATCGCTTGTATGTTTTCTGTGTATGGTTCTATTACATGCGAAGTTCACCACTTCTGCTCTGTTTATTTGAATGTTTGAACTTTCTGGGCACTGGCCAGTGGGTGTTCAATTCAATTCTGTCCAGCCGCCCCTCCCTCCCATTTACGGGACAACAGGGAGATTGCAAGGGGACAGAACAACTCCTCTTTCTTCCAGAAACTTTTCTGTCACCTTCTTTTCTGTCCACGGAGCGCCAGCAACGCTGCATAGCACCCGGGGACCTTTTCTCTTTCCTACTTGTGAATGCTTTGGTGAACAGACCCTGAGTGACCTGTCTTTTGCCAGACGAATGGCTTTATCTGCTGCCGCAAACGCTGGAGACTGGCTGTGAAGAGCGTGACCTTGTTCGTTTTACCCACTGTGCTCCCTGCGTGCATTTAAGCGCGACACCCCAGCTCCCTTCTGTCTGGCATATCTGAAACTGTAGTGTCAACGCTAAAAGGGTTAGAGCTTGCACACAACGCAATAACACAATGGGAAACCCTTTAAGCAAAAACAACTTAAATAGTCCTCAGCCAGCCCCACCAAAAGACTCTCCAGCACATCACGTGGCCCTACGCCAAGGTCTTAGTTCCATTCTATTTATACATAAATGGCACGACATGACGGCTAACAGACCGGACTTACAATTCCCGTGCATTGGCACATATGACGTGAACAAATTATCTTACCTGAGACAGATGCTAACATTAAAAGAAAGAAGATTCGACCATCCGAATGGGAATCATTCTATCAGTGGGATCAGGTTATCTGTGATATGCGCGCCACCAGTGACGTAAAGACCAAGGTTCATCGAGAATTGTCAGAAGTTAAAAATAATATATTGAATGAGATGGCTAAGAAACAGATAAATAAAAATTGGAGAAAAACGCAACTAGATGTTGTTGGGGTCTTCCCATGCATTCCTGTTGAAACAAAAACAAAAGACTCAAATGAGGCAGGGGGAGAGGACGATTCACTGCTAGAGGATCTCATAATGGGGCGCATAAGAGGTGCACCACGGCAGGATGAGAAACATGACCAAGAAGGGCACATCACCTCATCCTCCGCTCCAGCGGAAAAACCCACTAAGCTATCCCATGAACAGCAGGCAGCTGCTATTTCTTTAATACGCAGAGCATTGACTGAAGACGCTGCCAAAATAGACTTGGACGCCGTCCAAGATGTTGCTGTCCTACAACTAATGAGGCAGGAGGCCGTTGGCGCAGCGTCAACATATTTCGATAAAAGAAAAGCACTGTTAACAAAATGCACGCAGCAAAAGATCCAAATACCACTATTAATAAAGTGTCAATGGCAACAATTATTCGATGACACAACAGCATAGCCACTGAATGTCCAACGCTGTGATGTTTCTGACAGTTTATATAGCCAAAAACCACAAAGAATGCAGCATCATAACATACGTAGTACAAATTAAGCAAGGTACAATTGACCAGTTAGCAAAGGCCTAGTCTATGCCATACCATTTAAGGGTCGACATATACTGTTGCTGGTCACATGCCCCAAGTAGGAAGATTTGGGGACTTTCCAATGTCATGTAAGATATCAGTATTGGTGCTTTTCCAGGTAATAATTGCAACATATTAGCAATGACCAGAAATATTGCGAAATGGGATATGCTGAAATGCTTCTGCGTAGCGAGCATCTTCCCTTGGCACGTATCTGTCTGGAGCAAGCCTTGCGTTACAAAAGCATCTTTAGGGAAACCAGAAAGGGACAAGCAGCCTGCGCAGTGAATCTCAGGTCAACTTAACAGGGCCTAAAAGCTTCAAGCATTTGGTATCATATATAAAAGATTGCTTCAACATTGCCCCATCTGATACCAAATCACTACTCCGTATTCCTTCTGTTCACCATCTCCTGCCCTTCCTCGCTGTGGGCGTGCTCATGCTTGTGACTGTTGTGTTTGTCCTGTTGTGGCACGCAATGTGCACAGCTGGATGTAAATGCTGCGCAGCATGCAGGACAAACCTGGATCATTATGCACAAGGTGATCAAGACCGCTATTATCATAATGACCACCTCCAATATCCATGATCCCCAGCTTCCTAGCCATAGCATCAATTTTTCCCACAGGCTTCCTGTATGTATGTCGTGTGCTTCGTCCTTGATCTCCTTTATCTTGTGTATTGCATTGTCTATGTTGCGGCAATTGTCAGGTATGTATGAACAGCACACCTGTTGGATGACGTGGCAGACTCCACCCTCTTTGGCAAGGATGATATCTAACGCAATTCTGTTCTGAATCACTACGGCCCTCATGGCAGTTAACTCTTCTGTGATATTTCCCAGTCCTGCTGCAGTTGCGTCAGCCAAGTCCTCAATCATCCTTGCTAGTTGATGTATCCTCTGTGTGGTATATATTACTCCTGCACCAGGGATCATCACTCCAATACCTGTCATTAGGTCATCCGCCCATGCTGGCGTCCTTCTGACCCTTGCTGGCTTGTACCCCTGATGCGTTATTTGCATTATGTCAGAAAAATGGGCCATTCGGGGTATGATGGAGGCAATGTAACAGCTGCCATACCAACCCGGGGGTAAGTAAAAGTATGCCCACTGGCCGCAGACAAAGAACAGTCCCTTGTAACCCACTAGTCCAGGTGAGGACCGCATATTCCTGTTCCTAACCCGTGATAGTCTTGTTATGTGTGTGCAGTTACTCTCACCAACGAAAATTGGTGTCTCTCTTTTACCTTCTTGAATTCCCTGTATTTTGTTTATTCTATCTTCACATTCAAATAGCCCCTTTTCTCCTTGTGCCATTTCCGCTACAGTGCACCCAAATGCTGGAGACTGGCTGTGAAGAGCGTGACCTTGTTCGTTTTACCCACTGTGCTCCCTGCGTGCATTTAAGCGCGACACCCCAGCTCCCTTCTGCTAGTATTTTTGACTGTCCCACTGTTATTCGTATGGATCTGAGCCTTCCAGATCTATTCGCCGGCATCTGTGACTTAGTTACCTAGCAGGGTCTGCGCCGCTATCCTTGACGCAGACTCCAGCAACTATTATTGTGAAATACCTAGCAGGGTCTGCGCCGCTATCCTTGACGCAGACTCCAGCAACTATTATTGTGAAAGTATCCGTTGGTGCCTCTGTTGTGTACCATCAGAGGTTACCAGCACATGATGGGTGGCACATATGAAAAGAACAGGTTTCTTCAGAATGATCCCTCTGTTGGAGGCCTGGCCTGCGGAAAGCAGGGAACTGCCTCTTCGTTATCCGTTGTTGGCCTTGTCTTGTTGAGCGAAGGTTGTACCTGCGAGGTGTCTCAGTGGCCGCTGGTGGTATTGGAGGAACTTGTGGTCCTTTTTGAGGTCCTGGTGCTTTCTTGGTGTGGGAACTGTGTATCCAGGAGGTCAGCCCTTCGCACTTGACGGCTGTTGCTGTGGTCAGCAAGATCTGGAGAGGGCCCTTCCACCTTGGCTGGAGGCAGTGCCGTCTGGTGTGAGCCTTCACCCAGACCCAATCGCCAGGCTGCAGGTCGTGTGACGGTGGAGTTGCCTCTCTGGAAGAGCCTGCAGAACCTGACGGTGAAGATAACGTAATGTTTCTGTTAATTTCTTACAATACCACAAAAGCATGTCGTCCGCTATTGACAGTGGAGCAGTGGACATGTGGCCTGCAATGTTCATTGGGCGGCCAAACATTATTTCATGAGTGCTTAGCTTTGTTACCCTATCTGGCGTGCTTCTCATTGCCAACAGAGCTAGGGGCAGTGCATCCACCCATGACAGTTCGGTTGATGCACAAATCTTTCCTATTTTATTCTTCAATACCCCGTTCTTTCTTTCCACTGCGCCTGCTGCCGGTGGGTGATAGGCACAGTGTAGTTTTTGTGTGACCCCAAGCCCTTTGCATAGTCCCCCTATAACATGGGAGATGAACGCAGGTCCGTTGTCGGAACTCAGAAGGGATGGAATACCAAAACACGGTATAAGTTCTTGCAGAAGGCATTTAGCCACAGTGTGTGCATCACAGTTCTTTGTTGGATATGCCTCGGTCCACTTGCTGAACATGCACACAATTACCAATACATATTTGTACTTCTGGGTGGGGGGCATGTCAATAAGTCCATTTGGAGACTTTCAAAGGGTCCGTGGGGCGGAGGAAAGTGGCCAGGGGCAGTTGGTGTACCCTTTCCAATATTGTATTGTGCACAAACAGTACATTGCTTACAAAGTCTTTCGGCTATTTGGCGAAACTTGCAGTTATACCAACATTGTGAAAACAGTCTGATCATGCCATCGTGGCCCACATGTGAAGGGCCGTGAAAAAGGCGTGCCATTGACGGAAGCATTGATGAAGGTATGCATATTTTCCCATTCGGGCCTGTCCACAACCCCTCCTTTGTTTTCACACACCCTCCTTTTGCCCAGTCCTCTTTCTCAATGTCCTCAACCTTCTCCTGAATGTGTATGGGGTCAAAGTGTAGCGAGTCACTGTTGACCCTGGTGTCCTTTGTGTGGCTAATGACCTGTACCATTGCTAGCTGGCAGCCTGTGAGCGCTATCCTCTTTGCTTCCCCATCAATAAAAGCGTTGCCTTTTGATACATAATCCTTAGATGAGGTGTGTGCAGCACATTTTATTATGGCTATTTCCTGTGGTAGTAATAATGCTTGGAGGAGGTCACATATCAACTGTGGGTGCTGTATTTGGTTGCCTGCTGATGTGAGGAATCCTCTCATTGACCAAAGCTGGCCAAAGTCGTGGACTACCCCAAAGGCATACTGGCTGTCTGTGTAAATGTTTGCTCTCTTACCCTTTGCCAGTGTGCATGCCCTTGAAAGTGCCACGAGTTCAGCTGCTTGTGCACTCTTAGCAGATGTTAATCTTCCTCCCTCCAACAATTTGTTAGCTGTGCCCACTGCATAGGATGCCTGTAATGTTCCATTGTCATCTCTAAGACATGACCCGTCTACAAACAAATCCCCTTGGGCGTCTGGTATAGGTGTATCCTTCAGGTCTGGGCGCACCTTTGTATGCCTGTCTATAGCCAGTGTGCATTCATGGAATGCATCATCTGACTCCAAGTCATCTAAATCGTTTTCTGTTGGCAAAAGGCAGGCTGGGTTCAAGGTGGTGCATCGTTTGATGACAATGTGTGGTGCCAATAATGTCAGCTCATACCTAGTGAGGCGTGCATTTGTCAGATGTTGGGTCTTGGTGGATGTGAGAAGTGTGCCTACTGCATGGGGGACGTGCAAAACCATGGTGTGTCCCAACACTATGTTCTCAGATTGTTCAACCGCCAGTGCTGCTGCTGCTGCCACTGCTCGGAGGCAAGGCGGGAGCGCAGAGGCTACTGGGTCTAGTGTGGCTGAATAGTATGCCACCGGGCGGTAGAAGGACCCATGTTTTTGACTTAACACCCCTAATGAGCACCCTCCCTTCTCGTGACAGAACAGGTGGAAATCTTTGCTATAATCCGGGAGGCCTAGCGCTGGTGCTCCACTGAGTTCAAATTTTAGCTTGCTGAACGCCTTGTCACAATCCCTTGACCAGGGCACAACATCTGGAACTTCTTTGTGTGTTAAAGCCTGTAAGGGCTTGGCAATCAGGGAGAAATTGGGGATCCAGTGCCGACAGTACCCTGCCACCCCTAAGAAGGCCCGTACCTCTTTTTGTGTGCGTGGTTGGGGAAAGTGGGTGATGGTGGATATCCTGTCAGGTAATAATTTTCTTTGTCCTTCGGACAGTTCATGTCCTAAGTACTTCACTGCCGTGAGGCAGAACTGTAATTTCTTGGGGGAAACCTTGTAGCCCTTCAGTGCTAGATGACGCAGGAGGGTCACTGTGTCCTTTGCACAAGCCTCCCTTGAAGGTGAGGCCAGTAGCAAGTCGTCTATGTACTGAACAAGTGTGGAACCTTCCTCCAGTACTAAGGAGTCCAAATCTGTTTTTAGTGCATTTGTGAAGATAGAAGGGGACTCTGTGTACCCTTGAGGAAGCCTACACCAACAAAATCGTTTAGATCGGAAAGAGAAACTGAAGAAGGACTGGCTGTCTGGGTGCAGGGGAATGGTGAAGAAGGCGGAGCTAAGATCCAGCACCGTGAAGTGTGTGGCTGTTACTGGTATGTTGGACAGTATTGTTGCGGGGTTTGGGACCACTGGGAACGATGGGACCACTATTTTGTTCAATTCTCTCAGGTCTTGTGTGAAGCGATATACCGGGGCCCCATTCGGGCCCTTGGAGGCTTTCTTTACAGGGAGTATGGGTGTGTTGAATGGGCTGGAGCGTATTTCCTTTATTATTCCCTGTTTCAGAAGATCTTGGATCACAGGTGCTATGCCTTCCTCCCCTTCTTTTGAAATCTTGTATTGTGGTACCCTTGGAAGTGCAGCTCCTGGCTTTAATTTAATCTGTACTGGTGGGTAGTTTAACACTTGTCCTACATCGTTTGCACTAGTAGCCCAGACTTGAGGAGGCACACAGTCGCGTAATTCCGGGGGTATGACAGGGTCAGTGCATGTCATGAAGGCCTGTAACATCAAACCGTGTAGCCTGCTTTCCAAGAAAACCCCCGTTGGTGAACAGTGTATAGTACATTGTAATTTGCAAAGCAGATCCCTGCCTAGTAAGTTCACGGGGCAGAATCTGCTAAGGACAAACTGATGGTCAACAGTGATTGTGGCTACTGTTATTTTAAGTGGCTGAGTAAGGTATTCATCTATTGGTTGTCCTGTCATTCCGACTGCCGTTACTTGTATTCCCGAAAGTGGTGCCTCGGGCATGAGTGATGCCCTAAGCATTGATCTTTGAGCTCCTGTGTCTACTAAGAATGGTACTGTTTTACCCAAAATGGTCCCCTTCACAAATGGGCCAGATTGGTCCACGGCTATTGCTAGAGCTATTAGGCAGTCTACCACTTTCAGGCATCCCTAGTATGAGTCTTGAGGCAGCGGCGGGAAGCTATTGTCCTGTTGTGCCCACCCGTCCCTTCCTGTCCACTCATGCTGTGTTTGTGGCATGTCATTTGCTGTGTACCCCTGTTGCTCATTATTCCTGTATTCTGTACGTTGGGTGTTATGCTGGTGTTGCTGTTGGTCTAGCCCCCTATTCGGTTGTTGCCTATTTACAGCATTTTTCTTTTGTAATAGTGGGCAATCTGCTTTCCAGTGGTTGGGGTCCTTGCAGTAGAAGCAAGCTGTCCCTGTTGGAGGTAATGAAGCTGATCTACCATTTTGTGGTCTTCCGGTCCCTTTTCCTCTCCCCCTACCCCTGCCTCGCCCTTGTTGGTTTGAATAGAACCTTTCTTGTGCCACCATCAATCTCACTTTTTCCTTCTTTATTTTCTCAGTCTCCATTGTCTGTGCATTGTGCTGGTAATCGGAACAGTATCTGGCTGCTGCTAACACCTTCTCTATTGGTTCCTGTTGCCAGCAAACAAATGATGTTTGTAGGTGTGTTTTAATAGGTGGTCTCAACTCTTGAACGAACGTGGTGACAAAGGCAGGCATTGCGTCCCCCATAGGGTTCTTCAGGCCGCTGTTCTGCTGATATACTTGTAGAAGGCGGTCAAAATAAGAGTTTACACTCTCTTCATTTTCCTGTTTGGTATACATTATCTTATTCCAATCTACCTTGTCCTCTGGAATTTTTCCCTTTAAATATTTCACTACTTCCTGGTATTTTTCATCTACCTCTTCTCCTGGTACTCCTCCCTTCCCTCTTGCAGGCTCCTTCTTTGGCCAATCCACCTGACTTTTGCAGTCTTCCCATAAATCTTTTGGCACTATAATGTTGAACATAGTATCAAAATCCCTCCATAATAGTCCTCCCAACACTGCCATTCTGTCTAATTCAGCGTACCACTTCCTTGGTTCTTCCCTGAGCTTAGGAAAGTCTCTAGTAAAACACATAATATCCTGTCTGGACCATGGAACATGGACATATGCCAATTCGTTTTCCCCACTGCCTGGTGGGGGGGGCACTCTCGTAGGGGCATAATCAGTACAGGTGGTGTTGCTGGGGCGGTAGTCCCAGTGTAGGGGGTGAGTGCCTGAGCTACCTCTAGCACTGCGAAAGTTTGCACCAATTGTTTCCATTGTTGTAGTTTGTCAATGGCATATTTAAGTGTGTCCTTCACTTTGGCCTCATCCCATTGAGGTAACTGTGTGTCTGTAAAACTGAATTTGGCCACGTCCCACCCATACTGTGTCGGCAGCGGTGGATCAGTACCGGTGTCTGCACTTTGCTTTTTGATTTGCTGGGCATAAGCGGTGTGCGCTTGTGGGCCCTTTTCCATGAGCTCTGCACATGCTAATGAGAGAACTTTGTCCAAATATTGTTTACTGTGATGTTCTGTAAAGGAATCTAGTGATAGCATTCCTTCTATCATCTCCTGTAGGAGTTTGCAACATTTAGCTGAGTCTGATTTTAGCACTTTTCTGCCCATTTCTGGTGATCCCTGTAGGGAAGACGGGGTGCTGTGTATGTGTATTTCACCGATACTCTGTCGTCTTTGAGTCTGCAGTGTCCCATCTAGTGCTTTTTGTAGGGTAGTGATGTCATGGGCTGTGTGGTGTACATAGGTACACATGTCCCATATTAATACGTGCCACTGTTCAAGTGTAAGGCGGTCATCTGCTGTTCATGACCTCTTGGCTGGCATCTAGGTTGTTGGAAGGTAACTTCCGCAACTTAGCCATTTGGCTCCTGAAGACTAGCATGTAGCTCACTACATCCTGTGGAGATTTCCTGGGAGATTGCTCCCAGCCTTCCTTGAGCAAACTCAGGGGTCCTGTAACAGGGTACCCAAACTAAAGTTCAAATCGGCAAAAGCCCACTCCCTTCTGTGCCCTGTAGGCAAACAACAGGCATGGCAAGAGGATATCCCACTTTTCCATCAAGGCCTCGGGCAGGCCTCGAATGATGCCTTTAAGGGTCTTGTTGAACCTCTCAACAAGCCCATTACCTCTCAACAAGCCCATTGGTTTGTGGAGGGTAAGAAGTGGAGAACTTGTAAGTAACTCCACACTCCTACCACATTGACTACAAATATAAGGACATGAAGTCTGTGCCCCTGTCAGGCACAACTTCCTTGGGGAAACCCACTTGGGTAAAAATCTGCATCAGGGTCTTGCCACTGTAGATGTAGTCATGGTTCTCAGAGGGATTCTGGATACCTAGTGGCATGATCCACCAGAACCAGGATGAACCTGTTGCCTGAAGCAGTCTGAGGATCCAAAGGCCCTACAATGTCGATGCCCACCTTCTCAAAGGGTGTGCCAATGACTGGCGGTGGGTTAAGGGGGTCTTTAAGCCTTTGCCCTATCTTCCCACTAGCCTGCAGGTCACACAAGTTCTACAGAACGTATCTGAGGAAGTCTTGATCCTGGGCCAATAAAAAGTGTGGGACTAGCCTTGCAAAGGGTTTGCCTTGGCCCAGGTGTCCTGCCAGGGGAATTTTGTGAGTCAGCTCCAGTAGGAAGGCCCTGTAGCATTGGGGGATCACGAGGGCCCTTGTTGTCCCATGCACAGGAACATTAGGCTCACTGTAAAGGAGGCTGTCCTTCCAGTAAAGATGGTGACTACCAGAGGTATCACCTGCTGCTTGGGCTTCAGCCTGTTGCCTCAGTCCCTCAAGGGTTGGACACTCTCTCTGTGCCCTACAGAACTCCTCCTTGGTGTGTCCTCCTTCTACATGCCACTCATCAATGTTTGATTTGCTCTGCATTCCATCCATCATCTGTGTGTCTTTTGCCTTCTTGCCCTAAGTGCGCTGGGTATGCCCAGACATGGGTCCCGGGCTCACTGTACCACTGGATTCAAGCTAGCCTGGCTTGTGAGGGGTGATGCCCCGAAACCGGTCCCAGGATGCTTGTTTCCTGTCCAGGGAGGACCTGGCTCGGCAGTGCTGTCTAGACTGTTCCCATGAGGCACAGGGTCAAGATTGATTTGCATATCGTTGGCTCTAAACTGGGGTGGCATGGTGAGAAAAAAAAACCAATGGATTTAACCCAGATCTATTGACTGGGGCAGAATTTTTGATTTGCTCTGCATTCTGTCCATCATCTGTGTGTCTTTTGCTTTCTCACCCTAAGGCGGGTGGGTATGCCCAGACATGGGACCCGGGCTCACAGTGCCACTGGATTCAAGCTAGCTTGGCTGATGAGGGATGATGCCCCGAAATTGTTCCCAGGATGCTTGTTTCCGGTCCAGGGAAGACCTGGCTTGGCAGTTCGGTCTAGACTGTTCCTATGAGGCACAGGGTCAAGATTGATTTGCATATGGCTGGCTCTAAACTGGGGTGGCATGCTGAGCAAAAGAACGATGGATTTAACCCAGATCTATTGACTGGGGGAGAATGTTTGATTTGCTCTGCATTCCGTCCATCATCTGTGTGTCTTTTGCTTTCTCGCCCTAAGTGCGCCGGGTATGCCCAGACGTGGGTCCCGGGCTCACTGTGCCACTGGACTCAAGCTAGCCTGGCGAATGAGGGGTGATGCCCCGAAACGGGTCCCAAGATGCTTGTTTCCGGTCCAGGGAGGACCTGGCTTGGCAGTTCGGTCTGGACTGTTCCCATGAGGCACATGGTCAAGATTGATTTGCATATGGCTGTCTCTAAACTGGGGTGGCCTGGTGAGCAAAAGAACAATGGATTTAACCCAGATCTATTGACTGGGGGAGAATGTTTGATTTGCTCTGCATTTCGTCCATCATCTGTGTGCCTTTTCCTTTCTCGCCCTAAGTGTGCCGGGTATGTCCAGACGTGGGTCCCGGGCTCACTGTGCCAATGGATTCGAGCTAGCCTGGCTGATGAGGGGTGATGCCCTGAAACCAGTCCCGGGATGCTTGTTTCCGGTCCAGGGAGGACCCGGCTTGGCAGTTCGGTCTGGACTGTTTCCATGAGGCACAGGGTCAAGATTGATTTCCATATGGCTGGCTGTAAACTGGGGTGGCATGGTGAGCAAAAGAACGATGGATTTACCCAGATCTATTGACTGGGGGAGAATGTTTGATTTGCTCTGTATTCCGTCCATCATCTGTGTGTCTTTTGCTTTCTCGTTCTAAGTGCGCCGCTAATGCCCAGACGTGGATCCCGGGCTCACTGTGCCACTGGATTCAAGCTAGCCTGGCTGATATGGAGTGATGCCCCGAAACCGGTCCCAGGATGCTTGTTTCTGGTCCAGGGAGGACCTGGGTTGGCAGTTCGGTCTGGACTGTTCCCATGAGGCACAGGGTCAAGATTGATTTGCATATGGTTGGCTCTAAACTGGGGTGGCATGGTGAGCAAAAGAACGATGAATTTAACCCAGATCTATTGACTTGGGGAGCATGTTTGATTTGCTCTGCATTCCGTCCATCATCTGTGTGTCTTTTGCTTTTTCACTCTAAGTGCACTGGGTGTGCCCAGACGTGGGTCCCGGGCTCACAGTGCAACTGGATTCAAGCTAGCCTGGCTGATGAGGGGTGATGCCCCGAAACCAGTCTCAGGATGCTTGTTTCCGGTCCAGGGAGGACCTGGCTTGGCAGTTCAGTCTGGACTGTAGCCATGAGGCACAGGGTCAAGATTGATTTACATATGGTTGGCTCTAAACTGGGGTGGCATGGTGAGCAAAAGAACGATGGATTTAACCCAGATCTATTGACTGGGGGAGAATGTTTGATTTGCTCTGCATTCCGTCCATCATCTGTGTGTCTTTTGCTTTCTCACCCTAAGTGCGCTGGGTATGCCAAGATGTGGGTCCCGGGCTCACAGTGCCACTGGATTCAAGCTAGCTTGGCTGATGAGGGGTGATGCCCCGAAACTGGTCCCAGGATGCTTGTTTCCGGTTCAGGGAGGACCCGGCTTGGCAGTTCAGTCTGGACTGTTCCCATGAGGCACAGGGTCAAGATTGATTTGCATATGGCTGGCTCTAAACTGGGGTGGCATGGTGAGCAAATGAACAATGGATTTAACCCAGATCTATTGACTGGGGGAGAATGTTTGATTTGCTCTGCATTCCGGCCATCATCTGTGTGTCTTTTGCTTTCTTGTCCTAAGTGCGCCGGGTATGCCCAGACGTGGGTCCCAGGCTCACTGTGCCACTGGATTCAAGCTAGCCTGGCGGATGAGGGGTGATGCCCTGAAACCGGTCCCAACATGCTTGTTTCCGGTCCAGGGAGCACCTGGCTTGGCAATTCGGTCCATACTGTTCCCATGAGGCACAGGGTCAAGATTGATTTGCATATGGCTGGCTCTAAACTGGGGTGGCATGGTGAGCAAAAGAACGATGGATTTAACCCAGATCTAGTGACTGGGGGAGAATGTTTGATTTTCCCTGCATTCCGTCCATCATCTGTGTGCCTTTTGTTTTCTCGCCCTAAGTGCGCCGGGTATGCCCAGACGTGGGTCCCAGGCTCACTGTGCCACTGGATTCAAGCTAGCCTGGCTGATATGGGTTGATGTCCCGAAACCGGTCCCAGGATGTTTGTTTCGGGACCTGGGAGGACCTGGCTTGGCAGTTCGGTCTGGACTGTTCCCATGAGGCACAGGGTCAAGATTGATTTGCATATGGCTGGCTCTAAACTGTGGTGGCATGATGAGCAAAGGAACAATGGATTTAACCCAGATCTATCGACTTGGAGAGAATGTTTGATTTGCTCTGCATTCTGTCCATCATCTGTGTGTCTTTTACCCAGCAATGACAGGCACGTTACCAAGGTAGCTGTACCCTCCTCAGTGGGCTCCAGGGTGGCCAATGCAGGTGCCCCATCCACCTCACTGGAATTACACTCAGAGCCTGGTTTCCCACGTCCCTTGCCTTTCCACTTTCTAGCAGCTGGCTGGGCCATTTTCCAGGCTCCAGCCATTTTTGACTCCCATTCTGGGCCCCCATGGACCTTGTGGTAGCACCAATCCAATCTCCATATGAGCCTTGAGATCAACTTTCTTCCAGGGTTTGTGCTTAAGGTCATTAATTAGCAAACAGTCCACAGGCATGGCAGGGCTCACAGCAACCTTCAGAAGACCTGAACCTCCCCCCACACTCAAATGGAACCAGGGCCACATGATAGTGGCCCTCTCTATTGTTAGCCACCGCAACCTGATGAGATGCATTTGGAATTATCTGCTATGAGGAAACCAGCTGACTCCTTACCATAGTCAAACTGTCTCCTGTATCCCTCAGAGCCTCCCCACCTTGCCCAGAGATGGTGACCCATTGTCTATACTTTGCAGTATTAGAGGACACATGGATATTAGGAACCATATCACTGTCACCCAGGGACACTAGGGTAACCTCACTAAACTCCCCAACATTAATTGGGACAAACTCCTCTACCAGTACTACACTCACCATCCCTGGAACCTTTCCTCCAGTGGGAGGTTGTGCTCTTTTTGGACACTTGGGGGGTCCCCGTGTAGTGTCCATACTCGTTGCACTCATAGCACTTAACATGTTTGGGCTGCTGACTTTTGTCAGGGTCGTTTTTTTTCTGGTAGCCAGATTGGGAATGAAAACCAGCCCCTCTCGCCTGTGGGTTGTTTTAGGTGCCTGAAGAGAACTCCTTCTCCCCCCCTCCTTCTTCTGGTGGAAACCGTGACCACCCTTTAGGGAGTCCTCCCAGATTCTTTCTTGGACAGTCTTGACCCAGATGTCAGCCTCCTCAGCAAGCTTCCTAGGATCAGTAATCTTACTATCCACTAGGTGTTGGCACCACTCTGTCAAACAAACATTAAGCATGTGCGCCTTTAAAATTAAGTTGAACATACTTGAATAATTATCTACTCTGCTGCCTCTCACCAAGCCCTTCAGTGCCTTACCAGCATAGTCTAAGCAGTCAACCCACCTCTGAGTGAACAGCTTGTGATTGTCCCTGAACCTCTGTCTGTATTTCTAAGGTGTCAGTCCAAACTTACTGGTCAAAATGGCCTTCGTAGCAGTTTAGTATGTCTGGCCCCCCACCTCTAGTGTAAGAAGAGTGTCCCTCCCAACCGTGGGCATGTACCTCCATAGACTACCACCTCAGAATTCTTCTGAGACCTTGTACACTCTTAGAGCCACTTCATAGGCTGCAAACCACTTGTTCACATCATCCCCCACCACATAGCTACGCACCAAATCCTTGGGTATTCTGACCTTTGTCTCATGTGACCTCACTGCAGGTATGTTGCCACTATTACTGTTGCTGGACTAGGGCTCAGATTTCCAGCTCTCTGAGGTTGAGCTCATGGGTTACTTTCCTCTCTTCCATGGCCAGCCTCCTTTGTTCACAAGCCTGCTCCAACTTGTCAAACTCTAACTTTAATTTTCTTTCCTTCCTCCTGTCTGTCACCTCTGGGGACAGGTTCTTTAAGGAAACACTGCTCCCTGCTCTGGTAACCACTACTGCTCCTGGCAAGTTGTTGGGCCCCTCCACAGGCAGTTCTAGATTCATTTCATACTCCAAAATCAGGCCCCCCTCATCCTCAGGAATTTCCTGCTCCTCATCTAGATTGTCATCCCCTGCAACCTGGGACTCCGCCCAGGCCCTGAAGGCTTTCTGCCGCTCCACCTCCCGGTTGAAGCCTCTCATGGATACCTGAAAATCTTTGCAAAAACTCTTCATCTGAGCCACAGTGTAAGTCTCTAACCTGGCCATATCAAACTCAAAAACTTCAGGTGCAGTTGCAGGTGTAGCTTCTCGCGATTGAGACATAATTTAGCAAGAAAAATCAAAAGGCCAATCAGGGAGAATTGAAAAAATTTGAGATGGTCTAAGTATAGAGTTGTAGTGAACAATGAGTTACTATATGATATTGCACAAACACAACTCCTGTACTCCCCGCTGATCACCAATGTTAGGAATTGGGTTTCTGGTTGGCACAGATATGCACCCTGTACAAGCAGGAGCCACAATTCTAGTTAGGGTAAGCTAGATACACACTAAAACATAACCTGTGCTAACCCTCTGGTAGCTTGGCACAGAGCAGTCAGGCTTATATAAAGAGGCAATGTGTAAAGTATTTGTTCAACACACACACAGTAACACAATGAATACACCACAAATAGACTCCACACAGATTTAAAAAAATAGATTATTATATTGTGAACAAACCAAGAACAAAACAACAAAAAATACAATGTATAGAAGTTGAGATATTGAATTTCAAAACAATAAATGCAGTAAAGCGCTTAGAAGCAAGTAGCGCTAAAAGTTACATTAGGTCGCACTGGACTGGGGCAAAATCAGAGTTTGGGCCGACCTCGTGGAAGTGCAGGCCGGCTACAGGACCCACGCAGGACCCTGTGAACAAAGTACCTTTCTTGGTCGCAAACTTCGAGATGCGTCGATCTTCTCCACGCAGTAAAGGCGATGCATCAGTTCAGAAAAGGGGTGCCGGAGTCAAGAGGCATTGAGCGATGCGCCTGATTCTGCCACGCAGTCGATGGGATGTGCCGGTCTCACCAAGCTGCAGCATTGGTGATATGCTGTCCGATCCGTTGATCTCAGGAGGCAAAGCACTGGTTCCGATGCGCCAATTTTACTCTTGCAACCGGGTTGATGTGCAGGTTCTGTTACACACAGACAGGAGATGCGTTGAAATCCGTGTTGTAAGTATCTGGGCCACTTCCAGGGAGCCAGGCACAGAAGCAGGGGTCTCAAGCAACAGGAGGCAAGCCAACAAGCCCTTGAAGATCACTTGGAGTGAAGGCACAATCCATCTCTCCTTCAGCAGGGTCAGAGAGCAGCAGGCAGCAGAACATCATAAGAGAAAAGCAGGCCTTCCAATTCTGCAGTCCAAAGATGAGTCCTTTAAGCAGCACAGCAGTCCTTCTGACAGAGGTTCAGTTCAAGATCCAGAAGTGTCGGATTTCAGGGGGTCAGAGACCCAGTACCTATACACAAAAGTAACCCTTTATGTAGGGGGTGACTTCAAAGCAGCTCTCTGATGTACACAGGTTTCCCCTTTCAGCCCAGTCCTGTCTGCCAGGCTATCTGTGGGTAGTAATCAGTACTTTGTGGGGGGACAGGACACTGTCTATTAAAGTGAGGTGTTAGCCCCTCTCTTCCATCCTTCCCAGACAAGGCCATCAGAATGCAGATGTATGTAGATGGGTACTCAGACACGCCTATCCTTCCTGTGTTGTGACTGTCTAGAGGGAATGCACAAAGTATAGCTGTCACCCACCCCAGACGTACATTGGAGACAGGCTGTCAGGCACACAGAGCAGTAAGTGCAGAGAAATGTCCACTTTCAAAAAGTGAACAAACTGGAGGGGATGGGCACCTTCAATCAGTCCGGCTGGGCCACAATAAATTATATATCAAAAGAATGCCGAAATCGATTTTTAATCAATGCACACAGTACTAATGAGCACTCTATTTAATAATAGTGATCATCAAACTTGTTTTTGAATTATATTTGTATCATATATCAAATAATTGTCATATACAAAAGATTTTTCATTCAAGAATGTGTCAAAAAATTACATACATCCAACCACCTACTTCATCAAAACATTGTTGTTACAACATTGGTATTGCAAATACATTAAAGTTGACACCAAAACATATTACATACAGAAAAATAATGAAACAAAAGCATTACATCAATTATGGAACTATACATGAACTTTTTCCATGACTCGGTTAAACATATTAAAACAATCACTTTTATGCATGCAGTACTGAACTCAAATGGCCTATTAAAACGGACTTTGAACACCTATCTTATTTATTGATGTTCCTAACTAATAGGCTGGGCAACCACGCAAAATATACTGTTGTCTTGCTGTTTCCTTGACAATCTTTCCCTGAACAACTGTTTAATTTAATCGCTTGTGCTTGCTCTGTTGCCGACTCGTTTTGAACCCATATCTTAATTAATGGGTTCTCCTCAGGACTCAGAAATGGTGGCTTCTGAAAGCAAATCAAACACAAACATATAATCACACTTTAATTATTCACAAAGAATCACAGTCGTTGTCACTACTCTGCCCCCGTTCTTTACTCAAAATAAATTAATTAAATACCTCTAGTGTTACTCCTCTGATTCTCCGGAACTTGAAGACTCAAAGTTCACTCTCCCTCTCAGAGTCTAAAAATAATTAAAAACCATCAATGTCGGTAATTGCTGATACCAAATCAATCAAAGTTTTACAGCCATTCTATTTAGTTCATACTCACATCACCACTGGGAGACAATCTGTGTGGAACAACGTTTTCGACTGCATCAAATGTGACCAACAATCCTGGAATACAAATTGATCCAGAATGAACCTCTCACGATTCCAATTGCTTTGAGTCAATTTACAACATTACCCAAAACCTTTAAACAAATTCAATTATGAAACAACCGTGACAAGCGTAATGGCCTAAAACGGTACAATCTCTGATCATATCACCGAAGCTCCTGATCCCCTTATGCGAATCTGGAAATAGTATCTCACTATATCAAATAATTTAGATGAATTAATTATGCATGGGAACTAGTACCTTTCAATAGAAGAACGAATCCATTTTTTTAAAGATTTCGGGCGTGAATTCATCCCGTTCCAATCTGTTTGTACAGGACTCGTACGCACTCAGCTTCCTTGTTGCGCGCCAGCCCCGTAACATAAGCTCTTAACTCCTACTTCCTGTCGCAGTCACACCAGGCATTCTGGGAGTTGTAGTTACACGTTTTATAACTTGTCTTGTATTTGTACAGCGCCACTCTATGAATCGAGTTGTACAGGCAACAAGTGCTGACTTTCAGAAATTTCATTCAGCCCGTGGTAGGCGGAGTTAAAATACAAGATGAGAAATGCTTCTCCTTGGCATAATTTAGAATCAATGTCACCTCCCCGGGGATCCGGTTTAATGACCATTAACACAGTCCATTTCAAATCTCCCTCTTTATGTTTTTTCTCAGCCCAATGTTGCACTAACGGTGCGGCCATTTTTTTATGGTAACCAAGTTCTGAAAGTTTATTTTTCAAAACATTTGCATGAACATAATATTGGCTTATTTCTGTACAATTCCTCCTCACACGGAGGAACTGTCAATACGGCAAATTGTCACGCAGACTCCGTGGATGATGACTGGTGTAATATAAGGTGTTGTTCCGGTCTGTAGGCTTGGAATATAGAGTAGTTGTCAGATATCCATTAGTTTCCATAACCTCAACATCCAAAAATGTGATCTTAAATTTGTTACTCGTAATGGTAAACTTGATGTCAGCAGACCTGTTGTTCAGCCATAAGGAAAACTGTTTTAGACATTCTTCCTGGCATTCCCAAGCACAAAAAATGTCATCAATAAATCTAAACCATCTCAATATGTGATGGAAAAACGGATTGTTGTTGTAAATGTAATGTTCCTCAAAGTTCGCCATAAACAATACGGCTAATTCTGGAGCAAAGGGACAACCCATAGCTGTCCCTTTAATTTGAACAAAATACTCTTCATCAAATTTAAAATAGTTATGGCGTAATGCGAACTTTGCCAGTTGGAGTATGAAACTCGTAAGAACTTGGTGGGGTCGCAGTATTTCATCCAGAAAAGCTTCAATAGCACCAAGGCCCTCTCCTGTGGGATCTTGGTATAAAGTGATGTGACATCTAATGTCACTAATAAATGGCTGTCCGGAATGAATTCAAGATGTTCTATCTTATTTAAAAAATCCATCGACATATTTCACAATAGGTACCAAGACTGAGTACAGACCTGACACTATCGGGCATCCTGGTGGGGTCTTGAGATCCATATGCAATTTGGGTAACAAATACAACACTGGTATTCTCAGGGTTTTTTTGTGAAGAGACTCAAATTCATGTGGTTCAATGTACCCATCGTCGAATGCTTGTTTGGTCATTGTTGCTATTTTACTTTGAAGTTCTTTTGTAGGATCACTGGGGATTTTTTTGTAGCATTCCACATCATGAATTTGTCTTTTCCCTTCATTTTTATAGTCTTCAGCTCCCCAAATCACGATGGCACCACACCTGTCTGCCTGCTTTATGATGATGGTTTCATCTAATTGTAGCTGCGCCAATGCTTGTTTTTCTGCCTTTGTGATGTTGTTATTGATATATTCCTTTTTTAGTTCCCAGATTGTCAATAGCCGATCGAATCGTTTTTTCAAAGATGAGTATCTCCTTTGGAATCTGATTTGGAAATGGACACAATGTAGACTTGTTTCTTAGACCCGAGACCTCTTTAGATTGTGTAGAACCTTGGTTTAAGAAAAATGATTTTACATTAACTTTTCGTCAGAATTCTAATGCTTCGATCTTAAGTTTGACTGAATCAGTGTGTTTAGTCGAAACAAAGGACAATGCTTTCTTTAATGCGCTTTCTTCAATATTTGATAAATGTCTGGTGGACAAGTTGCACACAGGAGAATTAATTGTTTTTTGTAAAACTGCCTGCGAGTTGTCATTTCCCATGGTGGATTTTGGTATCTGTTTCGTGTTCTTCCTCTTTGTTGTCCACATCCTAAAAAACACTGTTGCTGATTTGTTGTCTGATTATTTTGGTTAGATGACCCTTCTCCAGCGTCAGAATCACCCGTTGATGATGAGGAGGTCTCTGAAAATGAAATGAATTTACGTCGTGATCTGGCTTGATAGTCTGGTAAAAATCTATGGGACTCTGGTCTCGAATAAAAATCGTTTTGTAGAAAAGGGTACACAGTCTCAATGTTAAATGATTTAGTGTCCTTGTCAAACTTGATAGTTTTTTGATTGATTGAGAAATCCTTAAATTCACTTATTTCTTTGTCAATCTTGGCTAGTAATGATTTGGCACCCGATATTGTTTGATTATGTTTAATACTTTTTTCTAATTCAAGAATCTCCTCCAGTTTTTTTTTCAAAAGTCTGTGGGCTGTTTCGATGGTGGGTACCATTAAGTCTCTACTTCATTTAGTCTCTATATGGCTATATCCTTTTTTATAATCCGTATCTTTGGTGAAGATAACCATGATGTTCCATATTTGTAATCCCCAAGGGATGGTACCTGCTTTTAAATGTTCCAGTAAGAAATGACCATGTGGCTCAGTTCTAATTTGCTTCTTTTTTAATCTAATAAGTTGGTCTGATTCATTTTGCTGTCTTGCAGATGAACTCAGAGTTACAGTCGTAAACAACGATGGAGCTGAAATTAACCTTTGAAAATGGTCTTCTGTATATGACAACATCTCTTGTTCAGACATGTTTTCACAGACTAATCCGAGGGTCACCAGTACACCTGATCCACTATCGAACTAATCCTCTCAATCAAGTGTCATTTCTAAAATAGTAATGTTTAATACAACTTCACCAGTAAGTAGTATTTATCAATACCATTCCAACCATATGAAACATGAAAAAGCTATTCCTCTCTGATCAGGAATTACAACTTAAAAATGTATGACAGTAGTGAGAAACTAAATAGGCTGTTGGTCACTACCAGGACATGCAAAACATAAAAGTACATGTCCTACCTTTTACTTAGATACCACACTGCCCTTAGGGCTACCTAGGGCCTACCTTAGAGGTCACTTATATTTAATAAATGGGATTTTAAGGTTTGGCAGGTAGTTTTAAATGCCAAGTCAAAGTGGCAGTAAACTGCCCACACAGGCACTGCAGTGGCAGACCTGAGACAGGTTTGAAAGGCTACTTATGTGTGTGGCACAATCAGTGCTGCAGCCCACTAGTAGCATTTAACTTACAGGCCCTGGGTATATTGTATACCACCTTACCAGGGACCTACAAGTAAATTAAATAGGTCTATCAGGTATACACCAATGGCACACATGTTTAGGGAAGAGGCACATGCACTTTAGCACTGATTAGCAGTAAAGTGTTCAGATTTCAAAGGCCAACAAAAAGAATCCGCAAAACCTGGAGGCAAAAAGATTGGGGGAAGACCACCTTAAGGCTGACACGTCTAACAACTTGCATTACAGGGACTTTGGCCTTCATTTGCGAATACATTGTTGCATATTGCTTGTCCAAATTCAAGTCCCTAATGAGTATCCCCTGTAGTACAGTTGCAAGATTTCCTGGACTGCAGAGTGTAGCCAAGGTCTTGAGTCTCTCAGGTTGTTATCAGTATTTTGTAGATGTATTCAATGATCAAAGGGCTGAGACACTACCATTGTATAGGGAGTTTGATTTCTAAATGGATCCTCTATTCCCTGCAGTCAGATCTATGCTATCACAGAAAAGGGAAGGGAACATGTAAAGATTTGGCCTGAATGGAACTATTGTAAATGGCCCTTTCTGCAGGGTCACCCACAAACCTTTTGCCTTGCTCCTCCCCTTTTTTTGCTGATCGGTTTTTGATGGCCTTAGGACTCTGGGCACTTTACCACTGCTGACCAGTGCTAAAGTGCATGTGCTTTCTCCCTAAACATGGTAACATTGGTTTGTCCACAATTTGCATATTTAATTTACTTAAAAGTCCCTAGTGAAGTGCACTATGTATGCCCAGGGCCTGTAAATTAAATACTACTAGTGGGCATGCAGCACTGATTGTGCCACCCACTCATGTAGACCTGTAAAACTTGTCTCAGGTCTGCTAATGCAGAGTCTGTGTGTGCATTTTCGACTTGGCCATGTCGACTTGGCATTGAAAACCCCTTGTCAAGTCTTAAACTCCTCATTTATTACATGTAAGGAGCCCCTAAGGTAGGCCCTAGGTAGCCCATAGGGCAGGGTGCTGTGTAACTAAAAGGTAGGACATGTACTTGTAAGTTTTACATGTCCTGGTAGTGAAAAACTTCGAAATTCATGTTTTACTACTGTGAGGTCTACCCATCTCATAAGTTAGCATTGGGGATTTCTTATTTCATCTAATAAGGTATAATTCCTGATTGTGAGGGAGTAGATCAGTCATGTTTGGTACCTATGGTCCTGTAATGATAAATCCTCTTTAATGGCAAAGCTGGATTTATGATTGCAACTTAAAAAATGGCACTTTTAGAAAGTTGGCATTTTTCTGCTCTTAAGCCCTGTGTGCCTGCTGCCTGTCTCTAATACACATCTGAATTGTGTGTGACAGCTGGGTCTTGTGTATTCCCTCTAGACAGCAACACACACATGGAGCTTAGGTGTGACTGATGTGCAATCCACAATCTGATGGGCAATCCTGAGCAGTATGGGATGGATGAGCTGGGCAAAGCTCACTCTTACATCTGAATTGACTGTGTCCTGTCCCCACACAAAGGACTGCTTAACCCCCTGTAGTGAGACTGGAGCCATGGCAGGAAAGGGAGGGCCTTTGTGCATTCAAAGGCCCTCTTTGAAATCTCCCCCACTTCAAAGTCACAACTAGTTATAAGTACTGAACCTTTGACACCACAAACTCAAACACTTCAGGACCTGTAAAGAAACTCTGGCAGGGAGAAGGACTACTGTGATGCTAGAAGGACTGCTACTCTGCAGGACTGCTGCTATGGAAGAACTGCTTTTCTGTTGTGCTGTTCTGCTACCTGCTGCCCTCTGCCCCTGCTGAGGAAGAACTGGACTCTTGCTTGGACCCTGAGTGATATCCAATAGCATGCTAGCTTGCCTCCTGTTTTGAGACTCAGGGATATCAAAGTCTCACCGCCTGCTCCTGTGCCTGGTCCATTGGAAGTGGACCCAGGTGCTTGCTCCAGTTTAACTGATGTACCCTCTGCTGCATGAAGCAGAATAGACGCATCGACGCTGTCACCAAAACGGAACCGACGCATCGACTTAAAAAATCATAATCTATTTTTCTGAACTGAAGTAGAGTCTTTTTGTAGTGTTTTCACTGTGTTACTGTTTGAAGTGTTGCACAAATACTTTACACATTGCCTCTTAAGTTAAGCCTGCTTGCTCTGTGCCAAGCTACCAGAGGGTGAGCACTGGTTAATTTATGGTGTGTATCTGACTTACCCTTACTAGGGTTGTGGTTCCTATTTGGGCAGGGTGCTTACCTAAGTATGCACCTAAGCCAGGCAGAACCCACCACTCTAGTCAGGGTAAGAGAGTTACACACCCAAGATAACCCCTGCTCACTCCGTTGGTAGCTTGGCAGAGCAGTCAGGCTTATCCCAGAGGCAATGTGTAAAGCGTTTGCGCAACATACACACACACACACCAGTGACACAATAGATACACTACAAGAGACTCCACACAGTAGTATATAAAAATATCTCATATATTGTATATAACATATAGACCATAATCACATAAATCATAAATCACTTTGCCAACTAGGCACTTGTCATCACATCAGTTAGTGCAATAAAGTGAATACTTATATGTTGCACACTTCATAAAAATTAAGCCCAGGCAGAGAAACTGACTCCACTCATGGGGTTTGTGGAATTCAGGAACTTCGCACACTGTGTGCAACACGGAGTTCCTGATAAAATTCTGCATTCCCTGCAGAGAGGAGTTTTTCTACATCGGCATGTGGGGCGCATACATAATATGCTTCCAGGAGGCTGCCATGTCAGAGCCAGGAGGGCCCTGTGCAATTGTCGACATCGAGTCGACCCGCTTCAATCACTACGTAGCCTGTTATTTAAATGGCTACCCATTGTGACTGAGTTATGCCCCCTGACGCATGCGCAGAATGGATGCATCCGCCCTCAGTCCACACCAGAGTTTGATGATGTGTGCTGCTCGCTCGGTCTCGATGCGGCTTCCACTGCTGAGAGTCCTCCTCTCTCCCGGTGCGTTGGCCCGGTGTGAAGTGCACCACGCTGGTGCTACCGGTGCCCACCCTGGCTTGGCTGACACTGGGCGGCCTGCCCAGGACGGAGCCCCCGACCGACCCCATGGGGCCTTCTTAAAAATAATTAAGGCCCGGGCTGCAATGACTCCGCTTCGGGAACCTGCTTGCTGCCGCCATGGGCTTGGCTGTGTGTTCGTGGCCAGGGCTGCTGCCTGCCTTTACCCTGAGGGTGCTAGAGCTGCGGAGTGCTACCACCAAGGAACGAGCAGGTCACAGGTGGAGTCTGGATCAGGGGAGCTGCATGCGGTCGACGACAGCAATATTGCCCAGGCCAAGCAGCTCGGGCAGAGTGCAGACTGCAGAGAGAGCTGCCTCCGCAAGAAAGGTGAGTGTGTGACATGTGCCTCGAGACTCCCTCGAGTCTCGACAATTATACCTGCAAAGAGTGCTGCTATAGCCTATGGTTTTGTCTGTTGGTGTGACACAAGTTTGGTACTCCGACCGCTTGCGGAACTCCTTGGAATTTGGTGGAGTTTTCTGTTAACTCTGCAGAATTCCACAGAGTGAAACTGCGAGCTCCGCCCAACCTTAATAAAAACATAATTACTGTGCATTTTATACAGTCACTTTCTATGTTAGCCGTTATCCTGGCAGTACAATAAACCAGCATCTCACCATCAACATGACATGCAGCACATAAAAGAAAGACAAACACCTAAATTATAAACACTGTGCACCTTATACTGAAGCAGTACTCATTATCCTGAGTATAGTGAAACTCAACAGTGACATAACCTACAACCCTTGTGAGAGCTCATGGCATGAAAAATGCAGCAGTAAGATATATGAGTCAGGAGGGGAGAACAAAGCGTGCTGACCCGCAGTACCAAGCAGGTACACCACAGAAGCGCCCACATGATTGCTCTCGGGCGAAGTGCAACTCTCCACGTGCTTCCTGCCAGTGGTGAGCAGCACTTACCACATGCTAGAGGAGGAAATCAGTAGCGCTTCTTGGCGTTGACTTGTAGCCACAGGGGAAAGGGAAAAACGATCACCATGAGCTATGATTGCAGGGGCCAGGGGCAGCCACCAACGTTCACCAAGAACTGGGCCCCGTGAGAGAACACTGGTAGGGCGAACACAAGGCAGGCAGCAGTAAACAGAGAGGCCAGCACCCTAGAGGCAATTAAGGGTGGTTCCTCCTGGCAGTCCAGCGGTACCTACGTAGTCCAGAGTGAGGGAGCAGGCTAGCAGCAAGGCAATACTCAGGCAGAGATGTTTTAAGGCATGGGCAAAGGAGGCTCTGGTCCAAGGCCCCAGCCTTTCAGGGGACCCCTTGTAGATCGGCTCTGTTCTCCACACAGACCTGCCCTGATGACCTCGAATGATTTTTAAACATAAATTGTTTTAAATACCATTTTCCTTTAATTTTATTTTAATAACTATTATGGGTGAGAGTCTATGACCGACATTTTGCAGACAAATTTGTTTTTCAACACCATGCAACAGCCATAGAAAAGTTCCTGTTAGATCTACACAGGACCTCACATATGAGAAATGGTAGACAGTGGCAGAGATTATGTGTATTAATATTAGTGAGCTGCTGCAGTGTTACAATATTGAAAACACATATCACTCTCCCTGAATATTAGATGGAAACACATTTAGGATTTGAACCAGTGTGCCTGTGCAGTGTCAGTGACCTGGCCAAAGAGGGCAATAAAAGCGGAAATTGAATCATGAATTCAGAACTGCTCCAAATAGGGACCACCAAAATACGTTTGACTCAGGTCCCCCAAAATCCTTCAGATGTCCCTGTACTCAGCAAAACAATCCAGTGAGTCCCTTTGCAGCTCAGCAGTCCTTCTGGCATAGGTTCAGTCTATAGAGACAGCAGCATCTGGTACAAGTCCCACGCAGTATCTAAAAACATGGGGTCACAGCCCCTGTACTGATACTCCAAATGTCTTTGTTCTGGAGGTAACTTCAGACAACTTTAGAAGTGCACAACACCCCCATTAAATCCCCAGCCCTGGCTCCAGACACACTACAGGGGGCGGAGACAGCATTGTGAAATGCAGGCACAGCCCTATTCAGGTGCAGGTGACAACTCTTCCCACCACTCTAGCCCAGGAAGACTCATCAGGATATGCTGGGCACACCTCAGTTTCCTCTGTGACTGTCTAGAGTGAATGCATAAAACAGGCCCCTGTCAGTCTGAACCAGACGTTGATTGGAGACAGGCTGCAAAGCACAAAGAGTCATAAGCACACAGAAATGCCCACTTCTAAAAGTGGCATTCTACAATAGTAATAAAAAATCTGCGTTCACCAATAAGCAGGACTTATCACCATTATTCCAAACATGGCAACGCTACTCTTTCCAGATCAGAAATTACCACTGAAACACATATCAGGGAATTCCCAAGGCAAATCTATGAGAGGAGCAGCCTCGCAGCAGTGAGAAACCAAAGAGGCTGTTTGTCACTGCCAGGACATGCCACACAACAAAGGCACATGTCCTACCTTTTACCTACACAGCACCCTGCCCACAGGGCTACCTAGGGTCTTCCCTAGGGGTGACCTATATGTAGTAAAAGTGGAGTTTCAGAACTGGCAAGCACTTTAAACGCCAAGTCACTGTGGCAGTAAACTGCGTTTGCAGGCCCTGCAGTGGCAGAGGCCTGAGACAGGTTTGAAAGGCTACTTCTGTGGGTGGCGCAAGCAGCGATGCAGGCCCACTAGTAGCATTTAATTTACAGGCCCTGGGTATATAGGATACCACTATACAAGGGAGTTACAGGTAAATTAAATATGCCAAACAGGTGTAGACCAATCTTACCAAGTTTACAGGAGAGAGCACATGCACTGTAGCACTGATCAGCAGTGGTTATAAAACCAACAAAAACAGGTCAGAAAAAATACAGGAGGAAGGCAAAAGGTTTTGGGATAACCCCGCAAAAAGGGCCAGGTCTAACAGGAACAAACTCCTGGATTTCTTTTTTATTATATTTAATTTGACATATCGCTATATAAAACAGCGATACAGTCAAACATTATGATTCTCACTAGATATAGTGACGTTAATAAACATAGAACATTCCCAACTCACCCGTAATGAAGACAAAGGAACTGCATATGGTGCTCATGCTGCCGAGAACCACAGTTATAACTCTGAAGGCTGCATAAAAAATATGTGCAGGCAACCAGGTATAAATCTCTGGTCACCCTTTTATGTACAGCCGAGAAGAAAAATAAAACAGAGCTATATAAAACTCGTTGGAACAGTGCAAAGCAAAACAAAGCAGAACAAAAAATTGCTCCAGAGGGGTGATCCCCATTGCTCAAGCTGGTTTTCAACCAAAACATTCTGTAACGGATAACATTAACCCGTTGCGTGCGTCAATCGGCCAACGGCCGTCGCGAGCACTACCTCTGTAGTGCTGCGAATGTCCGTTGGCCGACGCGGCCCCGCCCACTCCGCTAAACCGCCGCACCGCGGCGGAATTGCCGCCGCGGTTAAGCGGTTAAAACCTTGCAGACGATTATTGACAAATATGTAATGCTAAAATCTCAGGTTGTTTATAGTGCATTTATAGACTTCACAACCGCTTTCGACCAAGGAGATAGACCCACATTATGGAGTAAGCTAAAGAAGGGAATGCCTGAAAACCTTTTAAGGCTAGTCACCTCACTACATATGTCAACCTGGTGTAGCGTTCAAATGGGGGGGGGGGTCTGACTCAAACGATAGCTGCACTTAACGACCTAAAACAGTGCTGCCTTTTAGCACCCCTATTGTCAATTATGCCTTGTAATTGTTAATCTTATCCTTTTTGTTGATCTCTGTAGAGGTCTAAATCGGATCAAATAAAACGTTTGACTCTTGACGTGATACAGCAGTCATGTCACTACATATGGTCTACCATAAGTGATTGCAAGCAACTGCAAGGCGCAGTGAGCAACTGTGATCCGCGCTGATAGAGGGTCCGTCAGGACTGTGCAGGCTGTTCAGGATGAATCAGAGCTGTCAGACCATTGGACTAGCAGGCCACTGGGGGCCGCCAGTCGGGAAACAGCCATCACATCGCATGCGCAACAAAGCATACGATTACAACGCGGTCATTACAACGACCACGTTGTTACATCGCAGTACCATTACAACGCAAGTCGTTACAATGACTTTCTGTAGGGGGCGCTCTAAACTAAGGAATAGTATAATTGACTACTGTTGCGCACGCTGGACTTGGAATAGTAAATTATACTATTCCTAAGTCCAGCGCGCCCCCTACAGCAAGTCGTTGTAACGACTTGAGTTGTAATGGTACTGCGATGTAACAACGCAGTCGTTGTAACGACCGCGTTGTAAACGCATGCAATGTAAAGGTATGTATTCCCTGGAGTCTGATGCTAATCCCCAAGCCTCCATTCTCAGGGATATGCATGACTACAAGCTTGATTGAATTCGGAAGATCTATTGGGCAAAATGGTGGAGAAATGTGAGACAGAGATGCTGTAGGCAACTTCTCATTTATCGAATTAAGGCATCTCAGGTAGGCACATCTTGTCAGATCAAAGGGCATCAACCCACACACTTCACCAAAAAGATATCTATGGACTAAGTGGACAAGAGCCACATAGTACGTTATTTCACACCGAGCACTCCAGCATGGGACTTACCAGGTATTGCCAGAGTTATGCAGGAAACGAGCCAAGGAGCATCGGGAATCCTTCCCACAAATTGGAGAACCTGGAGGCTGTAGTGAATCGTTTCCAGGTGTTTAGAAGCTATTGAGTCAGCAGGACTCCGAGAATGGAGAATGCCAAATGAAGATGCTGGTAAGTTTGTAGAGCAGTGGAGCTGAATCAAAGAACTAGGTAAGCACAGGAGTGCATGTGCACATCACATCACAGTACTGTAGGAGGGCAGGAAACAAGTAGGGAACAGGGAAATAAACAAAGGTACATTAATGGGAAGCAACAGTGGCCAAACTATGATCAAGGGCCCATACAACTAAGCAGTTGCAAGGCAACTGGCTACTATTAAAGCCTCTTCTTAAACTGCCCTGGAAGTGTCTGCCTTTCCTCAGTGCCTTGCTGTGATTGTTTCTTGTTTTAGTCTAATGTAGATGGCTCACCTAATACCCGTGTCTTCTGACCAGCCTCCAACTCTCCCTTTGTGTTTCTTCCTGCACTTTCTCTAATTGATCCTTTAGGAAATCCTGGGGACCGTGATGTTATCCGGTCTTCTACTACCTTTTTTCATTACAGTAATCCCCGGAGAAGCTCCTTTGCCCTTAATTTAGATGTCTTGCGTGGGAACCGTTGATGAAACTGCATGCATAAAGAAGGATGGTTCCCATGATCTATCTGCTGCACCAGATCACTTACATGCAGTTCAATACTGTAAATACCTCATCAACCTCAAATTCAGGATGGCCCGTAACTGTTACTTCAGAGGGAGGCCTAGATCTTTCTGATCCCTTTACCAATTTAACTTGGCTACATGGAAGATTGGAATGGAGTTTCCAATCCACTGGTAGCTTTAGTGTAACTACACAGTAGAGAGAGATTTTACCCAGATACAACTATATTTGTTGTGGATAACCAAACTGAGGTGCATATTTATGAGGAAGTGGAGGAGCACGGCATTAGCCTCATTGGCTTAACGTCGCACTCCACCACTTGAAACGCAGGGATGCACTGTATTTACAAGGATAAGGTGCAGCCCTGTGTTTCCCCCTGCGCTGGCGCTAATTTAGCTGCCTAGCATCACCGCAGACACCCTTGCACCATAGTGCAAGGGTGCCTGCGTTGCAGGGGAAGATTGTTTATGTGCCGCTCAAAGGTGTCCCTTCCTGCACATAAACAATCTGAAATGGCGTTTTGTAACTACTATGTGTGCTGCTTAATTCAGCACACATAGAAGTGGCAAAACGTCATTTTCTTAAAATGATTGTTTATGTGCAGGGAGGGCACCTTTCTGCACATAAACAATCAATGGCCTTTTGCTGTTTCTATGTGTGCTGCACAACGCAGCACAAATGGAAACAGCAAAGACGAGGAGAAATTCAACATTTCGCCTAGTTGTGTCAGGGTAAGATCAGGTTTTCCCTGGTCTTAATTTTGGCGCTACGCCATATTTACGCCACCCTTGTAAATATGGGGCAGCGTCAAAATCAATGGGTGCTGCGGTGGAACGCCCACTACAGCACCCATTGCCCGCCCCTTTCATGCTAAGTATAGCATGAAAGGGTGCCTTATTTACAAGGCAGCATTAAGCCACATTAGGTGGCTTAACGCTGCCTTGTAAATAAGGCGAAGCCCCTATCGCCACCACAACGTCAGAAAAAGTGACGTTGTGGTGGCGATAGGAGCTTGTAAATATGCCCCTGAGTCACCTATTGACTATGAGGGTGGAGAGACTATCAGCCTCATTTATACTTGATCAGAATGCGGAAAACGCAAAGAAAATTGTAGGAAAAAGTGCGTTAGGGCTCCGGACTTTTTCCACATATTTATAACCTGCCCACACCAGGGGATAATGGCGGTGAAAGCAGCCCAGATATTGCGTTGTTCTGGAGTGAAGTATGGGCGCTAATTAACCAAATTGCCAGGGGTACCAGAAGCAACTTCACACGCCATTTGACCTTTACTTTCACACACACACACACATGCTTACACATACAGCCATACACACTCACTCTCTCTCACATAAGCACACTCTTACCCGCAAGCACGCACACAACATACATTTAAAAACATTTTTGCTTACCTCAGCTGACAGGAAAGGTCATATTCTAGCTAATTGTATTCTTTTTTTTATTTTTTATTTTTAGTCCTCATATTTGACAAAGGGAAAGGTGCAAGATCTTATCCGAAGGTGTAAATTTATCTGGGCGCCACGCACCTTCCGAGATCTATGCAAACCAGGAACCAACTTTTTCCCACTCGCGGTTAATGAGAGGTCTAATGGCAAATCCACCACTAATCTCGTCAATTTATTGAGCAATGTCTTAATCCTTGGGCTTGTTAGAAATAATCCGAGGGCCTGACAGAGTGTAATTTCACCACCCCTAAAGCAAACACAGGGGCTAATGCTGTAAAGTTCGGTGTAATAGTATCAGGGAACAAATGATATAAAAGGGGCCCACATTCTCTTCTTCTTATAAAAGCCCATTTGGCAGTCTTGTCTAGCTATGTGTCTTGTAAAGTTTAACCATCCCACCCTGGTGGGGGGGGAGTTCCGAGACCCATTCTAAACAAATTTCCCTGCGTGCTTTTTAAAAAAAAAAATCTAGGCGACTACTGTTAGACCCCCAGGAGATGCCGATGAGATATAGAGCTTTAATAAGTAACCTGGGAGAAGAAGGTAGAGGCTTTTTATTCAAATTTGGCCACACTAAATATTTTTAAAAAAAATCAAATTTAAGACCTTAATTGCTGCGTGCAGAATTTGGATCCAGGCTAAAAAAATCTTAGAGATACCATATTATAGCTGTATGGCCCCAATTTGGAACTCTCCAGGGACACCTATATGTTTGAAGGATAGTCTAGCCTCTCCACTGGTGAATGCTGGTTTACTAAGATGGGGTCAACTTGTGGAGGAAGGCAGGTTATTAACGTGGGACGCTCTTAGTCTAAACACAGACTTCAACATATCGAGATTCAAATACTATCAGCTGTCCAGCTGGTCACGATCCCAGCTAAATCTTGGAGCGGAGTCGGAGGTCGAGAAGGATTTAGTGAGGACTCAGATCTATGGGAAGGAGGTCTCAAAGTGGTACTGGGCTTTAGTACAAGGAGATGATAGAGGCAGGCCCCTGATTGAAGAAATCTGGAAGCTGGACATGCCAGGCTGCGACATCCAAAATATATGGCAAGTATCTGCTGATACACTATGGGCCTCAGTGACCTCAGCACCACTCAGGAGGAATCATTTGTTTACCATATACAGAGCCTATTGGTCGCCTAAGAAACTTGCCAAGATGGGAGGAAGTAAAATAAGATGCTGTTCAAAATATCAACTGGAAAAAGCGGATGATGTGCATCTATTTTGGCAGTGTCCAGCTATCCAGTCCTTTTGGTAAGAAGTGGGTAATGTATTGAATAAAGTCTTCGGTCAGCATATTGAGGTAAGCCTTTCATTAGTGATATTCGGAGTATGGGAAGTAGACAAAATAGTTTTGGGGAAAGATGCTCTGTCTTTGATTTTTATCTTTTCTGATTCTTTTCTTTATTACACTAATAGTGAATATTATAATATTTCTCACTATTAGTGTAATAAAAAATTGCCAGAAAACAAGCAAAGTGGAGCCCCAGCCAACGTCCATTAGGACGAGCTGCCCCTGTGTTCCTGGCACTGATTTTGCCACCTCTGAAGCCAGGGGTAGAAAAAACTGTGCCAGGGTTCGCAAGGGGCAAGCCAGGGGTAGAAGCTGTGACCCCTGGTGACCCCTAAACGACGTCCATGGCGTGAAGGTTGAGGAAAATGTTTTCTTTCATTCTCTCATGTACACCTTCTGAAAACTGTCACTAGTTGGCGATGGAACATATTTTATTCCGCCTGGTTTGAGGTGGCGGTTTCATCTTGTCAACCAGCAGATACACTGACATCTCGTTTATAGACAGAAAAGCTGCCTGCTGATTTATGGCTATTCTGATCTGTTGAGCTTTCCTCTGGAAGCCCGTTTATTTAACCTTGCCCCGAGGCGGCTGTTTTCATTTAAAATAAGAAAAGGGGAAACGAGCATGCAAATAAAGAGGTGTGGCTAACTCAGTAAGTTTGGGGATAAAAGTAAGTCTGGTATAGGTCTAAAAATAGCATGCAAACAAATTAAGGGCAACTGTATAATGGCGGTCAAAGTAAAAAAAGAGCCTTCTTAAGTAATAGCTACCCCACATAAACGTATGTTCCTGCTTTCTCTTTACACACATTGCATTAGACAGGCCCTAATGTGATCGTCGGTTGACAGTACACAAAGGATGGCTCACTTGAGTCCTGTTCTGTCTAGTCACCTGAGGTTGCTGACAACGACGAAGTGCTGCTGGGCCTGGGCCATCCTCTCCGCCTGCCGCGTGTGTGGCACAGCGTTTTCAGCCGGATGATCGAAGGAGGGCCCTGCGTGGGAGACACCCAGCCCAATGCCCCTGTCTGTAGCAGTTTCGGGGCTTACAAACTGAAAGTAAAAGCGCGCATGGCGCGCTGAAAATAAAAAACCACAAGAAGCGTCCACGAGCGGTGTATGCGGCGGCTTCTGCAAAAGCAAAGGGGTGCTTAAAAAAATCAAAGTGCGCGCAGAAAATAAAACAAGCACTGGCGGAAAGTAAAACTTTTTTAAAGAAATAGTTCTCCGTCATAACAGCTCACACAACAAGGATAAGGAAACTGTACTTTACCGGTGCGCCTCTGCCTGAAGGGAACTGACGTATCGGCAAAGCCAATGAATTAGGAGGCAGCAAAGAAGAAGGACAGTGGAGTGAGCCAATGGTAAGTAGCAGGCGGGAAAAAAGTCAGATTATTGATCTCAGCAGGTCTTGCAGACAGTGCATGCGCACTGTAGCTCGACCTAAAAATGACCAAGTGTTTTGGAAACGTTATCTGGGAAGACTATACAACACCTGCATATCAGAAAATAGGGTCCCCGAATCTTGGAAAGGGGCAATCATCTATCCCATCTACAAGAAAGGTACCGGACAGTTATCCCATGATTGCATCTCTCAATATTGATGCAAAAATATTTACAGGATTGCTACTTGCTGAATTGGAATCCTGGGCAACGGAAAGGAACCATATTCCTTTAAATCAAACCAGTTTTTGGTCAGTATAAAGTAGCACAGCTAATCTCTCGGCTCTAGCCTTACATACGGAAAAATATTCAAGAAGAAAAATGGCGTTAAATACCTGTTTTGTCGATCTGACGAAAGCATTCGATCTGGTCAACAGGAACCGCCTGTGGCCAAAACTTGCCTGGAATAGTCCATCGAACTTGCTCAGAGGCATACCGCTTTTTTTCTCAGAAAACTGGTCCAGGGTCACCCTTGGAAGTAACAGGGGTTTAACATCCAGAATCCAGATAGAGAGAGGCGTTAAACGAGGGTGTGTCCTGGCTCCTACTTTATTTAATCTATATCTGGCAGGCCTGAGTACACAATTAGATTCCACTTTCTCACACTCGCCAAAATTAAGTCAACAACTTATCACAACATTACCATATGCCGACGACATTGTTTTATTAAATTTATAAGGCACTGGCCTACAAAATCTGATGAATTCTCTATTCTAATATTGCACTTCCAGTGACCTGATCATAAACCTCGAGAAAACTAAGGTAGTTGTGTTCGGGAACAGGGTCATCCGGAAGAAGACCTGGTATTGTGGAGGAAGCCCGGTCCCCAGAAGAGGGAGTTACACATATTTAGGCATATAGCTGCAAGAGCGCTGGTCCCACCGCCTGCATTTGAACACACTGAAAGTGAAGTTGGTATCATAAATAACAGCACTCCAGATCTTGGTACACAAATTACAAAGCTCCTCATGGCAGCCTCTGGTAACAGCAATAAAAGTCAAGTTTCTGCCCTCGCTGACATACGGCTTAGAAATCTTCCCAGGGAAGTTTGCAAACTTTTTCAATAAAGCCTAGAGCAAGCTCTTCCATTGCATTTTTAGCCTACTGCAATGTGCTTCCTCGGCACAGATCAGGCTTGAATTTAGCCTTCAGGGACAGGAACTCACCCAAGAGGGGATCCTCCTTAAATACGCTTTTTTACTAAAGCAGGCCGAAGCTAACAATTTAAGAGGGGTAATATGGCAAGAAATTGTGTTCAACTATACTCAGAACACAAAAAGCTGGTAAGCAAAAATAACATCTTCAATAAAACAACTGGAAGCAGAATAGCTGTTGCTCAATGAGTCATCAAGGCGCTCGCACTGGTCAGCCAGAGGGGTGGTATGAGGTAATTGAGGGGCACCTTGATCAGGCACTGCAGCTCCACACAGTATGTAAAAACGAACCCTCTTCCGTCTCACAGCGAAGGCACATTAGGGACGGAATAGCCCCCATCCGCCACAATCGTACACGGGTGTAATATATACGATGTATATATTTAAACTGAATAAGGCGATATCGCAAGGACACCGCTGCACCTCGGGGGCTGGCCAGAGCCTCCGACCAATCATCGTCCGTCCTATCCGGTAGGTCCCTGAGCCATGCCGCCCTTGTCTTATGTATGGTGGTTTGGGCATGTGTGGTCAGCGTCTGATATATCTGGCTTATTTTGTGTGCCTCAATGTCCCCTGTGAGCAGTCGCCCTTCAAGCGGGTGATACTCGGGCAGAGTCTCTATTGCGTGAAGTTTGGGGTGAAATGCATGTCTCAATTGTAGATACTTGTGGAATTGTGACTTATGTAGTTGAAACTCGGTCTGCATCTGGGTGAAGGATTTCAGTATGGTTCCCCGTGTGACATCGCCCAGGGTGGATATCCCCAGTAAATCCACTTCCGAAACCCTCCCAGCGCTGCTACCGGACGCAAGTAGGTACCCTACCATAGCGGTGTCAAACCGGTCAGGCGGCCCTGCCACCCCATCCGCCGAACCGCAAGTCACCAAATTTGTATCACTACTCTACCAGCAGGCGGCAAGAAATCCACACTGGTATGACTATAAAGGAGTTGGAGGAGAGGTTTACGTTCCAGCGCTCTATGTTCCAACTGATAGGCTGGATCCGTCGGCGAATTATGCCACCACTCGTTAATGACCAATAAATGGGAAGCTGCATAATACGCAAACACGTCTGCCGCCGCTATGCCCCCACAGTACGTGGACTGTGTACAAGTGCTCAGTGCCACTCTAACCACCCCACCATCCCATAGGAATTTGTTGTGAATAGCATTGATTTGTGAGAACCATGTGCGAGGTATGTCGTATGGGAAATTTTGTATTCTATATAAAATTCGGGGGAGAGAGACCATCTTAAAGATCGCTGAATGCCCATACAATGACAAAGGTAGGTAAGACCAAATTGTCGTCTCATCCCTCATGCCGGCCAGTAGTGGGATTATATTATGGGCCCACGAGACTTTCGGGCATGGAGAGACATATATGCCCAGGTATGTAAAGCCTGTAGTCGCATGTGACAGTTGCGCAGCCCAAGTGGAGCGTCCCTGTTCCCCGCTCACCGGGAACAGAACCGACTTTGCGGGGTTAGTATGGAGACCGGATGTTTCACCGAACACTCGGAGTATTTGTAAGATACGAGGTCCAGAAATCCAGGGGTCTGTCATAAAGAATAGCACATCGTCAGCATAAAGTGCTATGCGGTCGGAGCACGATTCTGTCCATTCAATCCCCTAATCACCGGGTCACTTCGGGCCCATGCCCCAAGGGGCTCTACAGCTAGAGCAAATAGTAGTGGTGACAGGGGACAACCCTGTCACGGGCCCCGGCCGATCGTAAAGGGAGTTGAGCTGTGTCCCGCCACCGGGACGGAGGCAGTTAGATCTGTATATAATAGTCTGATGTATGTCTGAAAGCGCGGACCAAAATTAGCAGCTTCCAGGAGCTGGAATAGATATGTCCAGCTGAGGGAGTCAAATACTTTTTCAATATCTGCTAATAAGATCGCCGTGGGGCGACCTAGCTCAGGAGCCTTGGCCAACGCATTATGAACTCTCCATATGTTATGCCTGGTGGAGCGATGAGGCATAAAGCCAGATTGATCCGGGTGGATCAGATCCAGGATGCAGGTTCAAAGGCGGTCTGCCAGGACCTTGCCCAGTAGTTTCGGCTCAAAATTTATGAGGGAGATTGGGCGATACGACGATGGGTCTTCAGGTGGGCGGCCGGGTTTTAAAAATAGGATGATTTCTGCATGCCGCCAGTCTGCTGGCAGCATTTGGTTGTCGCATGCTTCATCAATTGCATCTAAGAGGTGTGGGCCTAAAACCCCTATTTGAGATTTCAGAAATTCAGCTGGGACCCCGTTGGGACCCGGGGCTCGGCTCGGGCGGATATTGCTAAGTGCGGCCGTAAGTTCATTTACCGTGATAGGAGCATCTAGCTGCTCTCTCATATCATCATGAGAGTGTGCGAGGGGGAATATCCCGTAGGAATTCGGCGATTTGCGCTTCCGAAATTTGCTCAGTGCGTCTATAGAGGGCAGGAAAGTACCTGGCAAATTCGTCGGCTACCAGTGTGGGGGAGGAGTATATAGTCCCGTCAAGCCCCCGCAGTGTTGGGATACACGAAGGGGAGTTATTCGCCTGGCACAGCCTGTGTAACATTTTACTAGATTTGTCCCCCCACTGATATACCCTGTGTTGTGAGGCTAGCCAGATTTCTCTCGCCTCTTGTGTGAGGTGTTGCCGTATGTTCTGTTGCGCTAACAGTAGATTTTGTTGATGCTGTGGGTTGTGATCTGCTATGAGTTGATCTTCGAGGTTCCGTTGACGGTTTTCAAGATCATCTAACTCAGCTCGTCTTTTACGTTTTCTCCCGGTGCGGAAGCTTATGTCTACTCCCCGAATGGTGGGTTTGAGTGCTTCCCATAGAGTAGCTCTGGATGGGGCTGAGGGCACATTATCTGCCAGGTATTCTGACACTGTCTTAGATATGGTCTCCCAATATTCTAAATCTCGGAGATGCCAAGGGGACATGCGCCATCTGAAGGAGGATTTCTGGGCCCAAGTGCTGAGTTTGCATAGAACTGGGGTGATCCAAAAGTCCCCGCGGTAGGTGAGACGTATGTGAGACCCTGGAAACACACTACCGTGGTATAAAAATATAGTCTAGTCTGGACAGGGACCCATGACCCGCAGACATGTATGTATAGCCTAATACCTCCGGATGATAGTCCCGCCAGACGTCTGCCCATCCCAACGTAGTGGCTAAGAGATGTAACTTGGATTCCCCCCCTTCAGCCGTCCTCCCTGGGGCGCGTCGCCTATCTATTGGGGCCATCACATCGTTCCAGTCGACCCCCAGTAGTGTCATACCCTCAGGGAGCTCGCCCCACAGCCACATAATCTGTTCGTCAAAGGTGCTTCCGAGGGGGGGAGATATGCTACCTATGGTGATGTGTTCCCCATATAGCGTTCCGGACACAATAGTATATCGCCCACCCGGGTCTAGCCAGTGCTTGATATGGACAAAGGGGACTCTGCGGTGTATGAGTATAGCCGTGCCCCGGGAGCCCCTGGTAAATCCGGAGTGATAAACCGTCTGATATCCAAATCTGGCCAGACAAGGAGCTTTATTACCAAGTAGGTGTGTCTCTTGTAGAAGGAGGATGTCCGCTGCATAGCGTTTGGCCTGCCGTAGAACTGCCTCCGCTTAATTTATCCCCCTGACATTCCAGCTGACGATTGTAAGTTACCCCACTGGGGCCTGTTGTGTCGAACTAGTCATCCCCACCCTTATGACTGTCACTTGTTGCTACGCTTATGGGGTCTGAACTGTGTCTCTGTGTACAATAAACTATAATAACAAAAACATTTTGATTACTGAAAAGAAACCCCCGCCCCCACCCCAATAGTTCCTTACAACTGGAGCATCTGTCGCGGCGGAGAATACCCTGAACCCCCAACAGGGAAGCCCAGCGGTACCTCGCCAATCTGTTCCCAACACCCCTTTAAACGGGAACATAAATGTTTAGGGGCGTGATTGTTCCATGACAGGTCGCCACGCCATGCTGTATTCGAACGGAACAAAGGAAACTCAGGAGTATATGAAAGGATATGTCTCTCCACATTTGGTCGGAGCCGTTTAGAGTTAATTTAAGATGCAGCTTCGGTGGTTCGGGGTACGCCATGTCGAATCTGATCAGTGTCGTCGTTTGGAGTTATTTCTCTGTGAGCGGATTCTTTGTGAACCTTGCGATGTGTGGGAGGAGTCCGAGTCCAGCGGCGGTGGTGTACGGGCCCGCAGGTGAGCCCTTTCATCCGCCCAGGCGAAGACCGCCTCTGGTGTATCAAAGAAATACGTCTTGGAGTTAAAGGCTACTCGTAGCCTAGCCGGATATAACAGCATATATTGGACATTAAGCTCTCTGAGCCTGCGTTTCGCGGCCATGAAGGACTGGCGCTGCTGCTGTACAAGTCTTGTATAGTCTGGGAATATCATAATCCGGCACTATTCGAATATCATCTCCTCTTTGTGTGTTCTGGCGAACTGTAGTATGGTGTCTCTATCAGCGTAGTTCAACAGCCGAACAATCACAGTCCGCGGGCTTTCCCCCGAGGGGGGGGGGGTTTCTTCTAAAGCGCCCTATGGGCTCGTTCAATGACAAAGCAGGAGGACCACGAGTCTTCTGGCAGTAATGAACGAAGCCAGGTAGTGATAAAGCGGACCATCGACGAGCCCTCACAGCCCTCTGGAAAACCTACAAATCGTAGGTTGTTGCGACGGGCTCGACCTTCCGCATCCTCCACTCGTGAGGCCATCTCTTGAGCCACCACCGCCAGTTTATTCACTTTTTTCTGGAGGGCTGATACTTGGTCCTCAACTGTCGTGATTCGGTCGACTGCATTCCACAAGTCTTGCCGCAATAGGGACACCTCAGATCCCACCGCTCCGATTTTCGCATCTAGGGCGTTACGTGAGTCCACAATAGCCACCAGAAGAGCAGCATTATCTGGCACCGTCCCGCTGGCTTCCCCTCCGGGGGCTCCGCCCGGGGGCGCCGTGTATTGGTCCAACGTACTTTGCTTCGAACTCGTGCCGCCCTGTTTGTCTTTCCCCATGTTGCCGGGGTGTCTGGTGGCCTCTGGGTCCCTGCAAGTCGCCGGGCTTATCAGTATTTTGCTGCGGGGTACTACAATCGCCTCCTCCCTGTCACCACCTGGGCCGGGCCTCACGGAATCTGACCACCCCAGGCCGCAAGCCGCACCAAGCCTAGCTCGGCCGCCTCCGCAGCCCGAGGTGACCAGCCAAGAGGACCCTCCTACTAGGACCCTACTCGCCGGACCCCCAACCCGAGGTCTGCCCCACCAGGATATTGCGCGCTACTCAGGCATATGCCAGCCCTAGGTTTAAAGGCCTCACATAGCCAATATCGCAGTGCAGATCAAGAGGCCGTGTGTCAGGGTCAGTTGGGCCCCCCGGAGTCTCTACACTACTGGTGAGTACCCCCCACTCCTTGCCAGGCCATCTTCAAAGTAGGGGGGATTCACTCTTTTCAGATCAGTGATATACAGGCCCCATGCATTTGCAGCCTCACCAGGTCTGATGTGTCCTGAGCCGCATCAATATCCCACCTTATTTGCGGCGGAGATGGAGCGCTGTATCTCCTTGCCATCAAGGCCCAGCAGGCGCGTCTTCCACTGCAGATTATCTGAGCCCCGGGGTGGTATTCCTGCAGCTGTTCCAATCCACAGCTGACTTTTGGCCTGCAGAGCTTCTCCCTGGACACTTTTCCTGGCTCCGATGTCAGCGCGGCTCACTGGGCCCGGGGGAGCAGTCGGATCCGCTCCTGAGCCCGCGCACTCTGCTTACGGCCAGGAGGGCGCGTGCAGGCGCCCGCCTCCCGGGCCACTCCCGCTACGGCCTCAGGTAAATTTTAGCCGGTCTCACCGGTCACGCCACTGCCGCCGCTCACCTCTATGTCCTGGCGCCCTTTACTTGCGGGCAGTCCGGCTACTTCGGCCGACCGGCCTCTGCGACAGCAACTCGCCAGCGGGCTCAGATCCCGTATTGCCGCCGCCCGTTCCCTTTTCAGTCCGCGCTGATCCTGGGCTAGTTCTCGCTGCCTTCAGTTGTCGTCAATGCCATACACTGGTGGATAGTCTTTCGTTCCGTTAAAAGGCAGGATTATGTCGGATTTTTACATGTTACGGCGTGGACGAGCGGAGCCTCACTAGAGTGCGTACGCCATGTTGACTATGATGCTTTCTTGACTGATAGATAGCGGCGCATCTTGTAAATTTTTGATTTTTTTAAAATTCAACATCATCAGCAAAGGGTCGAATACTTTTCTTTCAAGATTGCAATATAATGATGTCTTTGAGGATGAGCATGTCTTTATCTGCGTACATAGCAGCAATAATTTGTTCAATGGATAGAGCTGATGGCGTGCTGGACCTCACAATGAAGTTGAGATATTCTTCAGCTGCTTTGGGTGTTGAACTGTGGCGATGTAATGGCTCTCGTGAAAATTAGTCGGTGGGGTTTTAATCTTTCCCCGGCTTGTGTACAATCACTCAGTCTCTTGCAGTCACAGCCCCCACCTCTCGATATGAAGGGGCAACTTAGCTTTCAGATTTCCAAAGATGGTGAGCAATGCCTGGTGTTCTGTGGTGATAGTAAAGCATTTCTCATATTAAAAAAACCTGAAAATGTTTGCAGTCCCATACTACAGCCAGACTCCTTCTCCGGCTGAAAGTAGGCACGTTCTGTTTTAGACAGGCTTCTACTGGCATAGGCTACAATGTGTCTCTGGGCATTTGGATGGCCATTGTTTTGAGCAAGGATCGCCTCCAGCCCCACCGGGCTCGCATCTACTGTGATCGCAGTATGTAGCTTGGGGTCAAAGTAGGCCATTTCAGTTGCATTCTCAATCACATGTTTTCTCTAGCTTTCCGTTTTCATTCTTGATTTAGCTCCCCTCCCACTTTTCCTGCTTCACTCAGTCTTCTCGGCTCCAGTGCGCCCTCGCTGCTCTCCGATCCGGATCCCAGGCGGTTCCAATACCCTGCCTTACATACCTCCTGACTCCTCTCCAATTCCCGCACCCGGGCCTGACCCTCGCACCCCGCCTACCCGGCTAAGTGCATTTCCTACCGAGCCGGACACTGGACAGCCTCCTACGTTACCCTTGAATCTTGCCTCTCATTTCTGCCGAGGCGTACCCGCCCCTGCGCCACACGGGCGTCTGCCCAGGGAGACCTCAACGCGTTTCCCTCCCCGCTGCATCCTTGATGCCATCGCCACGCTCCCCCCATTTCGTGCTACCTTCTTTACAATCTTGAATTCGACTCAACCCCTACGGGCCGTCGTACACTCTTCCGGTCCTTAGCCCTGATGAGTCACGGGATTGTTCCCGGTGACGAAACACGTGTCGGCTGGTTTACTAGGCTGATGTACTATATTCAACACAGTTGTTGTTGAAATAAAAAACATCTATTTGGATAAATACTGATGTTGACCGTCGCTTTTGAATAACGCATTTATACTGCATATCACATTACCAATACCCTCACCGCGTGTGCCCAGGACTATGCTTATGTTATAAATTGTGGATCTCGTGATCCACAGATTCCCCAGGGGTTATCGGGTTATTCCCCTGATCTGGCAGCACCGCACTACCAAAGGTTCATTAATAGCACACGCAATTGCCAGAGCGCCATTTTCCTGACTAAACACAAAAACCCCCATTCTAACCTACATGTTTTATGTCTTTGAAACTTTGGTCACTTTCAATGAGACCAATGGAATGGACATTTTGTTTTGTTAAGTCTCTCAATGGGGCACTCACTGTAGCAAAGTCACACATACATCTTGAGCAATAACTAGCTATACCTAAGAAGGATCTCAGCATGGTTAAATCTTGTGGGGGCAAGCAGATGACAATGCTTGCACTTTATCCAGGTCAGGAGTCATTCCCCCATCAGAGAATATGTGGCCAAAGAATTTGAGTTTGGTTTTATGAAACTCACACTTTGCCGCATTCAAAGTGAGACCTGCATCAGCAAGCAATTTGCACACTTGTGTAAGGGCCTTGTCATGCTCCTTTTTGTTGTCTTAAATATCAGTATGGCATCACTGTAGTTGAAAGCATGTGTGACAGATTCAATTACTCAGCAGATGACATGAGGCCAATCCAAAAAACAAGTGGCTATTCTAATTAATGTTTTTATTAAGGTGTCCAGGTTTAAGCATGTTTGAGCAGGTGCGAACTGGTAGCATTACCTATAACTCGCTTGCGCCATATTTTAGCTTTTTTTAGTACTTGCGCCGTGTTTTAGCATTTATTAGCTCCTGCCCAAACTTGACCAAACAGCCAGTTTACAATAATAGCTGCTATTTTAATACTGTTAACTGTTACCTGTTTACTTCCCTTGAGCCTCATATTCTTTTCCTGAGCTCCCCGGTCGGACATGACTCTGCCGATTGAGCGGGGGGAGCTCAGGACCGGACTGCTGTGACGTGGCTATTCCACGATGGCCGCCAACCATTGGACGGCAGCGGTCTAGCTGCCACAGCTTCCTACATAAATTTCAAGCCTGGCGTCGATGCGCAGCAGGCAGGCAGGCCACAGAGGAGCACTTTTCCAGGACACGCAATTCTAACCCCACACTGCGAACTGGTAGCATTTCCTATCACTTGCTTGCTCCGTATTTTAGCTTTTTTTTGTACTTGCGCCATATTTTAGCATTTATTAGCTCCTGCCCAATCTTGCCCAAACAGCCAGTTTACAATAATAGCTGCTATTTAATACTGTTAACTGTTACCTGTTTACTTTGTGCCTCCTATTCTTTTCCTGAGCTCCCCAGTCCAACACGGCTCTGCTGATTGACTGCTGTGACGCAGCTATTCCACGACGGCCGGCAACCATGGGATGGCAGCGATCTAGCTGCCACAGCTTCCTATATAAATTTTAAGCATGGCGCAGATGCACAGTGGACGTGCGCAGTGGGCTTGCTGCCGGCGGGCCATAGGCAGGCCCGTCTGCACCGGTCCATGCCCGACCGTCGCCAGGCATCAGGAACCCTGCATCTCCGCTTACAGGTATCACCCTACAATCCACACTGTTCTATAATAATAAAGATTTTAAAAAGCTCAACTCTAACTGCTCACACTGCATTTCCCACCTCCCTGTCGCCTTTGAAGGCCCTTTTTCATGCAAGGCATGCAGATTTACATGTTGTATCACCAAGCATACAGCATCACTGGACAAGGGGGACAGTCCTCCCTCACATACACAGGTGCACAGAGCCTCTACAAACCTCTTCCCCTTCACACCTGGACCCCCTGATAATCCACAGAATTTTCCCTCCATACTTAAATGCATTTACTTCAACGCCAGATCAATTACCAAACATTCCGTGGAAATCTTCAATACAACCTGATTTGTGCTTCATTACAGAAACATGGCTGCACCAGGCAGCATTGCCCAGTATTCTGAACTAATAAGGCAAGACAGGGAACTTAAACCAGGAGGTGGAACTGCTATTGCCTTAAGGGACTCCCTTACAGTTGAAATCTTTGACTCTCTACTTACCAACGGGGTCGAGCAGATTATATTCAAATTGCATTCCCCAGACGGCAAATCCTGGAATGATGCCCTTTTTTACCACCCTCCTGGGCAAAAAAGGATTTCAGCTCCAACCTAACAGAGCAACTTGCACCCCATGTACTACCCACACAAGACTTTCTCTTGATTGGAGACTAACTATCACGCCGACGTTACCACGGACACCAATGTCCCTATTTTACTAACAAATCTCGAAATGCTAACCCTACAGCTTATAAAAACTGTCCCTACTCATTCAGCAGGGCAATACACTGGACCTCATTTTCTCCACTGATAGGCTCCCACAAATTGATACTCCACTGTCACTAACGTGGACAGATCATTTTCTAATCCGTTTCTTAATTCCGATCATGCCTGTTTCCATTAGACCCATGGCCCAGAACCAATCCATCGCCAGACCTTGGAAACAGATCACCTGCGGCTCTTTTCAAGCAGTTTTCCCCACTTTCAGGCCAGGATACTCACTAGACATAATAAATTCAACACTTGTACAGTTTAGTGACTTCCTTGTTCAGGCATTTGACATCGTGGCTCCCTATAAATCACTCTCTAGGAAACATTCGTATTCGGCTGAACTGAAAGCTGAAAAGTCTCACTGCAAAAGGTTTGAGAGTAACTGGAGGATGTCCAAAATCAGTCACGACAAATAAATATTTAAAGATGTACTGCACGCATACCATGCCAAAATAAAGACAGCACGCAGACAACATATTATCCATAAAATAGGCCAGGCTGGCAACTCCTCAAAGGAACTATTTAAAATTGTAAAAACCTTTGTCCAACCACAGGCTTGTTCCTCTGACACTCCAGCATCTCAAACTTTCTGTGAGACTCTGGCTACTCACTTTCAAACTAAAATTAACACCATCTACAATAGTTTTAAATTCACGACCAACTCATCCATTGTTATACAACAACACTCTAGATCAGCGACACTTGAACGTTTCAAGCCTCTCTCACTAACTCAAATGCTGGACTTACTAGCCAAAGCAACTGTTCCCTTCCCTCCAAAAATTATTACACTCCTCTTCCCCCTTCTCACCCCGGCCATTCTTGCAATGTGTAATAAATCTCTGACCCTAGCTACGGTTCCGAGGCAATGGCTGGCAGCCGATGTAACCCCATCTTGATGAACCTAACCGCAGACCCCAAGGACCAAACCAACTACCGTCCCATATCTCTCCTCCCTCTGCTGGTAAAGACCTTGGAAACCCATATCAACAAACAACTCATGGCCTACTTAGAGCACAACAGTCTGCTGGACATCTCTCAGTCACACAGCATGGAGACTGCTCTACTTGCAGTAGTTGTCACCATTAGGCTGTCTCTTGATGATGGACAACCAGCCTTGCTGGTTCTGCTTGATCTATCAGCAGCATTCAATACCATCTCACACTTAATTCTAGTACAATGTCTTCAGCAGATAGGTATCCAGTGTTCAGCCCCTTGACTGGTTGAGGGACTTCCTTAAAGACAGGGTCCAAACAATTTCCATGGGTCCCTGCCACTCCAGTACTATTCCCCTGAATAAAGAAGTTTCCAAGAGCTCTTCCTTAAGCCCAACACTTTTTAATATTTACTTAGCCCCCTTGGCCCTACTGACTAAATCCTTTGGGTTCAAGACATTCTCATACACGGACATCAACCAGTTGGTCATCTCGTTCAGGCAGGACATCGAGATTGTCAACCAGAGATTCTCTACCTGCATGAAGGAGATTGCCATCTGGATTTCCTGCGACTGTCTTCAACTCAATGGGAGCAAAACAGAAATTCAATTGTTTGGCAAAGCCCAGGGCATCTGGACAGAAGACTGGTGGCCAGCAGAACTGGGCCCCACCCCTTTGCCCAGTAGAACCGCAAGAAACCTAGGCATACTCATACATGATCAACTTTCAATGCGAGAGCAAATATCCTCCACATGTGGCACCTGTTTTGGCACCATGCACCTTTCAAAGAAATCTTTAGATGGCTTCCATTGCACTCACGCAAAACACTTACCCAGGCTCTAGTCATCAGCCATCTAGATTATGGCAATGCCTTCTTCCTTGCCTTCAATGAATCCCTCTTGTCGCAACTACATGTCATTCGAAACACTGCTGCACGTATGGCAAGCAATTTGCCTCCAAGGACCCCATCCGCCCTCACACTCAGCCTTACATTGGTTCCCGAATCACAAGAGAGCCCTGTTTAAACTGCTCTGCATAACATACAAATCCTTGTCAGGCTCAGGCTCAAAATACCTACAAAATAGACTCATCCCTTATGTTCCAAGCAGGAACCTGCGATCAAGCAACCAATCTTTTCTAAGCCTCAGACAAGTTCGCACTGCTAAATATGGAGGCCGTGCCTTTTCCCATCTGGGCCCACTCCACTGGAACAAACGTCCTCTGTTCATTTGCATGTGCCCAAGTTTAGCTGAATTAAAATAACATCTTAAGACCTGGTTGTTCTTATACTGCCTCTGTTACAGCTACCTGCCAATTATGCACCCAGATGTCCTCAAAGGGATGAGTCAGTGCTATAGTAAGATCCAAATAACATAACATCCTGAAATATCTCTGCAGCTGAAGATATTCCAAAACTCAATCTTTTGTATATGAACAAACCAACGTGAATCAAAAAAGTAGTAATGGGGGGGCGTGGCCAACTGCCGAAGAGAATGGCCGCACGGTAGCCGAGCTCCGCTGCGCCACTCCCGATCAATCCGAATTTCTACAGTGTGCCCCGGCCTGATATACTGGCGTATGAGCCTACCAGTCCATGAAGGTGTGCCCTGCTGCTGTGTGAGAAGCGGCCCTGATCGCTGAAGCTTTTGCGGGGTAATCGCGCTCCGAGCGTGTTGGCGGCCGTGGCTGCCTGTGTATGCCCTGCAGCTTTTCCGGACTTGGGCGCAAATCCACGCCGCGGCTGCGGCCTAGCTGCCGGGACTGTACCTGCTTCGAGGTGGCTGCGGGGTGCGGAATGCATCGATGGGGTCGGCTGTGAACGCGCAGCCCCCCACAACTGTTCTCCTGTGGTACGGCAGCATTTGCTGAGGGATCGTGTGTGCTGCAACTTACGGCCGGAGATCAGCGGCCTGCGCATTTAGACCTGGTGGGCCCCGGGCTGACCGGGGGCCGGAGTTGCCTGCGCCAGGGTTGGTGCAGAGCTCTGCCTTCTGCTTGTGCTGCGGGAGGGGCGCAGCCACGTCATTGGTGGCGCCGGCGGATCCGGAGTGCCCCGCTGCTTCCCCCCAGAGAAAAGACCTAATCTAGTCCGCGGCTGCGGCCTAGTTGCGGAGGTAACACCGCCTGAGGTGGGAGGGCCGCGCTGGTGGCTCCGGGCTGGCCGAGTCTGCTGTGTATTAACTGCCCCCAACTAGTGACTTTTTCCTACCGGCTGGACCACCTGGGGGCTGAGTATATACCTGTCCGTCTCCGGCCCTTTCTCCCCGTGGCCTCTGGGGTTGGGTGCTGGTGTTTAGTTGCCGACTCGTGGCTGGAGGAGTTCAGGTGAGTGATGTGTGGCCCTCACAATGACCAACAGCTGCACCACTGACGGCGTGGTGGATCCCGGACCTGCGCTTCTGCTCCCTTGACCACCCAGGTGTTGACTGTCTATTGGAGTGCCCGGGCTGCTCCCGGGCTCAGGTGGTGGTGTCAGGGTTTTGACTGATCCTTGGGGCCCTTCCACGCGTCCCGTCCCCTGAAGGCCGCGCAAAAAGTCACCGCCTTATTTTGGAAGTGCTTGCAGGACGGCCAGTGATACTGAGGTCTGGGTGCCTCCGGTAAAAGCTGACAGGCCGGTGTGGGCAAGTCCCACTGCAGGCGGCGGTGAGTAACTGGAGGGGCTCGACCTTCATTCTGACACCTCACTCCACCTGCTACATCATGGCAAGCGGCCACAGTGGTCACAATGCGGTGCAAGCAAAACTGGAGAAATTTGCATGGCAGAAGGGCCAGGATGGGGACCACGCCAACCCCAAATCGCAAGGGGAGCAACCAGATCCCACGCTACAGGACATTTTAACTGCCATAACTACTGTGAGAACCTCATTTGAAACCCGCATAGACACGGTCGCTACGGAGGTGGCTTTGATCCGCGCTGATATGCGGAAGATGTCTGACCCCATTAGCTCAGTTGAGAGTACAACCAAGGAACTTAGCAATGACTCAGAACTTCTTAAGCGTCAAGTCACCGAACTTCAAACTACTCAGGAGGCTCTCGCACTACAGTTGGATGACTATGAAGGCCGCATGAGACGCAATAACCTAAGAATTTTAGGTGTGCCGGAGCGGGCAGAGGGACAGGCCGCTGACCTTTTTGTCGAGGAATTGATCCTCCAGCGGCTTCAGCCGAGGGGCCTCTCCAAGTGCTTTTCGATTGAGCGCGCCCATCGTATCCCTGGGGGCAGACCAAAGCCTGGGCAGCCTCCCCGACCTCTCCTCGCACGAGTTTTTAATTTCCGTGACAGAGATGTCATTCTCCAGACGGCGAGGGCGGCCCCCTCATTGACGATCGATAATAGTAAAGTCACTTTTTTCCCGGATTTCACCTTGAGGGTTCAAAAACAGAGGCGTAGCTTCCTAGACGTGAAGCGGGCGTTAAGGGGCCAAAAAATTAAATACGCCATGCTGTTTCCTGCGAAGCTGCGAGTCGAGTCAGAGGGTAAACTGTGGTTCTTCTCCAGGCCTGAGGACGCTTGGGATTGGCTGGACGGCTGGCGAACTGTTGGTAAACGTCCCCCAAAACCTGGTGGAGAAGCAGGTCATGCTAACAACCGACGTCAGCGGCAGGGGTCCCCGCCAGACGGTGACTTGGGTGCTCAGACTCCGAAGGGTTGAAAATTGGAGCTCCGCAAGTACAATTGATTGTCCCCTGAGTTATGTGACTTTCTAAATGGGGATTTGGTGGTGGCCCTCAGTTTTAGGATGACTCCCCTTTTGCGTGGTTCCCAATTGTATGGGCTTATGCAGAATTGATTCCATTCTATTCCTAGTTAACAGGGTGCACGGCACTGCTATTTTCTGCTTCACTGCGAGAATCTTCTTTACTGTGCTCATATACTGTGTTATGGGATTATAGGCCGGGGAAGTTCTTTTCTCCATGAACCGGTGCCCCAGGGAGTGGGGTTGTTCACGTTCCTGATGATGTTGAGGGAGGGCGACAGGCACTCTGCTAGTTGGGGGTGGTGGGTGGTTTTGTACCCGTTATGCAGGGAGGCAGGGTGGGGAGCGGGAGTTGAGTTCTGGGGGGAGGGGGAGGTTGGTTGTTTCTGGAGTCTTGTTTATTGTACTTGTGCAATGCTTTTGTTTGTTTTTCCTTACACCAATGGATCCAATTGTCCTAGGCACCCATTCTCTTTTTCAGTTACATTCTTTGCATATCGCCAGAGTACAGTGGTCTCACTATGGGGAGCGCCGGGGACCCCTGGGGTTCATCACATGTGTCCACCTGCTACTAGAGCTTTGTCCATCCCGTTGCCACGTGGGGGGCTCCCCTGCTTCCGCTGCCCCGATGACATAACCATAGTCCTATCCTCTGTACCCCATCTATTTGTTATCCACCCATATCACCCGCATGGCTTCACGTCCAGTTCTTAAACTCCTCACGTGGAATGTCAATGGTCTGGGAGACAGGATAAAGTGGGGGATAGTGCTGCAGTACCTGAAGCGACAGGCACCGGATATTGTCTTCCTCCAAGAGACACACTTAGTTGGGAATTCTTGTGGGGCACTGAATAGGTGGGGATATCGACTGGCCGCTCATTCTGGATTTACTTCGGGTTTGAGGGGGGCGGGGATCCTTCTTCGCAGGGGCTGCCTTATATGATCCACAGGACCTGGATGGATGACCAGGGTAGATATGTGGCGCTGTCTGGCACCTGGGAGGGACAGATTCTCAATATCATATCCATGTATGTACCCCCTGGGTTACAGCGTCCCACGTTGAGAGACCTAGGTGCGCTCATACTTGACTTGCCGCTGGGCTTACTGGTGCTGGGAGGAGACTTTAATTTGGCATTGGACGACTATAGGGATCATTTACCGCCCCGAGGGGGATCCCAGTTGATGGAGTTCTCACATGCCATGGGCTTGGTGGATATTTGGAGATGGCTCAACCCGAACACGGTACAATTTACATTCCATTCTGGGGCCCACAATAGTCAGTCCCGCATTGACCACATGTTTACACACGCCCAAGATGTCCATGTTTTTTCTGAGTCCCGGTGCCTTGCGCGGGGAATTTCTGACCACTCCCCAATCCTCACGACTTTAACCGTGGGTCAGATTAAGCGTCAGACCACCCTCTCTATCACTCCCTGGGCGCTCAAAGTACCACACATTAGGGACGCTGCTTAAAGACACTGATTATTATTTCACAGAAAATGTGGGGTTGGTCACTTCCGCCTGTATACTTTGGGGGGCGTTTGGCGCTGTCATTAAGGGCCGTGCCATGTCACTACTGGTGGGGCATAGAAGGGAACTTGCCAAACGTGTAGTGGAGTTGGAGGAGGACATCCTGGTTAGGGAAAAAGCCCTGGCGTCTGCCCCTGACCCTGATGCACAGCATGCATTAAACATGGTGCGCCTGGACTATCGGCAACTGCTAATGGAAGCTGCCACAGCGCGCTTTATGGCCACCCGTCACAAGATTTACGAATATGGCGAACGAACGGGTAAACTCCTGGCCTGGCTAAAAAAGAGGGAGCAGGCTTCCCGGTGGGTTCACTCGATAACTGGCGTCGATGGTGCACTCCTCACTGACCCCCAACAGATTGCCGAAACGTTTGCCACTCACTTCTCGTCGGTATACACTTCTGCAGCGACATCCCAGGCTGCTATGGCGGCGAACCTCTTGTCTACGGTAAAGGTGGCTCGCTTGTCCAAACCCGACAGGGACTCCTTAAAGATTGCCATCACGGAGACTGAAATTCAAAAAGCAATTCAGGGCGTGCGCTCGGGCAAAGCTATGGACCCAATGTGCTCCCAATTGAACTTTTCAAGCCAATGGTGTCCAAGCTCTCCCCCCATTTATTGAACATGTATACCGAAAGCTTTGATCTAGGCATATTGCCATCTGATGTTAGGACTGCCTCGATTGTGGTTATACACAAGCCAGGTAAACCTGCGGAGGACTGTACATCCTATCGCCCTATTTCTCTCCTCTCCGTTGAGGCAAAAATACTAGCGAAACTATTGGCCAACAGACTTCTCCTCTTTCTCACCGAGCTGGTGCACCCGGATCAATCTGGGTTCATGCCAGGACAGAACATGGCCCTGAACTTACGGCGGTTGAACGGGGTCCTAGGCAGAATGGGTACGATTAGGGAGGATGCGATCCTGCTCTCTTTGGACACCACTATGGCGTTTGACACGATAGAGTGGGCATTTCTTTTTGCAGTCCTGGCTCGGATGGGATTCGGGCCCAACTTTATCAAGTGGATCCAGCTACTTTATACCCGTCCGACCGCACAGGTGACAGTCAACAATCACGTCTCTAGGACCTTCCCATTGCAGAGGGGCACGAGACAAGGGTGCCCCCTGTCGCCTCTACTTTTCGCTTTAGTATTGGAGCCGGCAACCTGGATCAGGGGCTACCTGGATCAGGGGCAACCCGGCGATAAGGGGACTTAAATGGACAGAGGATCATGAGGATCGCATTTCGCTTTACGCGGACGACATCCTCCTCTATTTGGCCTCACCTCCGCGGTCCCTGCGTCGGGTTCTCCACATCTTTCACATATTTGGCGCCCACTCGGGGTATACGATCAACTGGTCCAAGTTCCAGCTGTACGTCTTGTGGGGGGAACCGCCCTAGAGGTTACGATATACCTTTGGCATCTCAGGGCTTTAAGTATCTCTGCATCTTCATTACCCCGGATCCATCCCTATTTTATGACTCTAATCTGCTGGGGCCCTTGACACGTCTTAGATCAGACGCCAAACATTGGCGTACTCTCCCGTTGACCCTTCTGGGACGTGTGGCGCTTTTTAAGATGCTAGCGCTCCCGCGTTTCTTATACGTACTGCAAAATACCCCCAATGTGATCCCCGATGCATACTTTAAAAGTATTGAAAGCGTGGTGCGAGGACTGCTGTGGGAGGGGCGCGCGCCGCGTATAGCCATGAACAAACTTACAATGGGATGGTATGACGGAGGCATTTCCTTGCCTGATATGCGGCTTTATTACCAGGCCTCTCAGCTGGTGTCGGTTAATAAGTGGGTTCATGGTGAGCACGACGACCCAAATTTTTGCACAGACCGCTGGTTGATGGGACGGGGTGGGTACAATAGAGCACTGTACACGAACCCCCATAAGCTTTATCTCACGGGGCCCACCGCGCGCACAGTGGAGGTCTGGCATGGTATCACTAAGAAATGGGGTTGGCACAACCGACTTACAAAAGCTACACCGCTCTGGGAACCGGACATGTTGGGTCAGCTTAGTAAGTGTCCTGGTTTTGACAGGTGGGACACGATAGGCATCTCAACGGTTGGGGACGTGTGGGTGAAGGGGAGACTGGCCACATTTGCTGACTTGCAAACCAAGTATCAATTGGCGCCCACCGAGGCCTTCAGGTATCTTCAGATCAGCCACGCGGTCACGGCTGCCATGCCCCAGGAGCTTCCTCTGCCTGACTCCTCTCCACTGGAGGATAGATTGATACTAGACTCTATGCCCACAAAGGCTATCTCCCTTACCTATAAAAAACTGCTAAACAACCGACCTGATCCCATGCTACGCCTACGGCATGGGTGGGAATCGGACCTGGGGAGCATTGACGATGAGGACTGGCGTGATGTACTGGCTTCTCCTAGAGAAGTAGCTATCCCAATGAGACTGCGCCTAGTCCAATTGAAAATTCTTCATCGTGTGTATTTTGATGCAAAGCTTCTGTTTAAGTTGGGTAGACGGCCTGATTCCCTCTGTATCCGTAATTGTAATCAGACAGGTACTTTTTTCCATATCCTATGGGAATGTCCACGAGTGGGGCAATACTGGCATGGGGTTACAAAGCAGATGGAGAGGGCGTGCGGCAAGACTTTGAAGGCCTCCCCCCAACTGTGCCTCCTTAACGTGTGAGAGGCCACGGATCTCACACAGATCGAGCAGACATGGGCCTCATTGGGGTGGGCCATTGCAAAACGCAACATTGCGCAGAAGTGGGGGGTGGGAATGGCCCCGTGCTTGCGAGATTGGGCTATTGACATGGACAGGGCAATGATTGCCGAAAAGGATGTGTTCAAGCACAGGGGGTGCCCCAAGAAATGGGACCATGAGTGGGGGCGGTGGAACAAATACAGAGGCGATATATGTTTGTCTCCTTCAGTTGAACTGCGACGTGAAAGACGCCTATTGTTGGATGAACCTGGAAATGACGAGACGATATTGCCCTCAGCCATGTAGCCACCTCTCTGGCAATGAGTTCCCACATGATATGTACGTTGGTTATATTCCCCTGTCCCTTCATACCGGATGTTCACTGCTCATGCTCGAAACTGTCACTCCGGCTTATCTTTGGGATGTGTATGGTGCCTATCGATTGATTTTTGTATTGCAACATGTGTCGTATTATTGCGGATCCGATTATTGCCTTATCATTGCCTTGTACCTTATTTTTCTTTTCCTAATAAAATTGTAAAAAATTTTTTTTTTTTTTAAAGTAGTAATGTACCTACAGTTCTCTTTCAGCTTGAGCTTGAGTTGATGGTATCCTTTGTTCAGGTCAAAATGGGAGAAGACTTTGGCTCGGTTCAGCTGCATGATCATGTCCGCGATGTGGGGACCAGGATGTCTTTCTTTCCGGATTGCTTTGTTGGCCTGGCACATGTCAACGCAAATGCGCACTGCACCTCTACTGTCCTTTGTTGGCACAACAAATATGGGGGAAACCCACGGGGTAGGACCGGTGGAGCGGTCAATGATGTCATGTTCAACAAAGTTTCTAGTTCTTTTTTAACGGCTTCTTGTAAGTGGAAAGAGACTCTGTGGTGCCATTGGGCAACAGGGGAATGCCTTCATTAATATGAAGTTGCACTTTCATCATTTTGAAACTTCCTAGGCCTTAAACCGACAACGACAACTGACTCACTATTTCAGACTGAGCACGGATGTTGTAGTTGGGAGATAGCCGCATGTCAGCAGCAGTGGAAAAGCTAAATAGGCAGGCACTCAATGAAGTTCCCTGTAAAACATGAATCAGTGCTTGCAATGATGTCGTTTTATGTCTCATGGTTCCTGTAAATGACCCTTGACTCTGTAACGGTTTGGAAGCAGCCTACGTGTATACTTTCTGTTTGACAGGGTAAGGCGTGACACAGGAGATAAGTGGTTACATTTCTGTACTGGCATATTTATAGACGTACCACTGTCTATAATGAAAAATATGGGGCAATGGTTCACCTTTAATGTAATTTTAGGACAGTGTCCAAAAGAAACTTTTCACTCTGTTTGGTGCTCCTCATTTGACTTTTGATCTTTTTTGAAAGTTGCTACATGTGCACGTCGTTCTTTGGTAGATATCATCAACGCACATCTGTCTTACTCACTGGTGCTGGATAGTGATGTTGAAGAACCTTTGTATGATGAATTTGGATGCAGCCCAAATGAATACCTTCTGTTTGACAGGGGTAAGGCGTGGCACAGGAGATAAACTGTTAAATTTCGGTACTGGCATATTAATCCAGGCACCACTGTCTATAATGAAGGTTATGGGGCAACTATTCACCTTTAATGTAATTTTAGGACAGTGTCCAAATGAAACTTTTGCTCCATTTGGTGCTCCTTATTTGACTTTTGATCTTTTTTGCAAGTAGCTAATCCTACATGTGCACATCGTTCTTTGGTAGATACCATCAACACACATCCGTCTTCTTCACTGGCACTGGATAGTGATGTTGAAGAACCTTTGTATGATGAATTTGACGATGATTGACTTTGTTTTGTTTCTACTTGTCGTAACTGATGTTGCTTTTTGGCCGTGTGGGAGTGGAGAGAATGCTTCTGGAACCTTCTGGCACCCATTTTCTTTTCTCGCTCTGACGCATATGGTTACTCTTTTGCTTTGCAGACTGTTACAAAGTAGTTTGCTTTCCCATAGCCCTTGCGTGTCTGTCCCATGGCTAGACATTTACTTTCATGGAGAAATGAAAACCCATATCGGAAGCACACCTTTTCTTTCTTTGGAGATGTTGACTTGTGTGCATCTGTTTTGTGTTTTTGCTTACTTTTCATGATCATCGCTGATTCATTTTGTGCTGTTTCTGCTTCCAAATCAGCAGCTTGTCAATCTTCTCGTTCTTCTGCCCTCAAAGCCATTAGCATTTTCTCTAAGCTGAGTGTCTCTTCCAGCATGTGTCTTCTGAACGAGTCAGAGAGACAACCGTTGATGACTCTGAGGTGCATGGCTTCTTCATCAATGGAACCACAGATCTTAAAGTGCGTTGTCTCTCAACAAACTCATCCATTGTTTCACCAGCTTTTTGTCGTGGTTGTTTGATGATGTACCTTTTATAATTGACATTCGGTGTCGGATTGAACATGGCTTCCAATGCTTCTTTTATCTTTTGGTACGACATTGCATCAGTTTGTGAGACTTTCTTTAGCACTTCTTTTACTCCATCATCAGCAAGGTTTTTTTAGATATTTAATGAATTTCTTATCATCTTTTTCTTCTAGAGCATCTATAAAGTCATCAAACATATTGACCCATGCAGCCCACCTGGCACCGATGTTCTGTTTCTTTGCCGTGTCAAAACAAGGTGGTGGCTTCAGGAATGTAGCCATGGTGTATCTCGCGCTCCCTTCAGCCTCTGTGCTTGAACCTGGGCCACCACACCCAATCAAAGGTCTTATAGCACTCTCTTCGCTCTTGAATGTGAATACATTTTATGTTTCTCGTTTCATGGTTGTCTTTGCTTTAATCTTTTTCCATCATATGAATAATCACTTTGTGTTTAGGTGCGTCGTGGTCTCTCTGCCAGCAGCCTTATCAGTAAGTTTCTGGTGGACTTCTTGAGTGTGCTCCTCTGCAGGGCCTTCAACTTCTTCGATGGCCGTGTATAGGCTGGAGCGGGGCTTCAACTCCACATACGCAAACTGCAGGTTGCTTTGCATTGATTTGGGGTGCACATGGCATGCACAAGCAGTTTGCTGTACCTTTGCTAACTCTTAGGTTAAAGCAGTCTTGATTCTTCGAGGCACGTATCCCATTCCCCTACTCTTTGCCTGAAGTAGCATCATCCCCAGCCTGGGAGCATGCAAATGAAATACGCCGCACACGGAGCTCTGCAATACACGTCTTTATTCTTCAACATACAACCACACACTGCACACATTGCACCATAACTATTATAACCACACCTTAACACCTCCCAGCAGATTACGTAATTCCTGTTTAGAGTCTGTCCAGAACCGCAAGCGCTCATAATCTCAAGAAATTACAAGCAGTTCAAACATGTGCTGAATAAACAGCTAAGGTGGAGCTCCTGGTGGGATGATAAAGTAAAATTTAGACTGCGTAAACACCCATGGATGACAATTAACACCTACAAGGCTCCAAATGTTCGATCGTTCTTTAATACCATCTTGAGAAACAACTTAAAAATCAAAGTGCTCCAAGCCAGATTTGAAATTCTATCTTCAATTGACGACTTATCAAAATGGTACCCACCGAGACAGAACAAGGCCTGCAGGCTATGTTATTACCCATGGGAAAACGTTGTTGACATATTATGTATCTGCCCAGTCTTACTGCCATGGCAAAGAAAGTATCTCTTTTTTTTTTTTGCTGTCTTTTTTTTGGGGCCAACTTCTCACACTATTTAAAGCAAAACTGGATTCAGTCGATTGAAAATGCCTTTCTATGTAGGTTACTCGCCGTTCAAAAAAGCACACCCTACTTTATTTGCCATGATGATCTGGGTGTGGGTTGTCTAGAAGATCGAGTAGGGTTCGTCCTCTAGCAATGTGGTTATCTATTTGGGCAAAGCAAGAGACTGGTTTCAACTGTTTAATCAGCTCAGATTGCCTATCCTTAGCAAACGGGATGTGTATTTCATTTTTTTTTTTTTTTTTTTTATAATTTTTTTTATTGTTTTGTTTTCTCACAAACACCATAGTTGTACATAGACAGAAAACCATGAAATCGAACAGTCAAATTATAAACATACAAAACTCAATGGTTATTATTCGTCCAAAACATCCGAAATTGGTGCCCATAAACGTTGCCCCCTCTCTTTCTTCTTACGCCCTTTTAATTTATAAATTGAAGACTCAATATTATATGCTGCAAATAAGCGTGCCCGCCAGTTTGAAAAAGTCGGGGGATCAATATTAATCCATTGGGAAGTTATACACAGGCGAGCAATAGCCATGGCTATAAACACAAACTCCGACACTGCGCTTGACCAGCTATTTGTACTGACATTGCTTACACCAAAAATAAGAAGGGTAGAAGTAATTGAGACTGGAGACCCCAAGGTCAAAGAAAGAAATGTTTCAATACCATAAATAAAATCTGTTAGTTTTGGGCATGAATAAAACATGTGTACCGTATCTGCTGCATATAAGTTACATCTACTACACTTTACTCCCCTTGAGCCCCCCATTTAGCAATCCTCGCAGGAGTATAATATAAATCAAAAATTGTCATAAAATGTTGACTCCTTAGGCTACCCGTAATCAAAATCTGGTTTGCTAATGACAAAGAGTGCGCAATATCAATCTCAGCCCCCCCCACCTTCCTAGCCCACTTTTCCGACTGTACTATCAAGTCATCTGGACATGAGTTAAGCAAAATAGAATATATCTTCCCTAACCGACTTTTTTTTTGCAATAATTCTACCAGGGGTATTTTATCAAAGTCATAGACAGATCTATAGTTTTCTCTCCCCAGGAAACTCCGAATTTGTAAATATTTTAACAAGTCACCTCTTTTCAGCCCATACTGTTCTTGCAATATAGCAAATGATATGATCTGTCCATTACGAAAGAGGTCCCCCATTACTTGAATACCCTTTTTCCCCCATTGAGATGTAACCTGATCCCGAAAAATTGGTGGTAATGATAGTGTAGTCACCAATGGGGAATAAGCATTAAGATTCGGGATCATAAGTTTACGCTGAACTTGTTTCCACACCTTAAATGCGGCTCTCAAAATTTTAAATTGTGTCTTTTTATAGTAACTAAGTTCGAAAATCGACACAAAACAACATTTAGCTTGGTTCCCCAATCCTAATTCATAGATGGATGGGCGATTTGCCAATGGTATATCGGCTTTAGAGCCGACAAATAAAATAGCCATATGTTGAAGCATTGCAGCCCAATAATAAAATAGAAAATTAGGAATAGCCAGACCTCCATTATGTTTTGGGAGAGTCAGCCATTTGGCTGCTCTTCTTGACCTCCGATAGCCCCATAGAAACCTTGAGCATGCCCTTTCAATCTTTGTAAAGTAGAAGGACGAAAACTCGAGAGGTATTGTCCTAAATATATACAAAAACTTAGGTAAGATCAGCATTTTTAACACATTACTCCTCCCAATCAAAGATAAATGTAAGTGATCCAACCTCTCAAGTTGCTTGTTAGTGGAATCAATTGTTGGGCTGATATTTAAATCTGGGATTCTATCGATCTGCATGGTGATTGTAATTCCCAAATAAGTAGCTTCTGTAACAACTGGGAAATCGTGAGGATAGGTCATACCAGAACATAAAATTTGGGTCTTCTCAACGGAAAAAACTCCAAACTGGCCTGCTTGATCCTTAACAGCTGGAAAAGCAGAGATTATATCACTCGTCAAGACCACAATATCATCAGCATAGGCCAATGCTCTATACTCTGTCTCCTCAATTTTGATTGACTTAATATGCATGTTGCTCTCTAATTTCTTTAAAAAGGGATCGATATACAAAGCAAATAACAGGGGCGAACAAGGACACCCCTGTCTTGTACCTCTATTGATAGAAAATGATTCTGATTCCTGACCTGTAATCCGAATTTTCGCTTCAGGATGTGAGTACATTACCTTAACTACTTGTATAAAGCCCATACCGACCCCCTTCCACTGCAAAACAGACCAAAGGAACCGCCAGGAGACCCTATCGAACGCTTTTTCGGCATCCAAAAGGAGAACTCCTAGCGGTGACCCCGTGGCCTGTGCCCAATCAAGAAAGGTTATGACTCGTCAGACATGATCCGAAGTGTCCCTACCTGGAATGAATCCATGTTGATGTAGAGAAACCAAAGGGGTGATTATTTTTCCTAACCTAACTGCCAAAAGTTTCGAATAGATTTTGCTATCGGCATTGATCAATGTGATAGGTCTATAAGAGGCAGGGTTTAATTCAGGCTTCATCTTTTTCTTAAAGATGATAATAGTGGTCTTACGCCAAGAATCTGGAATTTGATAGTCACTGCGTGCGTGTTCCAATAGGATTGTAATATCGTGCTTAAGCTCCTGCCGGAAGGTCTTATAAAACTCCAGCGGGATACCATCAGGACCCATTGCTTTTCCTGCCGCCAAAGATGTTAAAGCCAGCTCAATCTCATCCCACGTAAATTGAGTTTCTAACGCAACATTTTGATCCTGAGTTACCTTTACAGTTTCTAGCTCCCCTAAGAATTCTCCCGGGGAGTCAGTCATTGTCCCAGCGGGATCCATAGGATCCTGACTATACAGTCGCCTATAAAAGTTTTGAAAAACTTTTAGGATTCCGGCCGGAGTATCATTAACTTTACCATCCAAATCTTGTATTTTAGGAATTCGATTGGCAACTTCCCGTTGCTGAATTCTTTTCGCCAACACTCTACCAGTGTTTTCACCCAGCTCATATGCCTCTGCCCTCTGCTGTGTATATTTAGTTGCAACCTCCATGCTGAAATACCGATTGATTTTAGATTTAAAAATGGCAATTTTCTGCAAGGTGTCCTCAATACCTTCGCCCCTCTGAATGTTACTTATTAATTCACATTCTTCTTTCCTTAATTGCTTTACCCAGTTGTCAATTTCTTCATATATTAATTTTTGGCGTGCAATAGAGAAGCTCAGGGTTTCCCCTCGAACTGCCGCCTTAAATGCATCCCAAACTATACATATAGATGCTGAATTCCGATTAATGGCGAAAAACTCCCTTATCCATCCAGCCATATGAGAGCAATAAAGCTCATCCAGCAGAAGTTTCCTTTCAAAGGTCCAGGACTTCTGAGCCTTCCTAATCCCCTGCATTGGGAATTCTATTATAAGCGGGTTATGATCAGAGATCACTCGTGGAAAAATCTCCATGCTGCTAATATCAACTAACTGTGGTGATAAAAAAAAATAATCTAGCCGTACAGACTTATTATGTGGGTCAGAAAAGTAAGTAAACCCCGGATCAGGTGAATTCAATTTATGCCAGCAATCAACAAGCCTGTGCTCTATTACCAATCCTTGAAGCGCTCTAAAAACTCTGCTTTTTTTACCCTGATATAGAGAGGACCCTCCAATATCAAATTGGCTGTTTAAATGAATATTAAAATCCCCACACAATACTAGAGGGCCTGGCCATAAAGCAAGCTCAACACTTAAAAAATTAAGCACTTCAGGGTCATCTAAATTAGTCCCAGACATAGAACACAGGGTCAGAACTAGATTGTTCATTTTAATTTCAGCAATTACCCACCAACCCAGATTGTCTGCTTTAACCCGTTTATATGAACATAAACCATGCCTGGCTAAAATTGCGACCCCCTTAATGTTTATACTCTGCCGAGTACACGAGAGCAACTCAAGACCAACTTCCCCCAACCATCGGCGGTTGTTCCACTGTACATGAGTCTCTTGGAGACAGAGAATATCTACGTGCATAAATCGCAGTTGTTTTGCCAGCACTGCCCGCTTTCTTCATTGAGCCCACAGATATTAATTGAACAAATACGTAAGCTACCCATCCTTACTAAACTTAAAGAGCTCAATAAACCAAACTACACACAGAGCACCCAACTTTTGCCATGTCAAAGCTATAATTTCTTCTTCCCTGAACCAAATCCAACTTGCAATTATCCCAAAAATATGTTGGAGAAAACAAAACACATCGCCCCACCTCTCTCCCCCTAGACCCCCACCTCCCTCCCTTACCTTCCCTCCCCCCCAAACACCCACCTTATGAGGCGTAAGGGCCATTGGCCCTCAGTGATGAAGAGCAAGCTACACCCCCTCCCGCTCCCCCGAGCACAAAGTCCCCCCCCAAACCATGAAGGTCCCAAGGAACACCCTTCCCAATGCATCCCTGCATCCTTAACCCTGGCCGACCTCCTTACTACCCTGCAAAGTGGATAGAAATTCTTTTGCGAGTATTTCAGATGTAAAGAATTTGGTCGCCCCGTTAACTACCACCTTTAACTTTGCGGGTTTGAGCAAGTACACTTGAGTTCCTTTTTCTTGAAAACAAGGGATTAATTGACAAAGTTGCCATCTTTTTTCTACAGTCCCGTGACAGTAATCGGGTCTTACAAAGAAGTCACAGCCTTTACCTTTCCGTTTCCTATCTGGTCTTGCCAGATCATAAAGAGCTTCCCGGGCTAAAACATTATGAAGGCAGATCAAAATAGCCCGAGGTTTAACACCAGACTGGTTGTTTTTCTTAAGTTGTTTAAAGGGAAAACAATGAGCCCTCTGTAATTCTTGTTTCCAATCCCATTGCTTCAAATCCGGAAATGCTTCACTGAACAGTTCAACAACAAATTGGTGAATGTCCGTCCCCTCCATTCCTTCTGGGATGCCCAAAATTCGGAGATTATTTCTCCTTGCCTGATTCTCTAAATCCATCAATTTCCATGTTATATCCATTTTTTGGGCTTCCATAGATTGAATACTGTTCTTTTGTACCAATAGTTCATCCTCTACAGCAGAGATTCTTGATTCCGCTTCTCCCATTCTTACGGCAAAGTCTGAGCATGTTTTAGCAACCCGGCGGATCGCATTCTGAACTTTTCGATACCCTCCTTGAATTTGCGCGCTCTCCGCCCGGGTCTCCTCTCTGTGAGCTAGAATATTTTGGTAGATTGTGGTCAGCGTAATATCATCAGTTTTTTCTAGACTTTGATCAATTTGTACTCCCACTGGTTCACCGTTGTCACTCAGTTTGGGGGAATAGGAATAATCCCAAACCATTGACCCACCTTGAGCAGAAGCTTTACCCCTGCCGATAAGATCCCCCTTTTTTTTGTGGACAGTTATTTCTTGGGAAGTTCGCATTCCCTCTTCTCCATTTCCTTCTTCCAGATCTTGTCCGGAGTCACTTAGCTCACTTTCATCCTCCGCCCATCCCCCCCCGGGACCTTCGTCCTCTGAGGATGGGTCAGACATTGAAAAAAATGTATCCCCGGTATCACCGTCTTTCCCTTCTTTGACAGCACAAAGCGTCTCCAAATCCGGTTCCAGTGGAAGAGATCCATGTAAAATATGTAAAATATCCCTTGAATTTGAGGCTGAGGTAGCCGATATAGCCCCCTGAGTAGTATTAAGAGAAACTACATTACCCATAGTGCATTGGTTCAGTGGCCCAGCCGCTTCGTTACTTACACCGGATTCAGGCTCTGCATTCAGTAACAAGTTATTATGTATATTTTCCTCACAAATAGACCCGCTAATATCAGCCAGGCTGTGGTGCACTGACTCACTATTGTTAATACCGATTACATCACCCCCGGCAGGGATCAAAGCAGTGTCTTGCTTTATCACCATCAGGTCATTGGAGTCCATCACCGTCGTAGAAATCACCACAGCAGCCTTACTTGAGGGGTCAAGCCCAGATTTGCTCTCACCTAAGCCCTTTAATTTTTGCTGCTGGGCTCTGAACATCGCTGACACTGTGTGTTTGGGTCGAGCTAATGGTTCACCTCCACTTAGCCTGTCCAGTATTTTCTCTGCGGCACCACCAGCTCCCCGCCGCCCGCCTGCTTTAGTGGTTCCTGCTCGGGGTTTTTCTGGCTCTCCTTCAGGTTTTCCCAGAGTTTCAGCAACAGTAGATATCCCCCGAGTCTTAGCTCCTTTCCCTACTACTTTCGGAGCCATCGAAGAGTTTTGCTGCAGCCGAGTCACCTGTACTGCAGCCCGGAAAAGAGGACTCAGTGGAGTCAGGCGTGAGGGTGCCGGTAACTGAAAGTGCCAAATCCACGACCGCCAGATCATAGCATCCAGGTCAGGGTGTTTCCTTTTTTTCTTCCTATTACACAGTCTCACCGCAGCATTTGCGATAGCGAAAATCACAAGGGGGGGGAGTTTTGACGGGGCAGCACCAGAGCTTGCTCACACAGCCGACGTGTCGGCCGCCATCTTGCCTCCGGGCTCACAAAGAAAGTATCTCTGAAACATTTTCATTTCAAATGGCATTAGTACCTGCCGTCAAGCAGCAGTGTTCTGTTCGAAAGGGGCTTTGACACAATCTATAGACTGTTTTGCCGAATTCCTTTTTACAATGGCTCAGTTATTAAAACAGAACAACCCAGATCTTGTTAGATACGGCACAGTTTGAGGCCAGAGATGAAAGCCTTGCAAAGAAGTAATGACCATCAGAAAAGCCCCTCCCTTGAAAATGGTCAATATAGCGGTATTGCAGTACTATTCAGTTGAGGGGGTCAAGGAATGAATTGAGTGAATAGGATCATCTGATGAACATACACCAATTCACTGTTGCTTCATTTTGGACTGGCTTTGTTGAAGTCTATTCTGCAAAGTTGCACAAATTGGCTAGATATTATCGGCTGGCCCCCGATGTGAGACGATCACCCAACCTACTGCACTGATAAGCACTTTTTCCCTTTTATATTTTCCTAAAGTTTTAGTAACTGTAATTCAAGGGAGAGTCGTTTTTAATCAAACCTGTATTGGTTCTATTTAGCTTTTTTTAATAGGGAGGGTTACTCAGATGAAAGCAACCTGCATTCGACTTAGTGTTCTGAAATTACTGTTGAATGTTTTCTAGCTTTTAGTTGTGCAACACTTTTCCCGCTGAAGTTGTCGATTTCAATATTTATTTAGTTTTAAGGCTGTAATCAATCGCTTTGATTAATTGCCCAAAAAATGTCGACTACATAACTACATACTCCTGTTTTACTTTTGCAATGGTTTTAATTAACTGCGCAAATAAAGATTTGATTTAAGACATAAACCCTTCAGAAAACTGCATCTTTTAGCAAAGATCAGGTTTTCTCTAAATCTAACGTAAAATCATGCAGAATCGTTAACTCCGCATGATCGGACAATCGTCGAGAAATTACCGTATGTGCAGTAAAGTATAAGTGAGGGTTTCTGTGAAAATCAACAGATCTCTTGTAGGTAGCTTTAGCAAGTAACAGGTTCTGTAATGCTGTTTTATGTGCCTTGGCTAAATTCTGTAAAAGGGACTTGCAGAGTGTATGTTTATTGAACTAAAGTAAGTAGTCCAGACTCTGGGATGGAAATTCACATGTGCAGAAAAAGAACACTAATAAACTGTGCATAGAACTATTCCTCGCAAATTACTGTGAGGTAATCCACATAGCCCAATATTCCTGAAAGTCAGACATAAAACAACATAATGTTATTTTGTCTGATATAGCCTTTCTGTCTATCAGTCTGAGGGTTGTAACATGTTGCTTTGAATTTAAATGTTCCTAGTTGTTGTAATAGGGTATCCTAAAAATGTGCCACAATCAGAGTTCCTCTATTTGTTATAATAATCTCAGAGAGTCCAGATAACTATTCATGTATTCCAATATTTTATTTTCTTAGCTTGATAACTATTCATTATCCCAACGTCCTACATCCTGGTCCCAGTCAACTTCTCATGAGGTGAACCCACCTCATTGACCGGACTACAACCACGAAGTAGGAGTGTATTTGCCTTAATCCCCCTCAATTAGGGTGGTATAAGAAATGGCCAATCCCATTCCACTTCCTGAATTTGTTCCTGTCGCGAGCACTGGGAGAAAGAAGTAGGACGAAGATCTGTATGGATCTTGAATTGGCAGAGGAGGACAGTGCCCTGCCAGGCTTTGGTGCGGTCACTCTACCGGTGGAGCAGAAGGGAAACACGGAGGAGGCTGTTGCTCCTTCCGGACTTCTCTCTTATATTCAGTTCCGGGTCACAGGGTTCTGGCTTACTTGGAGGGTTGACAGTGAAGTGCTGATTTCCAGATAGACAATACTCGTCCACGAAAGCAGTAAGGCTGTGTGATCCATTTCCTTTTGTCATTTTCCGCCCCGGGAAGCAGTACATTGTTGCTCTGTGGGTGCAATGATGGGGGACATAGGTCTTTCTTCCGCTTTCCGCAGGGTGCATGCACAAAGTGAATTCTGTCTCTCCTGGGGGCATGCCTGTACTGGAGATACTGCTATGTGCATGTCTGAGCTTCTGTTTGTTGGCGCTTCTTCTCTGAACATTTAAGGAAGCGCCAGCAGCAGGTAAGGTTGTTAGTTTGCTCCGCATTATATGAATTGCTCAGCATTTGGCTTCTGGTTCCTGTTGCTTTTTCTTGGCTGTCACTATTATGGAGAAACACTCTAGGAAGCGCAGGCACGTGGACTCTTCCTATGGTGATGATTCTTCTTTCAGATCCAGATCCTCTCCCCGAAAGCACTCCAGGAAATCCAGGTCTCCTCATATAGTTCTTTTGAGGAGAATGTCAAGAGAATCTTGCTACAGACCTTGGGGGACTTAAGGAGAGTTACTAAGAAGGTGGAGAAGTCCTGAATAGATTCCGCTTCATCTGGTTTAGAGGATGAGAAGGAGGATGCCACGGCCCTGACAATACTTGAGGGCAAATATATTGACAAAGAATTATTGCCTGAGATCCTGTCTAGACTACATCCCAGTATGGGGTTCCCTCCTTTGGATTTACTATCTACCTCTGCTGAGCCAGTGTTGTGGCAGTTCATCAATCAATCAATCAATTAATCACAGAATTTGTAAAGCGCACTACTTACCCGCGAGGGTCTCAAGGCGCTAGGGAAAAAAGGGGGGGGGGGTGCTGCTACTGGTCGAACAACCAGGTCTTGAGTAGCCTCCTAAAGGTCAGCAGGTCTTGGGTCTGTCGTAGGCTTAGTGGAAGGGTGTTCCAGGTCTTGGCGGCGAGGTGGGAGAAGGATCTGCCGCCGGTGGTAGTTCTTCGAATGCGAGGGACGGTGGCGAGGGAGAGGTCGGCGGAGCGGAGTTGGCGGTTGGGGACGTAGAAGAGGAGTCGTCTGTTGAGGTAGGCTGGGCCAGTCTTGTGGAGTGCCTTGTGTGCGTGGATGAGGAGTTTGAAGGAGATTCTCCTGTCGACGGGGAGCCAGTGCAGGTTCCTCAGGTGGGGGGTGATGTGGCTGTGGCGTGGTACATCGAGGATCAGGCGTGCGGAGGCGTTTTGTATGCGTTGCAGTCGCTTGATGAGCTTGGCCGGGGCTCCCGCGTAGAGGGCGTTCCCATAGTCAAGTCTGCTACTGACGAGGGCCTGGGTGACTGTTCTTCTTGTGTCTGTCGGGATCCACCTGTAGATCTTGCGAAGCATGCGGAGGGTGTTGAAGCAGGAGGATGAGACTGCGTTGACTTGCTTGGCCATGGAGAGCGTTGAGTCGAGGATGACTCCCAGGTTGCGTGCGTGGTCGGTGGGTGTCGGGGCTGCTCCCAGCGTCGTTGGCCACCAGGAGTCGTCCCAGGCTGAGGGGTTGGAGCCGAGGATGAGGACCTCTGTCTTCTCCGTGTTCAGTTTTAGTCGGCTGATCTTCATCCAATCGGCGACGGCCTTCATTCCTTCATGGAGGTTGGATTTGGCGGCGAGGGGGTCCTTGGTGAGGGAGAGGATCAGTTGAGTGTCGTCGGCGTAGGAGATTATGTTGAGGTCGTGCTGTCTGGCGATGCGTGCGAGCGGGGCCATGTAGATGTTGAACAGTGTTGGGCTGAGGGACGATCCCTGGGATACGCCGCAGATGATCTCGGAGGCTTCGGATCGGAATGGTGGGAGGCGGACTCTCTGGGTTCTGCCGGCGAGGAAGGAGGTGGCCCATTCCAGGGCCTTGTCTCGGATCCCTGCGTCGTGGAGGCGTGCGCGTAGAGTGCGGTGGCAGACAGTGTCGAAGGCGGCGGAGAGGTCCAGCAGGATGAGGGCTGCGGTCTCACCGTTGTCCAGCAGGATCCTGATGTCATCGGTGGCGGCGATGAGGGCAGTCTCAGTGCTGTGGTTGCTGCGGAACCCCGATTGGGATGGGTCCAGGATGCTGTTTTCTTCGAGGTATCGGGTTAGCTGTTTGTTGACGATCTTCTCGATGACCTTGGCTGGGAACGGAAGCAGGGAGATGGGCCGGAAGTTCTTGAGGTCTCTCGGGTCCGCCTTGGGTTTTTTGAGTAGGGCGTTGATCTCTGCGTGTTTCCAGCTCTCTGGGAAGGTTGCGGTCTCGAAGGAGAGATTGATGACGTTGCACAGGTGGGGTGCGATGGAGCTGCTGGCTTTGTTGAAGATGTGGTGCGGGAAAGGGTCTGACGGGGAGCCGGAGTGTATTGTGCTCATGGTCTTGATGGTGTCCTCGATGTTCACGCTGGCAGGGGGTCGTGGTCGATGGTGTGCGGCGGGTCTGGTGCATCGATCTTAGTTGGGGCTGTCTGGGTGTTGAAGCTGTCGTGGATGTCGGCGATCTTGCGGTGGAAGAAGGTGGCGAGGGAATCGCACAGGGGTTGCGACGGCGGGATGTCGTTGGTGTTGGAGCTGGGGTTGGAGAGTTCCTTCACGATGTTGAAAAGCTCCTTGCTGTTGTGTGCGTTGTTGTCGAGGCGGTCTTTGAAGGAGATTCTCTTGGCGGACTTGATGAGGTGGTGGTGGTTACGGATGGCGTCTTTGTGGGCTGCGTGGCTGTCCGGTGTCTTATCACTGTGCCATTTCTTCTCTAGTTTCCGGCAGGTACGCTTGGAAGCTAGGAGTTCTGAGGTGAACCAGCTGGCTCTTTTGGTGTTGTCACTGTAGGTGAGTTTTTTCAGCGGGGCGAGGGCGTTGGCACAGTCGTCCATCCATCGTCTGAGGTTGCAGGCAGCGTCGTCGGTGTTCGATGGGTCGGAGGGAGGGCTGAGAGCGAGGGTTGCCCGAAGTTGGTCTTCGGTGACTTTGCTCCAGCAGCGGCGTGGGATCTGTTGGGTGCGGTGGTGTGTGGTGGGTTTCTGGAAGGTGAAATGGATGCAGCGGTGGTCGGTCCCGAGGAGTTCCGTGGTGTGGCTGAAGGAGACGTGGGAGCTTGAGGAGAAGATGGGGTCAAGCGTGTGGCCGGCGGAATGGGTCGGTGTTGTGACGAGCTGGCTCAGACCGAGGTTGGCGAGGTTGTCGATCAGGGTGGTGGAGTTGCTGTCGTTGTTGTTCTCCAGGTGAAAGTTCAGGTCTCCGAGGAGGATGTAGTCGGTAGAGGTCAGGGCGTGCGTGCTGATGAAGTCGGCGATGGAGTTGCTGAACTGGGGTCGGGGCCCAGGGGGTCTGTAGACAAGGGTGCCTCTAAGGGTGGTGTTGGGGTCCGTGTGGATCTGGAAGTGCATGTGTTCGGCGGTGCTGAGAGTGTCGTCGGTGCTGGTTGAGACCCTGATGGTGTTCTTGTGGACGATGGCGATTCCTCCTCCTACTGCGTTGACGCGGTCTCTGCGGGTGATCTTATAGCCGTCTGGGATGGCGATGGCGATGTCGGGGGCGGAGGAGTCATTCATCCAGGTCTCTGTCAGGAAGGCGACGTCTGGTGATGATGTGTCGAGCAGGTCCCAGAGCTCGACGGCGTGTTTGCGTGCGGAGCGGGTGTTCAGTAGGATGCACCGGAGGTGGTTGAGGTCCTTTTTGGCGGGTGCCTCGGTGGCTCTGAGGCTGGTGTAGCTGCAGTTCCGGCAGGTGAAGGGACCATGGGTGCGTTTCGGGGCGGCCTTGAAGCAGTTGTGCATCCGTCCGGGGTTGAGAGCGTGGAGTGTGGTTGCATCGTATCGGCGTCGGTCCTCGAGGCTGGAGCGGGGGGCGCACGGCCCAGGGGTTCTGGCGCTGGGCGCGGTCCAGGCGCGGATGGGCGCAGACAAGCTTGCCTTAGGCGCGCCTTCGCGCGCCAGCGGCACGCCCGCTGCGCGCGGCCGCCATATATGGGGAGGTGGGAGGGAGGAGCAGCTGGGAGGCGGGAGGCAGGGGCAGCGAATGGGCAGTCAGGGGGGCGGGGCCGCTGGGGACGCAGCGGCGGGAGTGGAGAGAGGCAGCGAGGGGCACAGAAGGCAAAATGGACACAAGGGAGGTGGGGGCAGCGAGGGAAACAGAGGAAAAAAACGGGCACAGTACAATGGGGGCAGCGAGGGACACAGAAGGCAAAAAGGACACAAGGGAGGTGGGGGCAGCGAGGGAAACAGAGGAAAAAAACGGGCACAGTACAATGGGGGCAGCGAGGGACACAGAAGGCAAAAAGGACACAAGGGAGGTGGGGGCAGCGAGGGAAACAGAGGAAAAAAACGGGCGCAGTACAATGGGGGCAGCGAGGGACACAGAAGGCAAAAAGGACACAAGGGAGGTGGGGGCAGCGAGGGAAACAGAGGAAAAGACGGGCACAGTACAGTGGGGGCAGCGAGGGAAACAGAGGAAAAGACGGGCACAGTACAGTGGGGGCAGCGAGGGAAACAGAAGGCAAAATGGACACAATGGAGGTGGGGGCAGCGAGGGAAACAGAGGAAAAGACGGGCACAGTACAGTGGGGGCAGCGAGGGAAACAGAGGAAAAGACGGGCACAGTACAGTGGGGGCAGCGAGGGAAACAGAAGGCAAAATGGACACAAGGGAGATGGGGGCAGCGAGGGAAACAGAAGGAAAACGGGCACCGAGGCCACAAGCAGAGGGGCGAGCTTACCAGCAGCAGCAGCGGGCGGACAACACAGGCGGAGTTGTGTGGTGGGGGAGCGACCTACCTGGCAAGGTCAAGGGTTCATCACATCTCAGGCTCCTTTTCTACCTATTCACCAACATGTGATGGATGTTGTTCTCAGGGAATGGAAAGATCCGGATAGTATAGTATTTCCTAAATTTATCCTCTTGAAAAGGATGACAAGAAATTACCTGATTCTGTTTTAGTGGACTCATTAGTGGCAAGTCTTGTGGATCGAGCCTCTATGGCAAAGGATAATATGATTAAAGATCCAGGAGACAAGAAGATTGATTCCGCCCCCAAAACATCTTATGCAGGTACTAACTTAGTGATGAGGGCAGTAATCTATGGAGCATATACTGCTCGATCCATGCTGGCTGACTTTAAGGACCTCTTTATGGTTATCCCGGAGGGCGAGGAGTATTCTGGCTTGATAGAAATCCTTGAGAGGCAGACAGAATTCTTATCAGACATTTCATTTGATAAAATATGGGTAGCATCTTTATCAGAAGGAGCTACAGTAGCTGCAAGACAGACTGTTTTTCTCAGAGACTGGCATACTGATTATGCAAAGAAGATTGCAGCACTTTGGATGCCCTTCAAAGGTGTGAAACTTTGTGGTCCTGAGTTGGATGAAAAATTGCACAGTGTGTTCAAAGAAAAGAAGCATTCTTCTTTTTGGCAATTTCTGTTTTCCACCCCCCCTCTCCACTCAAGTGAAATAATTCAAATCCTTTCGCCAGGCTTCTCAGCATCAAAATATTTAGGGGTAACCATACCAAAAGGGTAAATCTTTCAAGTCCCAAAATGATTTAAAAAGCAGAACTACCTCAGGCAATTTCAAGAAGTCCTGACTAGGCCAGAAATGGCCAAGATTGACCTGTTGAAGGTCAAATATCACATTTCCTGGATGCTTGGAAACTGTCTACCTCCAATGCCCGGGTCCTGCAGATAGTGGAGGCTGGCTACAAGATCAAGTTTATCTCCACTCCCATAGATACAGGGACCATTCTAACACAAGAACTTTGATGCCGAGACAAATTGAAGAAACCTAAAGCTTGCTGTCCAAGCACTTCTGCTGAAGGGGGCGGTGGCACAAGTACCACTGGATCAATGTGGGAAAGGAACTTACTCAAGAATTTTTCTGGTGTTGAAGGACACGGGGTATTCCATCAGGTCATCAACCTCAAGGGATTGAACAAATGGATAAGGAACTTTTGCTCCAAGATGGAAACATTACAGAAGATCATTCCCTTTATCTCTCCGATGGATTTTTGCATTACCTTAGAGTTGACAGATGCCTATTTCCGCATCCCTATGGTGTTGGAACATCAGCAGTTTGTGAGTTTCTGTGTTTTTGGTACCCACTATCAGTTTTAGTAATTACCCTTTGGCATCAAATCCACCCGTTGAGTCTTAACAAAAATTATGGCTCCACTGCTCACTACCCTTCGCTTGTAGGGTCTGAAAGTCTTCCCACATCTACACAACAGGCTTCTTGTGGCAGATTCCACAAAGGAAGCAGTGAAGGGATTCCATATGATGGAGAATTGTGCTTTCTCTCATGGTCTTATCTAAAATTATGCGAAATGCCAACTGGTGCCATCAAGAGAACCAATTTTTATTGGAGCTCTCTTCAAGATTCATAGTCTATATCCCCCCAAGACAGGGCTGTTAGGTTGTTACAGACTTTGACACATCTGTTATCGAACAACAAAGCATCAGTACGGTTCAAGGGCACATGACATTGTGTGTTGTTCAGTTTCCTTGGGTGAGGTTGCATATGGGGCCACTGTTGGTACATCTCATCAAATTTTGGAATCCTGCATCTATGAAGTATGAGACAAGAATTCCAGTGACACCTCAGATTTCGACCCAGCTTCAGTGGTAGCTGAAAGATTCCTCTCTTTTCAGGGGGTTTCCTCTGAACACAGATCCTCCTCAAATCCTGACGACAGATGCCAGTCTTTTGGGATGGGGAGCGACTCTGGGAGACCTTTCTACACAGGGTTTAAGGTCACGACTTCAGAGACATCAGTCATCCAATTGGAGGGAACTCTCAGCAATCTGGGCATCCCTATGGTTTCTCAAACCACAGCTCCTCAATAATCATGTGTTGGTGAGGACAGACAACAGTGTCGCAGGGGGGATTGAAGTTCTCCTCTCTCAATCTGGTGGAAATACAAATTGGGAATTGGGTGGAACAATTTCTTCTCTTACTGGAAGTCACATGCATCAGAGGAAAAGACAACACTCGAGCTGACTCTCTCAGCAGGAAGTTTGTCACGTCTTGAGATCTGTGTCTGTCTCGGAGTGTTTCAAGAGATTTGTTGCAGGTTCAGGAAACCTTTTCTGGACCTGTTTGCCTCCCCGGAGAACATCTAGCTGACAAGATTTTTTTCTCAGACTCCAGCACCGGGAGCTTGGAGAGTGGATGCGTTATCCATTCCTTGCCCCTGCAAGCTTCTGTACACCTTTCCTTTGATCCCCAAATTGTTGTTGAAAATTCAGAAGGACTGAGCGGAAGTTATAGTAATAGTAACTTTTTGGCTCAGGAGCTCTTGGTTCCCTCTACCTCTTTCGCTGTCTATTCGACCTCATTGGAGGATTCCTCTGTCCCTTCCAACTCTGGTCTCGCTGGGGTCTCTCCCGGTAAATCATCTCTCTCTTTCGGCCTGGAGTTTGAAAGGGAAGGGTTGTGGAAACTAGGGGTTCCTCATCATCTTGTGGTGCTTATTCAGTAGTCTAATTGTCCCTCTACTCTCTCTTGTTATTCCAGACATTGGAGGATCTTTCAGAGATGGTGTGATACAGCACATCACTCTCCCTCTACTTGTCATATTGGTTTGGGGTTACAATTTCTTCTGGATGGATTTCACAAAGGCCTTTCAGTGTCTATGTTAAAGTCTCAATGGGCTTCTATTCGAGCTTTTTGTAGTCCTGGGAGACTTTCTAGATAATGGGCGTTTGGTTTTTAGGCTTCTTCTGAGTTTTTCTCTTTCCAGACCTGTTTCAACATTGGTCTGTCCTCCACTGGATCTTCACCTTGTTCTCACTTCTCTTCAAGGTTTCCCTTTGAGTCTCTATCCATGGTGGAATTGAAATGGTTTACTTTGAAGGTGGTGTTTCTGGTTGCAATTTCCTCAGCTAGATGTTTGGGAGAATTGGGGGCATTATTGCGTAAGTCTCCACGCTTGAGGATTATGGGAAGATGGCATCATTTTCCATACTCATTCATCTTTTTTGACTAAGGTTCCTTCCTAACTCACAGGGAACAAGAGATGTTTCTTCCCTTTTTTCCCAATCCTTCAGATGATGAACGGCTGCTCTATTTGCTGGATTTGAGATGAGCTGTTTTGATTTTTTGGGGATCGTATATTGGCTTTCAGAAAATCGGTTCACTTGTTTGTTACCTCTGGTGGGTCCAATCAAGGTTGCAAAACTTCTGGAATTACCATAAGTAGAATGCTTCAAGAAGCTATTTCTGTTGCATATGAGTCAGCCAGGGCCCCCCCCCCCTTTTCTTCTGTTCAAGGGCGTTGAACTAGGGGGGTGGTGGCGTTTTGTGCCGATTTCAAAGGTGTCTCTTTGCTGGAAATTTGCAGGGCAGACAACTGGGCTACTTCTCACTCTTTCTTGCATGACTACAAGATCCATGGGGATGGGGGTTGGCAAGAATTCTTTTGGTCACAAAATGTTGGAGTCCGTTTTGGATTCTTGAAGATTCTATATGCTTTGGTTTTTGGTGTTCTTATTTTGCTTCTTTTTTTGATAATAGAAATGCATTTTGAGCAACATAACTGAGTACTGTAATTCTTCTGCGAGGATTTGCTTTGGTATTCCTCATGAGTAATTGACTTGGACGAGAACATAGGGATAATGCCCCAGTTACTTACCGGTAATCTTCATTATCCTTAGTCCGTAGTCATGTGTAGCTTGGTTCCAGTGGCACAGTGAGCCATTGACCCACATCTCTGCATACCCTTGGCCTTTTAGGGTGTATATCAAAAATACAAAAGGCGATAGAAGGAATGATTGCATTAATTCTAACACTGTCAATCACTTGGGGTAGAATTCCAAACTATTGTTTGTTTACCACCATGCCAACTCAGATTATACCCAGCCATATGCAAAACAGTATTAGTCCTGCTTCACTTAGTCCAGCCCAAACTGTCAAGAAAAGTCCTCTCTGAACCGGAACACAAGCCCCCCCAACACTGGTTTTGGCATAACTGGGCCTCTTTAGTCAGGTGTAGCTTGGTTCAAGTGGCGCAGTGAGCAAGGAAACCATGTCTGAGCAAACCCTTGGTAACTTAGGGCCTAACAAGGTCAAAACCGATCTGGGGTTGCTCGTGTTCCCTTCTGAAGGGGGCCTTATCTGGCAGTTCAAGTTGTGCTGGTCCTATGAGGAGCAAGACCGATACTGATTTTCATAAGGCAGCCTTTGTCTAGAGAGGCACAGTGGGTAAACGATGGGTTGGAATGCTACCTCGAGCGATTGCCAGTTAGACTTTTTGCAAGCATTTCTCCTATCACCCTTTGTGTGATTGATGTTACATCCGTTTAGCCGAGGTTATGCCCAGAAGTAGGCCTCTTGCTTACTGTGCAATAGGATCCAAGCTATACCTCACTGACAAGACCTAACAAGTCTGAAACAGGTCTGGGGTTGCTTGTGTTCCCTTCTAGAGGGAGCCCAGCCTGGCAGTTTGAGACGGAGTGTTCCATAAGAAGCAGAGTCGATACTGATTTAAATAAGGCATGCCTTTTTCTAAAGTGGCACACTCGGTGAAAAACAAAAGGTTTGGAATGCTTCCCAAGTAATTGCCAGTGGTTGAATGACAGAACCCCGCACGCATTTGCCCCACACGCCTTTACAATGCAGTCAGTACCCCGAGTGCAACGTTACCACGCGTTACTTTAGCACGCAAGTCGTTACAGCTAATTTCTTTGAGGGGTGCTGGACTTTGGAATAGTATAAATTACTATTCCAACTCCAGTTTACGCAACAGTAGGGAAGGTGTGGACTTAAAAATCCAACACCAGTCCAAGAACGCGCCCCCTACAGCAACTCGTTGTAATGACTTGCGTGGTAAAGTAACACGTGGTAACATTCCATGTGGGCTACTGCCTTCGTTGTAAAGGCTGGTCGTTGTAAAGACTGCGGGGTAACGGATGTTTCCCATTGCCAGTGGTTAGACTTTTTGCAAGCATTTCTCTTATAGCCCTTTGTGTGACTGATATTACGTGCTATGACTGAGGGGATTCCCAGACATGGATCCCCTGCTGACTGTGCCATAGGATCCAAACCATACCTCATTGATGAGGCCTAACAAGGCCGTAACTGGTCTGGGGTTGCTTGCGCCCCATTCTGGATGGTGCCTCATCTGGCATATTCCCAGCTGGAGCAGCAGAGTCAGTACTATGTTGCACAAGGCCGGCTTTTATCTAGAGTAACACAGTGTGGAAAAAAGATACGTTGAAATGCTACCCCCAGTCACTCCAACAGACGACAGTATAGGGATGACGCAGGAATCTGTAGTCAAGTAAGGGGCCACAGGGTTACCCTGTGCTAACAACCTATTTAGCGGTGTCCTAGGAACAATCACTAAAACGTATTTATTTTGCGGAATTTGTCTTTCTTTAGGTGTAATGAGTTTGTTTTACCTTGATTTATTTTTTTATCTGTAAAAAAATCAGAATCCTATACTATGTAACATTTCCTTCTGGCCTTCACAGATTGAGTTCAACACAAACAATGGGAAAAATAAACTTAACAGCAATATATCACTATTGTTTTCTTTGTAATTTTAATCAGAATTTCAATCTATGAGAGATGAGCGGTTCCCGGATTTCATTATATGGGGGAGTCCCGGATTTCAACATATCTGCAGAGACAGCGAACCTGTGCTTTTCGTATCTGCTCATAGATAGAGCGTGAATAAAACGCCGAGATGGACGAATCTCGTTCTCTTCTACAAAACCCAAATTGCCAATGAAATTCTACACCCCACAAGCCCACTTTCTACAGAAATATGTTGAAGAGTATTACTTTAGAATCAAGGCACAGGTGGAACTTGGGTATGTAGATTCTCAATGGGAAACATTCACTTTTTATCTTCAAACATTCCGAGAATTACGTGGCTCTCCTCGTTGTCTTTGACGCGGTGTATTCTGGGATTGGCATGTGCCCGGGTTTCTATGGCTAATTGGGCCTGAAAATCTAAAATTACATCTTGAAACAGACAACGGTACCTTCTGGCTTTTGGAAGCAAATTTGGAGGGAAAGAAGGCAAAGCGCGACAAAAGTAATTGTCAAATGAGAGGGAAGCGAAAAAAGAAACGGCCTTTGACAGAAAAACATCTCTTGACCACCCCCGCGTGCGCCTTTTGATGCCATCACGACTAACGAGGGAGGGTTCACAGATGCCCTCACACCAAGTCCGCTCGCCCGTCGCTCGCTTTGCCTTTTCATTTAAAAATTATTGGCCTTGTATCTGCTCCACAGTTCGCCGTGAGGTCACTCGGCGAGGCAGCGCTGCCTGTCAGGCTCTTACTCGCCTTTCTGCCTCCCTGTCTCCAAATGACCTCAGATTGGAGGAGGTGGCAGTACGGATCAGCGAAGGGAATGAGATGCGCAGCGAAGGGAATGAGATGCGCAGCGCGCGGATCGCTTCACATCTTGCTGGGCACGAATAAGGTCAGAGCGCTCGCCAGAAATGACTCCACAAATGCCACGGCGTCCATCTGCTCAGATGTTTCCTTGCGCAGCGATGCGTTAAATGGCGGTGCTGCATTCACTCAGTGTTTGTAAACACGGGTGTTGTCAAGTATTGGGGATGTTGCGGCGGATCAATGTTACCTTCGCAGAGGCCTTGCTGAATGGGCAGTAAAGGCTGGAATAGAAGAGGAGAGTCAGGGTGTGATGGAAAACGCAAAATGTATACATTTTTTATACACATCTATAGTGCGCAGATAAGAAACATAACATTGGTTAAATAATTAGAAACCGGAGAATTGAAAGCTGCAACGCTTTCACACAGTTTTAGTCATTATTATAGAACAAGCATTGGCAAAGGCAATCGGGCTCCCTTTGTCATTTTAAAAATTTAGAAAATAATATATATATATATATTTTTTAAATTACTTTTAACAAAGCCGGGCGCCCCTACTGGCTTTGCTAATGATGGAGGAGTTTAAAAGTCCCCTTCACTAGCAAAGCCAATAGCGGCTACCACCATGGAGAGTGGCAGCACCAGGGCACAAGTCCTAAAAAAAGAAGTAGGGGAGACTCACCAAGTTAGGCAGAATGGGCGTGATATCACCGCACGTGACATCACAGGAAGTGACATGCCTGTTCAATTGGTCTGTCATGAGTACACTTGAATATATTAAGAGCTTTAACAAGTATCAAGCTGATTGATCAGTGCTTCAGCATGTGGCATACTGAACATGGCACCAAGAACAAAGCAGTTAACACACTGCAATAAAGATGGCAGAAACTGCACTTGTGAACTATAAAAATGAATAATTTACACAAGATAGCACTATTGTATACACCAACAATTACAAATACTCTGATCATTAGAAGAAAAAAATGCAAGTTGCACACTGTATTTGATATTCTGAGCATGGCGATCTGTGTGGTCTCCTGGGTGCAGTGCTTAATTTGAGCCGGTGGTTTCCGGTGCTCCGCATGGGCACTTAATTGTTAACTCCGGCACTTATGACAGCTGCCACATGGTGGAGCATTTAGTATAATTTAAAGATGAGCAGCACAGCAATTGTTTATTAATTCAGTATAAATTAAAAACAACTAACACCTGCTGCTCAAGCTATTTTTATAGCTTTGGGGACCTAGAATAGTCTGAATTGTCACCCTTGTAGTAGTGTGCTGGTTAGTAGTATTGTAGGTACTGTCACTAGCAACCCCAGCAGTGGCAATGGGTGGTGTAAGCTGCAGATGCCTACTAACAAGAGCCCTGGTACTTAAAAAAACCAAAACTAATTTAGCAGTGTCTGGGTGTGCATGAGACCCGATGCGGGCATGCTCTGTTGGAGGATAGACCATGGCAAGTGTGAGCAGGACAGAGAAATGGGGCTTCAGGTGGATAAGTAAGCAGGGAGCTCTGTTTAATTGGGTGGTCCCCGGGATAACATCTGTAGACTGTGGCACATAAAAAGAAGGCTACATATATTAGAAAACTGTAGGCATTTTGGTAGTTGAAGGACAGATGACATCATGCTGACCCGGTTATTCATTCCTTAGAAACACTTCAGAGGCATTCCATGGATATCCATCAAGCTGGAACCCACAAATATTAATATTCCAAAGAGCTGAAGGGATTTTGGCTTCTGAAGGAAGAGCATGTTTCCTTTAGTGAAAAATAGATCAAGTTACACTGAACAATTTGTGGTCCCTGGTGCAAGGAATAATTAAAATAGATTGAAGATCAGGCATCACAGCACATGCCCACGTACTGAGACAGTTACAGGTGGAAGGGTGTTCATATAAGTACTGGGATGAAGTGAGAATCAGAGTGCTGTTGATTACAAGAAAGTAATCAAACCACTGAATCCTCTTCCCCATCCTCGTCCCATTCCTTACCCAATGACGATATATGTAAGTGGCATGCCTTCGTCATGATCCACCAAGACACTAGCAACCACTGCACGAAGACACTGGCAAGAATATGACAGTAAACAAGCCCTTGTGCAGTGACGTATCAAGACCTTTGGACGCCCGTGGCGGCCCCTGCGTTTGCTGCCCTGCGGTGGCCATATGCAAGAGCGGGCAGTGGTGATGGGGGGGCTCTGGGGATTCCTGCAATGGCCGCAGGTAAGGGGGAAGGCCCCCAAAACTCATGCCGCCCGGGGCGGACCGTCCCTCCCGCCCCCTTGCTACGCCTCCACCTCAGTGCCATTTGTCTATAAACTATAGCTAATTATACATACTCATAATTATTCTTATGAATTTGTGTGAGGCACCTGATAGGATGGTGTTTCTGCGGCTGTTAGATTAAATGTTATGTGAAGGACATACATGAAGATATAACCTGAGCAGCAATGTCCTTAGGTACACAGTTCTTTGAGCTTTAACCCCACACATTACACTGCTTTGAGCAACAGTAATAAAAGAAAACATGAAGAACATTTCCACATATAATAATGAAGTGGGCAACATCAATAAATAAGCAAAATCATCTGAAGCAGGTATTTCTAGCCTTTATCTATATATATTTCAAACAGCAAATATAAATACAAATCACTTTTAAATGTGTTCTAGAGGTTTGGTAATGATCCATGGCTACTAATTAAAGTAAACAAAGACAGAAAAGAAATGTTACAATAGAATACATACACATTTTGTTTACAATCCTATTTAGTATCATATACAGGAAATGTAGACTCAACACCAAACCTTCTCCCGCACTCGGACTGCTCTTTTTTAAGTATCCCTGACCCTCCCGGTACCCACTGGTCCCTCCACTCTAAGCGGTTTTATATTTTGCTAAGGAGGGCGCAGCACACATTTAATAATGATGGAATATGGTGGGGGGGCAGAAAAGGCTTATGAGATGGGCAGTGGTGTAACGAAACCTGAGGGGGCCCCCCTGCAAACTACATGGAGGGGGCCCCCCCTCCCATTCTCCGCGCCAGACAATAGCAATCTTGAGGCATTGCATTGCTTCATACACACTTTGACCCCAATTCCATCAGTCTCTCTCTCTCTCTGTCAGTCAGTCAGTCAGTCAGTCTCTCTCTCTGTCAGTCTCTCTCTCTGTCAGTCTCTCTCAGTCAGTCTCTTAGTCAGTCTCTCTCTCTTAGTCAGTCTCTCTCTCTCTGTCAGTCTCTCTCTCTGTCAGTCAGTCAGTGTCTCTCTCTCTGTCATTCAGTCTCTCTCAGTCAGTCAGTCTCTCTCAGTCAGTTTCTCTCTCAGTCAGTCAGTCTCTCTCAGTCAGTCAGTCTCTCTCAGTTAGTCAGTCAGTCAGTCTCTCTCTTTCTGTCAGTCTCTCTCAGACACTCTCTCTGTCAGTCTCTCTCTCAGTCAGTCAGTATCTCTCTCTCTGAGTCAGTCTCTCTCTCAGTCAGTCAGTCTCTCTCTCAGTCAGTCTCTCTCTCTCAGTCAGTCTCTCTCTGTCAGTATTTCTCTCTGTCAGTCAGTCTCGCTCTGTCAGTTTCTCTCTCTCTCTCTCTTTCTCAGTCAGTCTCTCTCTCTGTCAGTCAGTCTCTCTGTCAGTCAGTCTCTCTCTCTCTCTGCCAGTCAGTCTCTCTGTCAGTCTCTCTGTCAGTCAGTCTCTCTCTCAGTCAGTCTCTCTCTCTCTGTCAGTCTCTCTCAATCAGTCAGTCTCTTTCTCTCTGTCTCTCTCTCTGTCAGTCTCTCTCTCTCTCTGTCAGTCTCTCTCTCTCTCTGTCAGTCTCTCTCTCTCTCAGTCAGTCTCTCTCTCTCTGGCAGTCTCTCTCTCTCTCTGTCAGTCTCTCTCTCTCTCAGTCAGTCTCTCTCTCTCTGGCAGTCTCTCTCTCAGTCAGCCTCTCTCTCTCAGTCAGTCTCTGTAAGTCAGTCAGTCTCTGTCAGTCAGTCAGTCTCTGTCAGTCAGTCAGTCTCTCTCTCAGGCAGTCAGTCTCTCTCTCAGTCAGTCTCTCTCTCTTTGTCAGTCAGTCTCTCTCTCTCTCTCTGTCAGTCTGTCTCTCTCGCAGTCAATCAGT